>CM057000.1:117298802-117912033 GCA_029891345.1 Dryococelus australis | reverse complement strand
CTCTACGTGTTTCCTTGGTAGTTTACGATCTCAGCCAACGAGAGCAAGGAGACGTCTCATAGAAGAAATATGTTTTTTTTTTAAACAGGTTTGAGGTAACCTGTTTATAGGCTGTTCACGGTAAAATGAACACTTTTGAAAGCCCTTCTTTGTATTCACTTGAATGCACGTTGTATATAATTCTGCTTTATGTCAAATTAACATTGCCACGGGCCTCATCACTTTATTAATGCGTCGGTCGTGAAACTGTGAAACTATTATTCGAAGTTTAGATATGAAACTACTTCCAATCCATCGTTACCAACTTTATTTGGCGTATGACACTTAGTGCGCCTGTTAAAAAGTATGCAGGTAGGAGCAGTGACATTTTTCTAAGGTTGATTTCAAAAGTGCTCACTTTAACGTGAACAACCTTTACTCGAAAGGAATTCTTCGAAAAACACTGCCAGTTATCGTTCCTTGAGTGACCAACCATTCTCTTGTCCATAGTCCTTTATTTCGTCTACAATATTTATTTTCATGAGGCAAAACTGTAAGAAGTGTAATTACAGTAATCTTTTTTTCACCGTACAGAGTTCATTGTTTATTATTTTCGCCACGTGTCAAAAATTGTTATGGCTGCCGGTGTTTTCAGTTGACAGAGCAGCTCGCAAGGAATCCCGTACAGCATGCGGCGAAACCAGCGACGGACTCTGCGAGTGATCAAATTACGCAGCTGTTAGCGAACTCTTAGCGAAACTCTCAGGAAAAACCACCCCATGTGCTGCAGTAGCGAGGTCACCGCCTTCTCAACAGTCAACGTTACGTCGTCAAAGTACGTGGCGTTTCTTGAACTGGGGACGTTTCACACAGCTTACAATATAATACCTTTGCAGCGGCCCGTTCTACAGGCCCGAGGAAGTGTAGCGGGGAACCTCCTGACTCCAGACGGCCTCCAGGAACCTACCATTCGCTGCTGATCGCCACCCCAGGCAGACGGCCTCCAGGAACCTACCATTCGCCGCTGATCGCCACCCCAGGCGATTGACGATTCCCCAAAGAGCGCACTAACCACTTCGTGAAACATTTTGTCTTGCTTTATATTTACGTCGCAGTTAATCGCGGGGTCGAGCGAGTTGATCGCCGCGGAAAATATTTCACGTCACCAAACGAGTTCTAAGATCGCAGTCCCGCTTGCGTACACGACCCTGACGGGAACTAAGTCCATAACGTAACGTTCCCTCGAAATTAATGCTCTGTCGTCTTTTATCGGGGGGGGGGGGGCAGTTCTACGTCCGGATGTCACATTGAGTTATGCGTATGTTTCGTCGGTACCATTTTTTTTTTTTTTTGCTGTAACCCCGACCAAAGCTTTTTACGTGGCATTTACAAACTCTACCCGAGTCTTGCATAGTGTCCGCCGTATCACGCAAAAGTTCCGTCGTCCCCCCGCTAATCACGTGGCGCCACACAGCGAAAACCGGGCCTGTAAACACTACTCCAGCTCGTCGGCGCGCGATCATAAGACAAGTTGCCCATACTACCGTCCGCTCGACGGTAAGGTACCTCTCGCCTCACACATGCATATGTTCGGTTCGCACGTCACGCGCAACGGCTGATCGCCCGCGCCATGCCAGGGAAGTACGACACGGAACTCCGTCGACCAACAACTCTGGGTTAACTTCCGCGTACGCCTTTAAAGCGCACTTGTCCACACCTCGACAAGCCCTCGTACGCACTCGTTCACGGGTTCACTTTACTCCGTTCATTACGAACACCCGCACACAACTATACTCGCGCGGCTCTCAGCTAAGACCATAGATAAAAAAGGTGTTACTAGATCGGTATCTCCCATGTTAATATTCTTGACCGAAGATGCGCTGCGATCGTAGCGCCTTGCGACGAGTCTTGAACTAAAGATCAAGATGGCGGCCGCAGCGGGAAATTCACATACAATTTAATGGCGGGGAATTTGAATTTATTTTTTTGGGCATATATATGTGTGTAATATGTATGTATATATATATATGCATATAATATATATATATATGTTGGGATTCCATTGACAATAATTTCAGTTCATACACACACGCACGCGTGTGTATATATATATATATATATATATATATATATATATATATATATATATATATATACACGTGTGTGTGTGGACTGAAATTATTGCCAATGGAATCTCAACAGAGATAAATACGTATTTGTGTATATAAATATAATTGTAAAAAATAAATATATTTATATAAATTAAGTATATACGTAAATACATCTCATATTTAATTTTTTTAATTTTTTATATATGCAAATATATTTACATATATAAAATAACTTAATTTATGTAAATATATTTATGTATAAGACATGTTTAACTCGATAGGAATGCCATTAACCATTATTCTAATTCAAAACCAACCAAAGTTTCACTTCCGGCGCATGTGTTTTTATCCATTTCTATCCTTTCCTTTCAATTGTTTTTTCCAGATTTTAAATGGCGGTCATTCGTACTTTTATACTATATTTACATTGGCGCGACGCTACAGGTGTGGCGCGACTGTAAACTGTGCTTGTAATGAAAACACTGTGATTCGATGCGACACCAAAAACGATATTTTGACCAATTAAGGCTAAAAATACAAAAAATGTTGCAGAATGCCATCTGTTATGTTTAGTAGTTTTGGAAAAAAAATGGTATGTGCCTAACTCTCTCGATGTAGGATATTATAGCTAGGTTGGCATTCCAATCTGTTTTATTTTTGCCTAGTTATATTTATTTGGGTTCTGTTTATGTTATTTCTAGGAAAAAGGAAACAGTAAGGGAATTTTGGGGGGGGGGGGGGCTTTATTTTAACATCTTTCTTGAGCGGCATTGTTTTTATGTTCTTACGAGTGAAGATTTTAACTCCAATGAAAAACGCAATACGATTAATACGTCACTATTTGTATTTGTACAGATGCTGCAATGTACACACCAATCACACACTTTGGCCGAAGTTAACCTTACACTCGTTGAATTTACGATGTAGGCAAATGAACAGATATTATCTACACGTAACAATAGTGTTCAAAGTGCAGCTTTTTTAGGCTACGTTCCTTTCGATACAATACTTACAATACACGCAAACTTAACTGTTTGTAAAATTCGTAACTCCTCGAAAATATGTTTTTTCCGTGGAAATTCTTCCAAGTTTATTTCACTTAATTCACGTGTATTTGTCAGTAGCTTTAAATAATCTATTTGCAGAACAATTCAGTAAAATCAACATTGCGCACATTTCCTTAACCACGTAAATTTCATTCGTGTCGCTTCATTGTGGACTGCGGTTAAGAAAAATGGTAGGAACGAGCGTTTTTCAGAAAAGATAAACACAAGCCAATTAATATTACATTTCGCTCAAGGCAACACACTACAACGGTACTTACAACCAACTATGCTTAAAGAATGCAAGAAAAAATAATTAACTACAGATAAAATATTCCTACAACACCCACAAGATAGTATCTTCGCATGTTATTACAAATGTTACCAACTTAACACTGCCACTACTCTTGCAGCAAGAAAAGACACTCGTTTATTGACGATTGTCGCGCCCGCGACGTAAATAGAAGTTATTTATATGCAGAAAGTCTGTCGTGCCCGAGATTTCTGTGGCGTTGTCACGAAATAATCGTCTGCAATTGGGTGAAACGTTACTTGAATTAGTATTGGAACAGAATCTGTGTGCGTTCTTCGGGCCTGCTTATGTTACGCGTAGGATCATTGTATATAGTATTTGACACCAATTTTATAACCACCATTTTCCACTCAAGTCTTCTAAAAAATAGTGACAAATTATATATATATTAAATTCGTCACTTTTATTATTTATATATATATACTTTTATTATATATATAATACAAGTACAGAATATAAATCCTAGACACATACACACCATAAATAATACATATCCAATCTATATTATAAAATGAATTTTCTCGGGGCAATTTTGTTTACTTCAAGGGAACAGAGAGGCAATATATCCAAAGTACCTATGGTGGAAGTTGTGTGTATATTTACAACATCACCCTTCCTCCTACTAAGTACATGTTCTCACGACGCTATTCATGTATCAATTTACAATTCCAGGTTAACTAAAAGTATTATTATAAAATTGGCGACAAACACTGTATAAAATTATCCTACGCGTAACATAATGAAGATCAAAAAGTACTCACAAATTCTGTAATGCACCAGTAATTATTCTTGCCTGGCAAATTCAGGCTAGACACCGAATTAGGATTCAGCCGTTTCGTACCAGGGCTGAAACACACTTTCCCGAAACGCCAAATTCAAATCTTTAATTTCTTGTGGATATCATCATTACTCAATGCCTTGAATTTTGGCGAAGCTACTAACCGCTTCCACAATTCGAACCGATGTGCCTAATAAACATCAGGAAACCTGTGTTTGCCTACCGATTCGTCCTTGCAACTTGAAACACAGCACTTCGGCATTCTGCAGATCGCATTAAGTACTTTATTTATTATTTATATCTTACGCGTTGTCAGTAGGTCCTAACCCCAATCTAAAAGTAGTTATGACCGCCATTAATCTGCAACACAATAACACATTTACACGGACGGAAGTGGTCAGTATAAATAAACAACATTAGCCCCGGAAATGAAACAGTGGTTGGTCATGAACTAACCTGACGGTCAATAGAATCCCTACACAGATCACTGTCACCTGGCCAGCGCACTTTGCACAGCAGCATCAGGTGACATCACCCACTCGCCAGTGGCGCCATACGACGGTGACTCTTTACAACGTTTTTTTTATAAGTAGGCAAAACAAAATACGAACGATAAATACAAATCACACCTGATTATAAATCAAAGCATAACAAATATGAAAAATAAAATAGATATACAAAATACGTATTAATCTAGTATAAATAATACCAGCCATAAGTGCTTTTTCTAAAACTAAGTAATAAAAGTTATCAGGCAGTGTTACGAACCTCTGCAGAAACGCACCAAAATAGTGAATGTTACCGTGGCGATTTTCCAATCGCCACAGTAAGTAAATAATAGCAACTTCCCTTGTGTGTTCCGCTGCTGGTGAAATTGGCGGGATTTTCTGTATTCATCGGAATAAATAAAAATCAATGCGAAACGAACGATACTGTTTCACAGTTAAAGTAAGGCTAATTGCATTAAAATTCACAGAACTCATCATTAATTAGTGCTCAAAGTGATTGTAAACAATTAATAGAGCGTGTTTTCCAAGTTGGAAATTCCTTTTTGTTTACATTCTGTTACAGAGATGCTAATTGCGAACATGATAACTTTGGTAGGAGTTTCCATATGAAACGTTTTCAATTATGGCTGCCATCACATATTAACATTACCTAGTTGAGAGATTAGGGTAACCATGCCCTGATTTTTGCGTAATAATAAGGCGTTAATAGCTGAAAACCACTTTCATAATTATTTGAGAACGGATTTACGTTAAAATACAAGTTAATTTGATTTTTTTTAACTCGTAAGGTTTGTAGAGGAAAATGAGTAGATAATTTTTCAAACATGAATCCAATATCGTAAAATAATTCTGCTACCACAAAAAACCCAATCAAAACTAGTATATGAAATCTCTTACTGATACTGGATTAAAAAGTCTTAACCAAAGTGAATTCTAGTTATTTTACACAAATGTATTAAGTACGTTTACTTTAATGGCTTGTGGTTTGAACTCGTTTCTTCGCGATTGTTTATAAAAAGACCCAATGTTGCGCCTGCCGAATACGATACGAACATTCAACTTCTAATAGCATTATCTGATTCGCTTGCTCAAGGATAGGCCTGTCTACCTTGTATGTGTCAAATACCGTTTGCAAATTTTACACATATTAGTTAAGTGAACTAAGATAGGCTTACACAGTATCCCATTTACAAATATGCACAATTTCCAAAATAGAGAGATCTGTGTTCACTCCACTATTAATAAGTTTATCCTGTGTTTGTCGAATACCGTTTTACAGCCTATTATATTCATTGTATTGTAGCACGCCTAAATAAAAATAAAGGAAAACTGACAAATGTCAATTTTGTAATGCTCCGACTAGCTTAATTATACTATGCGCTGTTACATAACATAAATTTCCTCTTTGTAGAAATTGATCCAGAAATCTAAGATCTGACCAACTTATCCTTATTTATACAACTGAATCTGCATAAACCTCCATTAGCATATCAATCAGTATGGTTCCAAAAGAATTACTTAAAAAAGCATGCAAGTTTCAAATTAATTGTAACAATCAATGAAAAAATTGTGAATTGAATTCATTATTTATAGGTTTTAATCTGCATATCATATTTGTAAAGACTCTCCTTGGCATGTTTTGCATATGAATTATAGTTAATAAACATAATATTTGTAACCATACTGACGTAACAGAAAAACAAATTTGGCAAAGATCACATTCATACCCCACACAAACAAAAGCATGCAACATTGATGCAATATGTGCGCCGGATCCACCCATTTTTTAGTTGTTTCACAATAACTGTCCTACTTTCCAAAACCGTGAATCTTATATACACTTATATACACATATACTTATATACACACATACTTATATACACATATATACACACACGTTGGACTTAACTCAGGACGATACACCACTGTAGTAGTGTCTAGAACCGCAATACTCCACTGGCAACTGCTACTGGAACGATCTGCCACTGAAATTGGATCTCACCTCTCGTCAGCAGGAACTGGTCATCCTCGGCTGTCCACTGGAACCGTGGTCCTGGCGTCGACTCTCGTCCCAGCTGCCTCGTCGTGGACTCGCCGTTGCTGGTCGAACGCCTTGGCGGGATCCCTTCACTCGTCGTACTTCTCCTGGCCGGGGCAACGGGCGTTGAACTCCATATTCGAAAACTACATCGGTTCAAGCCTGGCTCCCCTGACGACGTGCAGTCGACATTGGCTCTACGTAGCTAACTCAAAGGCTTGTTTCCATATAAGTTTTTTTCCACTTTGCATTTACGTGGAGCCTTATACTTATACTGCCTCCATACATAGAACACTGACGTTCAATTATCTGTTCCTTATAATTCGCCGTTGTCAACGCCAACCTGGCTTGTTTATTCCTTACCAAAGCAAAATACTTTTTTTAACATTCAAATAGCAAGAGTAAAGTTACAATTAAATACTAAACTACCATCTACGAAGGCTTTCCAAAACAGTTTCCTGGCTAATAATTTGCATACTATCATTTAACACACTTGATATCAGTACGTAAATCATGGCAATCGAAGATAATTATTTTCCTACATAAAATAAAACAAGTTAATATAGCCAGGTGTTACAGTATGGAGTATATACATCATAATTTTATAAAGTGGCGAATATTAAATGCACATAAATTAGGTAGGCACGTGAGGGTGTGCACATGCACGCTTGAAACTTCTGAAAGATTTAACTCTGCAATTTTTCTCTGTTGTGCGTACCGACTACCACAAGCAGGTTGATTGGCTCGGTTTTCCCAATACGTGCGAGTACATACTGAAAACATCTTGTTGCCAGCTTTCAACCTAGGTCGCGTAGGAAGGCTGACTCTGTAGATTAAACATTCAATTCTACTGGATTGCTTCAGTAACTCCAGCCTGGACCGAACTGCCTACGGCACTCACGATCACGCGCTAGTGTGTGTGAGACACAGTTATTAACTTTACCGTGTTCTTTACTCATGTAAAAAGAAACTACTATTTTTAACTACAAAAAAAAAAGGAATTTTGAGGTGTAGCAATTAAAAATTAAATATACTGTAGCAAATATATGGCAGTGTAAATATCACCTATGTAGCAGCTGATAATTGGCCGGTCCACGCCTAGGCTGAGTTGAAGACGCACTTACCGTGCTTAACACCATTTGTGTACATACCAACACAACTCAGATGACAAAAATAACGTACTATAAAATTCCTGATAGGAATCAGCAATCGCTAGAAGAAATCAGCAGCATACTAGCGTTACTGAAAATGGTCGTTACTAGCCTGCCTGTCCATATAATAACGTATGTACAGCCAGTGTCTCAATCTTATAACTTCCAGGGAAAAAAAGGTTACTGTTCCACAAATATTACATTGAGTGCTCAGGGAAGCACTCAATTCTCTCTTGGTATACCGTAGTAAAAATTAACCTGGGGTGCAAAGTACTGAAAAATTCAGTATGGCGTCGGGCTAAAAGTTCTAAAACTAGTGGCCTACGCTCGAATGTACAATATGTAGACCATACTTACAACATCTTGTCTGAAGTGATGTAAGCAGCTCTCGAAGTAAGAATCAGCTTTATTTTGCAAACGGGATTTGTAGTACGCTGCTTTCGTAGAATGTCGGGTAAGGCTGGGTTCTTAATACATGGAACTGCATTCTTCTGATACGTAGACGACCGAGCGAAAGGGGAGAATATCAGTGCACTTTTAATGGCTGGTAACAAAGAAAACAATCTTTAATGACGTCGTGCAATCATCGAACACTCTAATATACTAAACCAGCCCTACACTCTACCCACTTCTGGGCGAGGGTCCTGACCTATGTCCGTTCTTGATGGAGGCTGATAATGGATAGAGCGTTAAGCTCGATTGGCTGACGCTAGCTTAAAGGGGCTTACCATGCCAGTCAATCACAAGTCAGGATTCGAACCTGTGGGCCAATGGAGACTGAAACACTTTAAAAAATCCCCTTGCGATCCACTTTCAATGGCCTAACTGCTTAAATTACATAGAATACGTGGTCTCAAAACCACGACGTATAAAACGATAAACCCTGAAACATTCACAAAGAGACCAAAAAATATATAAAAATTATTTAGTAGTTCACCTAATCCGATTATACATGTTAGATTGCCCTCGTACAGCTTAATTAGAATATCCTACGTATGAAAATAAGCACAAACAAAAATAAATAAAATGAAAACAAAATTAAGTTGCATTAGTGACATAAGCGGAAGATATGTGCATACGAATGTACAATTTAATATTATGTATGGTTAAAACTGCGAAACATATAATGTGTCAATTACATATACAAATGACGTACAGTTGCGGGTGTTTCACTGTTTGCGATTTTATACAGCTTAGTTAAGTCTACCTTGTAGCTTATTTGTTGACATCGTTCACAAATTTATAAATCTATTTTCAGTGCGCTAAAAGCATACCTGCCTGGTATGTGTCTAATACTGTATGAGAAATGTATAAATCTGTGCGAAATGCTGTACGAATTGGCTTGTCTAGATTTTGTTGAACACAGTTTGAAAAACTTATACATCTGAGTTATGTGCTCTAAGAATAGGCCTGCCTCGTATTTTTCTTCTGATCCCTTTTGGAAAACATGATAAACATTTATGTTAAGTGCACTAAGAATACATTAAACAGGCTTGTGTCAAAAATCTTTTCCAGATATTATACATTAGTGTCGAATCTACCAAACGGAAAAGCAAATGTTAATTTTTCAAAATATTTAATTGCTATATGTGTGAGTGAAGTGAGTGAGTGAAGAGATATGGGCGGCTCTTGACAGCGAGATCTTGAGAGCCGATGAGGGTGATGCGAGATGAGTGTGGAGCAGCGCCGGAATGAAATGGTGAGGGAAGCGGAAGATCTCCGAGAAAACCCGCCGACCATCGGCATCGTTCGGCGTGATTCCAGCATGCAAAAATGGGGGGGAGGGGCGACCTCGCCGGTAATCGAACAAGGATCGGCTTGGTGGGAGGCGAGTAGTCAAAAAACCCTATACAGCATCGCATCCCCTAATAGCTATATGAATATATTATTTTGAATAGGTGTAAACTCATGAAATGAAAGGTTATCAGAAGGAAAATAACAACAGGTTTAAAATGCATTGTCGATTATGTGTTAGATTCAACATGTTTATTTTATAAAGAAATAAAAATTTTTGTTGATTAAATATATATTTCTGCAGTTTGACTTACAGACCATTTCAAGGTAAAGAGAATATTTTACACTATGCACATGCCATTTGAAAATTAAAAGGAAAATAAAATTCAATCTTTTACAGGTTAAAATAACACGAAATGACAAAACTATAAAATCCAAGCATCAGTACATCAGAGGTTTCTGCACTTTTCTACTGAACAATATCCCATAAAAAGTGAACTTTAACAACTAATAACACTTAAACTCACTAAACTAAAGTGGTTATAGACATATCTTAAAGTAGCATACACACAATACATTGCAAAACTTCAAATTTAAATATATTTCTTAATTTTTGCCAAAAAAAATTATATTTCACTACCCATTTCGTTTAGAATATTAAAACAGCAACTTTGAGACTGGGTTTGTTTGCTGTCTGGAACGAAAGAGCCGTGAGACAGCCTTCTCGTCTTGATAAAGACTGTTTACTATAAAGTGAACACTTTTGAAATCAACTTTAGAAAAAAGTCACTATCCCTACCTGCATATATTTGAACGGGCGCCTTGAGTACCACGCGGCCAGTAAAGTTGGTAACGATGAATGTAAAGTAGTTCCGTATCTTGACGTCGAATAAGAAGTGTTAGGAAACAATTTCTGATAACTTAAATGATTTCCTTCGAATCCTGATTTTTTACGCATCGAAGAGAAAAAAGTAGCAGATTTGGAAAATATTTACTTTTCTAATAATTTCACTGTTTCAATAGACCGTCGCGTGAATTAAGTGGCGAGGCCCATGACAATGTTAATCTTACACAAGGCGGAAGAATACACAACGCGCATACAAGTAGATCTTAAGCAGGTCTTCCACGAGTGCTCATTTTAACGTGAATGGTAAATGCACGTCAGCGTAAACGTGTGTTTGTGTGTGTGTGTGCGCGCGTGTGTGTGTGTGTGTGTGTGTCAACGCACTTGTTCGCGAACAGATGTAGAGGTTCGACGATTCGCCCCGCCGCCGGCTCTAGGGAACGAGTTGTGGGCTGTAATTGAAGATAATTTTCCAGGAACCCATTAGGGGCGAGAAGCCCCTAGCGAGGACGTGTTCCGCGAGAGGGTCGCAGTTGGTCAAAGAGGGAATTAGCGATGGGGAATGAGTCGCACCAGAAACAGAGAGAGAGGAAGGGAAATAGAGAGAGAGAGAGAGAGCGAATAGCTGCGATTCTTAAGTCGCGGGGATCCTGAGGTTGAATAATCGTCACAGACGGGAACGACGCGTTACGACGCGTACGAGTGTGTCGTGAAATATTGTTGAGTCGTTTGTCTTCCGAAATGTAGTCTTGGCACTTGAGGCCGGTTCCACCACGCGAGATAACGATATTTTATCGAGTTTCAGTGACAAATTGTCTCGATTCTCTGGATTTTATGTTTCACCATGCACCTTATCTCGATTTTCCCTGTATATCGAGATGAAATTTTTAACCGCCGATTTTAGTTGATAGTATATCTTTATCCGGATAAAGAAGTAAAATATAACCAAATACATTAGACTATTAGCAAATAAATTTGTAAAGTGATAGCGAATTATTATTTGCAGATTATTAGCATAACATTAAATAGTAATAAAGACAACATAATCTTGAAATGGTAGCAAAATTAATGCAAGAGTATTCAGTAAAATGTCGATGTATGGAAACTATTTTGGGAAACCGTAATTGCAGAGTTATCTGTAAAACTATTATATTTTAATAAGTATTTAATATTGCCAGATTCTTGCATTTTAAGTTTATTCGCAGCATATGATTCGATAAAAAATAAAATTTTATGTTATGAATTCAGGCCTGGGTGTAAAACACGTAAATGTTAAAAAATTCTAAAAATAATCAAAATTATGAAATACACACTTTAACTCGCCGCAAAAATAAAATGACTTATGAAACATATATGACACTAAATTTAAGCCTGTATTTTCAGAGGTTAATTTTCACCGTATGGCGTTTATTACAGCATGTTTGCCTGAATACGATTATTTAATTAAATACGTGCTCAGCTGTACTATCGCCCTTTAGAAAGGAATTTTGTTAGGGAAATAAAATTTGAACCATCCACAATAATATAAATTTTGTCGAAAGAACATTTCGGAAAAATGCAATTTTCCGCTTATTTGAGATTATGCTGATACTTTCTGTTGCTAACTCTAACAGTTATTTCTTTGAAATACATTTTCGTTTTGTTTCTTTTTTTTTCCTGAAAATACCATCTCGACTCCTAAGAATTATTCACTTTATTAACTTAGAATACCTAACATTTTTGCTGACTGAGTCGTCGGGGTTGATTTCTAGCCAAATCGAGATAAAAATGTTTATTTTTCTCGGAGAAGGATGATTCGTGGCGAAACACACAAAACTTTATCCAGATAAGAATCGAAGTATAACTTTTTATCTCGGTAATATTATCAAGTTTTTCTACAAAGTTTATCTTCGTTGGCGAAACCAGCCCTTGTACGGGTTTTGCAGGACCGTAAGTTGTGTCCATTTACGAAGAATAATTCGCACACACTTGCTAAAACTCCACATTTTAAACAGTTTTGACTTAGCCAGAAATTTAACTTAGTATAGCCTATTCGCGGTTTCTTCGCACTTTTTTTGATCAAAACTTTGGAAAATTACCTTATGTATAACGTGATTGGTTGTTTTCTAAATATGCCCCGTATCAGAAGCATTTATCGCTTCTGTTAAAGTAAGATTACCTTATTTTTGTTAAATTTAACTTTGTCGAATATTTTATCTTTAAACTATAGTAGTTCCTTTATAATTAATAGAAATAAAAACCGTGCGAAAATAAGATTGTTGGTAACGCCTAGCAAGAAATAGTTGTTATGCAAAATTTTATTACACCAACTGCGTCATATAAGCAGGGCTTCAGAGAAGTTGGAAGTAACAGTGAATGGACTATACATATTCCATGAATTTTGCTACGACTCTTCCTTAAACTTTATCCATTTTGTAAACTTAACGTTTTAGAATGGATCTGAGGCTACCTATACAATGTAAAATATTTTTGTAAATTTTACTAAAAAGCATTTTTGTAAATTTACAAGCATTTGTAAAATTACAGTAATATTCTTTGTGAAACATGATCTTTGTGTCGCTACAAGAGGCGTATTTTTAATTCTGTAGAAATATAAAACAATTTGTAACGACCAGGAATCACTTTTAATCGCAAAGACAAAGTTACAAGCTATTACAGTCAGGGTTACGTATTTCACTTAAAACGAATTAATGTGTTCATGAATAACGCGCTGTTGAATAATAACCACTAATCTGGGGGGAAATAACTTTTTAACTTTTTATCGAGTGTAAAACACTTCATTGCCTTATCACTTTGTTTCCAAAGCTCGTATGATCACGCTGTTATGTATATTGTACCTGATCAGTTTTTGTTTGTAACTAACCGAACAGGCTGCAATAATGATTTGTTAGTTTGGAATGTCAGTAATTGTCACCCCAACGTAAATTTCATAAAACAATTTAGTCAACAATTATACAACCCCATCTAAACAACTGTGCAGTCTACCTGCAGACTTGAGGTCTGTCTGAGAATCAGTAATTGCTTAAATCGGCAACCTCACTCATTTCCAAGAGGCAAGATTATTTTTATTGGCCTAATTAATAAAATTTGATCATACCACTTAAACAATACACACTTGTGCAAGATGGATGGTCGAGGGCTGCTCTGCCACCCTCGTAGCTTAGGGGCAGAGTGACGGACTTGTAGTCGGATGATAGGGAGTTCGCGATCTGGTTCCTCCGTGGCAGATTTTCATTTCGCATATAGCGCACATGTGTAGCGTGAATTTCTGATCAGGTCGGCCTACTTTACTTGATCTCGTCACACGGCGAACTACCCCCCCCCCCCCCCCAACACACACACACAACGTCAAACGTCACGCACGATGTGTCCAACGGCAAATGCATCGATCAATAATGAAGCCGATAAAGTCAACTTAAAAAAAAGTGGTAAAATGAGTGCACAGCAACGCGAAGGTTGCGTGTTGGACTCTCAGTGCAGGCGATTATTTTTTCATTAATACGCTTTGAAAGATTCTTCTCATACACAGTATGGGGCTGAATTCGACCGAAAAATTTCGTGGGGTGATTCCTTATGAAAAACCAAGTGGCAAATATAAAAGACACTTTGTACATAAACTAATTATTAAGGGCGAAATAAGTCCACGAAAATGGAGATTTTGGAATGTATTATTGCGAAATAACGGAAACCGGGTGAGATGGAAATAAAATCCACAAGGAAATTGTTTTATGTTATAGGGATCCTCAACCTAAAAGCAAATTCACAATAATATCACTCCCCGTTACGAAAATAACAGGGATGGCCACGCTCTTAATGGCGGCAACTTCGTAACCGTCGAGAATTATGAACTATTGATACTTGTTTATTGAGCAGAATGAACTACGATACAAAAATGGTCCCTTTGTTGCAACTGTCTAGGATACATAGCTTTCGTTTAAAATGCTCACAAATATTCCGCTAGGTTCCGCTTCAACGATAGTGCCTCGTACGTAGGCAATACGCCGTGCATTCGTGTATGTCCACATCACAGCCGATGGTGGCGGACAAGTTTAACACCTACTGTAAACAATGTGTACCAGGCGACAGGCTGTGTGTGATTCCACATAGGACGGAAATATATTGGTATTTCCTACGCACCTTGAACTGTATCGCTGCTGCTGTGAACTCTGCGGTCTTTTGAATGTTGAAACATATGGTGCGGAAATGTAGAGCACTGCCATTAAATCGCATCACATTTAAGTGGTATCAGGAAACACATTGCGTTTCACAACAAAAGCTATGGCATTCCAGAGGTTTTAGTGTAGAAATATGTATCACAAACACTTTTATAGGAAAGGCTTGTTGGTACGGCCTCCATGTTCCACGCAAAGTTCACATCGCCGCACCAACGATTGTCGGGCACGTTTAAGAACACCCTCATTGTTCCGAATATTCACTGCAACTGCAACGATGCGGGCGACGAGGTCCTCTTCGGATTCCACCGCGGTTTTGTACACCAGACTGCGCATATAACTCCAGAATAAATAGTGCAATGCTGTATCTGACACCTGGTTAGACGTTTGCTCGCCAACGATTGACCTGGCAGTGGTGAATGACTAAAATTTCCTCGAGAATCCAATAATGAGGCCCTCGGTTCCTTTGGACTTCGTTGCTGAAATCTCGGCCTCGGAAGACTTACAACTACACCATCCATTCCTTTTTGCGTATTTCTGTAGTTCAATCTTAATTACATTTACTCACGAATATGAAATCTTTTCCAATTAATCATCAGCATCAGATTAAGATCAATCAATAAACATATTAAATTGGAGACATTCTTCCTTCAGCGCTGTCCATATAATGAATTCCTTTCGAACCTTAGTAAAACGTTCCTAACATTAAAAAAAAAACCTTAACAACTGGTATTATTTATGTTTTTTTTTTTTTAAAGAGAAACCATTTAGTAAACAAATATTTCATAGATAAGTATCTGATCATATCACAAAGTTATAACTAAGGGATCTG
Organism: Dryococelus australis; assembly: GCA_029891345.1. Taxonomy (NCBI): domain Eukaryota; kingdom Metazoa; phylum Arthropoda; class Insecta; order Phasmatodea; family Phasmatidae; genus Dryococelus; species Dryococelus australis. The sequence goes on along the minus strand of CM057000.1, from coordinate 117,896,529 downwards.
TTTAACACTTAAACACCTATTTTACATTTTTAACTGGATCAAAGTTTACTTATATGTACAACTTGTGACATTCAAATTACGTTAATGTTATTTGTCAAGTTAGGAAGGAAAACCAGATGTTACAGTAATTTTGGAAATATTTAGGTTAGTGCTTTAATGCATTTATTGTTGCTTAGTAGCAATATAAACCATTTCAATGAAAAAAGTTCGACAGGAAACCAAAAAAAGACTGCAACACTTCAAAGCCATTACTTACGAACATATAGTCTAATCTATTTGAAAACATTCATACTCCGTTAGTAGTGACATTAACCGAGCTATCTAAGGCGTAGAATTCAGGCGCAAGAGTTCCTTGTTCAAAATTTGTTCATGTTGTATTTTTATGTTAACCGAAAATGTTTAATGTAAACATAGCAATATAGAAATTTTTAAGCACCGACCAAATGTTACTATTTGTGACAACCAAATATGAACAACGAACTATTTAACTGTTCCTACACAAACAATCCATTTGTTTGGGCCAACCGTAAAAAAATCCCCAGATAACTTTGAACAATTATCTTCAGGACTGGTGGAGTTGCTCAAAACTTAGCCCCAAAGGCCAGTTTAGATTTCTGGGCGATATACTCGCGGCGTGCAGTAAAATTCATAACTATCAATAATCTGCCTAACGAAAAATTAAGGTGAAATGTCAAAACACGGAATCCAATTCTCAAAGCTGGAAATATTACGAGAACAATTGGAAGGGAACATCCTGAATAATGCTTAATTTTCGTCATAAATCCAAAATATGATGTTAGTTTTGATTTAACAAATCTGAAATTCACACATCTCTATAATTTCGTTGAAAAATCTTTAGAGCTCAAAAGTTTGGTTTTAGTAAGAAAATAAGTAAGAGTGCATATCTTAATAAAATTCTTATATGCACATGTAGCTCGCAATTAAACTAAAGATACTGTAAATTGAGTGCAATTGAGGAAGCGTTTCTTGTGCAAATTGTGGAAGTACTTGCGTGAATGAGTAAGAATACGAGAGCAAGATCAGGAGAAGTCAAATTGAAGTTGGTATATTTAAAACTTAGTTAAAGATGAGTTATTATAGCATGCTGCAAAGTCCCTGATGGATCAGCACATGATCGGTTCGCTACTGATATAGAATATTATCTATGATAAGCAGCTATGGGTGGTCGTCCCATACGTCTTGTTTCTATATTGGATGTGTTGTATGGCCAGTCTCCAAGAAATTTTCAGGCCATCGAGTAATGAATAAATAACACATTCAAGTAATGACAATAATTTATATTTTCAATAAAACTTACAGAATTGTTTTAAGCAACACTTGGTTGGATGGAGTGAAAATTTTTTTTGGCAAAATGTTATTAGTACAACTGTTATGGTTATTATTAAAAGATGATATTTTAATCATCATCATTCAAAAACTAGTCTTCTGTCTGCAAGATGATTTAATTGAAATTAAATACACTCTAAGCCAATTGTCTAAAGATCTGTTTCCTGGCCTTTGCCGAGTCTGAATATAATAATCCTTGTCTTGAGCCTACAATTCCGCAGAAAAATTAAAAATCTCATTTGAATATTTCTCAACGTGCAGTAGGCATTCCTGGTTAATATTTAATCCTCAGTTTCACGAGAAGCGCGAAAGATTGGCGAAGGGGGAAATCTGTCTGCGACCTTCAACACTGTACAACATTCATGACCGAGGATATTCTTCTTCCTTTCCTCCCAGAGTTCCTCCAGAAACGAACAGGTGAATGCAGCAGTTGCTACCGACAGTTTTCTGTGAATGCTAGCTGCGGGGAAACTGGATGGTGACATGAAGAGGTCTCTTTGAGAGGCCCACCGGTCTCAGTGGGAATCTCGGGCTTTGTCGTCGGCGTGTGTCTGAGGCTGGTGGGAGGTAAACGAGGGACTTTATCGGCCCGTGTAGCTCGAAATAGTTGGAAACCGCCGGCCACTAATTGCGAGGTGTGTTCCGGCCTTCGGCAGCATGGCCCGGAAGATCGCGGGTACGACGCTTCACCCTCAGCGTAAGGGAGTCGTGAAACTGTGAAATTATTATAAAAATTGATACTTTACAAATCTGCTAGATTTCACGTTTCGATGTATTAAAGAAAAATAAAGCGAAAGAATTGATTTTAAGCTATCGCAAATGGTTACCTAACACTTTTTATTCGACGTTAAGATATATAACTGCTTTCCATCCAGCGTTAACAACTTTACTGGGTGAATGTCACTCAGTGCGCCCATTAAAATATATGCAGGTAGAGGCAGTGACACTTTTTCTAAGGTTTATTTATAAAGTGCTCACTTTATAGTAAACAACCTTTAAGGTGCTTCTTGTTCTACTGCCATCCGGTTAAACCATCTCATTCTGGACTAAGACTGTCGTTTGTATAATTCTCTGCAGCAATACGGAAGTGTGCAACATTCTGTCGCAATCGTAGTTGTGAATACATTTTTTGTAACCCATCTTGAGAGTAAGTATGGCGGGTTTTAAGTTAGCAATAGTGCAAAACTATTTTCAAGTGGTTCTTCTGAAATGAATTGGCCTGACACGGTAATAAGTTATTTCTCGAGTAACTATTTTGAGCACATAACTATGATTAAATATTAGTCAATATTATTACTTGGCCATTCTTATAGACTTTTCTGTATCAACTTTAAATTCACTGCTGTTGTCATCACCTTTAATAAAAATGGGTTCTGCAATCTTTGGTTCTGTTACATGCATGGTTTAATAGAAAAAAAAATCTCTTATCAAATTCGTTTAGGTACTCAATGAGAAAATTCATTTGTTAAATATTGGCAGGATTGTTGGTTTTAAGCGACTTAGAATTTATCGTTATTTATTCTGGCAGTTCCTACCATCTTCTTTACTATAACATGGTTTCTTGATGATCAAATAATTGTGTCTCTTAACTGATCATGCTTCCTATGGGTTTGAACGCGAATCGCAAATCAGTCTGAGCTGTATTTCTGGCTTTTTTCACATGCATGGCACAGCAGCAGCTATAATATCTTGTACCATGTCGCTGATTTCAGTCCAGCTCGCAACGAAAGGACAGAGTTTTTTTTTCCTGTTTTCTGCGTAAAGGAAAAAATAAGTGGGATGTAGATAGTAAAATGCCTCCTCCACACGGACAGGAACTGGAGAATTTACTGAAAGTTAGTTAGACCCTTACCTGACATGAGCTAAACTAGTGACCATTTTCGTTATATGCACATATTCTATCACCACATATTAAATTATAAAGTTCAAAATAGTAATGCCGTAAATGTATTGGTTATTGAAAGTGAACGTCGTTAATTACCTTGGAAGTACAGCAATGTTATTAACACTTTACCTATCCGTAATCGTTTGTACAGATGTCAATCTCCTTTTGATGTCTACACGTTCAATTCCAGAAAAATTAGCTGTTAAAAAAATATATATTTTTTAATTGTTTAACTTATCCGTCAGACATTTTCCATACATTTAATAGCAATCTATTATCTTTCACCAAGCATCTCATCTCTCCTCCTCTCTCTCTCTCTCTCTCTCTCACACACACACACACTATATATATATATAATATATCTAGTATAAATAAGTCATCTTCACAAATTTCAGATGAAAACTTGGTAGATAAAATAACAATTAACATATACCTGATGAGACGCGTTTGATAAATATCGTGTAGATACATAAGACTCAGTAAAGTTTACCTGTGTAAACAGCAGTACTTTCTACAAAATAGACAGACGCTACAAGTAATGAAAATCAAAATAGTCTTTTGTATAGAGAGGAACGAATGTGCAAAAGTGTGTTTTCTATGGGATTATGATGGACTATCGAGCCTTTCGCCCCAACAAATTAAACATTTTTACTGTATTATCATTGGACCTGTGAATTTAAGTTAGTAATATAATGCGTTAAAAAATTCATCCTGACAGAAAATTCAACATGCTACCATAAATTATATATTTTATAATGTGGTTTTATTTAAGAGATTTTGTATCGCTGATAAATGACATTAAAACATTTATTTTTTAATAAACTTTTAATTTTCTTCCAAAACTTCTATATGTATTTATTTTGGTGGTTTTAGCCATAATGGCGCTGTTTCTGCTACGAACAAAGCAGTGTTTTAATTTACTTGTTTTTCTCAATATTCAATGTTTTGCTGCAAAAAGGTTAAAGGTATGTCTGTTTCTACCTATAGACTGTTCACGGTAAAATGAGCACTTTTGAAAGCCCTGCTTAAGATCGGCATGTATGCACGTCGTGTAATCTTCCACCTTATGTGAAATTAACATTTCCATGAGTCTCGCCACTTTATTAATGCGTCGGTCAAAATAAAGTGTAAAATTATTATAAAAGTAAATATTTTACAAATGTACTTAATTTTACACTTCGGTGCATTGACTAAAACAGAAAGCGAAATAAATAATTTAAGTTAACACAAATGGTTACCTAACACCATTTATTCGACGTTAAGGTATGGAACTACATCCCATCCATCGCTACCAACTTTGCTGTGCGCACGTCCCTCAGTGCGTCCGTTAAAATATGCGCAGGCAGGGGACAGTGACTTTTTCCTGGGGTTGATTTCAGAAGTGCTCACTTTGTCGTGAACAGCCTTTATACGAGTGGTTTATATTAAAATTCTTGATCTGGGCTATCGCCGGCGGTGGATTTCCGTCCCCAGTCTGGGAGAGGAAGTTGGCTGCGGATCGGACAGACGCAGGCAATTTCGAGTCCCTTCAGGCTGAATTCCAACCAGGTCCATCTTCCCGAACTCGCGAGCTCGGAGTGTGCCGCGCCTGCTCCCTACAGGCGTATTATGACCTGCAGATCCAAGTTTACTTCGGCAAGCAACTTTGCCCTGATCCGTGGTTAAGACTGCGTTTTCCAGGTGTATGCTGCTCGCGGTAAACTGAGCACTTTTGAAAGCCTTCTCATTTGGATTGATAGTCAATAAATATATTTTATTTTGTTTTATCTTCTGACGTTAATTTACGAATGCCATGGAATATACATACATGGCAATATTTATTTAATAAGGTGGTTAAATGATGAAATATAACTGAAATTAAAAAGTTACTAGGGCCTCAAAAGTGCTCACTTTACAGCGAACTACCTATAGCGATCGCCCCTCTTAGCGAAGGACGCCTCGTTTGCTTTAAAGAAAATATTATATATTTCATATTTGTACGAAAAACTGTTCAAATTGTAGGCACTGCTTACAAGTGTAATTTCCTCAAATAAAAAAAAATTAAACGCATGAATTGTTTGCTTAATGGCAAATCAGATTTGCACTTTTTGTGGTTTGCTACGTAAAAAAAAAAAACGAAAACATTCAAAGAAAATGAAACAAGGCTGAACTGAACAACCATATCTCAGTTCATTTTAAGGCATGCTTAACCAAATCTATTTTACAAAAATTCATAGATTGCTACAAATCCAAATTATGCAAAAATTCTCTTATTTTTAGCACTTTTCAAATAGCGAAAACCTTTCATAGCATGTTTTCAAATATTTCTTGAAATAAAACGTGGTAACTCTTTTCATCGTGAAAGATCGCATTTCGTTAGCTGAATTATTTTTTATTGTTTGTACATCCAAAAAAACACTGAAATTGTGATTTTGGCACGCCATCGTACAAAAAAACATGCAGTTTGGAATTTATTTATTTTTGGCGGGTAAGTAGAACTTGTGTGTAATTTCCACAAGTTGGACAGTGTATGTCACACAAACATTAAATTTTTTTTTTTCGTCGGCAGCACATTTAATGTTTGACCGCGCTGACACAGGCTTAGCAGCAACTGTTGGCAAAGCATCTGGGAGAAATAGCGCTTATAAGTTACAAAAACACTTTTTTTTGTGGCGTTATTGTGACGGACACGTGCACCAAAAAATTAAATAAGGTCTTAATTCTGGATAATTCGTATAAATATATACAATTTGAAATAGAGGAAGACATGTTATATATAGTGAGATATTTCTTAAGAATTCGCTAATACATATAGTTTCGTCATGTTGGTATTCACCTAATTGGAATTTATAAAAATATATATTCTTATCACGAAACTATAAATATTATTTTCAAGTACGACGGCGGTTTCTTTTTTCTTTAATAAAGGAAGTTTGTCTATATTGGACCAGTTTTCGGAATTCATTTTTATGCACTTATAAATAAATTTACGTGTAATTACGTATGTGTATTATGAGCAGTATGTACATATTTCGGTAACATAATATGACACCAGAGTTACAAAACTATACATATAGGCACAGGAATAAATAATTTTGTTGTGTGCTGCACTTGGTCCAGTTTAGGGAACTGGTTGCTTAAATGGGACCGCCGGTCTCCATAATTGGACCATCTAGATGATGAGCTAATTGGGTATTTAGGAGGTACTATAGTGTGGTAGATTAATTTTTAACATCACTCTCTCCACATAAATTATTTTTCCACACCCTTATTAACACCTGTACATTTAGAATGCACCCAAGACCTACACTTCATGCACTGTCCTCTTCACACAAACTGCAGAACCATCTACTTCCATCTTCAGTTGTTTTTCCTTCACTCCTTTTAGATGTTCAGAAGTACCCACTCGGTTCAATGGGCACACATATTTCCGTTTCTTGTTTCCACCGTCGAGGCAATTCTTGTATGGGCGGTATGTTAGTTCCTCCTATGGTGAACACACCAGAGACAAAACATATTAAAAAAACAATTCCCATATATTGAATGCTCCTGCTCTTCTTCTCGTCGTTTTTTCTAGGCTTGACAAATGGGTCAGGCGATATTTGCCCCAGTGTAACTTTCAAAACCATTCTTTTCTCTGGTGTAGTGTTGATAGGGGTGAGTGCAATTGCATCTGCTACGGCAGTAATGACCTCTTCGGGAGAATAAGTGACTGAATCATATTCTGCCTCGATATTTTGATTTAAAATATCGAAAGCAGCAGAATGTTGGTAAGTAAAAACTGTGCGGTCGATAAACCACACTCCCGATTTCTTAAAACCATTAGCAGCTGTTGGAATTGCAGCAAATCGTTATATGCTTCTCCCAACAGCTCGGCGAAAACCCCTTCACCAGTACCTCACCTGCAGTGTGGGAGGATTGAAGCCTTGCTTCGAATTTGACAGGCTTGTCAACTCATAGACTTCAAGAAAATGATATGTGTGTACTCCACTTTCCTGCCAAAAAAAAACTGTCCTGTGAGCCCGAAGAGCTTAATTCATGTCCCCGTTTATGGTGCTATAAACTGTGAAAACATATGTCAATATTTTTGTAATTACTACATGAAGTACCTCTGGACTGATTTAAAATCAATATAACACTCGCAGTGAGGACTGGCATGAACTACGCACTACGCCTAGTGAATTGGGGCGAGCATTGAACACTGTCGTGGAAAATAAACTTCTCCTAAATTGTGACTGATGTATAGGCGAAGTTGCTAACATTGAATATGATTGCTGCTTACCTGCACGCACGTATTCGCTAAATCACGCATTTAAAAATAATTTTCGTTCACGTTAAAGTTACACCCAAGAAACGCGAAAATAGTAGCCCGCATTTTTGAAACACTGCTTATAGATTATTTTCTTTAAAAATGTTACTACAAGAACGTCGGCCTACCGACAGTGAAGAATTAACACTACAGTGCTGCGGAAAACAACATTGCTCAAGTTGACTGTTCCGTCTCCAAGCGGATCGGCCACACACGTGTATCCTCAACCAGCCGCTTGGCTAAACTGGCGGCGCACGCGCAGCGCTCGCGCGGCGCCCCCGCGTGGCAGGACCCGGAACTACGAATACGTCTCGCACGTTCCATGAATTCCTTTTGCTTTCTGGCCCCACCTTGATATTTTGAGCCGCATTCTGGGGTGTGTAAATAAGCGCCTGCCAGTCTGAATAATCGGGGCAGCCTTCCTCAACGAGTGACGCGAGCTGCCTGGCGAGGGGATGACGTCGACATAGTAATTCGCAGTTAGGCTTCATGGCGCTAGGCGCGGCTATTTTAAAAACTGAAGAAAAAAAGTAGTTTTATGACTGTGTTTTTTTTTGGTACGTTACCCTGGTAATTAGTAAATTACTTTGTTGGGATGCTGTATTGTAGAAATATTTATATCTTCCCTGGGTTTTGATGTGTAGGTTTTTTTTAATAATTTTAATATACCGACGTCTTTTACGATATTCGAGGAAGTCAATATTATGAAAAATATAAATTGGTATTTCTATAGGTTTTTTTAAGACGTGGAGTTTTCTTTGACATGGATCAAGTGTGGTCTGCTGAATGTCTTTCCAGTCGGAATACTTTTTGAAGAGTTGTGGCTACCTCAGTACTCTATTTGCCAACAGTGATCCGTCTTTAATGTAAATTTTATAGTGAGGTTGTGTGGTATAGCGTTTGCTTGCTACGGTTTTTGCTCCTTTGCCTGCCACATGGTTGATCTGTAAAGAGTTGCATAATCTCTGGTGTGATTTTGTTGGGACAGATTAAGACCGTCATTTTTTTTTATGTTGCAGTATATCTTCCTGCCGTCCCCCAGTTTGGTAGCATCAAGCAGTATTATATTGGAAGTCATCATAAAAACAAAAAATTCCTTTTGTGTAATCTATAGTTCAATATATGGGAATTGTTTTTTTAATATGTTTTGTCTCTGGTGTGTTCACCATAGGTTTGTGCGCCTCTTGTTGCCTTTGGTAATCCTTGCTACTTGCCAAAGGGGCGTAACAAGTATACTTATCGGTTGTATCGGCAATTTTTGTCGATATTACGGGAGTGTGATTTGTTTTTCGAGCAGTACACTTCAATGGCAGGTACTTTTGCTCAGGTTAAGACATTTCCACTCTAAGTTAAGTCTTAAACTAACATAATAGTAGATATTACATCGTCGCACTGTTATATGATTCTTTTATTATATTGAAAAAAAAATTGCTAAATAACAATCCCAGTGTTAGGTTGAGAACATTTATTTCAGCGACTTGGATTCTTGTTTCTCTTATGTCAGTTATTCTTTAAAAAAAAAATTGATGTATTGCTTATCAATTATTAACAAATATAAGTATATTTCTGGATACTAACTATGTCAAGGAAGTAAGATATCCGGATATGGTTATTTGGCAAACCAGCGTGCTCTTAAATTTGCTCATGGACTGTCAAATGTTTCGCAACAACTGATTATGCTTTTTGTGACTTTGTGCAAATTTTAGAATCACAATACACGTCCTGCATACGCGATATGCGAGTCCAAATAATCACTTCTCGTAGGTGTTTACTTATTTAAATAATCGTCTAATCACGTTAGCGACATACCTGTAATTCGTGGAAGTGATTTGTTTTGACTCGTTTATGTATCCATTTAATGCTTACGTTGTTATCTAAGCGGTAACGTAATGTCATACTGCCACTGACTTATATACTATTAAAATTTTGTTTTCAAACTCGTAAAAATATGCTACCTAAAACTTCTATTGTATAAAATATAAAAGCCCGATTTAATGAAATACTGAAGATAAATAAGAGCTTGCGTATTAAATTATCATGCGTGATTGTAAATTATCAATGATTCCGACATGTCTTGTCATTTATCGTTAATTTAAACGAAAGCAATTTTCTCAGGTAGATTGAACATTTAGTCATTCATACAATACATTAGTAAGATTGTTTTAAAAAAGACTTAACTTACATGCAGAGATATGAAATTAAAGTTTCCATCGAATTAATCAAATACGTTATGTGGTGAATATGATTTTTCGACAGTCCCTTTCAATTTGTTATTAATATAGAATCATATATAAATATTCGTATTTACGTTCAAATCGCACGAGCACAAATGAAAATGTGATGCATTTTTATATTAAAAGTTAGAGTAGTGTATTAGAAATATTTGTTTGACATTTTCTTCACATAATAGGGCCTATAAATTTTCACCTACTCTCGTACCCGCGTCTACGAGAGTAGACAGTTTTCTCAAGCTCGAAAGAACTGGTTTCCAGTTCTTCAATAATGTACATTAATTTGAAAAAAAATCATTTTAGGTTAATTTTTCACATGATATAAACAAGCTACGAAAGAGTTGTCACTAGCAGGTCTAAATCTCAAATAATGTAAAAGGCGCCCGTATTGACAAGAACGATCTTGGTTTTTACAATAGCATAGGCGCTGATTTCAGTCTTTTGGTATTGTATATGTTACGAAGTATTTTATAAAGCTGTATTTAACTATTCATTTAGTAATTTGAGGTCATAAGCACACTGGTTTCAAATAATAAATTAGTAGTAGTTATAGAAATTAAATTTTTATTTTGTATGAATGTACTTTTATACTTTAAAGAGGGTTTGCATTACTGTTATATTGCGTTCCAGCGCCGCCCCATCCTAGGGGCTGATTCCATGTCATGTTCAGGGATGATGGCCACCTACGGGTCCCAGCTGGAAAGCCCGTCACTCGGAGGGTGTTGCCTCGCCCTGGGTCCACCCCCCATACGCATTTATTATTTATTACTTTATATTTACCACACGTTTATAGGGGAGAGAAAACGATTAACATTTTATTTTATTCTAATTGCACATGAACAGCGACGTGGCAAAATCGCAGTTCTTTAAAATAAAAAGGAAGTGGATATTTATTTTGAGCGCGTGTGTATACGAGTCTATTCAGTTTATATACTCTCCTCACTCTTCATAGGCCTGAAGAAATATACTTTCAGTTCAGTTGTATTTATAACTAACTGTTTTATACCCGCAAATCAGATAAAAAATTCTTTGTTTTATATCGAAGTCATTATAATGTGAATGATATACAATTACGTAACATTGTAAAATTGGGCCATATACAGATTTTAATTGTTTACTAGTTTACTTATTTGCAAGACGCAATGCGATTTCACAGATTATATTTTTCATTGTCACATTAGTTATGTTAATTGGTAGAAGGCCCTAGTATCTGAGCAGTTATTGATCCGTTGCCATGGTAACTAAGTGACGTGATGAGTATTTCTTGCATCTAGCTCTCTCGTGATTGATCAGTTTTAGACGGCGTTATTTAATTAAGTTTTTGAAGGGGATTTTTATCCATCTTGGTGTCAGAAGGCAAGACGCTAACCCACGTGGATTTAGCACGCGGGTTTTAATTTATCTTTTATTATAAGGACCCGAGTTCGAACCTGAAAACAGGCCGTCTCGAAGGAGATGAAGATGCGAGACAAGATTTCGGAATAAACAGGCATGTATCGGTCACAGTCCGCGTATATTTTTCAGGTAGCCAGTTCGAAACACCGCGTGTGCTTAAATGTGCTAGGACTGTAATGGCACTACAGGCCCGAGAGCCTGAATAAGGAAGCCCGCGATGAGAGGTCCTGCCGCATCCAGGAGGATCCACCTGCCGACAACGAGATCGCCAAGGACGTTAGGAACTTAAAAAAATTCTTCCTTTAAAATCACAATTCTTCGTTTTAAATTTCAATCAGGTAAGTGTACGAATTTTTTTATTGGTAATCAGAGACGAAATTTTCTATTTAAGTTGCATTGTACCTTGTTTAATTTAACTACGGATACACTGGCATTACTCGTCTTTTGCTTAAAACACTGAGCTAGTCAGGAGCAAAGAGACCAACTAATTAATTAATTTCCTGGGAATTTGAGATTTTAATTGCCAGGAATAAAGTAAATGGATGACTTCAGTCACGAGATAGACAAGATTTGCTGAAGTTATGTATAAAATCATAATATATAGAAAATGGTTAAATATATCCTGTCTGCAATAATTTTTTATTTGCAATAATTAAAATTAAAATTCGCATTTTCTTACAAAGTCTCTGCTGAGTACATCGTTTCCATTAGAAGTAGATATTTTTTCCTAGTGATATATCTGGTTGTTTTGCAATTGAATTTTGTTGTGCTATTTGAGAGTGCTCTTCTGTCACAAACGTAGGTTCTTTCCTAAATCTGATATTCTGCGTGTCTCTACGCAGTACTCAATTCCTCTCCAAACCTATATATCTCTGCGCACACAAACGTAGTAGTGTCTTAGGCACCACAGTCGTGAAAATCGAAAAATAAATCTTTCCAAATATTATGTCAAAAAATGAACCGTAATTTTATCAACCGTGTCGGCTCATATAACTACATTGAGCAACGGGGGAAAGGGCTATGGAAGCTTAACACATCGCGATGTTTTTGAAAGTTTCCTGAAACTGAAAGCTTAATGTTTCAACGTGTATTTCGGAAATTCGTATGAATATACATTTACTATAGGGAAGCACCCCTTTGGAATAAACTGACCGAACACGTCCTCCTCCACACATCAGATGAGTTCCTCCCCCCCCCCACCCCCCTATTTTCAGTTACACTTTATTATTCAGGCTCTGTAACGTCATTGCCAGTAATCCGTTCCCCTGAAGTCGCATCTGATGTTTAACATTTGAGATCAGAAAATAACTTATATTCCCAAAAAGTATACACCGACATATTTGAACTCAATTGCGTACCACATATACGGTATTTGGAGCGTTAAATTTGTTTGCATAACTATACACTATTTTTTTTTATTTGAAGCACAGAAGCAACAGACCAATATTGGCATCGTGCTGCGGGCAGTTACACTTCATTACAGGAAAGTTTTTAGCAACTTCGTATTCCACAGAGCTTTCACATAGTATATTTTTAATTACAATGTTCTCAATTTAACATACTTCACTTTTGAATAATGTTTTCAGCCATTAATAACGGCTGCATTGTTGTATTGTAAAGGTTTTATGCTGTAAACCTTAGCTGGGGACGGCTTACAGACTAACTTATAACCTAACTTAAATTTAAGCCCATGCCTTACCCGGAATTCGAACCCAGAGCCTCCCGCACCCCAGATCGGAGGCGCACCAACCGACTGCGCCACGGGAGGCCGGCTGGATGATGTTGCAGTCTCCTGATACACTTCATCTTATAGAGATACCAGAATTCTAATGTTGTTTACAGTATTTGTATACGGAACGCTTGGCAAATATTTTTCTTTGTATGGAGTTATTTTTAAAGTTCTTGCCTTATTTTAGCTAGATTTTTGTATTCAGGAATCACATCATCTCAATTTACTATTTTATTTTGGATGTTACTAAGCCTAATGACAGTTGTTTATTTTATTTTTTGGCTAGATAAAGTTTACCTTTGGAATGTTGAAGACATATATCCTTGCATACTATATGTGATAATTCAATGCAGTTTAGCCCATCGAGAAAGTACAGTGATAACACAATTTCACATAAGTGTAAAGTCTCAGGAGGTGATGTAGGCTATGTCTTGGTGATTTTATCTGGCGTATGATAGTGTTCTTGTCTGAAACCGGGACACACTCTCGTTCAAAATAGCAGTCCGGCATATCTTTCTCTCTTCGAATATATACTATCTACCAAAAGGTAATTGGGCACCCGTGAAGGTAGGTAATTCAGTACGTCAGTTGACTTGTGTTCCACGCCCTTCGGCGTAGGACCACTGGTGTTTGTCCGTGGTAGCATGAACACAGAGGCCTATTGTAACATTCTGGATAATGAAATGCTCCCAACATTGTGGCGTTTTTACGGAATGGACCCGTGTTACTTCCAGGATGACAATGCCAGGTGCCATGTATCGAGGGCTACTATGCAGTGGTACGCCGGCAACAATGTTCGCCGATTGGACTGGACCGCCCAGAGCATAGAACATCTTTGGGACGAATTGAATCGCCGGGTGAGGGCTTCGTCAGGCGCGGCCAAAATCCATTGCTCAAATCATGGAATGGTTGCAAGAGGAATGGCGACGAATCCCCGTGGATGTCCTGCAAACACTCGTAGAGAGTATGCCAGACAGGATGACTGTTGTTATAGCCGCAAGAGGTGACCCTACGAGATTCTAACGGGGTGACAACCACCGAGTAAAATTGTGGACAGGTGCCCAATTACTTTTTGGTAGATAGTGTATCATTAAATTTTATGTGACTTCCCATCATACTCCTTGGGAGGTGTTGAGAGGCGCCTCAAGTATTAAATTTGCGTGGGTGTGAAACAGAAGAGACCCCAAATGCCAGTTTTAGCAATTTGGAGTGCTTAAAACTACAAGGTGTGCTGCCTTCTCCACGTCTGTACTGCAGGTGAGTAAGCGTAGTTCAAGATGGGTGTTTGCACGAAGCAAAGCTATGAACTGTTTTACATGTCGCTAAATTTCACTTTAATCGAAGAACATTCATTAACATAATATTTTAAGAACTGTGCCTAATTTAATATTTCAATAAGAAGTTAAGGGTTTACAAATACAACAAACACACCAGTCTAGTTAGATATGAGTTTTCATACATCTAGCCGCGCAAAATCATTTTTGCAACGAGCTTCAATTCAATTCAATTTATCCCCGTACGTAGTGAATTGTGCATTATCCAGTGTCTTCCTCATACATAAAGTATACAAATTTTGTTTCGTTTTCGTTTTTACATGTGTGATTTTTGAACTGTTATATGTTTCTTCAGGTTTTATTAGTTTGGTGTAACTGAATTTTAACAAAGAAACGTTTTAATTTGGTCCAGCAAACATTCAACGTAACATTTTTATATTAAACGGATTTGTTTGTCGGAGTTTTCTAAAAAGGCTTTTAAAGTAATTTGTGCCAATAAAAAGTACGGAGCGTCTTAAAAGCTTTACTTTACACTACACACATTTCCTACCAGAGCCCTGAACAATACACACACACACAAGTATTCATCTAAATGTCACACATTTAAATCCTTTTATTATTTTCGAGCAGCCGTTTATTTTCCATGCGTTGTTAAACTAAAAGCTACAGATACACACATTAGAAAAAATTCTAATGTAATGCAGAACACATAATCACTTGAATCAGTTCTCTTGTACAAAAGTGACCGAAGTAAATTATTTCTGTGAACTTTTTTATCGATGTATATTTGCCCCTCAATCCCCCCCCCCCCCATTTTTTTAAGAGAAACTTTGTCCATTTTCTTAACCATACGCTGTAGCTTTTTGTTTCATTATTGCTCATGTATTCCAAGCAGAGTTGAAAAGCGAGTAGGTACTGTTTCTTCTGAAAACACATCACGTTACACCTAGCCAAGCATATACGGAGCTTTCAAATGCCATATCTTTAAAGGTGAGGATTAAACTGCTGGAAAGCGAGGAAAGGATGGCGAGTGTCTGGGGATATAAGCTAGAAAGGTTTCCATCCAATATGGATATGAAAGCTTCATGTTAATATGAAAATCAGTTTAATGCATGTGCATACGTACTTTGGCAATTATCTAAGTCCCGGGTGTGTAGCCAGCATGTGCGGCAAGCAAGGCGTGACAATGCATCGTTCCTGGAATCCGCCACCAATGTCAACAACACTGGTGGTACACACAACGTTCAGTAATAATCAGCTTCTCTCCCGACCCTCTTCCCACTTTCCAATCTCTGCAACCGGATATTGAACGGTGTCCAATAGTGGCCCTCAGGATATGAGGTTCGAAGCTAACAAATTTGTGATGGGTAAGCTTTAGCAAAAAACGCGGGGGGGAAATATATTTTAAACCTGGCAAATATTTTACGTATCTCATGATTTGATGAGGGTGCTGGCCCATGACGATAATTACTATCCAATGACGCTAATAATTATAATTATATTTATCTCTCCATATACGCATTACATGCTAAACGCTGTTCACTTTTAATTGAGGACTTTTTAAAAAATCCTATCTCAGGATCTACTTTTACCCTCGCTGGAATATCTTACCGCCATGTATATGATTAAACATTGCCATACAGCCTTTCAGATTGTGCTTTGCTTGGACAGAGAAGTGTGCAGCAAAGAACAGCAGGATCATCTGAAATGGTGATATAGAATAAATGCAAAGTAAACGAGTCAGTAGGCAGAAAACATGCTACCGCCTAAATGCTGGAGGGGGGGGAGGAACATGCCGCTTTACATGCTCGACAGTCAGCGTATTTTTGCCATGCCAGGAATCACAGTCACAGGGATATGTGTGGATCACTTTCGTGTAAACGACTGTGTATAAATGTGTAAATTAATGTATCACGTCTGCTCCTGTGCGCGTGGTGTTATACTGGTTTTAGTATAGAAAATGACTCAAGTATAATGTTTACGGTAGTTAATAAACTAATGTAGGTTTCTTTTTTTTTTTTTTTTTTTTTCATGTGATGTTTATATTTTCAACGTAATATTATTCTTAGCTCCAGATAGTATTTTTTTTTTCATAAACGAAATTTTAATGGTAATTAGGAACCACCCGTCCGTTTTTAATTATTTTTACTTACAGCAATTCCCACAGTAAATTTAAAATTACTGATTTTGAAAGACGGGTTGTGGTTGTAATAATATCTTAATATTTTTCTGTTGTGTTTAATACTTTTTCAAATTTATTTTGATTGTAATTAATTTTCACATGTTTTCGGTTTATTATTTTCAGTTTTTTCCGGAAGTAGTTTTTTCCCCTTCTTCTTTTTGACGTAGTTGCAAGAAGTAGTATCTTCTGGAAGGACTTGCTTTCGGACCTGAAATTGCACAGTACGTTAATAAGAGAGAGTGTTTTCGTAGAGAGCACAATGCGTGCTGCGCCAACTCAATATGCGCGCGGTACAAAGGGCCGACTTGACAGAGAAGATACTTGGCTCGTCGTACACTGCGTGACAGTGAGGCTGCGAGCGTGCAAGATCGTGGAGTTTCGTGTTAACTAATTGTGAATGGCTGATACTGCACATCTTACCGTGTAATTCTCTGCCGCAGAGGACGAACATCTGATTGAGTTAGCCTCTGGGGATCCATTGTTGTATGATGCACAGTCACAAAATTGATGTTTCGTTATTAATACTCGGTAAACATCCCCTCATTCCCGACGTGAATACACTCCGCTAACAGGTTTCGTCACTTCGCTTTAACGATCGATAAAAGTTTGTTGAGTTGAGTTGAGAGATTTGGGCGGCTCTTAAAAACGAGGTCTTGAGAGCCGGCGAGGACGGAGCAGTGCCGGAACGCAAGGGCGGAGGAAACGGGAGATCCCCGGAGAAACCCGCTGACCAGCGGCATCGTCCGGCACGTTTCCCACTTGCGAAAATCAGGTGTGACCCAGCCAGAGTAGGAGGCTAACATTCCAACTGCCCAGGCACCGTAGCCCCATCAACAAAGGTGATTCAGTCCTTACACGCCTTTATAAACCCGTCGGCAATAAAGCACACTGTACTTCACTTTTCGTGAAATTTATTTCAGAAATTTAGTTTTCGTAAAAGCATATTTACCCGTGATTGTCTCACCTTTTTGGGGCTAGAGCGGTAGCCTATTCGCGCCAAAAACGCTGTGGACTATCGTGTGGAATGGCGGCACAAAAGAAACGTGACGGGCGTCACAATGATTAAAGAGAGCACTAGCTTAAAATTAATTTTCGTTGATTTGAAAAATGGTTTTGAGTTCGCCGTAACTCAAAGGACTGCGTGTAGAACACGATTAAAATCGACCAAATATATTGCATAAAATGCATAAACTTTCAAAAATGGCATAGACGTGTTAACGACAGATCATTCTCTTGTGTGGTCTTCTCGGGAAATGCTTTTTGGAAAATCGACTAGGAACTCTGAAGGCGACGCTGCATAAGTCAACGTAATGTTTCAAGAGATCGGCTCAATACACGAGTGCGAAGAGAGTGGTGCATGGTCGTCAACAATAAAAATGTCTTTAATGAACACGAATCACCAATTCCCAAACGAACATGGATTACTTGATCCACATGGTACTATGTTCATATAAACATTACGCATAAATGCACATACGAAGCATTTTGCTTTCGTGTGCCCGAGGAAATGAAATTAACAGGTTTTATTTCAGGTGTAATGAGATGTTAATGAATGCACTCTACAGGCAGACAACAAACACTGTCCTACAATTACTCTGTTGACCCGGCGAGTCGGGTTTGGCCTTCGGCTGAATGGCTGGCGGCGTGGGAAGCGACGGTGAACTGGTGCGGATGTTGCGGTGCGTGGGCGTTCCGTTTCCCAGATCGCGGCGCATGAGCAAGGAGCAAGTGACGCAAGCAGCTATGCACTGGGCTGATCGCCTCGGGAGCTGCTTGACTGCGTTGTCACGTTTAGTTTATTTTTAAAGATTTATGAAGTGTATATCACAATCCACATAAAACTAATTTTCTTTCCTTAGAGATCTATGATCGATACCCCAGTTTATGAAAGTTACGTAACTAGCATCATAATACAATACAATACAATAATACATGTAGACATTTATTTTCCAAAAGTTTTATACGTTTTTAACCTGACATCATAATATAATGTGAAGTTAAATAAGCATAAAACTTAATTATATAAGTAGTAGGATTTTGAGAAGTCTGGCGCAATAAATTGGGGAATCGGATTCGAATTCGGGGCAGCCGCTATCTTCTTACGTTACCTTCCTGACCGCCATCTTGTATGTCATTGACCTTTTACCCCTGACCCATGTGACCTTTGACCTTGACCCCGAGGACATCTGACCCCAAAAACAACTAAAAAAAACTTTTAAAATTTAATAAATTCCTCAAAAATTCCAAAAATTCTAAAACAATCCGGAAAAAACTTATTACTAAAAAGTATTAGAAATTATTCAAAAGAATTATTAAAAAGATCCTTATAAATGACCCATTCTTTCCAGAACTGCTGAAAGGGATTAGCGACTCTGGTGACTGGGACCAGTGACTCCAAGCCAGGTGACCAGGATCAGGACCTATGACATTTGACATTGGCCTTTGATCTTTAAAAAAAATTTTTAATATCTAAAAAATCACAAAAATTCTAAAATTAAAAATAAAATTAATTTAAAGAATTATTTTAAAAATTCTTATAAAAATTTAGTTAACAATATAAAAAAACAATCAAAAATCTTTTAAAAATGTATTTTTATAATTTTTTTTAAATATCTTAATTAAAGCCTTTAACCCCACCAGTCATTTTCCCTCCTTTTTTCCCTTGGAATTTCCCTTTTCCCTAAAAAATTTCCCTTAGCAATAATTCATTAAAAATTTTAATTTAAAAACTTGCATTTAATTAGGCCTCCTCCTATACCACCAATTGCTCACCTCTGTTCGAAGCCAGCAGACGACTGACTCCCTCGCCTTCATTCCCCTAACATATACTCATTCCGCCATCTTGATTTTTCATTCGTCATTTTTTGTATGCTACTGGTGGCAGCCATCTTTGTTTATATGTTACTGTCTCTTTCAACTTCGTTCGACAGTCATAGTTGTTTTTCATTCGTAATTTTTATACATTACTAGAGGCCGCCATTTTGGTAGGCGACCACCATCTTAGTAGGAGAAGACTATTGCATATTCCCATCCTATGTTTAAAAAATATTTTTCCGAATAAATTGTATAGTTACATGCATGATGCATTACTGACTACATGCTTAATTTATTAAATAGTTTAAACACATATTGTTGTTATTAAAGACCTAAAGGCCAACAAGAGGATACAACACACAAAAATGAAGAAAAAAAATTATATAATTTTTTTTTTGTAAATACATTTTCAGAAGAAAGCACTTCATCACATCATCTGAGATAACCCCGATCCTTAAGTGCTCTTGTGATCGAAACCACCTCTTTCATGGTCGAGTAATCCCCACCTTATTGCCTATCAAGCGAATATTTTAATCCGTCTACAAGCTTGTTTCGATCTTTGGTAAACATATTGTCAGTATACTCTATATATTCTGCCTTCTTCACTTCACTTGTCGAAGGAAACTCGTTGGGGATGTGTGTGGGACCGTCGAGAGAACAACCACCATCTTCAACACTATCATTGTCGCCATAGTCATCATCAATGCTGTATTTATGCTCGGCTTTATCTCCTGCTGCATCCTCAAATACCTGCTTTATTTTTCTGTGTAGAAGGATTTGTATGTTCATCAGAATTTAGAGCTGATGACAGTTTAACTTGAAGTTTTGCGACTTCACACGAACATCTTGCAAGTGTACCTTCTGCACAAACCGAATGGACTGCACTCATTCCGACTTTACCATGAACTGTGGCGTCATTATCGTCTGAGGAAACGGTACCCATAAATGTAGCAGGTGGTATTAATGACATCACTTGCTGGTTCCCAGTAGACGAACCCTCTCGACAGACAGCGATGAACTGATCGAACCCACGCCTGTAACTTCCCCTATGAAGCAGACAGTTCTTAACGATCATCAAAAATCCATATTTCTCTTTCCAGCACAAGGCACACATATCTTTAAAATCTGATATAGGCATGTCTGTATTAACAAGATCATCGTAGACATGACGTGAATTCGTATCGTTCATGCGAAACAGCACCAACATGTTTGCATTGTCGTGAAGCAATTGTTTGGGTATGAGCGAATAACTCTGGCCGAGGTACACAGTCAACGTTCGCGTGTCGACCCACGCTAAACTATTCTTGAATGCAAGTTAGTTTCTCTCAGGCAATGTCGTCGAAGACAAATATCGAGTTTCGCAGTGCTTCACTCGAAGGTACGACGGCTTCATTATCACTGCATTGGAAATAGCCCATGCCTTCCACGGCTTTCAGTACTTGTGCCAGACAGTGGAATTTCCGTTGCTGAAGTGATTTGGAGTATAGTTACACATTCTCGAACCAAAGGCCGTTCTCTTCTCCCAGCAGGCTCGGTATGATGCATGTCTTGCCACAGCCTGATGGTCTCACGATGATGCAGCACACAGTATTCGGAAATAGGCTTCCATGTCGTGATTCGTGGGAGATAGCTTCATCTCCAGAATGAATGTGTATGGGTAGAGTAACATCTGGCTTCGCGATCCGTATGTTACCACTATGATCTTCTGGAACAGATGGAGCCGATAGTACTTGCAGAGAACCAGAACTACAAGTTTTAGAATGTTTCTTTAATGCATCACTCCTAGAAAAATGTCTCTGGCAGAATTGGCATTCAAAAGTCACACTCGAATGTTTCATTCCGCAGGTCGTTCTCTCATGTCGATGGGTATGGCAGCTTTTGCAGAATATCTTTTCACAGTAGCAACACTGTTTTACATGTAAATTTCCAGCAGTGGGAGAAGATACATCTGTAGAGGCAAGCTCTACAGTAGACTTCGTACAATCATTGACTTGCATCGTATTGATGAAAAAAACCAAAGTCCTTCCCACAGTGGTGATATGCGTATATATTTTGCCTAGGTACTGCTCTCTCTCTCTCTCTCTAGCTCTCTATGTGTGTATATATATATATATATATATATATATATATATATATATATATATATATATATATATCCTGCTTCTACTATAAATCTTGGTAAAGAAATTTCTGAAAAAATTAATGTTATTGGTGTACGATTTTGTTTGTTTGAAGTTGCGCAAAATTTTTACATTGGTGATACACAAGTAAAAAAAATAATGATACATTATTTGTTAAGGATAAAAAATATAAATTAAGAGATGGACTTTGTAATTTGTTTTTAAAAAAAGTAGCTATGAAGAACTGGCAGGTAATTACAGTGACAATGGCCTTAAAAATTACACCGAAATTGTTTTATTAACCAATGCTGCATCCCGACAATATAATCCTAATAAAAAGGTAGCTTCGAGTGGAGGTCGGAAGTTTAATAATATAAATAGCCCAATTTATAATAATTATATAACAACATCAAGATCAGCACCAAAAACACCAGAAAGAATGATTTCTCCAAGAACTCCTAGATCTGGAGAAGGCATAAAAAATACCAGAATTTACCAAATGAATATGTTTGGATGGACGATGTTAGAAATTTAATTGACAGATTGTTAGTTATTCATGGTGAAGAAAATTTTGGTAATAACCATTTTTACAATGAAAAAGTAAGTTTAACGAATATGTCAAACAATAAATTGTCTGATTTTGTTATTAATAATCCAAAATAAATTCCTTATCTTATAAGAGTTTTAAATGTAATTGCACACTGATTTTGGAATTCTGATCATCATGAGAAAGGCATTATAAATTTGGCATTAAATAATTTAGATTTACCCAGGTTATAATTATCGTGGACCATTTACAAAATTAAATTAAAGATTGGAAATAGGTGACACAGGCATAAATAAATAAGATGAAGCATACAAATACCACGATATTGCTTATACAGATCGCAAATATTTAGAATCTAGACATAAAGCTGATAAAATTTTACAAAAAGAAACTAACGAAATTATGTTAAATAAGAACTCCGATTGGAGTAAAAATTTCTTCTGGTACTGTTGCCTCAACTACTTTTACAAAAAGAAAATTAGGTCGGGGTATTAAAATGTTTAAATAATTCAGAAAATTTTTACTTGTTCAATTTTTTTTCTACATAAATGAAGATAAAAAGCTTAACTTTCGATATACCCATTGATCAATTAAGAGATTTGAGTATAGATAAAAGTTTAACAAAAGATCAACTTGAGACAAAAAATAAAAAATTAAAATAAGGCGAAGGTTTCTTCCTAACTTCGTCACTTCCAATAATCAAAAGATACTCAAAGAAAAAACAGGAAATGGTTTTTATCATGGAGGATTTTTACCAATTTTATTTTAAGCTTTAGGTGCTCTTGGAGCTTTAGCTTGTGGAGCTACTGCAATTTATAATTCCGTCGAACAAACCAGAAAAAATAAAAAAGAATTAGAATATCAACAGAGACAGAATTTAGCAATGGAAAATAAATCAGGAAGTGGTTTAGTTGCAAAAAAAGAGTAAGGCCAAAAAAATTTGAATGTATCGCCATTATCTAATATCGATATTAAAAACTATGTAAAGATATTAAATATAAAAAATTTCTGAAATATTTATATGATTGAATTACCAAATAATGAGCTCAAAAATGAATGAGCTTTGGTGAATTTCAACATTTCAACAAATCGCAGTACACGTTGGATTTGCTATTTTAAAGAAAACAATGTTGTTTACTGTTTTGATTCATTTGGAGGCAATATTCCTTCTAATTTAACTAATTACTTTAAAAATTTAAATATTTATTACAATGATAATAGAATTCAGAATTTCGATTATGTTATATGTGGACATCTATGTTTAATTGTATTACATCTTTTTTTCTCAATGGTTCTAAGTTTAACGATATGATTTCTTTGTTATAAAATGATATATATTTGGCAAAACCATTAATCAATTTTTGTAATAAAAAATTCGACACTAACGCTTCCACGTTCAAAACAGATGTAGATTTAAAATACAAAACTATTGCTTCTGATTAAAAAAAAAAGTGTGCGAATTCAAGATACAATACTATTGTTTGTATTTAAAAAAAGATGTTGATTCAAAATATAAAACTATTGCTTCTGACTTAAAAGAAAATTTAGATTCGAGTTACAATAGTATTGTTTCTGAGTATGCTTTAAGAACAGATGTAGATTCAAGATACAAATATGTTTTATCTTTCATTTCGAATTTAACTTCCGCCTATGCTAAAAACAAATTTTTAAATTCAAGATTCGGTACTATTGCTTATGATTCCTCATTTTAAAAAATGTAGATTTAAGATACAATATTATTGTTTCCGGTTTAAAAAAAGATGCAGAATCAAAATACTATACCATTTATTTCTGCTTTACAATATCAAATATGTAAAGTTTTTAGTTATATAAAAAAAAAATATGTTTCTCTTCAAGATCGTGGAATTGCTAGTTTATCTGACCCAATAAACAAAAAGAGGCAGTCAATAAAAGGTATTTCGATAAAGAAATAGATGATTAGGCATTAGAAAAGGATGTAGATCCAAAATACAATACTATTGCTTCTGATTCTACTTTTACATCAGGTGTAGATTCGGTATGCAATGCATTAAAAAAAGGATTTAGATTCATGTTACAATAATAAAGGGTTAGATGTTAAATTGCAGAATTTAAATCAATCAGTTTTGAATTATTGCAATTCACTCGTTAACTTGAAAATTGAAGAAAAACCTCACATATTTTATTTACCAGCAAAGTGGAATAAAAAAACTTATAATTTTCATTTAAATAATGTATTTTTCTTTTCTTTTTTTTTATAGATGTACTGTTTATAAAATAATTTCTAATAATTTACCAGATGATCTAATTGTTATTAAGAATTCCAAGAGAATTTATAATAGTTAACCACTTGTTGTTAAAAGAAGAGATAAATAGATTTTTAAAATAAACAAAAATATTATTATACATTCAGTGAACTTAAAGCCAGTTGTATGGAAAGGTATAATGTACAATGAAGAACAAAATGTGGAATAAATTTGCTTTGAATGTCAATTACAAATGGTTAAAGATATAATATTATTTAGTGAAATAATACAATAATACCAAACACAGAACCATTGGTATGTATCTTATTGAGGTTAATAAAAAAATTAGAAAATATATAGACAATACTATGTGAATGTGATTACTAAACCAAAATACAAACGTGGAGATATTGTCCACATAAGCAAGAGTAAACAAATATTTGAAAAGGTTTGTACACCTAATTGGACAACAGAATTTTTACCATTTTTGAGATTTTTTTATTATGTTCCAACTTACAAACTGAAAGATTCCAATGGAGAAGAAATAAAAGGCAGTTTTTTATTAATACAAAATTATGAAAACAAACTATCCAGATGAATATTTGGTTGCAAAAGGTTTTAAAACTAAAGGTGATAAAATTTATGCTCGCGATATCAGCTGCTTTGCTGAGCGATATTGAACATAAGGCAACTGTAAAATTTGCCTGTTGCGTAACAAGACTTCGGAAATTACAAGCATATCAACGGTGCTAAAGACGTCGGCGTGTTGGTTGAACATGAGTTTATTAAGTTTTTGCACCGATAGCCTCCGCGGAATTTACAGTAACTTTTGTGTGTTTTCCCGAAATGATAGTTGCAGTATGCTGTCTTGTCCGTCAGGTCACGTTCGTAAAGTTTTACGTGTGCGTGAATAGACTGTTGGGATGAAAGCATGTAAATTGTTCTTCGGAAAGAAAGTGGCTCTTTGTTGGAAATATCCGCGCCACAGGGCGGCGTGCGAACGACATCAGCCCAGCAGACCGTCCCATTTGGATGAATTTGGACAGCAGGCTTTCTAGCCTGCCGGGATTGCAGCTGTTAAGGACCACCTTTATTCTTTGCGTATGCCTGGAGTTTGCATACACGGGTTCATCAATCGACGGAAGTCAAGGTACTGTGTCATTGATAATTTACCCCGAGAACATCGCAGGCGGTTATGACAGAAAGTTTCCCCAAGTTTGACTATCGCGATTCACTCACGCGGCCGACAAGCGGCGACCACTTTTAATGCGTGTAAATTGTATTTTCCATAATTAATTTTAAGTTAAATTTTGGAGCCCCTGTGCATGATTCATTAATATTTCTTACGGTGCCATATAATTACTATCACAAGATTAAGACTAGTGTGCAGCATGTATACGAGTTAACTCAACGTTGTGTATAAACTATTTTTCCAGTGATTGGGAATAAATGATCTCAAACTTCACTTGCGGAAATGGTCCATTAGTAGTGTCGCTGATCCCGTACATACTCTATTAAAATATATTTCATAAAGACATGAACGCATTTTTTCCAGAGTATAACTGCCTTAAAGTGTGTGTGTGTGTGTATGTGTATATATATATATATATATATATATATATATATATATATATATATATATATATATATATATAGGGATGAAAGGACATAAGGGGTTCTTGTTGAAGACGAGTGCTGCTGGTCCCTTGATGTGTTGTAAATGTTGCATGGAGGTTTCGGCAAGTGAGGTAGATTTGAAGTACCTGAGTCCTTAAGGGACAAGGGCGATTCATTTTTTCCTTTTCCAATATAAATAAGCTCGTTATTCATTAATTCTCTATCCAAAATGATATGAGTTTGGTATGTTAAAGCTGTAATTATTGCTCTGGGTCCACATAAATTATCATCATTGTTTATTTTATTCATACATTGTTCTGTCTTTATATTTTTAGTTAAATTGATACATTTTTTACCTCTTGCACCATTACCGCTAGGCACTTTGTAAACATCAACATCGAAAGTAGTTTCTTTTATATTTACATTTTCATTTGATGCAATTATTCTTTCAATTTGATTAAGTAAATTATCGGCATTTAAATTATTTCTTCTTGCAGCGGAAATTGTACGTAGAAAATTCTACTATTTGCATATATTCTCATTTGGTCACCCTGTTTAAAATTAGTCATTTTTATTACATTTTTCATTGTTTCGTGAACAGCATTCATTTTGTCTAAAGAATCTCCTTGTGAATTATTTATGTGAATTCTGTATTTTGTTTGCTAAATGTTGAAATTATCAATTACATAAGACTAACATCGTTAACTTCAAACGGATTCTTTTTTTTCCATACGCTTATTTAATTTTTTTTTATTAAAAGGAACAATTTGGTCTAAACTTTTATTATCTTCTTTGATTTCGTGTTTAGAAAAAGTTAAATTTTGAAAATTCCTGTTAATTTCATTTTTTGTATTTCAAATATCTGATTAGAGAACGGAAATATTTATTTTAATTCCTTCTATCTTTTGAATATAGTTATCTAACATAGAAA
This sequence comes from Dryococelus australis, assembly GCA_029891345.1. Taxonomy (NCBI): domain Eukaryota; kingdom Metazoa; phylum Arthropoda; class Insecta; order Phasmatodea; family Phasmatidae; genus Dryococelus; species Dryococelus australis. The sequence continues at coordinate 117,869,944 of CM057000.1, read as the reverse complement.
TGTGAAAATGGTAAATTTGAATTAAAAGTTTCTTTTCCTTTTTTCATTTCTAATAAATATCATAATAGCTGTAATTATAGCTTTCATTAAATTGTACCAATATTTAATTTTAAGTTCTTTAGCTAAGATTTTTAGCTCTCGCACTCTCCTTTCGCTCGACTCAGCTGTTAATATTGTTCATTGCAATTATTATGGTTTTATTTATTAAGAAAATAATTGTTAAAGGTTTCGAAAAATATAAAGATGATGTAGAAATATAAATTTAATATAAATAAAGGAAAGACATTTAAATAGTGTTTAAATTATTGATAGTACTTTTTATATTTATCTTCACCAATGATAATATTTCTCATTAAAATATTTTTTGCATATTGTTGTATGCTTGACGTAGTAGTTTTATGATGAGAAAATAGTTTTATAGGTTTATTCTTATTACATACTGTACATGTCTTTGTTGGATAATTATCATGTTGAATTTGATTTAGAATATCTACAAATGCATTGTGTGATGTAGTATTTTCTGCTCTTTGAGATATGCATTACAAACATATTTTCCACATTCACACAATATTATCTTATTAAAACATGTTTTACCTTTTGATGTGTGTTTGTCTATAGTCGCTTTATGAGGTTAAAATGAATCGATAGGTGTATTCTCTCTACATAATATACACTCTTAGTTGAATAATCACTATGTCGATTTTCAGTTGCGATGTTAATTTAGTTTTTTATCCTATTTGAGATATAGTTTAGACACATATTTTCCACATATACATAATACTTTCTCTTTATTGAAATCATATTGATTTCTAGCATATTCTCTACGACATTTTTTACAAGTGTTAATATACTTATCTTTTGGTTGGTTATGTGATGAAAACATTCATTGTTTAATAGTTCACCACAATCCTTACATTGCTTACATATGGTATTATTTTCCATTTCGAGCATTGATTCCATTTTATTTATAAGGAAAGAAATTTATTAAGATAAAGAATTGTTTTTTCTTTATCTTAATAAATTTCTTTCTTATAGAGGAAACAAAATGGAATAACTTATCAAGAAGTTAAACAATTCATATAAATTGACTAAACTACAAGATCTCGAAATTAATAAATTGTATGCTGCTATAGAATTTCAAACATATGAATCTAAGTTTGGTAAAAAAAAATTCGTTGTATTCTAGATGGTAAGTGTAAAATTACATTACCAAATCGCTATGTAAAAATGTTTGATAAAAATGATTTAAAGTTAATAAATGAGAACCAAGTTTTTATAGCATATAAAGGTTTCAAAGAAATGAAAAATGGAAAAACTATGCACGAAATAGAATTCTCTTAAAATACATAAATTCTATTAATTTGAATCTATCAATTGTCTTTTATTTCATATTTCATTTGTATTTTTGACTTAAATTTGCTTGACTTAATTTTCTTGATTTAACTTACATTTTTGGTCTAAATTTGATTGATTTGCTCCGTAAGCGACTGATTTTACTTAATTTTAGTGCGAAATATAATGTTCACTATTCGTCCATTTTTTGTGTAGTTTTTATTTTGTAACATATTTTATTTTATGGATTTGTTACTTATAATTGATATTGGAGGTAAAAAGCATGAAATTCGAGACAAAATCGAGGATTTTAGAGCAAAAAAAATGGATTGTCCTCAACCTACCCATATATTACTCTGCACGTCTTCCTCAGAACTTGAACAAAGAACACCAAACAAATAAGACAAGACAAAACACACATACAAATATATATAATTTTTTTCGGTGGCTGTGATTTTTACACTCTTAAATACTTAACAGCGATGGAACAGAAGTAATAAATCTAGTTCCAATTTGGTATCGTTTAATGATCAAGTTTCGTAGACAATCAGTTTCACGAAGTGAAATGCGGACAGTAAATGTTTTGTACATATTATGAAGAAAGCTAGGAAATCTTCGGTACCCATTCATATAAAACAAAATAAAAATACGATAATTTTGGCATTTGGTGTGTTTTTCTCTTATATAACACTAACATATAATCAAAACTATAGAATTAAAACTGCATATAAGAAATAGAATACATAATGTACCACGAATTTATATAGGCCTAAATATACACATGTTTCCATACGAAATTTGTTTAAAATATCATCACAGTTTCACTTTACACATTTAAGGCTACATTCATTGCAATAGTTTTAGAGATTTTTTATTTTTTTTTCAAAAATTCTCGTTACAGCATGAATATATACATTGACATTTAATAAACGAACTTTTAAACGGCTGAAATAGTTTGACATGAATAACATTATTCCTTCAAACGTCACGATATCGAAAGATAACCAAAATGACTTATTATGCTGCGTAACTTAAAATACAGGGAATACTTAAGCCCACGATCTTCCATTTCTACAGCTTTTGCGAAATTTAATTTTTTGAACCCAAACAAGAGCCGATATTGTAAAATCCTTTTACAATAATGTTACAAATTGTTTACATTATGTAGTTAATTGGATAAACGTATACAGCATTGTGTGTTGAAAGATACTGACTATCAATAAAAACTATTTGTAACCAAATTGTAAGAGGATTTTACAATATCGGATTCCGCTTGGGTTCAAAAAATTAATACTCGCAAAGCTGTAGAAATGGGAGATCATGGCCTTAAAATACAAAGAAATTTTTCCCCCGAGATAAATCATTTCTAAGTACGTTACTACACGAAAATATAAAAGTACCTAACTCTAATAGTTCTGCTTGCTTCTATTTTGACACAAATTCGCGGAACAGTTATTAATTGGCTAATATCTGTTGTTCACGACAATCTCTTTTATTTAACATTTCTCTTTAGGAAATAAATTTATTTGTTACCTTGAATTGGTACTAGACTTAAGACAAATGGCTTCCTGCGGTAGATGAGGAGGTTCTTAAATTCATGCAAAGTCATCTCCTAAAAATGCTGAGGAAGTAAGTATTAAAACTTAAGTATTTCCGCTGACGCCATTTGTTTCCCGTCTATCCAACTGGCCAGCAAACCTGGAAGCGTTTTCTCCAGGAAAATCAGACAGTAGAGGAACGTAAGTCTCAACAAATCACCCGCGAGTTTGTGTAACACGTGAGCTATACAGATCGACACACGTGGTCGTATTTTCCTGCCCTTACAAAGTTTTTTAATCATGTTGTTCCCCATGTGTTTTCATTCCGCACAGTTAAATCGAGTATATATTTCAGATAAAATTTCCCATTCCCAACATTTCTAATGAAATCTTGCTTGATGGCATTTGCTTTCCCGTCTTTTGAGCACAGCGTTTGAATCACAAAACTAGTAAGCATAAATTTCCCATTCCGAACATTTCTAATGAAATCTTGCTTGATGACATTTGCTTTCCCGTCTTTTGAGCACAGCGTTTGAATCACAAAACTAGTAAGCATAAATTTCCCATTCCGAACATTTCTAATGAAATCTTGCTTGATGACATTTGCTTTCCCGTCTTTTGAGCACAGTGTTTGAATCACAAAACTAGTAAGCATAAATTTCCCATTCCGAACATTTCTAATGAAATCTTGCTTGATGACATTTGCTTTCCCGTCTTTTGAGCACAGCGTTTGAATCACAAAACTAGTAAGCATACATTTTCACAACAGATACTGGGAGTGGGATGGAACCCTGGCGTTTTTTTATGAAATAGTTGTTTGCGCGAATACGCGTATCTCGGTAAATCAATGTTCTGCAAATACGAATGGTTGTCCGAAAAAATAAAAAATAAAAAGATTATATTTGCCCCTATTTTTTTACATTTTTCATATTAAGTTGGATATAGCATTTTTAAAACTTGCCTTTGCAGTTTCCTTAAGCGGCAAGAGAAAAGTACAAATGTACGGGCGTAGTTTAATATGTGGTCTTTCATCGCCTGTAATAAAACCCCACTGCTGCAGATCTAATTTGCACAGTACAGCGTCACGACGGAAACACTGCACGCCTTGCGCGTAGGAGCGATGAGGCGCTAGAAGTGCATGTTAGTGTCGCCCTTATCGCTCCCTCGCTTCTTGACCTTGGACGCGGGGTTCCATCCCACTCTTAACACTCATGTCTGTATTGTTTCCATCACAGTTTGAGGAAAATTATTATAACATACGTATTTTGACGCAACGTTAGATAAGTGCATATACACTACACTTAAAGTCAATTGTAAGTTGCTCTGAAAAATATATTGAAAAACTAGTTTACTAAACGAATCTGGTTTCGAGAATTCTTCCGTCTCTGGAATTCGACTCGAGTCGACACAACCTATTGCAAACTATATCGTTTAACAGGTTATGCTACTTCACTAAAAATCAACCACTTTAAATTTTTTCTAATATATTTCATAAACTGCTGAAACGATATCGTATGCATTAACATGTCAAAATTCTATTGCAGGTAGAAAAAAATTGTGTTATTTCAATAATATACGATATTTTTTTCTAAATGTTTGCTCGTTAAAGTTTGGGTTAAAATGTGCAACAATTAAACTGACTGGCATTGGGCATGGCATGCTGGAAGCGCTTCATGTGTGGACTAAATGTACATTTTGATGTTTTATAATTTCTATAGGGAGCCTTGTTTAAAGATAGCACTTAAAAATTATTATTAAACGTCGTATCTCAGAAGCTTCTCAACTTTCTCGCTATATTTTATATGCAAATAGTGTAGAGTAGAAAGACACCTAAAACTGTATTACGTGATCCCTCAATTTTTGAATGGCGGTGATTTTCTTATAGAGTTACATGCCATGTCTCTGGTACCATCAAACTGTTTTTATTTAATCTCATGTGCTGAAGTACCTGTTTAATGCTCTGAATTAACGAACTAATAGCTACACTGGTCCGCCATTTTAGAAGATACTTTAAAACAACTTACCGTCATACGCTTACATTACATTTCATGGACTTTTCTACTGATTACTACCTAATCATGCATAATGTTCCTTCTAATTAGTCATTCAACACACGGTTACTGGAACTATTCGTGTCTTTAAATACCTCGTCACAATTACCTACGCATTAATAATATATGTATAGAGGAAATAAGGCTATTTAGTCTTTCCGTTAGCTTTTTGTCTTTGTTCTCTAGCTATTTCAGCTTTTATAGTATCATAGAATATATTAATTCCCAAAATCTTTACAAAAAAGTAAAAAAAAAAATTACTTCAAAATAAATATTCTTCTCCATATTATACAATTCAATCACTTATGTAAATTTCGAGTTTTAAGGTATTTTAAATGGCACGAGTATGTGTTTTAAAACATTCTCATCCTAATTTCTAGCAGTAAATCCATGCAGTAAATTTATGTTAAAAGTTGACTTCATTGAGGAAGTTTATTCTGTTATTATTTGTTTGTAATTTTTAATTTTTTTGCTAGCTAAATACGCGTATTGTTCACATGAATTCAAATTGGTATTTTCAAATGTAATTTATTGTTGCTAACATTACAGAGATTTTGGGGTGTTTGGCAGCCGGAGCGCGTGAACTTCGTTGATTCTTCTTGGCCAATTGCGCCTTGTAAACGGAGATTCCGAGTAAGTCATTCGATAGTTCCCCATTCATTGTTGCGAGGCGAATGGATTAGGTGAAAAACGAAAAAGAGGAGAACAAAAGAAGTAATTTTAATTATAGAGCCTTTCTGTGAAATCGAATGCTGGAAAAGTTGATTACAAGGCAATCGAAGAGAGACAGAAGCTGCCAAAACCTTGACGTGTGGTAAAGGGGCATGAAGCTAGACATTAAATTATCTTGTTTCACTGGGAGGATAGGACTAGAAATTATACTTTAAATGAGGTTGGAAATTTAGCTGGCGAACAAGAGGCAGATGGCGAAGTTGCTGCATTTAACTATAGTACATTAATATTCACTAATCCTGGCGTTCAATTTTGTTGTTTTGGTTTGTATTTTAAGTTTTTAGACTACATACGCCGTAAGCATTAATAAAGAAATTGTAGTACTGAATTATTAATAGCGGCCTGCTTTCAAACTTATTTTAAATTCCTCAGAATATTAAGGAGCGAAGGCATTTTATTTGTTTTTATCCCTGTAACTATCGATCTGTTAATTAGTGATATTTATGTCGGTTGCAGTTCGTACGTTATTAACGATTTCAAGTAAAATAAGTTGGTTGTCATGAAACGCGATGTAATATTTATGCATACTTAATCATCTAAGAGTGTAATGAGTGTGCATTCAGTGAAATGTAAATAAAATGACTAATTGATGTAATGGGCAGCAAGCGTTTCTAAATGTTAAAATATTTCGTACTTCCTTAGTAGTATAAAATGTACATAAGTAGAATGATATGGTCTATTCTGGCGCAAGGGCATGGGTCACAGCAAGCGGCGCCAACCGACGGCCATATTGTGACGTCACGCTGCTACCATATTCGATATTTGTGACCTTGACTTTGCCCTCGTGATCTTGACTTCAGGATGACCTTGAAATTAAAAAAATCCAAAAAGAGAAAAAGCCTTTAAAAAATAATATGTTTAACAATTTCTAAAAAAAAATATGTAATTTTTAAAAATTAAAAAGAAATTAGAAAATATTATAAAGGCTTACATGTAAGATATTCAGGGTTCGAGACAAAAAAGATAGAGGAACACACATTCTCCTAGCATGAAAATTAGCAGATGACTGACCCCGCCATCAACTAACCAAAATTTTATTGGCTAATTTAACCCCCCCCCCCCCCCCAAGTTACTATAGCTCGAACCCCTCTAAAATATCATGGGATTTATTTAATACCTTATCCCCAGCCCCCGACCCCCACCCCTGCCAAAATGTAATGGTATTTCCTCAAAAGCCCTGAAGACCCCCACCACGAAATATTATTGTTTCTCCTCCCTCCTCCTCCTCCTTCCTTCTTTCAATTACCACAACTATCGACTGATAGGTCGGTCCCAAGGATGTTGTAAATAGTAAACATCCGGAGAGACTCTAGTCGGGGTGGGGTGAATCCAGTTCGGAGAAGAACAAGGTTGAAAGAGGAACAGAGGAGAGCGCGTTGAAGAAATGAGTTTCCATAAAGGTCTCTGTGCAAGCTTGATGATTTTGTGTAGTGCGTACAACAGTGTTACAGCTGCAGTAATCGCTGGAACAAAAAACTAGGAAATGACACATTCATTAGATGATTATAGCCACTTCTGAAATTATATTTTTGTAGCAAACGAAAAACACCTCGCTTAAAAAATAATAAAAAATATTGTGTTCCACATTTCTGCATAAGAATATTGAAACTTTTTTTATTTATGTTATAATACACAGGCTGTTCCGCGACTCAATAGACATACTTCAGCAGCCGGTTATACAGATAATTGCCAACAAAAAAAGTCATAATCACAAGTAGGCTATGCAGCCCTATTCCAGAGTTACAGGGACGTAAATACAATAAAAACACAAATTGTAATTACTGAATATCGTTAACGCAATTGACGACATTCGAGCTGTAAGTCCCACACAAGCTGTTGAAAATATGCCTAATCTGACCGTAAGCAGACACTGCTAGTGTGGCTGGCGTGGCCAGTCTTTGTTAGTGTGTCCAGGCGAGTGGTTGTGTAACAATGTCAGGAATGTTTACAAGCGTAGAGTACCCAGACATGGTGTTTGTTTACGGATACTGTGACGGAAATGGGCGTGGTGCCACAGCTGAGTATCCGCGCAGGTGGATTGGAAGAAGTGGGCCAGGCCCAAGGCCGGCATGCTCTCCAGACCTCTCCCCGTTGGACCTTTTAGTTCTGGGGCTGCCTGAAGAGTAGGGTTTACAGCGGCTGGTGATCAGACACACTAGACCAGTTGCTACAGGCGATAACTGACGCCACTAATCAACTCAGAAATGGACTTGCAGGCATGCAGTAGCAACACGCCAAGGTAGGCTACAACGTATTGCAGTCTGCTTACGGTCAGAGGGTGCACATTTTGAACAGCTCGGGTGAGATTCAACATGAATGTAGTCAGTTCCGTTAAAGGCATTCATTAATTCCAATTGGTGTTTTTATTGTTTTTCATCCCAGTAGCTCTGAAATGGGGCTGCATAGTCTACTATTGTATACGGCATTTTGGGTTGTCTATGCTCTATATAACACACTGCCGAAGTATGTTGGTTGAGACGCGTAGCACCCTTTATACTTAACATTTATAAATTTTTCATTGAACATTTATGTAATATTATTTTGTACTCATTAATTTTACAAACTCCCTAAATAATATTTTTTTCATTAAATTTTTGTTTTTATTTTTATTGCATAAACTATTAAAAGTGTTCCAGTTACAAATCATTCTGTGAAATCTATATAAATGTATATCAGTTAACTAAGTGAGGAGGTTAAACTTAGAAATACAGATTTTTTTTTTCACTAAATATAATATGAAACCGATTTATTATATTACCATGAAATATTATTTCATTTAATTTACTTATGAATGATTTCATCTTTCAATCATGGGCATATATTTAGAAGCCAGCTGATAGTGGATATTGTATGTTTTCATTTATGTATTCTTAAGATTACAATTTTAATAAAAATGTTTAGAGTTATTTGTTAGATATTAGGCAAAATTATAAATGTATTTTATATCATATTTAACCATTCATATTTTTTAATGCAATATAATTAGTATTCCCTTACTTGTATGGGATTTTCCCGTACTTGTATGGAATTTCCCACCCCCCCCCCCCACTTTTGTAAGGTACTTTTCCGTATGATTAAGGAACAGTACTTCTTGTTATGTAAATTTACTCGACATTTAAGAGGTAATTTTACCTTACATGTGGAGGTAATTGAATTTTTTTACAGTGTAGTTCGCCTTCCGCGACCTATCGTGTGGTACGTTGGATACTATAAACCAGTACCAAGGCCCGTGAGCCTAATTAGGGAAGGTGTCCAGAGAGATCTCGGGAGTCCCACAGTGCAGAGTTTCTATGTCCTGCTAAATCATGAGTGAGTCTGAACGAATCTTAGTTTCGTCGTAGGAATATTTTAGTGAGATGGCCAACGATCACTTTTGCTTATCAGCAAAATAGCTACGCCATCCTGGGCAGCCACCAAGTTAATTTTCTACGAATATAACCTACTATCCCTGATGAATTTTGAGTTCATGCTCCCAATCAGAATTGGCGTGAGCTTTAATGTATGATGCAACATTAACTATAAAAATGCATTTGATTGTAAATGCGTCAATTACAGGGCTGAGCTACTTCCGTTACGACCACTTTCATGCACACTTACTCGACCCTTTATAAATATTTTATAGTTGGAAATGATTAGAAGGATTCGGATAATGGCATCCTTGTAAAACATCCGAGTCGTTGGTTCAGAGCATTTCTTATTTGCAATAAATATTAGATGCATGAAAGCTATTCCGAGAGAGTTATTCCTAGTAGAGACGTCTAATTCCTCCAGTTATTGTAAAAGGGTATTTGTTTGTGTCGTTGTCTTCACAGCGACCATCAGACTGCCAGTATTTTTCTCTTGTGGTAAGTCGGAAATAGAGAGATTACTGACACTTTGTCCTCCTCCACCGTGGTCCCGAATCTTGGTAGGTTTCCAGGACGTGAGTGTTTTAATAGCAGTGTTGATAAATGTCTGTCAAACACATATGATTACGGCGTTGAACAATATAGTTTATAATTGGCTCCTTTGGAGGCGTGCGCTGCAACACTACTCATACCGCCTGTTAAGCCAGCTAGATCGCACCAATCCCACCTCACCTGACTACAGGTCACGTAGCAAAGGATTCGGCTTTCCCAACGTGGTGTCTCAACCATGATACGCGGGTGTGCCATTTACAGCCTTTCGGCGCCTTACGCGGGGCTTGTCACATCCCGCCCCGCCTTTACACGGTTACATCATTACAGAAAGGAGGGGGGAGGGGATCTGGGTTAGGCTACTAGCTTCCTTCGCTGTCCATCGCTGTGCGGTACACCAGCAATGACCAGGGAACAGTTACAGTGAAATACCCAATTCCTCCCTCCTAAATCTTTAGCAAGTGCACGAAACAAAAAAGATGAATCGAATTTTAATAAAAAATTTCAATTATGTTTTTCGCAGTGTCGGCCAAACGAGGTTTAGGCTGTTCGCGATAAACTTAGCACTTTTGAGACGCCTGCTTAGCATCTACATGTAAGCACATTGTGTCATTTTTCTACCTTGTGTAAAATTAACATTGCCGCCGGCCCAATCACTTTATTCTTGCGTCAGCCGAGTGAAACTATGAGATAATTAGTGAAGTAAATAATTTACAAAGTTCCTTATCAATATAGTTGTATGCATTAAAAAATGAAACAAATGGAATAAATTTCAGTAATCACACATGTTTACCTGGCACTTTTAATTCAACGTAAAGACGTGTAATTTCTTTCCCTCCGTCGATAGCAACACCACTGGTCCATACCACTCATTGCAGCCATTACAATATATGCAAGTAGAGGAAGTGGTACCTTTCAGAAGTTGATTTCATAAGTACTCACTTTATCGTGAACACCTTAAAGAAATTGTAACCTCTTTATTGCTCGGACTACTCTATTGTACTTGTTTTCTACGTTTTTTACTAATATGATATTCAAAGTTTTCTAAATAAAGTTATGGTCGTTTAACAAGAAACGATGTTTCTCGAAATTAACTTTTAGCAAATTGAATTTATTATAGTGTCTAGTGAGTTTCGTAGGTTGGCAATCCTGAAAATTTTTAACATTTTTAAGGTAAAGTTTTCTATCGCTAAATTATTCTATAGCGATCGTGGATTTTATCATGAAGCAAGTCATCGGCCATCACTTCTCATCCGGAAGAGACAATACTATAACGCTGAGACCTGTTTCGCCCATATTTTAATGAAAATCACCGAGAAAAAAAAAACTCAAAGTACCTATATATATATATTTACAAACCAATTCATTTAATTACTGGTCTTACTTTTTATCTGTTGGCTGTGCCAATTTACCAAAAAATTTAGTGGTTTTAATTCCCTTCAGTTTTTCACCTGGCTGTTCAGCAGAGCATTACTTCGCCGGTAATTCGCTTGCTATTCTTAGCATAGACTAGACGTGAGATTCTGAGAAATAAGTCGGTTTCGCTAGTTCCTCTTGGCGTGTTTTGAACCCCACAGGAAACGTGATATTCTGTGCAGCCTATTTGTTACTGCTACTTCTAAACAGATTTGTCGTGCAAAACTGATTTATACACAACAGTGTTACAATAAACGATACCTGTAGGTACGTTGAACCGAGTTAAGAGATTTGGGCGGCTCTTAACAACGAGGTCGCGAGAGCCGATGGGGGTGAACAGAGGTGAGATTGGAGCAGCGCCGGAATGCAAGGGCGGGGGAAACGGGAGATCCCCGAGAAAAACCGCCGACCAACGGCGTCGTCCGGCACAATCCCCACTCGCGAAAATCCGGGAGAAACCCCGGCCGGGGATGGAACCCGGTTCGACTTGGTGGGAGGCGAGCAGTCTAACTGCTCTTCCACCCCAGCACCAATGTAGGTTTGTAGGAAGAGCTTAACGTCTCATCCTAAACAAAATCATTAGAGAGGGAGTAAGTCGCTCGGAGAAGCAAAAACTGAGAAGGAATCGGCCATGGCGTATAGTTAAAAATCTTGATGGCTAGGCCGGGAATCAAACCGTAGCCCTCCCGGGTGCGAGTCCGAAAAGGTGCATTCCACTTCAGAACTGCCTGTTAAAGAAGTATGTAAAAATAACACGTGTTCGTTTTTATTTTCGCGATACGAATGGTTACCGTGGCTTGGAAGCCGTGCCATAAAGAACAAGCGACACGCATAATATTTTCTTACAAAACTGTGAAAATTAATATTTAGGTAAAAAGAAAAAAAAAACAATATTTACATTCCACAGCTGTGAAACCTTGTCAAAGATGAGACCAATTGATTGAGACGAATAAATCAGGCAATCTTTATATCCTTCAGAAATACAATTGCAATGCGTCACCGCGGCCGGCCCCGACAGGGAAACAGACGAAAGCCGAAATTCATGCAAAGTGAAACACCTGTATTATCAAAAATTCCCAAGTAAATGGCATAGCTAATAATTTGCTGACCACATTATGGCTAACAGATGGAGATTTGCACTTTTCTTTTGGTATTTCTGTGCTGAAAAACACGATCGCGGGTACAGTATGACAACGGCACGTCATCACGTCATCACTGTTTCACGCTGAGGCCAGAAGTGTTGGAACAGAGGTGCGTGGAGCACGGACGAAAGCTAAACAAATGACAAATGAATTTTCGACAAAGCTGTCGATATGCAGCGTGGACAGTCCAGCTCGGACGGCTTACGTCCAAACAGAAAGGGAAGCGGTAATTTATTCATGTAAGCACGCGTACTTTTATTATTATTATTATTATTATTATTATTATTATTAGCAAAAGCACACACTAGAAATGCGATCACGCTTGGAAACAGCATACAAGCGCATATACAGAAACGCAGATGCGATACATGTTACAGATGGCAACAACTGGGTGGAACTACAGGCAATGCAGTAAAACCCCGTGTGAAGATAACGCGCAAATATTGGCTTGTTGAATAACTAACATTACTTAAGAAGTAACTTGCGAATCACAGAAAGACATGAATTAAAAATCAGCCAACGAAGAAAACATTCAACAGTAAAATTGCGGTATATCGTAAATAAATAAAGCTGTAATCGGTATATAACTTCGTAAACAATCTCTGATAAATAACTAGATTAAAATATAGAACATTATCGTTTAAACTCATTTAATAGTTAAATTAATGCCAGATCCTTAGAAGTGAGAATGAAGTTATTATTTACAGCATTAATTAAAATGAAAAAGGTAAGACAATTATATAACAATCTAAATCGTTTTCACTGAATAAAATCACCAAAAATATGTTTCAACAATGTATAATGCAATTTAGTATATTGATACGTCACAATAGCAGGTACGATTCGATTTGGCATGGAGTGGAAAAGTGCCTTAGTGTAGGCCATATCAGTGTTCTTCCACACTTTGCCTGCAACAGAAGAAGCACGTGGTTGGGCCAGATAACTTGGATTTCTTCTTCCCTCGTGTTTTACTCGTTCCATCAGGTCGGCCAACAATTTTCAAAAGTTTTCCAGTCAAGAGATTTTGTGAGTAGTTCCAGTTGTGTGAATGCTCCCGAATGTTCACATCAGTCATATATGCATTCCTGAAAAGCGAGAATTTCTTCTTCAAATACAGATACACAAACATTAAACAACTCGCTATGATGATAAGGGAATGAAGCAGAACCTGGTTGCATATCAGCTCAATGTTACCACAGTGGTTCAAATAATATCCTGTCATCTCAACGGAAGGACCAGTGGCGTTTATTCCATAAACGCAAGGTAAGCAATTCTTACCCTATTCATATAGGAAACGTTTGACCCTTTATAGTTTCCGCGTTAACTTTAAACCCTTTTAATCCTGAGTTTCCCGTTTCCGATTCGAGAAACAAAGTTTTCGTAACTCCCGTACTGTACGCGCATAGGGATGCTATCTAGTACTTATTTCCACAAACGGGAGTGACTATCGATGAATCGAACTCGCAAACAACAACTCTCAACCGCGTTCCTTCGGCAGAACAAGCAGTCGTTCCGTTTGCGTCCTCCAGTCCTACATTTTTCTTTGGAAAGTGGATAAGAGTGTTCGTGAAAACTGGAGTTTTCTTTAATTTGTAATATGCTCTCGAAATAATATTCGGTTTAATTATAATTACATAAATTTCGTTTCCATTTTCATAACTAATGTAAGGTATTATAAAACGGTAAATACATGTAGGAGGGTAAGCAAAGTTGGAAGTTGCGTTTGTTAGTAGAAATTGCTCACCATGTAAAGAAAAACTCACTACACGCCACTGGGAAGGACCCATTTTCTTGTAGTTAGTAAAACATTCCCAGAACGTCAGAGAAGCGCCTGCAGCTTGAATCACTCGTTGCTCGCAGTTCACAATGAAATTCCTGAAGACCTGGCAATCGCTTGCTCGTGTTTTACATTCGCGTCTTGCGAAGTCGAAGGCTCTGTGTTCGTAAGCCAGTCAAGTCGTTCTTTCTTGAACTCTGGATAAACACGATCTAGAGGTATGAACCTCTTCACTATGCGAACTTCAATTTCCAGCACTACTCTTCCAGAAGAATTTTCGTATTCGTATACTTTATACACAGGAGTCCGAAAATGTCTCTTTGGTTTTCCTTTGAAAGCTATTTCCAGTAGTTAATGCATTCAACTTAGCACGAAATGTCTCTACGTGAGACACGTCAAACGATGTGTACTTTTGGAAGAATTGCTGTATTAATTTACATGAGTACTCTTCTAATCCCTTCAATACCTCAGTACTACTAGTTAAAACTACATAGATTGTCAAAGCCGTAAACTCTACTACCTTCCTTGCTTGCCTCTGAAAAAAAATAATAAGCCTCTTAGCACAGTGCTTTAATGCTTTTGCAAAATACAGCAAAAGAGTGGGGCTGAATCCAGATAATTTCTGCAATATTCAACTCTAACCCAAGTGTGCGGTGTTATATCTTCCAAATCTACCTGACAATCAACACTACCAGTTACTCTGTTATTCGTAGGTCCATGAACATACTCAACATCAAAACGATATGATATCCTGCATTAAACGTGTTCGTTATAATACTGCAAATCTCCAATTTCATGAACTATCGTATTAGATTCGTCAACTGAAATGTGCAAGATCCTGAATGCTTCAGGACATGTTAAAAAGTCCCACTCAGCAACGCTGCTCAGCTCAATTACAATCTCACGATTCGCATTCATAACACAATGTGCGAATAAAATGAAACAACTGAATATTAATTCGTCGGAGGAAAACCTAACACTGTGTTCAACGACCCAACACCTATCCCCTATCGCCTACAACCTATAACTCTTCGGAGTATGTTCATTTACAGCCGTCTGGAGTAACTGTCCCGCCGCTGCCACCAATTTGTAATGCCCGAGCGGTGTAGGGCTGAGCACAAACACTCAATAAGAAACAAACTAAGTCAATTAAACGTATACACTTGTTATGATGCAATTACTTACATCGCGAATACGAGCGAGTTTACGTGGCACATATTACTATAAAAAAAACGAAATCTTAAATGGAAGTAAAATCATGTCGAAGCCACGGTAATGAAGGAGATGGAGTCTCAGCGCAGCTTAGGCGAGTCGTCCCAGATGGTGATGTGCAGTCTCTGGCGTCCTCTGCTGAAGTCCGGCGTCTCCAGGCCGTGCATGGCATAATAAAGCAACAAGAGTGAAGTGGGGAGAAGTCTCCCTCCACCAAGAAGTCGGTGCATGATCAGTCTCCCACCAATGAGAAGTCAAGGCGTGGAAAGTCGTCAGCCAATAAGAGAGCAATGTTATGGGTCAGCCAATAAACTGAGATTTTGCACACGACCCCAAAGTATGATATTGAAATCATGTGACGGGAAAATAATGCGTGATACAGTGCGTGATTCAGGAGTCATGGGACTGAAATATTATGAAAAAAAAGGACGTGTTTCCCATCAAAAAGTGGTTAGTATCTCGATCACGCGGTGCTGAAATCACCACAGGCAGTAAGTAACACAGCGGATACAGCGTCCTGCTGCAGGAACCGCAGAACTTGATAAGTTGCGAAAAATAATTCATGGAAATGTTCTCTCTCTGCTTTGGAAAGCTGGCGCAATGCCCGCGCACTACACAAGTTTTTATAACATATAAAGGTTTAAAAGAAACGAAAAATGGAAAAACTATGCATGATTTAGAATTCCCTTTAAAATGATAATATTCTATTATTTTGAATCTATCAAACATCTCTTTCAATATTTAATTTGATATTAGCTCATTTGGCTTTATTTTGGCTTAAAATTTGCTGTTTTTTATGTTAGCACAAATCCTGCACTACGGTTTTTGGAAAAATGAAAATTTTGCTTGTTTTTAGCTTGAATTTTCGTGATTTTAGCTTAAATTTTCATAATTTTAGCTTAAATTTGCATGTTTTCGAGAATCGAAAATTGAGGTTTCTAGAAGCATGCAAAAGTTTTCTTGAAATTGATCAAATTACTTGGTTTTAAAATTAAATTGCTTGGTTTTTCGATTATTATAGTGCGCTGTGCAATGATCGGTGTTTATATACCACCTGCTTGGTGTATTGGGTGATGTGGTTGAATTGAATTTGTCTTTGGTTTTGGGAGATGGGGTGTTGGATGACCTGGTATGACTTCGGTTATAATGAAAGGTACTGTTGGAATGTTGGGTGATATGATTTCCAGTATATCTGTCTTGCGATTGTTGGCGTATGTCGAATGGCGTGGACAATGTGTGTGTGTGTCGGGGAGTCCTGTAATATGCTAAGGCATGCTTGAGTTAGAGTGTTTGGTATGGGTGGTCGGTGAATTTTAACTGGAGTATGGTAGGCACATTGGATAGTATAGTAAGAAGTTGATTGTGTTACTGGTATGGGCTGTTTTTGCTTTATATGTTCTGTGTCGAGGAATGGCTGATGTTTGCCAGAGTTATAGTGTGTGGTATGGTTGGCAGTTATAATCGGTGTTGGTAGGTAGAACAAGTAGAATGGGTGTTAGGTTATGGGCTGGCCTCAGCTGTATAGTTTCCTCGTACACTTGAGTTATGATGTATATTGTGCTTGGTGTATTGGGTGGTGCGGTTGATTAGTATGACTAAATTTTTCTTTCGTTATAGATGGTATGCTGGTTGACCTGGTATGACGGGCTATAATGGATGGTTGGTTGGTATAGTGACTAGTACATATTTGCCTGGTGTCGACCAGTAGAGCAGAAAGTATGTGCAATAAGTAAATTTTTCGTAAGTCAGTGTGGACTGAATGAAAGAGGTATGCTTGAGTTATAGAGAGAGGTATGAATGATGAGTTTATTTCGTCTGGTGTTGGTTGGTAGAGCAGATGGTATGCATGAGTTAAATTGGGCTGGTACGACTTGTTTATGTGTGTAACCAGTGAAGTCATGTGGACTGAAATGATAGTCAATGTAGTTTACTCTTATGTTTTATGAATGTCTCAGGTATGGTGATTGATACGGCCTGTATTGTAAATAGCATGACTGAGGTATGCTTGGATTAGAGTGAATGACATGGTTTGTACTGTGTGATTTTTGGTTGGTATAGTTATCTGCTGTGGTGTTTAGTTGATATATTCAGATGGTGTAGTATGCTGATATGCTGGAGGGTTGTTACCTTGTATGTTATGGTTGGTGTCTGACGGCAATGATGACATGACAGACATGCTGGAGTTACGATTTTTGGTATACTTTTTCTCAATTGTTGTGATTTTTCTTCGTTTTTTATCATTGTAATGTGGGTAGGAGTTGATGTTTAGCGTGCTGGGATGAGTGTAAAATTAATGTGACATTGTTTTTTTTAAATGGTTTCCTGATTTTTTGCATTTATTTTGTTTCATATATCCGAGGTGTGCTGGTAAGCATTTTTATTTGTATGGATAGTTGGTATAATCAGGCAGTTTGTTTAACGGGTGGTATGATATTTGGATTGTGTCTGATGGTAATGGTGATGTGGCAGACATGCAGTAGTTATGATTTTAGGTATATAGTTCTCTGAATTTTTGGTTTTCTCTTTGTTTTGTAGTATTAGAAGGGGGTAGATAAGGGTAGGGGTTGATGTTTAGGATGCTGGGGTGAGTATGATGTTAACGTGATATATTCTTAGAGTTTTTAGTTTTGTAATTTTTTTTTGTTTTGTAGTATTAGAAGGTGTGTTGGAAAAAAATGGGGGGTTGATGATTAGGTTAGTGGGATGAGTGTGAGGTTATCGTGATATGTTCTTAGGTTTTTTAGATTTTTTACATTTTTTGCGATTTTTTGGGGTTTTTAGGGATTTTTGGGATTTATTTTTAAAAATTAATAATTTTTTCGTGATTTTTTAACAATAAAATGCTGGATAATTTTTTATGTAAAATTGCCGATTTTAAAGGAAAAAGTGGAATTCAAGATGATGGGCAGAACCCCCTGAAGGATTTTTCTGGGGAGCTGTTTTGCAGCTGGGCAAAATACGACATTTTTAAAGAAGGAAACAATTTTTAGTGGAAAGTGATTGATTTTTGGGTAAAATAATTGACTTCTGAAGTAATTTTTGGGTAAAAACACGCGATTTTGAAAGAAAGAATCCAAAATTGCGGAAACCGAGTTGGAGCCAAAATCCCGAATACCTGATCCTGGCTTCTGCACCAGAACATACTATAGCTTACTACTAATGGTTTTGACAATAATTATTTTGCAAAAAATAAGATATGAAACATGAAGAAAATTATGTGAGAAAATAAATTTACTTCTTGCCGATTTGAGATATCGAGATGAAATAAAGGGCAGATTTTAAATATAAATAATCTCTGAAAGTTTTATCATAAACGATTCAACCATTTCGGAGGGTATGCTGGACAAACATCCAGACAGACAGAGAACAATTTTAAAAACATTTGTTTATGCTTTAACATCGTTTAGATATCATATTACGCTTAGATGTTGGTATCAATTTTGAAATAACAGACACTTCAATTTTATTTATTAACATAGATGTAGATAATCTCAAACAATTGTAATAAGAATCTTAATACGACCATGTCTACGTGCGGCACATGCTTCTGTCTGCTCGTAGTTCGTGCTACTGCCGACAGAATGCGCGACGATCCTAGTATGAAGAGATGACGACCCGTTCGCATTGTCTGTACACGTTTCGCAGGGCAAGCAAGCATATATACGTACCTACTTAACAAGTATATACTGAAAATTCTGATTCGGCCTTAGTAGTTTAATTGGTCAATATCGACGAGTTTTCTGCAGATTTGTTCTGATTTGGCATTCTTCTCGTTATTGCTTCTTTCCAGTTTTTAATCAAATCTCTTTACAGCACATTTAAAGAGAGCTTCTAGCAATTTTAATGAGATTTTAAAAATTCCGCATTATTGCTGTTTTTCACTCAGACGTTAGTTAAATTACCAGTCTGTTGAAAGACGTAAGGGGAAGGAGTCTTTCTAGTGCAATTTTAAAGTTCGGAGCAATTATGTAGTCAACCTCTTTCACTCTATGTTTTGCGGTATTAGCATTTACAGAAAGATATTGTATTTTCAGCGATGGAATTCCCCTTGCTTTTAGAGAAAAACCAGCACTTAAAAATTTCGAAATGAGTTGGCGCTGGCATGTTTTCAAAGGGGTCATTAAATGTAATATTTTTTCCAGGATCCACCCAGATTAACCGAATACACTTTATGGCATTTAAGCTTCGTTTCCACCACGACTGAAATGTTTCGTTGCTGAACACAAGGCGAACACGGCTGTGTTCAAGAAAAAGAAATATATTTCAGTTTCATCTCTTCTTCAGCAGTTCCTTCTTTATTATTATTATTATTTACTCCTTGGTTTAACACCAGGCGGTATGTCTAGCACTATGCTGTTTTCCGAGAAGCCGGCAGAGGGATTGCAAAAACGTAACTAATTAGTTTAGCTATTCACTTTACAATGTAGTACTCGCATAACATTTGAATATGATTATGTAGCAAATAATATAATGCAAATTTAATTTTAAATTTTATTTTACGGAAACTTACCTATCAGATAAATTACATTGGTTTTGAGCGTGACTGCTGGACCCTGCTTATTTCGGTATGGCAAGTTAGAAACTTATGTAGTTTATCTTGTAACTTGACTTGTACAGCATCCATATCCCATAACAAACTTGCATCATTTCATTACTGAAAGCACTGTTAACTACTATAGAAAACTGATAGAGGGAAATTTATGATAAAAATTTCCTCCTCCAGTTTCAAGTGACGACAAAAGAAACTTACAATTGTACTCAAGAAGAAAATTCTGTCTCGCGACCAAGAATATAATTTCTCGTGCGGAATAAAATATGAAATCTGGGTAAAATTCAATATCTAAAACGTGCGCAATCGTACTTTCATTTCGGCTGGCTCTGGCCTCTCGAAAGAAGCGATTTCTTTTGTTCGGCTGGGTAGTTCAGGAATCGATTTTCTCCGTTATTGAATTGTCACGGTTCGCACTGTGACAAAGCTCAGACAGTGAGGGCTCACTGTCGATCGTTACGATTACGGCACAAGAAGCGGAGCTGGGCAAGGCAGGAATGCGGTCAACAATTTTTATGAAAACAATGTTCAGAAACAACGGAGACTTGAACGCAACGACTGAAAGTGCAGCAATCTGCAGAAGTACACTATAAATCAGTGAGAAGTTCACTGTTTCAAACAGTCAAACGTATCTGACTGATTCAACATTCACTTCAAGTGAATTTACTGATCAATCAGTGGGAAAATGCCGGATTTCCTTCACTTATTTATGCAGTGACAATTTCCACGGATGCATCAGTCATATTTTTCACTGTTTTTCAGTGGTTTATTTTTGACTGATGGATCAGTTAAAACAGCGTGTAAAAATGGCTGTTAAACAAACTTAATCAAGTACAATAATACCGCATAAACTAGTAAAACCAATACAAAATACTTTCTAAAATGTGTTTCGTCTTTCAAAACGCCATTTTAGTCCGTTTTTACGTCTTTTATTTCGTTTTCATGTAATGTCACAGCGCTCTGTTTGACTGTTTGAACTGCATATAATGTGATGAAGAGAGGGCACTCGTATATACTATTCGTTTTAGTAACGGTATAAATTAAACGTAAAACGAAAGTAAGAAAATACAATTTATCTCAGGGATGATCCTTCACACTTCATTAGTGGAGTTATTTAAAAGTCCCTTCACTCCCCTTCTTGATCTGACCTACTTGATCTTATTGAACTATACTTCCCTAAAAGGGGGTAGAACACTATGATATCACGTCTCCGGGATGTCAACAAGGGGTTCAATATAAGGATAATACTAGGCCGGAAAATTTACCTTTTAGGAATACGATTTTCTTGTGGAAGTTGGTCAGGTAGCGCTCCCCATGATGTGGGGGAGAGGGGAGTGTTCTGTGTTAGAATACTCCATATAACATGGGCTTGTGTGATACTCTTGTCTTGATCTATAAGGGTTCTGATCAACAAAAAAATGCATTATTATTTATTTAAACGAAACGTTGTCTAACGTGTACATTTTACTTGCAATTGAAATTTCGTGGAATAAAAAATTTTAGGCGGCCAAAATTACAAAATTGCAAGTCAAAAAAGCAGTATTAGTGTTTCTGGAATGAGCAAATAATAACTAACTCACATTCCAAAATGAGATCATTCACATTTAAATAACATACCAAGAGTTTCTTAAAGTCATCTTTAACATCGCTCTATGAAATTTTTTCTACATTTTTAAAAATTGCTCAAAATAAGGAATTTTCTTTCGCCTTTTTTGTGGCAGTTGATTATTTTTTTGCAAAATGAGACTTCAAAGCAACACTTAAAATAAATCAAGACATGCTCTTTTATATTTTGATCAATTTTCTGCAAATGATTTTGTTTTGTTTTATTTGCATGTCCCAAAACCACTAAAATAGTGTTATTGACTTGTTATGCTGCAAAGGCATTGCGTTGAAAGCTGTTTTGTACAAGTGTAAAGTAATGTTTTTTTTTGTGATCAGATCCCTTAAAGCATTTAAAAAGTTCCTTCATTTAACCTTCCAATCAATGAGACCACATTTAATGTTTGGGGGTGTAAATACACACCGGGTCACGTTATTACAACCCGCAGTGTATGATTTTAGCTGCACGTATCCAAATAAATAAGGCACATGTCGCGAACTGGCTTCGTGGGATTATATGGTCAGACGTAGGCAATCTGCAAACATATAAACCGTTGCCGCCATGGGTAAACACACTATTTATCGAAAGTTGAAAAGGGGATAGTAGATAGAAAATGTATGTGAGTTGGGGGTTGCGGCTCCAGCCCTGTCCGTAATCTTGGATCACACCATCTTGAATATCTTTCAACTCTAACTTTGTCTACCGTATTGTTTCTGCCCATTATCTTGTTGTCTCCCCCGTGTTGTTTTCTTCCACCATCTTGTTTCTAGAATTTTCCATCTTCTTGGATGTCGTTTGTCCTAACACTTATTAAAATCTGTGTCTCAGCTGCAATGATGAGTCCTTGTCTAGACTTAAATTCTGTGAAACCAGCACACCAATAGCACAATTCATATCCGAAATATTTCCAGTGCAAGCTTTAGGTGATCATACTGTATATGTTATATATGATTACACTTGTTCCAATCCTTGCACCAGGTGTTCATCTATGGCTTTGTACCCATAATTGTCCAACTTATAGCGAATATACTCCCAATGTCTATCTATTGCATTCCATACATGTCCATAGCGCTTCTACACAGCATCGATACAAGCCAAGTCGGCCAGAGCAGCGATGACTTTGGGAGCAATTGCGGTCTCCAGTTGTGCGAACTTCGAGTATGGTAATTTTTCGATTTCGTCAAATTATGTGCACATGATATTTGCCATTGTGACTAAATTTCGATGCTTGATAGTTGTTATTCATACCATAGGCATATAGATGAGCAATCTACCCTAAAACTACAACATGAGCAGACTGTGATCAAGTGTGAACACGTTCCGATATTATTTTTGGACGGTGGTAATTTAGGGCCCGGAACGTAAAGGTATGGTTGATACGATGAACCGTGGATTCGAGTCTGCTTGCATAGGTACGGGTCGCGAGTTCGAGACTGCAACAGGTTCCATAATCTCGAGTTATTTTTTCATCAATTAGCAATGTCTTTGGGGGCGGTGTTTAATTTAGTGTAAATGGAGCACGCAATACTTTCCAGCGTAATTGACTGATATTTAAGCATCTCGGAGTTTACGTTTTGAACCTAGGCCTTGTTAACTGCGTCGCCATCGTTTTTTTGGGGTATGCCATCTTTTTAATTATTTTTTCATCAGCATCACAGTTACCATCTCCCGAATGCACGAAACAGCTTTCATGTCCACGATACTTCAGTCCGTCATAAGAAAATTTTGAAATGCTTTTTAAGTTCATATATTACTATATATTACTGGTATATTGAAATAAACTTATCAAAGACACAGCGGTATCATCCGTTAAGTAGAGGGAACTATTTTACGACCACGAGAAAACCATGAGGTTTGCGCCAACAAAATGCACACAATCTTAAATTTTTGAAATATCATGTCGGTATTTAGATCCGAATAAGCATGGTGCAAGTTGAAGTTGTCCATGCGATACTAAAACACATTTTAATTGTCATATAGCAACTGCTTTGGAATGTATGCATACATTTGACAAAGGTATAGCGAATCAACCTCTGCATACTTACCTATGCAAAAATACTGCTGCATACATTTTTGCTTCTCGCAGACCACATCGTCGAAACCAGAGTTCGGTTTGGCTCTATACGATGGCATGAGTAGTATAGTAAAGTTACTTTTGTCGCAGGTGTTAAGGCGAAGGATTCAAGATTATTCAGCCATCTTGGATGACATCACCTCCTGCTCTGCCATTCTGATCAGTGTGTGGTAATTTTATAGACAGAATCACTTATTTTACCACAAAGCTCACTTCATAAATCTATTATTTTACTAAAGATATTTTTCCCTCAAAATTTCTCTCCCCCCCCCCCAATCCCCCCCCCCCACAAAATCATCCACCAAGATTTTAAAAAAATTGTGAAAAAAGTGATTGCTCCTCAATGTGGCTGACCAATTCCTCAATGTGACTGAGGAATCCCGAAAATCAGTCACAATGAGGAATCTTAAGAGCCGACAAAATAAAACTATTTTAAAAGTTATTTTTCTAAATTTAAATAAATTTGTATAAATAAAAAATATATATTTAAGTATTGAGTGTTATTATATTACCGGGCTCATACTTCCAAGGCACATGCAATCGTGATGTCATATCTATTATGTAACCCTATGTCATGACAGCCATATTGGATCTAAGAGTTATACCACTGCCCCCCCCCCCCTTCACAACATTTAAAAACTCAGTACCATCACACCACCTTACCATCACCCCTCACCCGTACCTCAACCACTATACAATCTCGTCGCTCCACCTTACCTCCTCTCTCGCTATCATCCTCCCATTCCCACCTTTAAAACCATTTTTTTCCCCTATAAAAGTATCTAACAACTAAAGTGATGTGTATCACTGCCCCAAAAATCGTCGGAAATTATATTGAAAGTATCAATACATTCACCCCCCTCAAAGACACTCAACCCCCCCCCCCCCCCACCTAACAACCCAGCACCACAAGAGTCCCCCCCCCCCCCGCAAGATATGTCATCCTCTAAATATAAGACCATGACTGACCCCCTCCCCTATCCAACACCAAGCCGTCTCTAGAAGCGTCAAACAACCCCCTTCCCTCTTCCCTATGCCCTACACATTTCCTACATAACTCTAGTGAGTCAGGCACTGGCTGGCCTTGACAAATTAATCCTAAAACGATCAGACATCTAGGAATCGATTATTTTACAAATAATGAAAATTATTAAATTTAACTTTATCTTATCTAATGTTTTAAAAATGCCGAAATCTTTAACATATTATATTAATATATATATTTAGTGCAGAATCGGTTTATAAAATTTAAATTATTTAAATTTCACACATTCCCATGACAGCTGGTAACATTTTTAAAAAATGTATCATTCAGATATAGGGATTTGCACCTACAACCTCTCGAATGGGAGCCAGCGCTCTAACCGCTGAGCTACACAAGTCACCATAAAACGTGATGGTTAGATATTCTATGGTAGCTGTTCAAACAAAGGAGCTGCATTCCCTCATACAATAATTATATTAATGTATTAAACTTTTTTTTTTCCAGACAGTGCATTTATGGCTCTTGGCCACATTTATTGGAAAGGTTTTTCAATTTAAATTCGTAGTATTTACCAACAAAAAAAATTGTATAGGTGAGTAATGTATTATTAAAGAACACTATTTTATCAGTCAGATATAATTTTTAATCAGATTATGTGCTCATGCTCCCATTGGATGTTTTTATATATTCTTTTTAAATAATTATTTAGCTAACCACATTATTACGCAAGTTGGCTCATAAGCAAGCGAATAAATACAAGCATATAGCTAGACGAATATAATTTACGAACTCTTATGAGTCAGGCTCATGAAATTCAGTTTGCAATTATCATTTCTAGCTCCAGGAATGTGTGCCCTTTATAACCATAGTGATTAGCCAATATTTTCCCCATAGTGATGTTTTTAAAGAAATCCGTTTTTAACAGATATCGCTTCTACTAAAAGTTGTACCACAGTTGATACATGATAGTGATTTGGAGGTCAGTCCATTTAACCGTTGGCTTTTTTCATATCGACGAGCAAGGGAGCTTATGATGAAGAGCTTTCGACAGTAGCAACTCTGTTTTTTATGTAATTTTCCGGCAGGGGGAGAAGGTACATTCATAGAGGTAAGCTCTACAGTAGACTTCATACAATCATCGGCTTGCATCATCTTCATGGAAAAAACCGAAGTCCTTTCCACAGTGGCAACATGTGTATCTACTCGGCCTAGCTATATATATATACTCTTACTAACACATTTCATCAGTGAGATTTAAGCATTTTTATGCCTCAATTTTATTTAGTTCCTTGATCATATTACAACGCAATTATATCTTAAACAGTTTACTCCAGATAAGTTCTTCGCTCAGCTTGAACCTATGGTTACACTTAAAGCAGACAACTGACTACTGCCAGACCGACCCCTCACAAAATCGTCTCCTCACAAGACGTTTGTCTTAAACGACAGTATAGCATAGCCTGTTGAGTACGGACCTCCGAAGCATGTGACTGTTTACGACAGCAATTTTGAGAACGATTCGTCAGCGTAAACGACTTTATAATTTGCACGATATTGCCAGAGTTAGACCTCTTCTGACTGGCAATGTGTTGCCTTATTTGGTGGCTCTTGTTTTCTGGTCCATCGAATAGATTGATCTTGACACGTGAGTCTAGGAATCATAGACAACAAACTTCATGCAGCCATTGCCAGAAGATAAAATCCGGTGACAACAGTGTTATGGTCTGTGGAATATTACCTTGTTATTAATTGGTTCCAATCATATATCTAGCACGTATTCTCAACTGATTTGATTATCTATTCACGCTTTGAGATAATAAGTACTACATTATTAATGTCTTCTCTGGGGCAAATGCGATCTTCCAATGTGGCGTGAGCAGTATATTTTAGTTCCTTCGGCCACAGGCATCAGGCATTAGGATTCAGGACTGGCCTGCCAACTCGGCTGATGGCACGACCGGCGCTTCAAAATTTTTCCCTTCTTCCTACAAAATCGCCCGTTCGGCTTTCAAAAATGCCTGTGTCGTCCCTAAATCCCCCCTCCCCCGGGCAGCACTGAAATTTACAAAATTTGTGATAAATATGTTTGCTGCTCAATGCGGCCAAGTGATTAATCAGAGGGGGCTGAATATCCGCAAAAGTTGTTAAAACGTCAGCCGCAATAAGCAGTGAAATAAATACAATTATTTAAATTTTAAATTCAAATTTATTTTATAATTAAAAAATCAATGGCGTAAGTGTGTGCGTATATATATATATCTGGGCTCGTCTTTTCAATACGAATAAATTCGTGATGTAATTCAAAAAAGGAGTAATATTGGATTTAATAGATATGC
The DNA here is from genome assembly GCA_029891345.1 of Dryococelus australis. Lineage (NCBI taxonomy): Eukaryota > Metazoa > Arthropoda > Insecta > Phasmatodea > Phasmatidae > Dryococelus > Dryococelus australis. The sequence goes on along the minus strand of CM057000.1, from coordinate 117,843,301 downwards.
TCCCCCTTTTCACCCTTACCACAAACCCAGGCTCGTCACCCCAACTTACAGTCACCCGTTCCCCCTCACCCACACACCAACCACCAGCCAATCTCGTCACACAATCGACCATCCCCCTCTTCCCACTACCCTTCCTCTCTAACCATTCTTTTTTTTTTACTTTAATAACAGTGTTTTAAAATTAAAGTGATTTATTAAAGTGTCCCGAGCATCGGCAAATTATATTGAAAGGATCAACACATAGCCCTCCCCCCATCCAGATAAAGTCTCAACCCCCCGCAACATTGCCGTACTCTCATGCCGCGACCATGAAACCCTTCCTCCCCCCATGTCTGCGCCCAAAAATGCATCGAACTCACCACCTACCTCCCGAACACCCTTCTCAATCCCCTCTTCCCACAACCGCTCGCGAGCCAGGCACTCGAGGAATACAGCTGAACAGTCCTTGGTCGAGCAACGATCAGACATTTAGGAATCAGTACAATAATACATAAATAAATTTGTTTTTCTTTAACGTTTAAAAAATTCTTAATCTTTAAACTACTGTTTAATGTATCGAACATGCATTATTAATGTAACATCGACTCATAAATTTAAACTATGTAATATTTGCGTTTTCTTATGACAGCTGAAAAAAAAACCGTACCGAATTAACTGTAGGCCTAGGTGCTCACACAAAGTTATAGTTATTAAATGCTCTACATGAAATACTAAACGAATTCGTCGCATTTTTTCATACCAATATTTAAAAGTTTAATGTATACAGGATGTTCAAAAAAGAACTCCGGGGTTACACAAGCAGTTTTCTGTATGAATCACAGGCAATATTACTGAATGAGGTCATGCCTTCAAGACTCTACGGTGTTCAGTACACTTCGACATGCCCCCCATATGTGGCCCTGCACACTTCCAAACGATATTCAATCTCCTTTCATGTCCGTGCCAGCATGTCAGGTGGTATGGCTTCGACTGCTGCGATAATGCCTTGACGCAGGTGTTGAACGTCAGGTATCTTCTCCGCGTACACCATGTTCTTAACGTGTCCCCAGAAAAAAAAAAATCTAAGGGGACCTCGTGTCTGGACTTCGCGGCTGCCACGCGATCGGTCCGCCTCTATCCATCCACCTGTACGGGAATCGTGTTGTCTAGCGCATGTCGAACACAATTGCTATAATGGGGTGGTGCTCCATCATAGTGTTGCAAAAGAACTAAACCCTTTTCTGCTTCAACGTTACCCAATTGCGGAAGCACAAAGAGTTCTGACATGTCACAGCAGACATCACCAATGATGGTTTTTCCGGCAAAGATGAACGGTCCCGCAACAAGGACGTACATCAAACCGCACCAAACGTTAACCTTCGGCGAGTCGCGCTGAGGTTCAATGCGTGCGCGTGATGGCTCCTCTCCCCAAATGCGGCAATTATGGCGATTCACATCCCCACTCGTATGGAATGTCGCTTCATCAGCAAAAATGAAATGTTTCATGAAGTACTCGTCTTCCTCAATCTTGTTCAGCATGCAGACAGCGAACTCGACTATTGCTTGTTTGTCCGTAGGTTTCACTTCATGCAAGAGTTGTAACTTACAGGCGTACAAGTGAAGCCTTTCACGTACCACTTTGTGCACAGTCGACTTCGGAATCCCAAACTGCAAACTGCGCCCTGCTAATGACGCTTTTGGCCTACTCGTACAGGATGTTCGGGTTCTTTCCACGTTTACGTCTGACGTAGACGGCCTCCCGGGTTACATCCCTCTTAACACACTGCCAGTTTCCCTGAATTGCTTTAACCACTGGTGAAGTCTTGTTCGTAGGCGCGCTACCAACATACGTCAATAATTGCGTTGCACTGTAACAACGAATTTTGTTTCAACTAACCAAATCACGCACTGTGCCTTCTGCTGCGGCGTAGCCATTGTACCTGCCATCGCTCGACTGAAGCGCGACCTTCGGCAAGGTCAGGCCGCGCAAGCATGCCAACCTCTGATGCATACATTCCACTACACACTAAACAAAACTTGGAACTGTCCTGCGTAAGCTCCATGTGACTGAACTCGTCTATCTCACTTACTACATTTACTATAACCATTTCAAACCCCGGAGTTCTTTTATAAACACTCCGTAGTAAAGATATTGTTTTATATATGTTCGTAAATTAATTTTAAATTATTTATTATATTTAAATTTTTTTCAATCAATGCATATAAGATGTAAGGATGCAATCATTTCCGAGCTACATTTATAAATAATTATAAATATTTTTGTTTAAATTAATTATATATAGTACTTTAATAATTCATTAAAAATAATTATGCAGCCTACCACATTTTCGGAAGTCGGATTGTAAGTAATCGAATATTTATAGGCATAGTTGAATACTATAATTTGCAAACTACTCTTAGGGTCATTCTCGTTAAATTCAATGTGGAAGCATCATTTCTAGCTCTAGGAATTTACACTACTGTTTGTGAAAATTGCAACACCCAGAAATAATTGTCCAAATTAATCGAAACACAGAGGGTGTATAGAACAGTGCACCAGCGATAATTGGTTACGATTGCAGAGATATGGCATACATGTAGGCCCAGTACTGCCCTCCCTTGTGTTGCCAGAAAGGTCAGTGTTATGCGAAGATCAGTCAGTGAATATCCGTCACAAACGAAGTGAAAGCAAGTGCCAGTATGCCTCGTCGACGTCACAGGGCGTCAGATAAGCAATTGAATGAGTTCGAACGAGGCAGAATGGTGGTAATCTGGGAAATGGATTTGTCATACTGACGTTTCAGCTCGTAGTGGGCATGCTGCTACAACAGTGATGCGTGTGTGAAACCAGTGGATTGAAGAGTGAGTGAGTTAAGAGAGTTGGACAGCGCTTAACATCGAGGTCTTGAGCGCCGATGAGGGATGGAGATGAGTATGGAGCAGCGCCGGAATGAAAGGGTGGGGGAAACGGGTGATTCCTAAGAAAACCTGCCGACCAACGCCATCGTCCGGAAAAGTGGATAGAAGAAGGTCGCACGCAGCGACAAGCGGGTACTGGACAACGCAATGTGACTACAGCACGGGATGACCGCCAACTTGTCTGCATGCCAGTAATGGAAAGCACAGCCTCTCCACAGTGTTGGAACCAGTGGATAGAAGAGGGTCGCACGCAGTGACATGCGGGTACTGGACCACGCAATGTGACAACAGCACGGGATGACCGCCAACTTGTCTGCATGACAGTAATGGAACGTACAGCCTTGTCCACAATGCTGGGATTGTCACTGTAGTACTGGAATGAGTGTGGACCTGTCTGTGTTGACAGTACGTCACTGTCTGCTGCCATTTGGTGAGGTTGTACGCATGCCATTACGTAGGCTTCATTGTGCAAAAACTAGAAACACCTCGGACAGCAAGAAACACGTGAACGCTGTCGCTGCCGTACTGAGTGGAAAATTGTAGTGTTATCGGGCGAATCCTGCTTCAACCTGTCCTACAACGATGGCCGCACAAGTTTTAGACGCTACCGTTGTGACCGTAATCTGGTAGCCTGCATTGTGGAGCTGCAGATCTGACAAATGATAATTGTGCTTGTTTAGGGGCCCATTAGATACAAATGCGATCTTAACTCATATGTATATTGAGGGCAATCTTAAAAGCAACCTCTATGTCAGGGAGGTTTTAGAGTCCGAAATATCGCCCCTTATTCAGGTGACTCCACATGCCATATGTCATCAGGACAATGCCCAGCCACATGTGGCGAGGAATGTACAAGCATAGTCAATGAACGACGTGTACCACTGCTTACCTGGCTTGCACATTCGCCTGACATGTCGCCCGTCGAATATTTCTGGTATATGGTTGGTTGGCGATGTGTTCGTAAAGGGTCTCCAGCTACAATTGTTAATGCTTTGTGTACTCGCGTACAAACTGCATGAAGGGAGATTCCCTAGGAACATATCCAGGTTCTCTTTGATTCCATGGCACGACCTTTACGAGCTCTGATTGCAGCACGTGGGGGCTTCACACAATACTGAATTCTCAAGGACAGAGATCATGTACCGTACTGTAATCCTAATCAATTTGGTAATATCATGTAACAAATCTATGGTATAAATTTCATTTTAGTCACATGTATTCTTCTTGGTGTGGGATTTTTCACATGTGTTAGTGTTGTTCATTGCCCATATACATACAACTAAATTGACTGTTCTAAACAAACTTAGTTTGTTTCAACAATTTTTTTTTCTCAGTGCATTTCTCTAAAAGGTATTTTCAACTTATTTGATTATATACTCAACCATGGAAATCATGTGTACTAGAACATATTAATGTCTTCTTCTAGGCAGATGTGAACTTCCGGCAGAACAATGCGGCATGTCATTCGGACATTATTGTCCTGGAATCCGGGATTCGTTAGAGGAGTATGGCCAGTATTTCCAGGTACTTCCTTGGTCCCCTAATTCCCCAAATTTAGAGAAAATCTAGCAGCTTTAGACCACTTCGACCGTTAATATTCGCTTCATGGGTCCTTCACTAGATGTCGGAGGCACTCCAATATGCATACCTCCAGCTCCAGATATTCTTGTCAACCTTTCCCGTATTTTAGCCAATTATAATATAATATGTGTGTAGAATATGAAATACATTTCATGTAATCAGTATAATAACAGAGGTTTACCATATTAAGTTTAATAAATCGATTTGACAAATTAAATATTTTACTTTGGGAACTTAATAGATGTTTCTGGCATCCGATGGGCTATCTCAGATTACTCCCATTTCCTCCATAGAGCTGGCATCTTAAGCCAGTCCATATGAAATTTGTGGCTACGCATTAGTCTAGGGTGCATTGTAACAGTAGAAGCGATCTCGCCCATGGATATTCCTTACTGACAATATATTTGTTCAGCAGATGAAACCTGCGAAAAAAAAATGTAAACATATTTTCAGTCAACTTCCTAAAGAGTAATGGAAGTTTTTAATCCATGCTTTGAGTAAAAATTTTATCCTGTAATTGCAGAACTGCTACTATAAAAATCCGGGTACTTCTCTACGCCTTTGGTTTTATTTATTTTAATAACTTTAGCGAAACTATCATTGATGCATGGGGAAAATAACTACCGTTCATGCTTTTTCAGTGCGCGAATACCATGATGTGGTAAATTTGCAAATTGTTTTCTTTGAGTGTATGGTGTAATTAGTGCTTGTAATGACGTCGCGTCATTACGATGGAGACTGGCCTTTAGATAGAGCATGGTCGACGTTATGCCGCAGTTTGTGCCAACTGGACCTTTGCTCCAGGATGAGAAAACACATCGAGGAAATGTGCAGGCAGATTCTGTAAGACTTCTGCCCCAGATTCGCGTAGCAGTCACTGCTATTCATTAACTGAAATAGTTTTTGAACTATGGTGCATAAATAAACACTTTCAATGTGTTTCCTCACGAGGCATGATTATCCCACTCAGACCCAACCTGTGCTCCTATTTAGCTGGCAAGGGCTCTTAACCGGGCATGGAGGTCGTGTCGTCAAGTAACGACTGTTCCAATTCAAACGAAGGGCATGAGTAAGCCCTCAAATATTTTGTTCCGTGAAGGGCGCGAGTGACAATCCCTTCACGTGCTCTTTACTCTAGGTTGTGTTATTCATTTTTATAAGAGTTTTTAATCTTCTTCCGGTCGTTTGCTGGACACTGTTGTTCGTACACAGAGGCAACATAATAACATCAATTTATTAAATTAATTTATTTTGTAAATACGTTGCAAATTGCGAAACGAAAACAGTTGTTAGAAATTGTACCCTCTTTGTCACGATGGGATGATGGTAGTGTGGGGAAGTAAGGGTACTGAAGGGGTCAAGTGCAAGTGGACGAAAGTACATTGCAATGAATTCAAACACAGTTCCAGTGTATACAATTGTGCACATAATGCACTTACAGGTTATTTTTTCCCGGTAATGTACTCCGCGAAGCTCAGTGCCCAATGATCTTCTCTGCGAGTAGAGATTCGTGAAACGCGAATCATAGAGTTCATTGCCTGTGATAACTAAATAAGTGGTGTGTCGGCATAAGTACAGCACGAATTAAAATATTTCTTATTAGCAAAACCTAAAGACATATATTAAACTGGGTCTGATAGAGTTGGTGTGAGAAAGTTATGCCGTTAATGTGGCCGCCTGGGTAGGCCGCAGAATGGTTGTTAGAGCTCCAGCAGAAAGCGTTTTATTAAAAAACCGCCCAACGTGTCTGAGTGAGGTCTAGTTACGAATAGCATGTAAAAACATCACGCGTCTGTATACGTTTTTCAGTTACTCAATTTCTCTCTAAAGCATATTTTTGTGATAGTGAAAATGGCTGAAACAAGTGTTTTCAAAGTAATTTTTAGGTATGAAAGTTCTGGTACAAACTATTAGAAAGCGAATAGGTAGGTGCATCATACCTTTTTTTATTATTGCGTCATAAAATTGTACGGTCTGCACTGAAAGTCTCATATAGGTTCATTATCGATGGCGAAACTGTACGTCAGTTCAGTGCTTTGCCCATAGAGACGACGAGAGAGTTGAAGCACATGTCTCGGAAGCCCCTAGCGCTCCCACGCGTTTGGGCCTCAGGCGTGCAAAATTCCTTCAATCGAAGGATGGGCGTACAGAGCCCAGCCAGGCTTAAGTAACGGATGAAGTAAGATGAGGTAGGGAATCATTGGGTGATAAAAACAGTCAGTGGTACCTTCACACAATGGTAGTTTCCGCCACACCAGGCGCTAAGTATTTTCTTCCGAAATATTCTCTACCCGTAGGAAACCTGGGGTCTATATGTAGACCTCAAAAGACGAAGGCGTATTACAACACTGACCTGTAACGTATCCGAGTATCCAATATGAATGTGAGGAGTGTAAGTATGCGATGTGCGATTGCTTTGAGAAACCATTATTCCCACTGCATTGGTAGGACGACCTTCGCAGCTTCTTTTTTCCTTTTGTATTTCTTGCGAGTAATTTTAGCTACAAGTATTGTGATTTTATTCAAGGAATTCTTGGTACTGAATAATTTGAGAAACAATTTCCTAACCTTACAAGATTACGGTGGTCCAAAGTGAAATTAATAAATATTATAATATTTACTTAAATACAAAAAAGTGGTCAGAACAGACCAACAATAATGAATGTGTCCTGACAAGAATGGATCTCACCTAACACAACCAAGCACGTCCGAAAATGAATAATAACGTAGTTATAAGTGCATGAACATGCATGGAGTTGTCATCCCTATGGTCGGGCGAACAAGTGTCTAATTAGAGCATAATGAGGCCGTGCAAATACATAACATAGTAATAATATCTGGGGCCGTCCTAACCAACAAGCCCTCTGGGTCTTCTCGTTATCATTATCAGTTTGCATGGCTTGTGTTTCCCATCATAATATAGTAGGGGGAGATACCTCCCAGGCCAACGGCTCTTTTACCCTTTACTTTATATGTTACCTTACAGATTCTATATACAATCATTATATCCCTGGGTGCGATTTTCAACACACTGCCAGCACGAGTCCTTTCCCTCTGTGACCTGGTATCAGGAGAACCACTAACACGGACTCGGAGGTCACCTCGTGCTCCTCCTCCATTTCCATGACACTTGTGGGTTTCCTCAAGGTCTTCTCAGGCCCCACCGATCCAGGTCAGCCTAGGCCTTCGGCCGGGTCCCAGGGGTGCCGAAAGATCAGACCCCCCCCCCTCCGTCCATTACCATACCATTTGGATTTCTCGCTAGAATAATCTACAGCTTGGGTCCCAACGATCTGACTGTGAAGGAGTCGACCAGCCCACCTCCAACCTGCCACAGTCATGACTGCCCATGATTCAAGCAGATACCCTTTTAGTAAACAAGGCTTAGAGAACGCCTGGGAGTTCCCCACGTTCGCTAACCCACCAAACTGGTGGGTCACCCAGTGGTACCACGAGGATGTGTGTGTTCCCTTGAGCTAGCAGAGGCTCTAACTTACGCTTAACTAGACATTTATGTTACTATATCTCGACTGGTCTACGCTACTAGGACTGGCAACAGTCCTGGTGCTTCATTGTCCAGTTTATCTCAACAACAAGACAGTTCACTGTTTCACATTCAGTGAGAGGGAGGTCATGCCACTTAGTCTCGGTTACTCTCACCACGTAGACCACATAACGTCGAAAAACATTGCGCTCATTCAAAAGCCGGTCCTCGCTGTGCTAGTCCAGATCACTGTAGCCAAGGAGGAAGTGTCATTCCCCTTTCAGGTCACGACACCCCCACCGGGTATTTAGTCCAGTAGATTGTAACCTTGCCCCCATTACAGGGCGGTTTACTTGGCCCCGAGCTAAAAACCTTCCAGGCCTGGAAGACTGTGGCCGCAGTCCCCACACCCTTCAAATACCTTCAGCCAGATAGGAAACTGCTCTATTCCTAAGAACATCACTGTTCCCACCGGGTGCTTCTGCCACAAGGGGCGTCATATCAACTTACACCCTATGTCTCCCCGAAGTGCCTCTCAGGCGAGTCCCTGGTTTCAAGCGCTCGGCGCATGTGTAGAGTCATAATTACTCCCGTCGCGACTCGAATACGCTGAACCTCGATACAACAGTTCAGCCTTTGTTAATGAGGGAATCTAGAGGCTAATGGAAGACAAAAACATTATGTTTGGGATGCGCTAGCCCAGCTATCAGAAGCATCAGTTAAGAAAAGTTAGTCTGTTCGCATGTTGGTCATAAAATTACTCCCTTGTTGTTCGTAATTTTTGAAGAATTATATTTTATTTATAAGTGGCTCACGACAACGGGGTCCCTTGGTGTCAACACACAGGGAAAACGTAATTGCTTAGATGTCTAAGAGACAAAATATCCGAATAATCATTTGTTTTGAAGGGAACAATTTATCGTCTGTTGCAGCTATTTTTCTTTCCATATAAGTGGTCACTAATTAATTATGTATTCTATTAAATCCTACTCAGTCTATCCAGTAAACATTTTTGTATATGAAAAATCTTATTCATGTTATATTTTAATTTAATTTATATTGCAAAGATTTTTCTTTCCTCTATTAAATGCGACCACTCGTGTATTGCGTTTGTTGAAATCTGCAGAGGTCTAGGATCTTTTCTTTCGCATTACTGAAATGGAGGCTCCGGGGGCGAATTCAAAGTGCAGGCAACGGACGAGTACGGCCGTTACCAAACAGAATACAAGGACTTACAACCTCTATGTGACGTCACTGGTGGTTGGCAATACCTTCGCTACGCGGCATTGTCTAGGATTCTGTAACTATGTGGGAAATTAAAATGGGCAACACTGAATAAAAGAAAATTTTCTTGGATTTCAACCTGTTGTTATCTGTAACCAATTTAAAATACACGCTGGCAGATATTAGTTACTGATACATTTTTTGACTATATAAATAATCTGTAGGTCGTTTAGTAATTTTTGTTGCATTTAATCTGTTACCATTTTAAACCAAGGAAAAACGATGTTCCTAAATATTACTTAATGATACATTGCCCGGATATATCAAAGAGTTGTACCTGGGTCATTTCTTTATTGTTCTCTGTTTAGAAATGTTGTGTATAGGCTGTTCACGGTAAAATGAGCACTTTTGAAAGCCCTGCTGAAGATCTGCCTGTATGCACGCCGTGTGTTCTTCCGCCTTATGTTAAACTAACATTGCCATAGGCCTCATCGCTTTAATCATGCGTTGGTCAGGTGAAACTGTAAAATTATTAGAAAAGTAAATATTTTTAAAATCTGCACATTTTTACACTTCGAAGCATTAAAAAAAACAGAAAGCTATAGAAATTACTTAAGTTATCGAAAAAGGTTACCTAACACTTTTTTGACGTTATTGTATGAAACCACTTTCCCCTAAATCGTTGCCAACATAACTGGGCGCATGCCAACTCAGTGCACCTGTTAATATATGTGTAGGTAGGAGCAGTGATATTTTTCTTAGGTTGATTTCAAAAGTGCTCACTTTATCGTGAACAGTCTTTAATAATGTCTAACTGAGGAGGAAGTCATTGTAAATATAACGTCTTTGAAGTGATGCTCGCTGTGTATTATATTCCGTATAATACAATGTTGTTTGAAATTATCTGAAGAAACTAACTGATGAAGGAGTTCAAATACTTGCAATCAATTTGTTCAATATCGCTGGAATCGGCTATGCACTTTTTAGCTAATTAAAGTAAATTTCAAGGCACTGAGGAACACACAAGTTAAAAACCGTGGTGTATTATTACACATACGCCACAGCTTTCATTAAAATTTGACCGGCCACATGCCTAAACTAACCAAGGTGCCAGCCATATATACAACTTACGTTCGTTCGCCCTTTAGTCGTGAAGTCAGCTTGGCTAGAATAGGTTTCAAGACCTTGAAGTCTCTGTGGTCAACGTGATGGTATGGCAAGTGAAATAAAATTTAAAAAAAAACATGTGAGCATGTCCCCAGAGAAAATCCAACTTATGACAGACATATTTACAAAAAATCGCGGTCAAAAAACGTACACTTTCTGTTGATATCCGATGTCCTGAATTCGTTTCTTGGCCGGAGGAAAATATCGTGAATCAATCTGCAAAGAGTAAAATAATTGATGAAATCCTTGAAAAATTCTGAAACAGTGCTACAATGTGTCTATCATCTGCTCTCAATATTATGTAACATGGAGGAGAGAGTTGCAAAGGGTAGCCTGACTGCGAGGTTTAGAAGTCTTTTTTACCGAATGTTTAGTCGTAAGTGTAAACTAAATTATTTTATATACAATAATAAAGAATATTGTCCTTACCTGAAAATCAGTATAAAGATAGAAGACGTTAAAAATATTCACATAGGAAGAAACAGTTCGAGACTGAGAGAACAAATAAAATTAAGAAACCGGGGGTTTTCAACGCATGAAACTAAAAGAAGATAATTGCTTGAATTCGTCCTTTTTAAAAGAAGCTTCTTTCCCACCAACAGAGTTATAGGCTGTTCACAGGAAAGTGAGCACTTTTAAGGCCCTAGTTACTTTTCTCCTTTCAGCTATTTTTAAATCCTTTAACCACCTTCTTTAAATAAATATGATCGTGTAAGTTATAAACACAGTGTGTAGGCCTATGTTCCACCGCATTTGGAAGTTAACGCCTAAGGCTTAAATAAAGTACATTTATTGACTGTTATTTCCAATGAGAGGACTCTAAAAAGTGCTCACGTACCGTTAATAGCGTATGCCAGTCTGCGTAACACAGTATGCCATTTCATTGCTTCCGTTTATCAGTCACCGAAGGTGTGTCAAACGGCTACCTAAACACTACTGAGTATTTCGATTAATTCTCGTCCCGAAGATCAGTGCAAAAAACTGTCTAATGCATATGCATCGGTTGTTTTTAATGAGCTCGATCGTTTCATTGCACGAGTGCCTTGTTGTTGACGGGTGCTCTGGCAGGAATCAAAATTATCAACTCTTTTACTATTTGTCAAAAATTAAGTTACACTAATCACGCATCCGCTGCTATCACACAACTACGTATCTATGTTTTTCAGTCCCTGGCCGTTCCTTTATAACTGCTGACCGTGTTTTTGAGAATCACTAAGTAAAGTCTCAACAATAAATAAACTATATTTAATGTTGCAGAAAGCTACTCTGGTTTTTGCTCAGCACGGAAAAATAAGGAAGTTGATGAAACCGGACTGGAAACGAATGAATTGGAAATTGCAGCTCAGTAGTCAGCGAGACCAGATGCACATTCACAATTCAAGAAGTCACAGTGCAAGAAATATAAACCTACGTAAAACTACAAAAACGGGACATTCTTTCCCGGCGTGAACTCTCATTTAACTTGGAAACTGGTACAGCAAAACCAGCAACAAAGGAAGGTATAAAGTTGGGCGATTGTTCCGGGGTATCGCCGTGAGGGAAGGAAAACGACGGGACTTTGGATAAACTTCTTCAAAGGCATGTTGGTGCAGTTTGCTGCAGGTCAGAACAACTGGAGTTATTAAACGACGTTCCCAACACACTGCGAGGAGACTACTAGTAACGATGAACGTTGTGTTGAGTGTGTCAGGAATCCTTGCTTTGCTGAGCCAGAGTAAATCGTGACCATGAAAATCATTACTTGGTCTTTATTCATGAAACAATTTTTCAGCCTTTATAGACGTTTTCTGATTACAGGATTATTAGTTAAATATGGTGAACTATAAGCCATTACAGGAACAAAATAACAATCTGAATTGTTTTGCAAAACCTTTTCGTTGAAACCTATGAATTATTTCAGCAAAGAAAAATATTTGAGTATGGATTTATTTAAACATTCCGTTTAATAAAATACTTTATTAAAATTTGGTGATACTAAGAGATTTTCCCTATATGATAATATCCATTTTTCAACCCAATTGCTATACAAATATTAAGGTCAAAAGTCAGCTTCATTATCGACGAATAATAAAAAAAAAAAAACCAATGAAACCTGTAACATATACAATCATCTTAGGATTTCATTGTAAAATTCTGTATTAGCCTAAGCGTTAAACAATAATGATAACAGCTGTTTTAAACTGATGGGCAACGTATTCATTAATTCAATTTTAAAATCATTTGAAGAATTTTCCTAATAAGACATTTAAAAACATTTACTCCTGTTGAAAAATTGTGCCCGAAGCTGATATTCGTCTTATGTATTTCCAACCATAGGTTCCCTGTCTCAAAATTCAAAATACTCCTCTACCATAATTATCCTTTTTACCATAAATATTACAGATATCCTGTAAATGAGTTATCGCCGTGTCACACGTCATGATTGTAATATTGTTAGCCGAGAAAAGAAATTTAATTTTCCCGTCACTACGCGATGTAAACTAAGAATTGCCAAGAATATTGCGCTGAAAATCGAAAGCACAACGAGGTTATTTAGTTTTTTTTTTTTTTTGTTGTGCTTTACATGTTGGAAATGTAATTACTCTAGTTAACTACGTCAAGCTAGGCGTATCTTTTCGTTTACACAGAAATTTAGAGCGTGCAAGAACGAAAATGGAAATTGCGGGCAAATGCTATCCTGAATTAGGACCCTGACGAGATGTCGTGGTAGCCTACTATCGAGAATTGCTCCACGGTTCTTATAACTTATGGCAGTAAGTATGTTTTTTTTTTTTTAAGTTGTTGAAAGTATCAAAACTACTTCTTATTTTAGCAATCTCCAGTTATTATTTCTAAGGAAAGAGGTAGTATTGTTATGGGCTCGCTGCTTTGTTCCGCGCCAGCGGATGGAAGAGGACTGAGACGTTATATGATAGCGGCGGCGGCAAGTCAACGGAATGTTTTGAATGACAAGCGAGCGATACCCAGGAACCGCATATCCATTACAGAAAGCTAGCCAACACGATAATCATGTTTACGGTGCGTGCTGCTGACCTTGGTTGTATTGATTTTGTGTATTTATCTGAAGAATTTTCTAGTAGTTTTCTGTCCCTAGTTCAGTAAGCGTCGCTCGGGGTGCGTCGAACTTTCCAGGTCAAGTCCAGGAGAGCATAAATAGTGCGATGGGCCTCTGGATCGGGAGTTGTTGAATGGATGAGTGGCTGAGTTTCAGCGATAGACGACGAGCGGCGAGAGAAGTGACCAGGGGAAGGAAAATCTGCGACTGCGAATATCAAGCAGTGAAGAGTGCGGCTGGCAGGCTGCACTATTGGACTAAATGCTTGAGTAAAAAACATTACAAATGATGGCAACAGACATACTGAAAATGAGTTAATGATGAGTATGAGTTAATTTACTATTAAAAAAACAGCGACATTGAAAAGGACGTTAATCAGAGTTAAAATAGACATTAGAAGAAATAAAAAGAGTGAGAATGGAGATGGATAATTTAATGTAAATAAATTCCAAATCAAATTTAGTTATTTTATTTTATTAAGACCTCCATCCCTCATGAACTCATATACGCCCCTCAGGCGTCTTGTCACAGTAAATTCTGTCGTTATTTTCGTCATGTGAAGTGACCTGCAAAGCAAAGTGATTTGAAAGCCGTTCGGGAATATCCTCCAAAAAAAAAACATTTTTTTATACGTTATGAAAGAATTTATACCCATTCGTTCTTATATTTCTGAGTTCTTGTTTCTAGACTGGACAAATGATATCTGCAATACATGTGGTGTAATTTTACACACATAGATTTTGTAATACATGTTTGAAAATATACAAATGAAAATAGTTGCCAATATTTTATAGAATAACACCTAGCGGTTTTACTTAATTTCGTAACGACGTGTTAAGAGTAATTTTAGTAATTGTAAATTTTAAAAAAGAAATTTAAAATAAACAACTTAAAAGCAAATAATTATTTTTCTTGTTTCACGGTTCTTCGTTAAGTTTAGAGGCGTGTATAAACGGTTGTGCTATGTTAGTATCAGTGATGTAGTGCTAAATTAAGCCAATACCCCAACCTCCACCACCAAAGCACGCATATACGCATTCTATAAAGATACCTTTTGCTCATGATAACACTCTGAACTAGTTAACTTTAAGTGTGTGGAATTTGTCTTTAAAATTCCAACTGTTCGGGAGTGTTTCCTTGCCCATTGTAATTATTTACTCCCATCTTATAAAGCATAACGATTTCCGTAGTTGCCCAAATTTATACATAAACGGCGCACGCCGAGCACGAGAGATTAATGTTCACAACTCGCCTTAAGTTCAAGAAGTTATAAAATAATTAACTTCATGCCGAAGTACGGCGAGCGCGATGCCGATAGGGTGTTACTGGCTCGCCTGACCGCGTGATACACTACACGTTCGAAACATACATATTATGTGTCACACTAATAGATAGCGCAGGATATGCGAACTATTGTCTATTCGTGGTTTCTTACACACTTCTTGAATCAAATATTTGTAAACTCACCCGATGTATCACATGCTTGGTTGTTTCCAAAATATGCAATGCCACAGGCTTTTTACACCTGTTAACGTAAAAATGCCTTATTTTTCAAAAAATTTGACTTTTACGTATATTTTATGTATAAATTATATTTTACCTAAAACTTAAATAAACAACCGTACATTGTAATGGGCTTTTTAACGTCTCCCGAATTTATCCTTGAAAGCTAAGGAGGGGACGGCTTACAGACTAAATTATAACTTAACATAAATTTACACCCATGCCTTGCCCGGGATTCGAACCCAAAGCTTTCAACACCCCAGATCGATGACGCACCAACCAACTGCGCCACGGGAGATAGTGACGAATAGTAAGATCTTATGCAAAATAGCATTACACTGTTAGCGTACGAATGCTGTGCGCTGTCCATTTGGTGTAATATTCTAAGACTCTATTAAGCTTTGTTTGCATGAGGCGGAGACATCCTGGACGAAGAATATGTACAGGGCTTCGGAAAAGTTGGAAGTGACCGTGAATGGGATATATTAAAGCCCGGTTCCTGGCGGTAATTCCTTGTTTACCACCAGTGGTGTTATTTCGAAGTCTCTCCTGCCAACTAAAAACAATAGATTCTTTGCAATTGTCGGCTCAGACTACCGTTCGGTATTCTAAGCTTGAAACGAAGGTCGAGTGACGTCACGAGTGGAGTCGGAATATCTCATCTGCTCACGAGCAGTTGGCAGGCTAGAATTTCGCAGGTAAGTCAATATGGTGGGCGTCAGTTTTAAATGTGGCCACGTATTTCAGTGATACGGAAATAAATAATGTTTAGTATAACGTCAGAGCAGCACGTGTCTGTGCTGTATGGAGCTATAATTTTTCTACACGTACATTTACGATACGAGTAAGCATGGAAATATTGGATATAACTATTAAAAACGTGTGTCACACACGTCTGTCCTTAAACATTTTGCACGGCATGATACAGGCTATTTTACGTGTGGGGTGTTATTTCAAGCGCGTAAATGTTCAAATACTCAATTGTAAATATCGATTGAATAAAACTACTATTACCTTATCTTTAATACATGTTTATTCGTCTCTTAAGCAACGTGTTTCAGGTGGTCTAGTGGTTAAGTTACGTGGTTCATAATATAAGAGTTTCCATGGCTCTACGTCGAAATTCCCTTCCCGCTTAACTTTTATTTTGTTTAAATATGTGAAATACAGTTATGTGATGCTATGCGGAACAACATTTTTTAAAAAGCAAGCTTATAAGCTGTGTACATTTGTATTTTGGCTCCTTATAGCCTACAGTTTTGTAGCTGGCTCTGTTATAGTCTATTCCATGTAAGTGGGGTAAATTTTGAAATTTTGACTGTTATAGAAAAGTAGCACGGCACCAATTTCTCCTTCCGCCACAGCTGTTTTGTCAGTGAAGAAAAAGACGTTTGTAAAGAAATTTTTGAGTCCAATGAACACTTGCATTTTCCTCTTTCCTCGTGTTTCCTGTCGTAACAGGCACTGAAAGACTAACGTTATCTAACATTCATCCAGTAATTAATGTATGCTATTATTGCTAGGTTGGATTTCTAAAATGTTTCATTTTTGTAATGACCAAGTTAAATTTGTTGGGGTTCTGTTTATTTTATGTCGAGGGAAAAAGGAAACAATGATACGGTGTTGAAATCTTTGTTTACATCTTTCGTGAGATGGCATTATTTTGATGTTCTTACAAGTGTGTGGCATTTTGATTTGCATATTGTTTTGATGGAGCAGTGTAAAATATTACTCGTATGGAAATAACATTCAAATTATTTAACTTCAAAAATTTTAACATTAATGAAAAAACAAAACAGGATACATATAAATCGCTTTTCGTATTCGTACAGATGCAGCAATACACACACACTTTGACCGAGGTTAATGTTACACTCGTTGAATTTACGACATAGATAAATAAACAAATGTCATTCGCCTACTACAAAAATATGGAAAGTGCGGGTTTTTCAGGCCATGTACATTTCAATAATTATATTAACGGTTTACAAATACATTTACAAAACACGCAAACTTATTGTTTGTGAAATTCCGAATAGTTTGAACACGAGTTTTTCCATGGCTCTGCAGTACACTTCAGCGGACACCAAGGTTAGGAATATTAATATAATCGATTTAAGACGTGTACATTTCTTTGTTTTGCAGGACAGTTTTACGTGAAATATATAATTAATATCTGCTAAAATTTCTCCAGTTAGCCTTGGCCAAATATTTTCTTTTCCACATACACAAATAGTTTGCTAAACACACGGGCCTCGTCCGTAACACGTGAACATCTCACGAAGGAAAAAATTACCGTTCAACATGGCCACTAACCAAAGTTTATCAAACTCCACACAAAATCAACGAAATCTGTACACTATTATTTTTTTTAAAAATACATATTTCTAATCATATACTATTTTTCACGAGCTAAAATAATATAAAGCTTACTATTCGTGTCTTTAAGTGGTGTCTTTTCGACAGATTTGCGAAATTTTAATAGACGCAATTCTAGAAACATTTTGTTGGTACATTGTTGGGGTGAGGAGAGTGGGTAAGCCGAAGATGCCCGATTGCGCCCCGTGCTAAACGACTGATAACTCTGAATACCGTTTAGTATCTAACGAAAATTTTGGTCGGCTGCAAGAGAGTAGGTTCGTGATGGTATGGGCAGTTACCGACGAAGCTTGGAATAAGCACCCTGGCGCTGCTATGGGGCCGCGATGGTGTAGTGGTTATGCTTCTCGCCTCTCTCATCTAGGCAAACCGGTTTTTATTCCCGACGGGGGTCACCCCGGATTTTCGCGTGTGGGAATTAGTAGGGGCGGGCAGGTTCTATTTCACTTTTGATTAATTGAAAGGGTTAATTTCATAACAAAGGGTTAATTAAATTGATTGGAAGGGTTAATCAAAGGATTAAATTTAATGAAGGGGTTAAATTAATGGAAGGGTTAAATTTAAACGAAAGGGTTAATAAAAAGGGCTAATTTTTAATTCGATTATTTTTTTATCTTGACATTCTTTCTTTATTTATTTTTGGGTGGGGGTAGCAGGAGTTCTGTACGATGTTGGCGGTGTGGTGGTCTGAAGGCGACTGATCAGAGTGATGGGATGCAATGTCATATATATGTAGAGTTGAGTGCAAGAGTGGTTTAACCCTCATATTGTCAGGTTTCTCTAATTTTGAGGTGTTTAGCGGGATATTGATGGTTGTTATGCGATTTTTACCAACATATTTAACACACGAGAGAATCTCAGAGTGTTTAAACGATTCCCAAGAGCGACCTAAGTGTAAATTTTATGTTTTTGGGGATATTGATTGTAGAAGGTGGTGGGAGATAAGCGACTTTGAAAGATGCGATTTACATGTTAAACAATCTGTTTTCCAAATGCAATTAAACTTTAGAGGAATTCTGAGTGTTCTACGTATGAATAAATTACATGCATCGAATCGAAAATTTCCATCGACTACATGAAAAATTTAGTGCAATTATGTGAGTCTTAAACATAACATAACTCTCGAGCTTAGAAATATAATTTACACGAAAAAGAATTTTAATATCTGGTGTCGACAAGTGCAAACTTACAAAACAAAATCCTAATTACACAATGCATAGTCTTTAAACGAAAAAAGTTACGAGTTCTATGTATGAATGAATAACATGACAAACCAGTATAACGAACAACTACTGTCTTTAAACAAAATCCAGCTGGTCAGTATGAATAAATAACATATTAAAAGTTTACACATACAAATTACACACACCTTACACAATCCAACTTGGTGAATGTTATCTTATGACAAAAAACAACTCTGGATACAATCCGAACCAGACACAATAGTGTACGTCTATTCTGATAAGTTTATATACAATGATAGAAAATCTTACCCCAAATGATTTGTTTCAAAATAACCAACTTGTGTAGAGTGTAATCCCACATTACTTAATATTTGTAAAGAAAAAAGGCACAAACATCCTCGAAGAGAAAATTATTTTTTAATATATGCTACAAATTGCCATAAATAGCTTACACTTGTTAATGCAAATCGTATTTTCATCTACCGAGCAGAGAAATCAATTACTTATCACAAACACAGTATATCAATCTGAAAAGAAAAGTAAGTTAACACGAAGATTTATATTTTCCAGGTAAAATACTTTCATTATAAACACATACATTATAAAACGTTAATCATGGCTATCACTAGAGATGAAGATAGGTCAGACTCTTAGATATTTCAGGGAAAATATAATGCTATTTTTACATAAATTGAGTTGAATTTTTTTTATTAAAATTAAGTTAAGATATATTATATTAGGTTTGTCATCTTCTTCTCCAGATATCATCATGTTGTATCTTGAACAGGAACTCTTGTAATTTGTGTGCTTGTATGTAAACTGATATAGATATATATATATAATGTTTTCTGGTTTCTGTTGGGTGCAGTTGTAAAAGATTTAGCTGGAGAAACTTTCCTTTAGGCAAGGGGGGAAAAAGGTCTTTACTACCTGCCTCTGTAAAAGTATTCGGAATTCGCTATTAATCTTCCCCTAGGATGTCACAAAAGTTGGTCAGCAGAGCATTGTGTCCTACTACAACCTTCAACTTGAGTGGACCAAGGTTCTCTCAAGATACTAACCTGTTGCCTCGTTTCTTTGCAAAACTCTGTTCATTCATTCTGCTATCATTGATTTTCTATGTGATTTTTTGTAATTTCCCCTCACCCCTTCAAAGTTAGTTTTAATTTAAATTACTGTAAGTTTTTAAGTCAAGAAAATTATATTTTCTTTGTGAAAGCAAGCACAAAGATATCCTGGATTTTTTTAAAATACAAGACATCAGCTAACCATTGCTGATAGACTCATACTCATTTCTCTTCACTACTACTAAACCATCACTCATTATATATAAGATATTATTGAAAAAAGTTAGTGACACACAGAATTTAAAAAATAATAAAAAGTCACGCACTATTCATTTTTAAAATGTAATTATAAAATATTATTTTCAAAATTATCCTTAAATCTAAGTATTTACAATACCACACAAAACGGACTGAATAAAAAAAACATCTGCATACAGTAAAAGTCATCTTTCAATCACAATTTTTATACAAATATACACCAAAGAATTTTGCACATGATTTAAAAACAATCATCTTTCAACTAAATTACAAAAAACAAGTCATTTTTACAAAAACAAGGTATTTCATCAATAACATTTTAACAACAATCAACTTACAAACTAAAAGATAGTTAATCAATAACATTTTATCAGTAACATTTTACAAACTTACAAACATTTCATCATAATCTTTTTGCATCTGAAACATAGCACAACTACTGTTACTAAAACTATTACTATTCATACACTACTATCACTAGCACTATTGTTACAGAAGTGTCTGACATATATTACAAGATTAAAAAATATTTACAAAAAATTAATAAATTTACAAACTATAGCTATATGTAGGTCATCTCTTTCCTAATTATTTACAATATTTACACTAATGACACATTCGGGAGGTGTGTCCATAGATGTTTACTGTGGAGTGAATGAATGGAGGACAGGGAGTTCTTTGCTTTGAAAATAAAAAGTCTCTGTAGTGCCATCTTCTGTTATGAGGGATATCATGTCCTTATCTGATATAGAAATATATCATATAACTGGCCAAGGTAATGCCATTAATAAGCTTAATAAAGGGACTTTACACCTCTGGAAAAAAAAAACAAGAAATATCCAAATCAGACTCTAATTGATCATTACATATCTGCACGTAATGTAGTCTTCCCACGAACACTGAAGCCAACAGCTGGTGCATCAGGTCTGGTAAAGCTTCCACTGAGGCTTGGGAAACAGAAAAGGCATTATTTTCTGTCTCCCTTGGCGAAATATCTCTAATCGACTCAAGTCAGTTGTGAAAAAGTTTGAGCACTTTCCGAATTACAACAACCTTCTGTTCCTGATAGAAATAAGTCGTCATTCAAAAGATCAACTTTCTCTTGTTTGGGGGGAGCGGACATGTTTTGACCTTTTGGTTTTGACACTCTCTCTGTAACCGAATCCGTGCTCGAATTGCTTAAATAGAGATCATCTTCCAAAAGATTAACTCGTGTCTACTTAGGCAAAGGGACACTGACTCGACAGCTGCTATTCCGAACCAGAATTGCTTACTTAAAGATATTCAAGCCAGATGTCAATATAGGATTGCTTACATTCACCCATTTTCATCTAACTAAATATTTCTTTAGTTTCTCCGGTATAAAATTTTAAACACAACAATAATCAAATTGAAGTAACCCCTCATTCTGAAAAAAAGAAAACACTCTTAATAACACACACATACATAATATAAATTTTAAAAAAAATTACATTATTAACATTGTTGACCAAATGATTTTCTTAGTTTTAGAAAAAAAAATTTTGTTGGGGAAAGACTGGAGCGAGAACTGTGACTAAAAAGGCAGTGAGGACCAAATATTTTTACAGAGTTAGGTAACTAGCAGACAGGGAGAGACACAATAGGGAATATATGGGCCAAGGTCTTGGACGCCCAACAGGTCTCATGCACGGTGAAGGGGAAAAGAGGCAAGAAGCACCAGGATGGTCTGCTTATGAAGCTATGATAGAGAGAGAATGGGAGCTCTAGTACACTAAATTGCCACTAGCACCATTGTCTGGCCGTTCTACCCTCCTGTACCAGCCTGACAACCACTTCCCACTCCCTTTCCAGTTCAAGGACACATCATGTAGACCCCACAGGTATCTGCATTCAAGCAAGGCAGAGGAAAGGGATAAACTTGGCACTTCCACTCAAACCCCACCCAAAAACTTCACTTCTCCCCTGCTGTCATGCAAAGCCTGTGGGTTCACATGCATAACAACAGGAGACTGCACTTCCCCTCCAGCACAGTCCTCCAGAGATTTTCAGTCCGCAGCCCGTCTCCAGTAATGAATTGTCCATATCCCGAAACCTGCCTCACCTTGTCTACCTTTCCCAAATGCTTGCAGAACACAGGCTGTGGCTAGCAAAAAGGATATTGCATTTCAGTTTAAGCCCAGATTAAACATTATTTTTGCGAGGGAAAAATTTTACATTTAAAAAAAATTTAATCTTACACCACCAAATTTCTACAAAGTTAAAAAATTCAAATTTCTATATACTAACTAAGCTCTTAAGTAGTGTTATAATGAAAAAAAAATTAACTGTAAAAATATTTTTTATAATATTTTAAACTATAAAATTTAATAACAATTCCCGAATATAAGTTTAATAACAAAAGTTTCAGCAAGGGGAATTAATCTGTTACACTGAAAGCATTTAAAAGACTTGTCTAAAATTCAACCATTTTATACTATAAACTAAACATTCTTAAAAAAATACTTAAAATTAAGACCTTTTACACTATAAAACTGAATGTGCAATACTTAGAACAAACCTACTTACACATTTAGGTAATTTTTTACTTTTACAACTATACAATCATGCATTTTAGAAGTAAAATTTTCTGAAACATTAAACATACTTGGAAAACCTCTCTCTCTCTCTCTCTCTCTCTCTCTCTCTCTCTCTCTCTCTCTCTCTCTCTCTCTCTCTCTCTCTCTCTTTCTCTCTCTCTGACACACACTCGCATTTACTTATCAACTTTGGAATGTAAATGTCTAAAAATTAACATAATTACTCAAACTACTCTGTCACATACACTCCAGAAACATTTTATTCATTAGAAATAATACTCAATGCTCATATATTGTTCATCATACATCCTCCTCCAGTCAACTCACACTGAACAAGCTTGGGAACTGGAATTATGTATCTCCCCATTGCTCTTGCATGAGGGGCATAGTCCTCCCACGATTTAGCCATTCCAAAGTTCATACCTAATAACACACAACATCCCTCCTGTAAACATTTTTTATAACATGTGGAACTAACTAAAAAATTTCACATATTTTTGTGAATATTTAAATAGTGAAGAGAGGCTGTATGTGTGTGTTATTGACGCAGCCCTATTCCATATAGTGCAAGATGCTACACCTGGCAGTATACGTCTCCTCTCAACTCTGTTAAATAAACTGAAAACTATATGGAAAAACTACATCTGGAATTAAATTTACATAACTGTTCCCCCACACTCATACTCGCAACCATACACTCACACCCAAATATAGCCAAAACTCATCCTTAAACATCGTAAATATCTTTGAACCTCGCTAAATACCCTCAAAAATCTTTTTAAAATACTTAACAAATATTCTGAAATGTGAAACAATTTTATTTGATTTCCAAGAAAAATCATTTGGTTTAACAATTTCTTTGATTTCAAAGAAAAATAATTCTGTTGTAACGATTTTTAAAGAAAACTCATTCAGGTCCATCAATTTTTAAAGAAATTTCATTCAGTCGTAATGATTTTTAAAGGAAATTAATTCAGTTGTAATAATTTTTGAAGATAATTTTTTGAGTCATAACTATTTTTAAAGAAAAATAATTGAGTTGTAATGATTTTTAAAGAAAAATCATTCAGGTATAATTATATTTAAAGAAAATTTATTGAGTCATAAAAATTCTTAAAGAAAAATCATTTGGTTCTAACGATTTTGATAACAGTTTAACCAAATGCATGCAATTTTCTTAAAGTTTAAAGAAAACATGAATACCTTAAAGTGAAATACCAAAAACCATAAATTAAAAAATAAATAAATAACTTAAACTCTTGTAGCAAAGAAGTTGGTTGATAAAGGAGACCCAAACCCAGGTCAGTCTAGATGAGCACTACAGCACTTCGCTAGAAAAGCTTTGGGGCAGGCAGGCGGCCGGGCGCTCACAATCCCCTTGGGAACATCGTGGGATCCTAGTCTGGTAGTCCGCGGGTAACTTCTCCGATAGGCCAGGAGGGTTGGTTTCACCATCATGGCAGAAGCAATGGGCAGGCGTGTGGGTCCTTGCTTGCAAAGCCCCGTTGTGTCAGATCCTGGTAGCGGCTGGTGGACAGGCGACCTGTGACCTTGACCTAGGCACTGTGAAACAGTTCACTGGATGTCCACGCATGAGAGAGTAGGACATGTTGACCCCTTGATGTCACATGAGCAAATGAGCTCCAATGGGTGGGGGTTGCTATTTATACCCTAACAAGCCTCCCTTCTTGCATAATTTAAAATATCACTATTCGCCTGATATGGGTATAAAATACACCATTGAAATGTTTCGAGACATTTTAACAAGTTTTTAAGCAATTTGAACGCAATTCAAAAAGAATTTTACATGATTGTTTTTAAAATTTGTGTGGATATGCTGTATTATAGCGTTTATATCTGAATTTAATATGTATTTGTCCATTTTAAGTGATTAGGTTTGAATTGCGTTATTATTTGATGATTTCTTACATGAACAATTGTCACTACAATATGAACATTTTGCATTATAAGGTGAAATCAATTTAATGCTATGATTCAACACTGTTTTTACATATAGGAACAAATTCCTGTTTTTACTATTGTTTATTTGTAATTTTAATTTATTAATGCTTTTAGTTAATATGGTTAATGAATTACAAATTAGCTATTATCATACACGATCTAGACTGGAATCGAACTCAGAATCTATATATCCACCCAACACTAAAAGTGAGAAACTGGATTACATTCATACATTATATAAGCAGGAGTCAAACCCATCGTATATCTACCTTGTATTAGCCAGGAATGTAACCTGCAAAGTATGTATTATAATTTACTGTGCCTTAACTGCAGTTCGAACCCAAAGCATACTTGCCTAATCTAATAGCTCTACAGCAGCAGGCAACATGAAACAACTTATTTTAGGAATTTATAATTTTTTCCAGCAGATGTCTTTCGGTCAGATACAAATATATATTTATCTGATTAGTATTTTTTGGCGAAGTAATTGTCTGTTTATCTTATTTATTTATTTTTTCTTTACAAGACTCTTTCTTGCTAATGCAACATACTTTTAATAGAAAATTTAAGAAAAATATATATATCTCTCTCTCTCTCTGTTAAGACAAATTTTATCAATATTTACTTTTCTTTTTGTAGAAAAACAAGTCCACTTTTAATAACGAATAGGGCAAATAAATTTAAGAAAGGGATTCATTTAACATCAGATTTATTTACAAAAATATATACGAACACAGGGTTAACCAAACATAATATTTCAATATTATCAAGTACAATTTACTCCAAACATAACCATTTTAAACAAACACAAGTGAAATAACAATATATTTACATTTTTTCAATACTAGCAAATACAGCATGTTACATCAATTATTTTAAATATGCAGGTAGATCCAAGACTTGATGTACAACAATTACACCTTGCTCCGAAACTACAATGCAACAAAACATTTTAATACTATCGTATACAACATTTTTTCTTTTAAAACAAATATTTTTTATAAACTGTTAGAAACTTCAGCGAACAAACTTTTCATACCTATTCTTAAAATTGGATCCAGATCCCCTTCTTGACATCTGCTTTCAAGGAGTGAGCATTTCTTACACCCTGGTTTTAATATGTCTGTTTGCACACAAACATCTTTACAAGTATGTGCATATAAAACAATGCTTTCAACCATATTAGGATAGGATTCAACATAATGAGAGTACTCATCTTCAATACTAGATGGAAGAGGTATGTTTGCAGTTATATGAAATGCAGGACATTTCTTATTGTCACCACACTGAATGATTTCGTAACTATTTTCATCTCCTACAGGGGAATTAAATTACTTTAAAATGAAAAATATTGTCACAGGTTTCCTCAAAGTCTCGCAAATTCCGTGGCAACATAGGGTGTAAGCTAAATTAGACTTGCCTTGTTTGACACTGGCATAATGATTTGCAAGATGAAAATATGTAATGTAGCCACTATAACATCCAACACTCGACTGAGAAGATTTGGCAAGGAACAATGTATGTATTTTGATAAATTCATTCTCTAAATTGGCAAGTTGAAATATGTTTTACTGCTAAATTTTATTTTTGCTAATTTTATTGCTTGATGTATGTAACATTTTGATGAATCGCATCCAGTTTGAGACATGTAACCAAACTTGTATTTGCTATAATGATAAAAAGTATGAAAAATATTACTATCAGATTCTTCAAAATACTGATAAGGCAATCAATGTCTGTATTATAAACAAGATGTTAAAAATATTTTTCTCCTTCACAATATGAAGTTAGAATGCATTTACCCTTAAATTTATGCTTACAATCTACTACATGAGGTCTGTACTGGTTTACAAGGCATTCGGAATTCTTATGGTTAGTTAAAGTAGCACCATAAGTATTTGGTTTACTATGTGCACATATGTAACTCACACATTTCCTTTACAACAAAATGTGAATATAATATGCTGTAAGTTACATAATGCAAACCTTTAGTAAAAAATGTTTACTTGTATTTTATTGTACACAATGGGAACATTGGGATAATTATTCCGAATTAGCCACTTCACACATATAAATTACACATCGATAGAAAAACTAATCCATTTTGTTGGAAAATAAAGTTGTGGATGTCCCCACCGCATGTCTTCTTCCAACAAATGGTAGTTCCTTGGTGAAGTCTGGTTAGCTGGTAGTCAATTACACCATATTCCCATTCCTGTTCTATTTCCTTGCTAAGAGTTGCAATCATCAGATCTTCTAAGATTAATGGTGTCACTGTCAGGGCGAAGATATCTCACAGCACAGTAATTGCATGCTATCCCTTCACTAAAGCAAATGCCGAGAGTGTTGTCGAAAATGTAGAACAAATGTTATATACTGTTGCAGACATGAACTTGTAGACGACTGCCATACGTTTTAAAGAACACTCTACTGTATCCAATTTGTAGGAAATTGTATGTGTCTTTAGGGTTGAAGATCCTAGGCATGACTGATGATTTTATACTAGTCACACTCATTTATATAGTCTGCCAGATGTTCTTGCTTTGAAAAACTTTGCATTGCCACATGCCACAGGGAGAAGTTAATTCTTGGTCCCCAATGTATGTATAATGTTGTTTGTTGTTGCATTCTTGTGTCCAAACAGTAGTAAGAGAACAGCAACTACACTCCTTCTGCATAATATATTAGATTTTCGTGTAGAATTTGCAATTGGTGATGTATCCACAGTGAGCTTCAATTTCCAGTTTACCTTCATTACAAAGTAGCTTGCTGTCAGGACCTAATTATATAAAGGACAATAATTTCGCCCATAACTTATGATGAACACTTTAAACATATATGCTGGACTGATTAATAAGTTATGTCAATGCTCATGTCTGTTGCACAGCTGTATCAGTAGTGGACTATCTTCATCTTCAATTAAAAACCATAGTCGCCTGAATCCTGGAGTAACACTGGCATACTGAAGTGATGAGTCGAACCTCTCCATTTTAACTGAAGCTCTACTGTACGATTCTCTCTCTTCATATAGACAGATATTCTTCTTGTTATAATTAGTTATTCAATGATAAATTTTAGATCAAATTTACAGACACAAACAATACTGTTCCATACCTCAAGTCCCACATTCTGCATGGTTCCCTTAAATGTGCCCTATTGCCTTGTATTTGCATGATGTGTTCCTTATTATTACATGTTTCAGCCCATAAGGTTGTGGTGGTGTTGTAAAATTCTGTAATAAATTCATATTTGATTTAATGAAAACCTGGTTCCTTGGTTATTTCTGTACTGCAATTTTTAAAACATAGGTCCCAAGAAGAGCGGGGCAGTTCGCTGTCAGGCCACATATTAAAATTAGGACAGTCTTCTTCATCTCATAGCACTTGTTCTGTAGACAGGCTTTCTTCAAAATTTATTTCGAAATTCCAGTGGTCATTTCCATTACCTATTTGTGTTTGAAAGTATATGTTGCCTTGAGACTGGAACCATACTTTCCTGTATCCTCGAAAAATATTTGAGTGCATCTTCTTTGGGTCGAATTTCTCCATTTTTCGAAACCATACACTACCTGGAACAAACAATTTTTGGAAAAATTAATATCTGTATATGTAAGTCGGATGTTGGTACAAGTATTCTCTTAAAGCTCCGCTTTTACATTGTGTACAGAACATTTTTTTCTCATAGCCATGGATCTTCTGGTATTTATTACTTCTGCATTCGTTAAAGTTTTTAAAATTTCCATTTGTCTTGTTTCAATCACATATATGCGATAGTCTTCGAGTAATGCATTATTTACATATCGAAAACTTTTTTTTGTAAGCTATGTCACCAGAGTCCCATTTCAGATTATGTATCTCATAAGTCTGTTCCCAAAACAACATTTTAACTTCAAGTTTTTTAACTATACAAAGGTCTGAGCGATTTAAAGCATAGTACTTTAGAGTCATTAGCATCAGTTGTATAAGAAATAGCAAGCTCATTAATTACAAAGGAGTTTTCATGGTAGTTTTCGAAACCCTGAACATAGCACATGATATTTATGCTATTTTTTTTTTTACACTATTTACAAAAAACTCTCTTATATACAAATTTTATAAGATGACAGTGCTCACCTCGGAATCTACTTCATCAACTACAGAATCGTCCATTACTATAGCTGGAAAATTATAGCATCAAATAGCTGTTACAGCCTGTGCGACATACAATCCCTATGCATATGCTGTGTAAGTTCTCATCATTAGCAAAGGCAGGCATGCCATAAGGACAGTCTTCACAAGTTAAATAGGATATGATATCCTCATCAGCTTTTAAATGAGCCAGGAACACATGCTCTTATTTTATTTTGTGGTCTGCAAAACAAATTATAAATTCTTTTGGCAACAATTGCAGTTTTTCGCCTTCACATAGGCTAAAATAGCATTGAACATTTCAACACATTCAGAGTCGCAATTGTCACAGCAGTGACCTTGATGAATTGTATGTGATGCAAAGATGAAATGTTTTGTAGATTCTGTGTTGATAATGATATAGATGTAGAAAAGTTTTAATAGAGATCTGGCATTGAAGTGGACGCCTGAAGTTGTAGTATATGTGCTGGAGCAGTAGTAAACCTAATGGAGCTGTGGTAACTGTAATGGATGTCTGGAGCTGTAGTTGACATTGTACTGAGCATCTGTTGTTGTAGTGGATGCCTGGTGTCATTCATGTTATCAATGCTTGCAGTTGACATCGATTCTTCATGACACCTGTAGTAGACACCTGACATCATTATCTATGCTACTTCAGTGCACACATGCAAAGTGACCTTAGCAGATGCCAAGTTGAGACTGAGAAAAAATTAATTTACCCCTCCTTATAGACTGTAGGGATTCAAACTGACCGCCATTTTCCCATAAATTTACAAGAATTTGAGCCTTTTAGTAAAAAATGTTAAAATAGTGTTCAAATTGCTATTTTGCAACTCTGAAAAATATGATTTCAGGCTATATTCATGTTGTTTTGTTAAACTTACATCGGAAACTGTTAAAATATATACATTGTATGTTACAAGGAATACATTTTGCTGTTGGAGAGTTTTTGGTTAGCCTTAAAGAAAGGGAATGTGTTGGTTGAGCAGTTAGCAGGATTGCCTCCCCAGGTGGGTCACACCCTAAAAACAAAAATTTTCTCAATGTGTGGATGTGGTGATAGACATTGCTGTTGGTCGGCAGATTTTATTGGAGATTTCTCTCTCGTTTCCCGTAGTCTCATGCTTATGACCCGGTCCAGCCCAGTGCTGCCCCAACTCCGAATGTTTTCCCCTCATGGCTCTCAAGACCTAATTGTTAAAAGAGATGTGCAGTTCCCTCCCAATATTTTTTCTCCTATACAAATAGATATTTATCTGTTTTTAATACTTGTAGAAATATTTCTTAATGAGTGAATAAATTAAGTTTTGTAATTATGTGTGATTTTACAAATCATAGTTTGCTTGATTCGAATATACATTTGTTGTTTTTTAAGCTTAAAATCTGGGGATTATCTCAGGGCTTATATTGGGAACTTGATTTCAGGGACTTGTAATTTTTTTTCACTGCTTATATAGTCAACATGTTACTTAAGGTTGAAACCACATTGAGTCAGGTGACATCTCTTTGGGTATGCATTCAGAGGGATACAGATCGTAGTAGAGGAGCAAACACTAGAAAAACATGTTCTGAATACTCTAGCAGTGGAGGAGCATGTTGTCGTGAAACAAATACTGCAGGAGCTCCAACTCACAAAAAAATACGAAAAAGCATTCTCAGGGCTGCCACTGGGGTGTGTAAAACAGGTTTTGCAAAGACCAGGCTCGATCGATAGCAGAGCTCTTAAGAAAAGACAGCTTCTGGAGTAGGGGTGGGATGGGGTGCTTGGACAGGCGGGACATTCCTGGACAAGGGCTGGTTCTGAGGGGTGTAGGTGGGTGGGGATGGCTACAAGCATGCAGCTGCCGATTGCCATGCAGCAAGGCATTTGTCGCCATCTTGACTCAGTTGCAAAAAATGACAATCGCAGGCAGCTCAGGTGAATGACCGTCAGGACCTCACAGAAGTGGCTTGTGGGAGAGGGGTTGGATGGTGGTTGGCATCATGGAGTCGGGTTGCTTCTGAGGGGTCCAGAGTAGGGGTGAGAGGGTAGGGGATGCCTACAGGCGAGTGGGATCTGATCTGAGTGCAAGTAGTCAGTTGATGCCATCTTACCTTAGAGCTTAAAAATTGGCAATCACAGGCAGCCCGAGGTAGCAGTCTGGTGAAGGGCAGGTGGGCAGGGGATGGAGTGTAGGGATCTCTATAGCGAAGTGACCTCAGCTATCCACTCTCCGCCATCTTCAGTTCATGATAGAAGCTTGGAGGAGACCGATGTGTACAGCTGTCCCTCTCGTCTTCATCGGGTGGATAGGCAGTTGGCGGCCAACGAGCTTGCGATTTCGGATTACCTCAGCTATGGACTGACGACCATCTCTAGTGATAGACACAATTAACATTTTATAGTGTGTGTTTTAATATAAGATTTTATTGGGAAAAAATAATTTTCCTTTGTTAACTTATTTTTCTTTTTGGATCTATATACTGTGTTTGTGATAAGTAATTGATTTCTATGTTTGGTAGACAAAAATACAATTTGCATTAAGTGTGCTTTATTTATGAAAATATGTAGTATGTCCATCATATAAAAAAATTGTTTCTCTTCGAGAATGTTTGTACATTTTTTCCACTTCAAGTATAAAGTGTTGTGTAATTATGCTCTATGGAAGCTGGTCATTTTGAAACAAATAATTTGGGGTATGAATTTCTATCATTATATATAAACTTATCAGAATAGCAGTATGCTACTGTGTCTGGTTTAAATTATATTCAGAATTTTTTGCTGGAAGATAATTCACAAGGCTGGATTGTGTAAGGCATGTGTAATTTGTAAATGTAAACTTGTTAATGTGTTATTTATTCATACTGTCTAGCTGGATTTCGTTTAAAGGCAGTAGTTGTTCTATATACTTGTCTCTCGTGTTATTCATTCATACACAGAACTCGTAACTTATTTCGTTTAAAGACTGTGCCTTGTGTAATTTCATACTGGCTAGCTACATTTCGTTTAGTGAGTTTGCTCTTGTCGACAACAGATGTTAAAATTCCCTCACATGTAAATTATATTTCTAAGCTCGAGACTTACATTACGTTAGTACTCATATAATTGCACTTTTTCGAATAGTCGATTGAAATTTGCGATTCGATGCATTTAATTTATTCATATATATATATATATAGAACACTCTGAATTTCTCTCAAGTTTAATTGCATTCGGAAAATGGATTGTTTAACATGTAAATCGCATCTTTCAAAGTCGCTTATCTCCCACCACCGTCTATGAGTAATATCCCCTCGAAAAACATAAAATTTACACTTAGGTCACTCTTAGAAATCATTTAAAAACTCTCAAATTTTCTCGTGTGTGAAATATATTCGTAAGAATCGCCTATCAACCACCTACATCCCTCCAA
Organism: Dryococelus australis; assembly: GCA_029891345.1. Lineage (NCBI taxonomy): Eukaryota > Metazoa > Arthropoda > Insecta > Phasmatodea > Phasmatidae > Dryococelus > Dryococelus australis. The sequence continues at coordinate 117,811,462 of CM057000.1, read as the reverse complement.
ACACCTCAAAATTAGGGAAACTTGACAAAAAATGAGCCTTAGACCACTCTTGCTCTCAACTCTACACCTATACAAGACATTGCAACCCACCACTCTGGTCAGTCGCCTCCAGTCTACCACACCGCCAACACCGCACAGAGCTCCTGCTACCCCCACCCAAAAAGAAAAAATACGAAATTCAAGAAAAAAATTAATCCTTTTATAAACTAGCCCTTTTTGATATACCCTTTTTGATTAACACTTTCAATTAAATTTGGCCCTTATTGAATAACTCTTTCGATCTATTTAATTAACCCTTTGATATCGATTTTAAACCCTTTCAATTTATCAAAATTGAAATAGAACCCTCCCGACCCTACTACTGGCGATGCCGCTGGTTTGCAAGTTCTCCCGGAGAACTCCCGTTTCCCCCGCCCTTGCATTCCGGCACTGCTCCATCCTCACCTCGCTTTACCCTCTGTCTCCATTCCACTGCGCCAGGTGCTGCCACAGAAAGCGAAGCGGCCAGTAGATGATGCAACCAGTTGTGTTAATAGCGTCGTGTGCGAAGCGAACCAGGTTATTGTGTGTCGCGTCATTTGAAGCCCCTTGGTCTTGCCCCTTTAAATCCTCCCGCCACGCGCTACTACGTTAGCGCCAGCCTCTCGCACGGAACATTTTTTTTTTATGTTATTTTTTAATGACAAAAAATCACCGGAACGACCTTCAGTGCGCTCCGGTACAACTACACCACTGGCTAGGACAAGTGTGAACTAGTTTTTTGCTGAGACGTGTTGAAACCTGTTTCGTGAAGCTGTAACGGTTGTTGTTCAATTAGCGTCATGCTTGTCATCTGATTAGGTATATGCAGTTGAAATGTGGCACAAAGTGATTTAATCTAAGTTAATCCAGGTTTCGTACTAGCTTTCGTACGTGTTCCAGTCCTATTGTAGGTCAAGAAACTGGGTTGATTCAGTAGAATATAGAGCCCACTATGAGCATGGATTATTACGTTTCATTGTTCAAGCTTATTCAGATAGCTGAAAAGATACTGTCACATTTCAAAATAATTTATTCATGTTACACTGTTTAATTAAATAAAGCTATGGAAATTTTCTCTCAGCGCTTACCATCTTATATATAATTAAATTCATTGAGCTAATATAAAATCTAAATTTACACCTTATGTCAAATTCGTTTATATGCTTATAATAAAAGTGGAACACGTGTCAAAAAGGAAGGTTCGGAATGTGATAATTTTGCACTTCTAAGTATAAAATCTACTTTAATTTTTTTTTATTCGGGTTTGTTTCACAATTACATTAAGTCGCAGTGCTTTCTTCAATCCACTGTATAAAATAGATCCACGACAGAATCAAAACCGCAAAACTTCAGTTCAATTTATTGTCACTATTAACCACTCTAAACTTTTTGTTAAACTAACACGGCATTACTTGTAACGTTATGACGATAAAATAAATCATCAAATTTAATTAACCATATTTGCTTTAGCAAAAATTTATTATTAAAATGGGATACTAACGCCGGGTTATTAATTAATTCTCATTACAATTAATATGTAGCAGATGTGAAGCTCACTTAAGCTAGGTATAGTCTGGTTTGTGTATTTTAGAGGACATTTTTCACATCTATAGGGATTAAATAAAACGTACGTCCACGTAACGGCAGCCTTGTTAATTTATATAATTTACCTTGCACGTAAACATGCTGCTATATCACGTTTCCTCTTAAAGTAGTGCAATTTTTCGTTACATAATGGCTCCTACATTTGTGACTCTTTTGTTTATAAATGTGTCAAGTGCGCGTCGTACTTACTTTGTTTTCGTACAGTTAAGACTCTCGTTCTTAAAAACAAAACAAAAAAAAACATCTAACGAAGAAAAACCTAACGAAATTCTGATATGTCCCAACATTACGCAGCCAGTATTTATACGGAATTATTTTTAAAAATGCCACAATTTTATGTAATTCATAGTCTATATCAAATTTCTCAAATATTTCAGCTACCTAGCGTTATATGCGTGGGCATAAAGGCCATCAAGATGCTCTTAAAGGCAAAAATATACTAATAAATTACAACTTCATTATCCACGCGATAAAATTGGTGTTAAAAATAAGTGTAAAAAATTTACGACACCAGTTTCAAATGGCAGGTGGACTTAGCCTGAAGTTGGTAGACAAGCAGTTTCATTTAGATTACAACTATCATTGATGCATTAAAATTATGCGCATAATATTAGCAACAATTTTATATATATAATCAGCTGATAAAATGTAATTAATTATAATAAATTTATTTTTATACATTGTGTTGCTCGGTATAACTTTAACTATTTAAATGGTTTTCGTTTTAGACAGTTAAAGTTCACTCTTCCGTTGATGTTTATTATTAACTTCTCATAGATATATAAATCCTAGTAGAAATTTTTTAATTCTGCTTAAATTGACACGATAGATTCTATAATTCGATTTGTTTGTATATGTTCTAAATCCTTTTATAACCCTAATACCACGATGTTTGGGAATTAGTCAACTCGGCACTCGATTGGCTGAAGGCCGGCCAATAATAAAAGCTGCACTGTACAATGTAACGTCCAGTTTAGGGTGGACCAATAGGGTGGGCGTAAGTGGGCGTAGAGAGACCGACAGAAGTGGTGTTATTTTCCAGGTGTATACAGACTACTCGCGTGTAGCTTGTTCTGGATGCCGGTAAATATGCACCGTCTTCAAAGTGTTAAAGAGGCGTAATTAATACGGTTGCTTTTAACACATTACGGACTACGCTGGAGTGCAGTTTGAGCAAAAGTATTTAGAAAATGTCTTTATCATTGGAAAAGAAAACTAGCATTTCCATGCAGTCGTCGTACTGCCTGTGTTTGACAGGATCTTACAAGAACCCTGCAGCTCAGTAACAATAACTTTTCTGGCTACAAAAATATTTTTGTTACATCTCCGCAGAAGGACAGATGTGATGGTGAAACATATAACACAAAATCAACTCAGCGCCTTAATAACAGATGACCAGCCAATAATGAACGTCTTAGAGCACAGTAAGTGTGTCCATTGTCATGTTGGCCACTAGATTGGTAGTGAGTCGGAACACAGTACAATAGACCCGGTGTTCCTGCAGTGGTGGATATAAGTAACTCACTTATAATTTGTTTCTGCTGACCTCAAAGTGTTAGTTAGAACCCGTTGCATTTGTACAGGAGCTTTGCCCGGCATAGCTAGTCAACAAAGGTCGGTGCACAGTACAGCAAATGTGCACGGTGTAGTCTGTACATCAGATCGATGGTCACGTGGAACCAATTGGACCAGCTGCCCTCATGTTTCCTGCTGTCTCACTTCTTGTCTCCCGTCATCGCGACCGATGGCAAAATATTAATGTGTCTCTAGTTGCCGTGATCGATAAAGATATATGCTCATTTACCGTAGAGTAGAATGCCCGGTTCGAGACCTGCCAGCGGAAAGACGCACCGCTGGTTCACTTAGTTGATATCATGGCGCAGTGTCATCGGGTTTACCCTGAAATTCGCACTCTTCGCAGTCTAGTATTTATGGCTTTTCAGATTTTATTTAGGTCTTTTGAAATCAGCCCTAGACAGTGTATGTGCCAGAAACAATTAAAATTTTACGTTAATACTTACGGTAACATTTACGTCATTGATGCCAACGAATCGCGAAAAGTGATTCTATACGCCAGCTTGATATTATTAAACTGCCACTTCTGTTAAGCGAAATTTTTTTTTGAAGATGCACCATTGTGTCTCTGTGTTCTCACAGAAAAGTAAGTGTGAGACACGGAAAAAAAAAAACACGAAAAAAAACGAGCCGAGATTTATCTGTAGTACAAAGATATTTAAAAAAAACTTACATCAAATCCCACAAGGAATTTTGTAAGGTAAATGTCAAAATAGAAAACAAAAAAAAAACAAACAAAATTACAGAACAAATTATAAACGAAAAAAAAAGAACAATTTTAATTAAGATTGTGTTCATCTTTGTCGTCTAGCCTTGCGACTCTTACTAACTGTCTTGTACGAAAAATGTTTGTCTTCGTCTCTGTGCTCGTCTGTGCATTCTTAAATTGAGTTGTTATATTTTTTCTTGATATTTTTCTTTTGATAACTAGTTCTGTAATTTTGTTTGCCAAATTCAGGAGTTTTAAACAATGATGTCACGTTTGTTAACGTTTGTGTTTGACCACAAACCCGCGGGTTTTCGAAAAAATAATACTTTGCTTTCATTGATCGTATAGCATTTGCGTGTCAACTTAGTACAACGTAGTGTACTGGCTGTTGTGGGCACAAGTGAGAGGACAGCTATCCACGAGGTTGACGCCTGCCTGTGGTCGGGGGCGACGCCCCGCAGGAGAGAGAATGGCAAGGGGACAGCTGGGTAGGCGCTGACGATGAGCTGACGGGCAGGCCACGGACGTTAATATAGGCCGACAACCCCCCCCCCTCCCCCCAAGAAAGATTGCGTAACCTGGTGCGCGTGTCGTAGGTTGGTCGTTCAGCGAGGCTGGGGCGATCCCCGATCAGAGAGTCTGCCGATGCTGGAGCAGCGTCGGGGAGGAGCCAGTGCCGAGGTGATCCAGGAGCTAGGTCGAGACCAAGCTTGGGCAAACCGTCCTTCCTCACTACATCTCCGCTACACGAGTCGACGGAGGAGCTCCGGCGATTCGAGGCTGTCAGTGGTAGGTGATCTTGAGTAGAGCGCAAGGGCGAGCAGGGTGCGATACGAGTCGGGTAGAGCCATTATTGTCATCTAAAGTAATTATTTAATCAGAGAATAATTAGTAGTTAGAGACTAAGATATAGTGATTTAACGTAATAACTAAAGTCATTATAAGTATGATAGTTGAAATCTGAAATATAACTAAAGGTAGAAGGAGTTAAGAAGTGTAGGGTTTATTGTATCTGTGTAATTTGTAATCGAGTTTAGTTTTGTTTATGTAATAAAGTTTGATATTAATGAAGCAACCGGTGGTAGTAATTTAGAAGAGTTAATATAGTCGATCCTGGTACTTTGTTGAGGACCTTGAGCCAGTGTGGTTATGCAAGAATATGGATAGGTTGTACATTTGGCTAGGCACTACAACAAATGGCGGAGGCTCCGTGGTCTCTTCACCATCGTTTGTTTAACACTTGTTGGAGTTGCAATTTGCATTGTGTAGGAAGGCAGAATAAGTACCAACATCGCGTGTCGCATGGGTTTTTAATACATTTCAGACTTAGGTGTGTTTATTTTATTGAATTATTTTATCCCGGAGCTTGCAATTCTAGTAGCCGAGTAGAGAGAGGAAGAGAACTACCGTAGCAGTTGTAAAAGCGACGGCGAGGCCACGTGAAGTCAGGGTCGCGGTAGGAACTTGCGAATACAGCGCAACGTAGGAGTCTCACCTCGCACTCGTTGTTTGTAGCTGTAGTGGCAATAGTAGTAGTAAAATATTAGTTGCTTACTGTAGTATAGTGCGTGTCCAACGGATCCACTGGGCGGAAACGTTTGGCAATGCTTATAGTTTTCCTATGCATAGCAATTAGTTACGCAGATTGCTTGTAGATTAGCGCAGTGGTACGTTCAGGCGGAGACTAAGTAGGTGGCAACGGGATTCCAGCAGGGAAGTTGTACGCGGTAATTTAGCCATATACAATTTAGCCACACGACGACCGTAGTGAGTATATGGACACGAGGAGTAAATCAACGTCGGTCAAAAAGCTTATAAAGAAGGCATTATTAGACACTTCTGAGCTCGAGGAGTTAATTAGACAGCGGCAAGCTAGAGCGAGCGTTTCAGGGCCACGAGCAACAGATGCAGACCAGAGTGTTGGGTCAGAATTCTCGTTTAAAAATAGTTCGGAGAACGCGTTCATAGATCAGAAGGAGAGTGATACACTGCTCGATACCGAAGAGTATCTAATACCTAACGAGCGTACACCAGCGGCAGCTGTTGACGAGCATCATTACGAAGTGCCTGCTATAGTGCATAGGGAACGAGGACAGGCGACCGTAATGGAAAATATTCACATAGTCGTTAATCAACCAGAGAAGCTACCGACATTCTGCGGTGAAGCCACAGAAAAGGTCACAGGATTTTTAGAACAGTTTCACGCCGTAAGCGAGGTAAATGGCTGGGACGATAAGGAAAAATGTCGCCGAATAAAAATTCATGTTAAGGGAGCAGCGAAGCACGCTATAGAGAATTTGGTGCAAAAATCGTGGTCTAGAGCTTACGTGGAAGGATGTTGAGGACAAACTCCGCAACACATTTACCCCTATAGTAGAAATCGAGAAGTACAAGCAGCTTCTATATACAAATAGGCAGCAGCTAGGCGAAAGTGCTCAGTAGCATGTAGAAACCCTCCTATATTATAGACGCAAGTATAATCCGTACGTGAGTGATGTGGAATTCATTAGTATAGTATGGAAGTCATTGGTTCCGTCCATTGCCGATGAAATCATAGGCCTTGAGAATGATACGATTGAACAGATGACACGTAACCTGACCCGAGTGGAATTAGGGCTTTATCGCTATAATGAGGCGGTAGCGCACGCTCCGGGCAACGCGGAATCGGAAAGGTCCCAGACGGAAATCACCAAACTTAAGGAGGAGATAGGTAAACTAACTATCTAGAAAGAGCAATCGCAGGTTGCATGGCATATAGAACAAGCACAGAACAGTGGCGTGTACAGAAGTCGCGGATGGCAGCAAAATAATCTACGAGGGTACTAACCAAGGTATTACAGTCAAGATTACGGCAGGAACGTATTACGGTGGCAACAGAGGCAGTAAACTGTGCCACGGCCTATTGTAATAGTGAAGAAGTGTTCAGGGACGGCGCACGAGCGTAATTTTCCCCAGCAACGACGTGGTCGGCGGAATTACGGCAATTTAGGCAACCGCGGCATGCACAACACGCGTGCCACATTTTCACAATCACGTGATCATCATTACGGGCACAGTAACCAACACAGAACGTTTCGGGTTACGCTACCTGCGCACAATGGCGAACAACAATTTAAGGATACAGAAGATGGCCATTGCGCTGGCTGAGTACGATTTTGAGTTACGAATTGTAAAGGGGAAACTAAATACAGTTGCAGATTCGCTCAGTCGGCTTTCCACACATAGTCTGGCTAACACGCAAGTGGTACATGTCAATGGAAATGTTATGAAGTAAAACAGAAATTCTTATATTGTAAGTCATTGTTTCAGGCACTTGCGGAAATTTTATTCCAAAATCCCGAAAAAGGCGAAGGAAATTAAGAACGTCATCCATAAGTATGTCGTTAACAATTGGAACGAAATCAAACAGTATATCCGACCAGACATGCAAACGAAAGATAAATCAGTTCTTAGTAAGACAATTTTAAACAGTGAATACATTCCAGCCTATGCAATAGCAAAGATAATTTCCCAGCATTTTCAGGTCAATTTAGAAATAATCTTGCAAGATCAGTCTAAAAATGTACTTTTCACGTGTATAGATACTTCGCTTTATTGTGAAATAATTGTAGTTCAGGACAGGAATCAAGTGTGCTATTTGCCAGTATTCACGCACGAGCAAGAACACATTCAAATTGATGACGACCAACAACTTCATTTATATCCTATTGACAACCCCACATGTCCATTTTTGGGGGAGTGCGAGAACGACCCGCACATTTCTAAATTAAAGGCAGCACGTGTAGATCCAGATAGGGCAGACCATAAATACAGAAAACTCCCAAGACGTTATGGAATTAGCTGAAACGGGGAGATTTTCCTCAAGGTAACTACGCCCATTGGAGAAAGGAAACTAGCATTAGTTCCAAGATATTATGTTAAAGAGATAATTACAGCTCACCACAATGCTATTCTAGGGGGAGGTCATTTTGGACTATTTAAAGCTTTGCAAACGATAAAGCAGACCTATTATTAGGACACCATGTATTCCTATGTAAAAAATTATATCAAACATTGCCAAATATGTCAAAAGGTAAAAACACCCAATTCTCTGCCTCTTGGCAAACTAACACCAATTTCTCCACCACCCTTTTTAAAGGCATGGGCCTTCAATGCCAAAGGACCATTTCCTGTCACACCACAAGGCAATAAATACATCTTGGACATGATGGAATTTTTTTAGTCGTTATACAGTTGCGGTGGCAGTAAAAAGCACAGATGCAAAAACTTGCGCAGCTTTTATCAAGGATATGATTTTGAAGTACGGTTGTCCTCAGCAGATCTTAACAGACCGAGGCACATCTTTTAATAACGAGATAGTTGCAGAACTCTTTAAAAGTAAGAAAATTACAAAACTCCAAACTACATCCAATAATCCTGCTTGTAATGGCCTTGTTGAAAGTCAAAATAAAATAGTGTCCACGTAGCTTACTGCGTTAGCTCAGCAAGATCCACATAACTGGGCTTGTTATTTAGCATTTGCAATTTTTAATCACAATACTTCAATCAATGTCAGAACGATGTTTACTCCATTTTATCTAATGCATAGCGTCGAGGCAACCCAACCTACGCACGTTGTAGCGCATAAGTACTCGGAGCGAGGCGCCAATTGGTCAGGGCGAAATGCCGCCGCGCCACACTGCAGCGCACATTGTGGTGAACTATATAACTCCCAGCACAATGACACAAGAGGAATGCGCGATCAGGTGGCGTCATGTAGCCCAGTTCCCAACAGTATGCAAGAGACAGGTGCCGCTGTTGTCATTTATGTACTATGCTCTGTCACCTCCGTCACTTCTGTGTCCACAGGGTTTCGTACCCACGCTGGCATCTATTGGGCTCCAGCAGATGTGGAATTTATATATGAGGAAACCATTCCGTTATAACTACACCCACATCCTTGGACACATGAATAAATGGGGAATGCAGAAATGCTTCTTCTAGCGATTGTCTTCATGCCGGGCAGATTTTTAAATATGTTAAAACAGTACAGGATGGAATTTTTAACAGACTTTTTAAGCGAAGTTGCAACACGCATTCGCGGACGCCGCGGCATGCAATTACTGGGGGACATAGGTAGCTGGTGTTGTAACATACTCACCAATAAACACTTACATGCTCTTATAGCCAATAACGAACAAATAATTACCCAGCTGAATGAGCTCATTCAACAGGTAGTAACTTCTAAGACAGAGTTGAATACCACAGTTAAAGCTATCGATCAAATCAAAATGCAAGTGGAAGAAAAATTGAACAAATTGGCACAAACGGTAAATTCATTATCAACCTTAATCAGGGAATATAATCCAGCTGTGGAGAGTATGCTGACTATCAAAACTCAAAATCATCTTTTCACTACAGTTATTTTGCACCTTATATATAATTTTGTTACGGAACAGCAAGTTGCTACTTACATACAATATTGCCAAGACTATAAATGACCGTTACACGCAGTCTCTAAGAAACAGTTGATTTCAGATTTGTAAAGACTGGAAACAAGTTTGGATAAATTAAACTTACGGCTCAGCATACCGACATGTAACGTAATTAAATATTACATGCATGAATTCGTTGACTGTTCATTCTCACAAAATCAGGTACTCATCAAAGTACAAGTCCCATTTTGTAAGGCAGTTGGGGAATGGAAAATTTACAAGGTATTCAATATCCCATATCTCTATAAGAAAGAATCATGTCGCATTGAGACACCGTCCAATTTAATAGTGATAAGTGAACATTTTCCGCGGGTTGAGGAACTTCCAGACTCACCAGAACATAAGTTCAACATATTTTATATTCCCAAGGAGTCAGTGCACAGTGCAACTCACGAGTGCATTAGAGTAGCCATAATATTAGATGACTATGAAAACCTTTTGACCAAGCATAAATACACATGCTCCACAGACAAACGTACAGCCTTGACACAAATTCTGCCACACCAATATGTTGTAACCAACAGTCACTCCAACAGGTTTGGAAATTTTGTGTATTAATGAGTCTCTCAGTCAGGTAATATCTCACAACCAGGTAGGGAATTCAGAGCTATTCTTGCCATGTGGGTATCAGGTACAAGTGGGAGAGACGACATTTATTGAGGCTACGCACATTTGTGACGTTCGAGCACCGTCCCAGACGGCCACTATTACAGTAGTACCCAGTCACTGGCTAAAAGCGAGTTCTTTTACACTAGAGCAATTGTCCATGACGAATGGAATTCATTACCATAATGTTACCACAGCTCTTGACGAGCATTAGAAAATCAAACATGCTACTTTACCCAATATCACTCAGTTTGAAGCCACTATATTACGATGCCAGTGGACGCATAATCCGACGTTTTAACGCCTACAATTACGTATCTAGTGGCTGCACAATGTTGTTGTTATTGATAGTAGTGGTGATTTATGTCGAAATGTTAAAATTGTCTCAACTGCTACGACAAGTGGTTCGTAATGACTAGTTGTGAAAGTTGGACATAGGTTACAAAATTGGTTATCAGTCATATCAATCTCACATGTAACTCAATTGTGCTCTAGCACGTTCGATGTTTGTAAATAGTAGGAATACGTGCTATGTCCAGTAGTGTAATACTGTGTCTACCATGTCATGTGGCCGCAATGCAGTCAAATGTAAATAATGTATAATTTGAATATATCATGTTTGCAATATGCCTGTGTATCTTGTTACTTCGCATCACGCACAAATTTGTATGTCATTGGCCGAATGTCATTTCAGATTAAGTACGTTCATCATGCTCCACCTCGGCGGGTTGCCGTAATTGATGACGTCGCAGGCCAGCGACGAATGAGAGCATCACATCCTATAAATGGCCGTTTAACGTTGTCACAACAGTGTATTCTAATTGCAGTGTTCACTTGTGTCAATATAAGCCAGCCGGCCAAGGCTGTTTATTCCATTTTACACCGCTCACAATACTGATGTGTATATCCAGGCAGATGTATGTTAGTGGCATGGGAAGTCAGTTGTGACATATTTTAAAATTCATGTTTGGGTATTATATTATATTTTATATTCATGTACCATTAGGACGTTACTGTACGTGTGTAATAAGGTCTCCGGACACGGGCATGTTTTCTACTTATATGTTTTTGCATTGTATGTTACCATTTTTTTTGTATAATTTCATTGAGACATAGGTTTAGGACTCTTTGTAGGTTATTATAGCTCACGCTTCTGTAAACTGGTCACGAGCTGCTAATCTAAGTATTTCAGTCAGCTCATCCACACGTACACGCTTCTTGCGTCCGCTTGTAAATTCCCACACTGGCGTTGTTTCCCATATTTTTATTCAACATTGTGATTCAATGTACTCACTGTTATTCTAGGTGTGCCTTGCTTACATTCGTTCATGTATAACGTACCAACGTTTCACGTGTCATATATGTTTTCGCAGTACAGTTCGCTATTGTGCGCGGTGTTTTGCTTTAGCGATGAGGTCACGCGACCAGCGCGCACAGGTGCGTCAACTTTCAAAGCACTGTCTGCTGACGTAGCAGACTGTCTCTTGTGTGCACACGGTACTGGGTACTTAATTCAATGTCACATTTCCTGTTGTACGGCGATTCTCACAGTTTCATGTATGATAGCCATAATTGTTCATTTCACTCTCAGTTACACTTTTTTGCATTGAGCGTCTCGTACTGTTAGGGTATAGATATGGGGGATACGGCATGCCCGTTCACCAGACGCGTCACCTTACCTCCCCCCCTCACCATCCCGGTATTCGGTTCCTAGCGGGCAAGACTTCTGTATATCCTTCGTGGGCATAATTGTGGGACCGAATGCTCTCCCGTATCCAGGGAACAGGCACGTTGCATTCCTTTACAGAAGTATTTATGTGCGCACATTAATTATTCACATTGCTACCTATTGTTCGCAAAAATGTTTATACTTTGTTTTTATTCATAACTAGACTGAATTGTAGACTTCACAACGCCTCTGTTGGGGTTTATACCATATTTACTGTATTCTACTGTACATATATACGTTACTGTTTATGGTTGTATATTTTCTTTGTTTTCGGTATATTATTCTCAGTTGAGTAGCTTTGGTATACTGTCATTAAGTTCAAACTTTGATATACTATTATTTTCTTTCGCGCTCTTCTAGTCTTATCATCGCTCTTTTATGTTTATATCAATTCATGACACGTGGACCTTCTCGGGCATCCTTGCACTTTGTGTACCGCCTTAGAATGCACTGCTCGTATCAAGTCGCTGGAGAAGAAAGCTCTTCCATGCGGTTCCTTGCCCACAGCAGTCTGTGGCCTGGGTGCCGGTCAGATGCCTCTACCCCTTGCTGGTCCATGTCGTCTCTTCACCGCACCCTCTGTAGCAGCCGAGGACGTCTGCGCCCGGAAAAAGGGGGCATTGTTGTGGGCACAAGTGAGAGGAGAGCTGTCCACGAGGTTGACGCCCGCCCGTGGTCGAGGGCGACGCCCCGCAGGAGAGAGACATTGATCACGAGACAGCGGGGTAGGCGTTGACGATGAGCTGAACGGCAGGCCACGGACGTTAATACTGCCGACAACCCCCCCCCCCCCCAAGAAAGATTGCGTAACCTGGCGTGCGTGTCGGATGTTGGTCGTTCAGCGAGGCTGGAGCGATCCCCGATCAGCGAGTCTGCCGATGCTGGAGCAGCGTCGGGAGGAGCCAGTGCCGAGGTGATCCAGGAGCTGCGTCGGGACCAGACTTGGGCAAGCCGTCCTTCTTCACCACATCTTGAGTAGAGTGATCTTGAGTAGAGTGCAAGGGCAAGCAGGGTGCGATACGAGTCGGGCAGAGCGGTTAATGTCATCTAAAGTAAGTATTGAATCAGAGAAGAATTAGTAGTTTTAGACTAAGAGATAGCAATTTAACGTAATAACTTAAGTCATTATAAGTAAAATAGTTGATATCTGAAATATAACTAATGGTAGAAGGAGTCAAGAAGTGTAGCGTTTATTGTATCTGTGTAATTTGTAATTGAGTTTAGTTTTGTTTGTGTAATAAAGTTTGATATTAATAAAGCAACCGATGGTAGTAATTTAGAAGAGTTGATATAGTCGATCCTGGTAATTTGTTGAGGGCCTTGAGCAGTTATGGTTATGCAAGAATATAGATAGATTGTACATTTGGCTAGGCGATACAACACAGCGTATCAAGATAAGTGAAAGTCTAGCAGAAATGAACATTTTTAAGCAAATAAAAAATGGCCAAATGTGTTAAATCTCCGCCTTATTTTCAAACCAATATCGCAAGCTCTTAACAAAATTCAATTTAATTAATCCAAAGACAGTTGAAACATTATAACATTAATTACCAACACTGCCGCCATGCGTCAGATTCGTCGCGTAATACTAGTGGCTAAAAATAATACATACATACAATTGTGGATCAAATTCACACAAGGTTTATGGTCATGTGGATGTTCTACTGTTATGTCTTATTCTCTGTGAATGTGTATTTTGATTGTGAACTCAAAATTAATCAAACAGTGTGATAAACTAAACCGAAGCCAGGTGATCCTGACAGTTCTGTGGGGAGTTAAGGAGATCACTGTTGGTATAGGCTGTTCACGGTAAAGTGAGCATTTTTGATTTCGTAATTTTTTTTTATAATTTTACTACCTTTTTTTCATAAATATTGCTATATAAGTAATAAACAAAGTGTATACATTCCACCGCTCTTATAAGTTAACGTCGAAGACTAAAATAAAATATATTTACTGACTATTATTTCAAATGAGAGGGCTATCAAAAGTGCTCACTTTATTGTGAATAGCCTATACACGAGTACGGTTACATTGCAGCTGTTACGCGCAATGTTACTGACTTGCCCTGCTGCCGACGCTGGAACTCGGTTCACGCGACGACCTCAACTTGCTAGGAGCGGCGGGGGTAGGTCTTCCTTCAAGAGGCGCAGGCGGCGATGTCTCTCCGCTCTATCCGCAACATGCCTCCGCTCTAATGTACACAGCCACGGCGATTAGTTTGTGTTGACGCCCGGCGCCCACTCGCCTGCCTGCTTGTCTGTAGGGGCTCTACCAACACACTCTGGCTTGCTACTGTTCCCCGGTCGACTCGCTGCGTTCTACGCCAATCCAGCAGGCGCCGATCTGGCGATTCCCGTCACGCAGTTGACGTGAAAAATTCATTATAGATAACACTGCTATAGTATATTCACGGTAAACTGAGCATTTTTGAAAGCCCTGCTTAAGATCCACTTGAATGCACGTTGTGTAATTTTCCGCGTTGTGTAACATTAACACTGCCATGGGCCTCGCCGTCATTTTATTCATGTATCGGTAAAGTGAAACTGTGAAATTACTAGAAAAATAAATATTTTACATGTCTGCTTATTTTTACACTTACATGCACTAAAATCCCGAAAACAGAATAAATAATTTAAATGATCACAAATGGTTACAGACACTTTTAATTCGACGTTAAGACATGGAACTACTTTCCCTCCATTGGTACCAACTTTACTGGGCACATGCCACTCAGTGTGCCCGTAAAAAAATATGCAGGTAGGAGCAGTGACTTTTTTTTAAGGTTTATTTCAAAAGTACTTGCTTTATCGTGAACAGTCTTTATAGTGTATTCGTGGGTTCTTCGCACTTAATCAAACCTTTCCTAAAATATGCGATGCAATACAAGTGTTTTACGCTTGTGTCAACATTAGAGTACACTATTTTGTTTTAAACTTGAATTTTACATATGTTTAATTCATAAATTATAATATTTTATTTTGTAATTAATATCAATACAACGGGAAGAAAACAGGTGTGCTGGTAAAGCCTAGTAAGAAATAGTTCTTGTGCAAAATATTATTACACTGAGTGCACACGAACGCGGTGACAGAATCTCGACACGGTTAAGCTTTGTTTGCGCGAGGCGGAGGAATATCCTGGAAGTAAAACTTTAGCAGGACTTCAGAAAAGTGTGGAGTAACCATGAATGGCCTATAATAGCGGTATAACGCTACGTCACAGTAAGGTTAATTTACTCACGTTAGGAACAAAACGACGTTACTTGGGGAGAGTTTGGCATAAGGAAAATATATGCCCCAAGGTGCGCTGGTGTTCCAAGATGTTACTTTTAAACTGGAAGTAAAGTGAGAAATTCTGTATAATAACTGTTTGCTCTTGTGAACACAGATGTTTTGCGTTAGTAATAGTTAAGAAATAAAGCTAATGCTTAAAATTTTGGCTGGGGAATATATGTGTGTCTATATATATATATATATATATATATATATACACACACACACACACACACACACACACACACACACACAGATATTCCCCAGCCAAAATTTTAAGCATTAGCTTTATTTCTTAACTATTACTAACGCAAAACATCTGTGTTCACAAGAGCAAACAGTAATAATACAATTGTGTTTGGCATTGGGCGTTAATAAGCAAGCTTTACATTTTAAGGACTACGTTCGAGTGTAACTCGAGCTAAAATAGTGTGAAAATGTCTGTGTCATTGGAAAAGAAAACTAGCATTTTTTATGAAGTCGTTGTGCTGCCCGTGTTCAACAGGATCTTACAACAACTATACAGCTCAGTAACAATAACATTCCTGAATACAAAAAAAAAATTTTTTTTTACATCTCCGCAAAATTACTGGTGTGATTGTAAAACATGTTACACAAATAAAGGCATTTGATTGCGACAAAATCAACTCGGCGCCTTAGTGACTGATGACCAGCCAATAACAAACGTTGTAGAGCACAGTAGGCGCGTCCATTGTCTTGTTGGCCAGTAGAACTGTAGTGAGTGGAAACACAGAGACCAATAGAACCTGTGTTCCTGCAGTGGTGGATACAAGTAACTCACTTGTAACTTGTCGTGGTTGTCTTGTAAATGTCTGCTGACCTCAAAGCGTTAATTCAATGCGAAAACGTTACGAATTTAAGTCCCGAACATATATAGTCGTCAACAAAAGGGACCTTATACTATTATTATTTTCGCTTAAGGAAAAAAAAAAAATATTTTTAACAATTTTACTATATTATTTTTTATTAAGTTGTGATATTTAAATAAAGTAACAGTACAAGCCTGCGTTTTGATAAATCCAATTTACAGCAGAATATATAACAATATGAGAATATATATTGTTATATTTCCACTCAAGTGCGAAAAACAAAATTTCTTCCCTACGTAGGTTCTAACACAATAAAACTCGGGACATTTTACACAACTACATTAATTTCATGAAAGCCGCAATTATCCCATTTACTTGTACATGAAACGTGGAAATCCAGTACACATGCGACACCAGTGCCATCTGGCGGCAAAAAATTTTACTTGCCAAACTGAAACCATTGAACTTCCTAACCTGAGTAGAATAAACCTTGGTGATGGAATGGGATTAATAACACGTGATGGTGCTTCATGTTACTGTTAGCTGTTGATGAGGCTAGGATATCATACACTAAAGATGAAGTTGACCGATCTCGTTGGCTGCGCACAACCAAGCTCCGTGTCCCAACATTGAACTGCTATTCTGCCAACACGACAAGCGAAAACGGCATGGTTTGAATTTTAGGTTAGAAAACTGATTTGTAAACAAATGTTTTGAGATGTATGTACACTTCCTCTTACCAATTTATAATGCAGTTTGATTAAATTCAAATTGGTAAAGGTATTATATTCATATAATAGTGGTTGTCATTTAAAAATTAGGATATAAACAAACGCATTCATCAATGTTGACCATGAGACTTTGACAGTTGTGTATGATTGGGGTAGATCAATGTTGGGTACAAGCGCAGAAGACGGATGTGGAGCTGCTCCATACTCGCCTCGCTTTACCCTCATCAGCTCTCAAGACCTGGATGTTGAGAGCCACCCAAACCTCTTCACTCACTACTTAGGGGCGATGGCGCACTTGATGCATGTGGCAGAGTCGCCCTTATCTCTCCCGCACTTCTCGGACTCAAAGGCCAAAAAAGCTCCAGGTAAGCTGTCAAAGACTGGACAATCAGTCAAACGAACGGGGAATCAGTGCGACGATGTCGTATTCTTTGCCATGTCTGGAGATACAACATTTAACTAGGGATAGGAACATTTCGTGAGTTCAATTACCTGTACGCTAGACTCCACAGTCCTGTGCATACTCGAACCTCAGCTATGTGTTCACTGGCTGCTGCCCCATAGCGTGGCCAGTGTTACTACACACCTGGCAGTATGGGATTCGCGACTTGTTTCACTGCCAGTCTGCTATTGGCTCTGAGGCATCCAGGGTGTGTCTAATAAACTATGATCCAATTACAAGGTGACTTCGCTGTATATGTGTTTGATGTCTTTTTGTCCCGAAATGAATTTTGCGAAATTTTCTTAACCCTACTTACAACACGCACTTGCATTTTTTCTCATTTACTGGTGCTTGAGAGTTTTATAATTTTGTACACAATTAATCACACGAAACGTAATTTTTGTGTATATTAGTACAACTAATTTAATCAGTAATCTATATGTATTACATCAAGCTTCATAAGACGACCACTGGCAGGGCCGGATTTCCTTTGTAGGCCCATTAAAATGTGCCCCCCCCCCCCTTTTTTTCCAGTAAAACTGTTTTATTTTTCCTACCTCATATTTATTTGTTATTTTAAGACCCACGCAGAGCATACGAAGTGCGACATTTTAATTTGAACCAACGTGTAAATGCATTGTTAATAAATTACAACATTAAAAAAATAATGACAACCAGAACTACAAATATTGTGAAAATGATTGCAATGAAAACACTGACATGGTGTCATTCAATGATAAGGATAACGTTTAGAAATTTAATTTGCTTTCCATGAAAGAAGAAAAACTTTAACTTAAGTCTACTAAGATATCTCATGTTTTATCCGAAGCTTTTCTTTCTTGCCTTCCTGTGGGCAAAGGAATTGATAATATCATCGAAGTCCAGCTCCCACAGCATCTGTCCCTCGATATTCAGCAATCCCACGGTCGATAAGCTGTCTTCTCCTATGGTCGACGTCAGGTAGTTTTTCACGCGTCGTAGAGTAGAGAAAGAGCGTTCGCCTGAACAGTTTGTTACGGGAGCACTGAAAATCATTCTGAGTGCTCTGTTTAAATTGGTATGGACTTCAGCAAACCCTTCTTGGTTTAGAAATTTGCTTAATTTTGTTAGGTTGACATTTCCCTCGTCGTCAAATGTTTGTGGCTTCACGTGCAATCTAAGGTGCAATGACTCTTCTACAATGGATGCTTCAATATCACGATTGTAGTAAGAGGCCAATTTACGTGCAGTTGAAATCTGTGCTGGTTCATAAGTGCTGAGATGTTTTAAAAAGCCAAACCTCTCTTAAAGCTCATTGAAACGTGCACTTCACACTTGCAGTTCTGATCTTAGTGTATCCATAATTACATTATATGCACCATCACTAAAATTATCTGACCCAGTGTTAAGAGTTATTTCTCCAGCCCTATTCTCATCAGGCCTCAGAATGAGTTTCCTTTTCCTTCCGTCGTCAAATTTGTAAATTTATATTTTGCTCAACGACTTCGCAAGGCATTCATAGTGGTCAAACATTTCTGTTTCTCTTAAACTTGTTACGAAGTCAGACAGCGAATTGTACATTTTCACAACTTGCCCCAAATCCATGTTTACTGACTGCAGTTTGGCACTAACAGCATCAAATCTACGAAGGATAGCAATCCAGAATACTGCCATAAATGCAGTCTCTAGTATATCTCATTTTTGTCTGCATGAAGATGCCTCATTCCTCGTTTGAGGTTTTTCTGAACTATTATTATCTAAAGTCTGCAAGGTCTCATATAGCCCACACCAATTGCTCTCTATAGTCCATCTCACCCTTAAATTGCAGTACAGATGTTATGGCGCTCACTGTTTCTAGATTGCTTCAGCTTTGTGACGTAACAGGCAAGCTGAGAAAAAAATGGGTGGTGAAGGAAACGGCCTCATTAAGAGAATATTTATCTGTTTACCTCCCTGCCAACTCGTAAAGGAATCCAATCCTGCGACGCAAAGCTAAGCTGCTCCTTTGAAACTGAAGCCTGTGAGAAACCTTATCATTGGGATTGGACGGCGCGCATACAACGTAGATAGTTTTCTTTTTCGAAGTTGCAAAAGAATAACTTATCAGGCAACAGCGCCCGCAGGAACAAGGACAACGTTAATGATAGAAATCGTGCATTGGGAAAAGAGAGTAAATGTCCATTACACCGCACACTGCAATCTAAGAGTGAGATGCTCTATAGTGGATAGCTTGCATTATTTCGAGTAGACCAACGATTCTTCGACAGACTTTGTAGTGTTCGACCTCCTTCCCCTTTGCAGTTTCTAGCTAGGAGAGCCCAGCGGTATGCGGAAGCTGAGGAAAAATTGTAGAGTTCTTCTAGCAGTCCAAAAAACGATACTGCTTCAGTGCAAGATTCCGCAGCACATGAACCCACGAGATTAAGAGAGTGTGCTGCGCATAGCACATAGTCAGCAAAGGTACAAAGTTCCTTCACCCTTGCTTGTACGCCAGTATATAGTCCAGACATATTCGAGGCATTGTCATATGATTGCCCCCTGCAATTTTTTATGTCCCACTGATATTTACTCAAAACAGTGAAAACAGCATTGGCTATTTATTCTGACTTGATGTGCTTCATTTGATTTAAAAAAATACAAATAAACCGTCCAACTGGCTCCCCAACTCCATCCTTCTTAACATAGCGTATACTAAATGTTAGTTGATCAGTGTGAGAAATAGCTGGAGTGGAATCGACATTTATACAAAAGTATTTAGCTTCTTTCACTTCCATCAATATTTCATCCCTTACTTTTTCAGCCATCAAAATAATCACTTCTTCATAAATGGTGATGGAAAGATAAGATGTATGTCCCGAACCTCTATCGCTATGTTTTCTTAGATGTTTTGCCATGAATGGATCAAACTCTGCCAGAAACTCTAGCGACCCTAGAAAATTGCCATTTCTTCTACTGCCTACGTGTTCATCAGTTCCATGAAATGGTAACCCTCTAATAGCCAAAAACTTTACTGCTGCGATGATACGTTTCAATACGTGTTTCCAGTAATTGCATTCTCGCTCAAACTGTGCAACGAGCCTGTTATCAATTCGTGCTATAGTATTTCCTCTTAGTTTAAGTGTTGCAATGCTATTTTTATGCTGAGGTTAAGTCTGATGGTCTTGTACACTTTTAGAAGCATATTTACAGTCATTAAACCCTGAAGTAAACATACCATTTTCCCCACCAAATAGCAAGCAAGTCGCACAAAAAACACATCCCTTTGATGGCGAGTATACTAGCTTATGCCTAACTTGCGTCTCCCCATTACGCAGTTTCCGAGAAGAAATATGCCTTGAAACATGCCTGTCTCTATCAGAGTAGTTACGTTCTGACGCACTGAAGTCTTTATTTTAGTTTTGTTTGATTACATGAACAGCCACGTAGTCTCGTAGCTCCTCATTAATTTCACTCTGGGCTGGTTGTGTACTGGCTTCAAACACAAGCTTCTTAGGATCGCTAGTTGCATCTGGTTCCACCAAATTCGTACAGGTCGCTTCAGCACGGATATGTAGATGGATACTGCCACTGTTCAGTGAATTATTGGTACTTGATGTTGGAATTCGCTGTTCTTGAGCAGAAAATAATTTTTCTAGGAATGACGGAACACATGCATCGGTAGCCTCTAAGTCATCACTATCAAAGGAAGGAGGATTTACAGAAGCTCTGCCGCTGTTGGTAGCATTATCACTTGCAGCCATGGCGTCGGCGACATCTTCGTCCTGTCGGTTATCACTGTTACATACAAAAAAAGAAGAAATCTTAGTGATCTGCTTTAAAAGAGCACCACTCCTTTCTTCTTTAACTATTTTTAATTTTTCGTATTGAGCACCATTGAGTCTTGCTCTTTGGATACTCATTTTGTTCACGATTCACAGGCAGCTAAATTCACAACACTTAAACACGCGGATGCACGCGTACTTATTTTTCACTTATAAGCTCGGAAATGTTCATAGTTTGACCGAACATAAATAAACAACATTGGTACGAAACGCGAGTATGATGTGGCCCGCGCCGCGCCGCCCGCATCACATCAGCACAACTAGTGCCATCTGGCAGCTATACCATTTCAAAAACAGAGAACAATGGTATTGAATCATACTGCCCTTATCGCCGTGGTCAATCCTCTCACCGCGAGGGCAGTGAAGGTTCATATTATTTGCCTCCCCCCTTCCCCCCGGGTCAATCTAAGTGATTAAACTGCAGCACAAACGAACGGGACGGGAGTTTCGTGAAATTAAATACAAAGGATAATTTATCAAGCGAATTCCCGTGTGAACATAAAGGTTGAAAATGGAAACAATGTGTATCAAATACGTGCCGTGTGCAGCTTATTATCTAGAGAGCATCGTGTAAGCGAAGACTGTCAACACAGCGCGTTCGCGCCTGTGTGTCGCATTTCACGGTGATAGCGAAGTAACGCAGCTGTCAGCATCATTGATGACAATTTAAGGCAGACATGTTTTTCTCCATGCCGCCCCTTGGAAAAGTGCCGCTCTAGGCCCGGGCCTAGTTTGGCCTAATGGGAAATCCGGCCCTGACCAATGGACTGATTACTCGGCAAAAAAAAACCTTCATTATTCGCATTGTAAAATTTAAAGCCTTAACTGTGCACAGTTATACTGCATTTTAAAACGCCGCGAAGCGAATTAGATACTGCTCACAAAAAGTTTCACATATATCAGAATCCAGGATGGTATATTGAATGAAAGTAGTTTACATTACATGTTGGACTTCTAACAAATGAAGTGGGGGAAAAAACGCAATACTCGTTTACATCATCCCAGTATGAAACAAACAAAAGGCATAAACTGCAAAACAACTTAAAGAAAGTAATCTGATCATTTTCAATAACAAACAGAAAGGTCTTCTCAGATGCATGTTTTGTTGAATCAGAATGATGATTCTGATGCGATGTACCGCTGAAAGGGAACGTCGAGGCATTCTGACCGCCTCGTTTGCGCTCTAGTGGCACACTGAGAAGCTTGCCTGAGGTGGAACCTACTGTGCAATCCGCGTGTCTCTGGAGGGTATGTCAATGTTTACATGATCCACACAACGTACTGCCTGTCTAATAGGTAATGTGGCAGTCGGGGGTACTGCAGTGTTGGTATGGTGCATTCGCATCCTGCATAAAGGCTGTTCACAATAAAGTGAGCACTTTTGAAATCAACCTTAGGAAAAAAAAGTCACTGCCCCTGCCTGTATATATTTTAACGGGCGCCGTGAGTGACATGCTCCCAGTAAAGTTGGTAACTATGGATGGGATGTAGTTCCGTGTCTTAAGTCGAATACAAAGTGTTAGGTAACTATTTGTGATAACTTAAATTATTTATTTCACTCCCTGTACTTTTTTATGCATCGAAGTGTAAAAATAAGCAGATTCGTTCAATCTTTAGTTATCTAATTTCACAGTTTCACTTGTCAGACGCATGAATAAAGCGATGAGACTCGTGACAAGGTTAATCTTACATAAGGCGGAAGAATACACAATGTGCATACAAGTAGATGTTAAGGAGGGCTTTCAAAAGTGCTCATTTTATCTTGAATAGCCTATACAGCAGTGTACACACTGTACCACTACGCACGGGGAACCTGTGAGCTACGCTCGGTTAACCGGAGTGTTGCGTGGATCTAAAAGATCGCCGTGAGCATTGATCGATGCTGTTATTTCATTTGTAAAGTGAACGTGTTATTATAAGTGATAGTTACGTAACGGAACGAAATGTAAGTTGACAATTAATCGGGGCCTACGTACAGAATGGAGACTCCTCGGAAGATATAATGGGAAGCGAACCGATCACAAAGTAGAAAGATTATTTACAATGTTTTACAATTTCGTAAAGAGGAGAGGAAAAGAGGTCTCGCTATCCCGTTAGACAAAGCAGTAGATAGGGCGGCCAAAGCAGTAGGTGTAAGTGATATGAAAGTGCTTAGCATTGCCAGACAGAGTGAGATAGACGACAATGACGGAACTGCCATTTCCATCCCAGGTAAACGTTGTCCACCGTAAAAGAGCACGGAACTTGACGAATTCGATGAAAGTGTCGTGCGCCGAACGTTCTTGGAATATTGTGGAGTGCGCAAAGGAATTCCCACTCTGCGTATACTCCTCAATGCTGTGAAAGAAAATATACCGTTTCCCCGGTAAGAAATATACATTTTGGAGAATGATTAAATCCATGGGATTTAAATACAAACAATTTAAATATGTTAGACATGTTAACGGAGCAAAGTGATTATGTCGCACTGCGTGCAGCCTATCTATGTGCACTGCGGCAAAACGAAAATGGACCTAACAAACCTGTAGTGCATACGGACGAAACATGGATTCATGCATATCACACGGTAAAGAAATACTGGCAGCATGACAAGGTTCCAGGAGTTATGGCGAGCCAAAGTGCCCCGGGCAAAGGGCTATTGCAGTGCATGCTGTTGGTGAAACGGATTTCTTTGAAGGGGCCGAATTAATTTACGATTCCAGGTCCACCTCAGCGGATTACCACGATGAATGAACAGCGAAAACTACAGTAATTGGTTACAGAAGCAACAGATTGTTTCATTGTAGTCCTTGACGATGCACCATATCGCATCGTGCAAGAAAACAAAGCTCCCGCCGATTCTTCCCGGAAAGTGGATATACTGGCGTGGTTACTTCGGAATAACATTGCAATGACAAAACACCTCCGACCAAAGGGAGAGTTGCTACAGATCGTGAAAAGACACAAGCCGCATCCTGTGTATACCGTGGATAGGAAGTTAACGGAAAGAACTTTCCTGTTCTACGGTTGCCGCCCTACCACTGTGACCTAAATCCGATCGAGCTGATATGGAATATAGCAAAACAAAAAAATCTGCGGCAAGCAATGTGACCAACCTTACACTGACAACTATGAAACAACTGACACGCTGCTGTTTACGTGAAGTGGCGCCAGGTGACTAGAAGAAACCATGTCGGCATGTAATAAATAAACACTGAGCAAGAATACTGGCGGCGTGATGCACTAACGAAGCAGGAGAGAGAAAGAATCGTTATAAACGATGGGCTGGAAAGCAGCGACGAAGACAGTGATCAGGAGTCCCACGCGGCCAACTCTTCAGAACCTGAGGGTAGCACAACAGACACCGCAGACGAGTCTACCGATACAGCTGATGAATGTCCACTAGATGCAATGTTTTAGTGTAGTACTCAAAAGCACGCCTGTCCTTTTTGTACTTATAATCGTTGTGGTAGTCTCTACTGGTATTAGCTGCAGAACAACATTTGCTGTGTTCATTAGGCCTCCTAGGGTCTATTATGCATGTGCGCAGAGTGTACTTGTCCCATATTCCCACGCTATACCGCTGGCAAAGCAAAGTCTAAAAACTGTTCACGATGAAGTGAGCACTTTAGAAATGTACCTTATAAAAAGTCACTTCCCTTACATAGGCCTACATATATTTTAATGTGCGCACTAAGTTACATTCGCCCAGTAGAGTTGGTAACGACAGGTGGAAAGTAGTTCCATATCTTAACGTCGAATAAAAAGTGTTAGGTAACCATTTGTAAAAACTTAAAATTAATTATTTCACGTTCTGTTTTTTTTTTATGCATCGAAGTGTAAAACTGGGCAGATTTGTAAGGTATTTAATTTCTTAATCATTTCACAGTTTCATTTGACCGACGCATGAATAAAGTGATGAGGCCCATAGCAAAGTTAATTTTAAATACTGAGGAGAAATACACAACGCGTAGGCCTATACAAGCAGATCTTAAGCAGAGCTTACAAAAGTGCTCATTTTACCCTGAACATCCTATAGTTGTCTACAGAAAACATTGCGCTCGCTCCTCAACGGTAAATACTTGTCGAACACATAGTAGGTACGATCCACATATACTAGAAACCTAAATATCACTTATTAGTTGGTGAACGGGGAATATACTAAACGTTTTGTGAGCAGCGGGCAATATGCTAAACTGTTTGTGAGTAGTGAAATTTTTGCCACCGGAACTATCAGCCATTTGCAACTGATTTCAAAGGGAGCCACTTCCACTGGTTTTCACTGATTTAGCTACACTTTCACTATTTTACGTTTAGGGTTTTTGCGTGCACCTAGCCAGCCCTGCTGACCTAAGGCCATGAACCTGTCCTTGCCTCAACTCTAAAGATCCATGCTTTACTATGCCCTCACTTCTCCTTAAATCTCTCTCTCCAACACTGCACTTCTGCTGAGTACTAAATACAAGAGAGTTTAATTACTGGTGACGTACTAAATACAGAAATAGGAACACAACGATTACTAAAACAACGATTTATTAAATGTCAATTCCTCCCAATCAATTAAAATACGAATATGAATTAATTAACTCTTTGTTGACTTGTAATATTTAAATTAACTATAAATATGATCTTTTTCTAACCACTTAGCTTCCCAGGCGACTTAATGGGGTAGTATCCACCCCATCGTCAAATTTTCTTACAAATCTTCGTGATGAAAATGTATTACCATTACGACTACTTTACGAATTTTTTTAATTTGTAGGGTTTCAAATATACCTGTATTTCCCCGTGTGGAACTGAAATTATTAAATAATTAGATAATGTTTGATTACGGTTACAGATATGACACTAATCATGTAAACAATAAGTGTGATTTAGAAATAACTGTTAAAATGTCCCATACCTATCATCACTAGCTTTGTTTTTAAATACTGACTCCAAAAATTTAGTTAATGAGGAAAATACGTAAATCCAAGATAGCAAGGATACTTCCCCCTTAATCTTGCACCCTACTGAATGTACACCTACCACTGACTCAGTTCGGAATCGAACGGAGCTCCTCCGTCCCTCCTGATGCCGAGCAGTGAAGATGTGGTGCTGCGAGTACGTCTCCTGACGTGGGAAGACTGCTGCCTGGACTACGACCTGGTCCAGCGACGGCTCGTGTCGGTGGCACCTCAGAATACGTCTTCTTGATCGGCTCCACGCAAGCCGACGAATGGCCGAAGCGTCTGAGAGTGGGCCGTAGAACGGGGGTGAGCGCGCGTCCAGCGGCGCTATTTATTGCACCTCCCTCCGTCCTTTTTTTTTTTTCTGACGTAGGTGTCGTATTGTTTCCCTCTCAGTACTCTTCAGTTCCCCTCTCCTGGAGTGTGGCTCGCACACGGCCGATATGGCGAGTGGGCATAATGCACTACTAATTCTTCCTACATTACAACCTCTGGTCCCAACGGGGTGTAACCTGCTTGAAGGGTCAGGCACGAAGAACTTAGATCGCTAAATTAGTACATACACCTCCAGCCAATAACACAGTTGACTTGAAAGAAACCCCAATGCTGGTGCAGTTATGATCTTGCGCATCGTTATGGAGATTTTTTTGTTCTGAAATCACCCGTCGTCCGGTCGACGTGCTATACCCATCTTTACTTTACTGTCTGCCCAACACAGAACCGGAGCTAAGCCGTCGCTCACTATACCGGCCCATCAGCGGGTCAAGGTCTTCTCCAGAAAGTCAAGTTTTATCTAATGCCAGCACGAGCCTAACCTCGATGTATCGGGGAAATTTCGTTTAGATTCTGTGAAAAGTTCAAATGCACACAGTAACATTGACAGACCTGCAGCAATTCCCGACGACACATTTGCAATTGCAAAAGTTATTATGTGCGTTCTGAATTGAGCGTGGAAGCAACTGGAGTACCGGCTTGAAACTCTCCCAGCTGGGAACAAAGAGCTCTTTGATCTCATTTAAGTGAATAAATAAGTATACTCCAGGTGTGACTAAACATTTCTACGGTGCGACTTTTCCTCAATTTATGCTGCGAAATTCTGAACGACTTTCTGGGACATACTGTTCTACATTTTCAGTAGTTTCCGTGTTGATATCGGTAGAACGGCGATGAGTGTTCGGGCACAAGAGCACGGGACATCGGAGTCGCAGCCGGCTGGTCACCGTGTTGTGACACCTCCCGACTGCCATATTGATTCTCCACTCTAAATCTGAATCAGTGAGAATTTCCCTGCTTCAATCAGTCAACAGTACCTGACTGATTCAACAGTCACCTCAGTGAATTTCACTAAAAATTAGTGGGGGGAATGCCATATTTCCTCCACTTATTGATTCAGTGACATATTCCACTGATTCATCAGTAATTTTTTTAATATTTTTTTTACTAATGGATCAGTTAAACCGCGTTTAAAAATGGGCGTCAAACAACGTTTAAATATGGCCGTTAAACAAAGTGTATCAAGCGAAATAACGAATGAACTAATAAAACCAATACAAAATACTATCTAAAATGTGTTTCGTCTTTCGAAATTCCATTTTACGAAGTAATATGAACATTCAGCCTTTCATTTCGTTTTTATATGTCTTATTTCGTTTTGATGTAATCATCACAGCGCTGTGTTTGATGGTTTAAACTGCATATACTGTGGTGAAGAGCGTGCACTCATATATACTATTCGTTTTAACAATCCTAACGATATCAATTAAACCAAAAACTAAAAGTAATGGCATACCATTTAAATATTCACGAGTTCGATAAGATGTATAAGAAAAATATTTACCTGTTACTTTTTCAGCGTGACATAGTAGCGCAGAGGGTAAGGTAACAGAATCAAGACGAAGTGGACTGGGTGTGTGGGTTCTATCTCGACCACCTAAGAGGAATATTTTATTTTTTAAATTACGGTTAATTGCGCAATATAAATATGTTTATTTCACTGAATTATTTGGCTACATTCGATACAAACAATATTTAACTTGCTACTGCAGTCTGCCGTCACTTATTTAATCAGTGAAATTGTTTCACGTCACTAATTCAATCAGTGAAATTTTTCACTGAAATAATCAGTGATTTTTCGCTGATTCTAAGTGAAGCCATTTTCAATTATTCAAGTAGTTCAATTTCACTGCGAATCAGTGGCTTTCGACTGATTCGAATTTAGGGTGTGGTGACTACCTCGCGCCCGTGTCCTTGACCCCGTACTCGTATCCTTGGATGACCACGAACCCAAAAATTTCGAATAAAAATTCCAAAAATATCAAGAATATTTTTTAAAGAACTTTGAAAAAATTATTTTAAAAAAAAATTACGAAGCCTAGTACAAAATAGTTCTTTTTAACATAAATAAATTTTGGAAGAGACATTTAAAGACTTGCTTGCAGAAGGTGCGGCGTTCGAAACTATGTGGCGGAGTATACAACCTCCTGACTCGAAGGCCATCCGACCTCGCCAATTTTTATTGGCTGTTTAGACGGAAAGCCTCCACTCCACCACTATTTTTTCATTAGTTATTTAGTCGGCTCCCCTCCAACCACCCCTCCATTCTCTATACCACATCTAATGTCATTTGTTTATCAACATTTGCCCACTAGGGACTGGTGATAACTCATGTTATCAGTACTGCCAGCTAGAACACACTGATGACCAGTATTTCCAGGTTCGGTCACCAGAGAGCAAGGTTGAGATCGATCTGTACCGAATGGCATCGAGGTCCATAACACAAAAGTACGCAAATTATCACATTTATTATTTATAATCAACATAAGTATTTTTTATTTAAAAGGTTTTGCATATATTTTTATGTAAAGCAGGTGTTTTTTTTTTTTTCGAAAATGCATTTAAAAAAATTAAATAATATATTTTTAAAAACTAATTTTTCCTCGATAATGTACAACATGAGGAAGCATATATGCATACTGAAAATATATCTTATGCATGTTTATGTGATTCAATCTTCAATGTTCACTGCACGATGTACGCATCGGCGACACAGGAACTGTAGCTGGCTGTAAAACCCCACCACTTGACATACAACCATCCGTTATGCTGTTTCAGCACTTTCTCGACCAAATAGGCCTACACATTTGGAAACGTTGAAGGCTGGATCTCCTCTGTGCTGTGACCACCGTGAATGGGAACATTAATCAGATCCTCGAAAAAGTAGGCCCTCGGAGCATAGTCTCGTATTGTCGCACACAAAAGAGTTTGGGACTCCAATTCGCTGTGGACCTTTCATTAAGATGCATTTCTGTTTGGAAATGCGCACATTACGTCGCCAAACTTAGCTTGGTAACTGCGGGGATTGCTCCTCTTCAGAATAGTGAACACCGTTCGAAGCAAGGAGTTGTTTTTCACTCCTTCGGGCTTAATGTGTGTGGTCGAGTGTGCTGTAGAATTATATTCGCGTACGATATTCGAGATTATATCCCACAACTTCTAGTTGCCATTCACAGCATAATGCCTCCACATCTTCCCCTTCGGAGTACTGTTGGTCCTCTCGACAATAGATGCTTTAAGATTACTGTATGTGGAATAGTGGTTAATGCCATGTATCTTCATCAGGGCCTTAAACTTCGCATTTTAGAATTACTTGCCTTGGTCTGTTTGTAAATTGACCGGGACACGACCTCCGTGCAATATGTCTGCCATCGTCTTCGCTAAAGTGATAGCAGGAATTGTCAAAAAATAATGTTCTTCTAACAGACAAGTACATATTACAGGAGATATAATTATATTTAGATACAGTTCTAATATGTGTCCCAAACGTGCCCCTCACACAGATGCAAAATCATAAATACACATGTTCGCATAAAACTCTCTCCAAGCAGAAAGCACTAAAGAGATAGTCATATGCGTGTAATGGATTTTATTACGTTTTTCTATGGCAAAAACAAAATTAATTTTAGTGTCAGTATCAAAAGAAAATATTTGAGTTTTTTTTTTTTTTTTTTTTTTCCCAGCAAGTTTTTTCGGGGTATTCAGATGATTTCAAAGTCATGTATTTTATTGTTGTGAATAAACTTCGTTTCAAAATAAACACATATACTGTATGAATATAGATATGTAGCCCAGTAAAATTAATATTTCCAGAATCTCTTGAAAAAATTCCATGTGTTATAAATGACGTCCTTTGATTTTAAAAAAAAATAGCATATTTCAATGTCCAACATACAAATTTCAGAAAAGAGAAGTATATTGTATTAACTCTATTTATTTTATTTCCATTATTTACAATTTTACTGTACAAAAATATTAAAAGCATTATATAAAGCTAGCATGTATTACGAAGACACTTCTGTTTTCAGTTCAGATCATGGTAGTAAAGTTTGGCATCTGACAGTGGCTGTTGTGGTTGACTAGACAAGTTGAAGACACAGGTACCGGGCCAGCGTTGTACTCAGAAGACTGTTGAAAATATTGTAGAGTCTGTCACCACCTAAAAGAACAGTAAAAACAGCGCTGCTGTGATATAGAAAAATAAATTCTCGAATAAAAAATTTGTTTTCCCTTCATTATTATGATTTACATGCGAAATGTGCCAGGAATCGGTTGAAAAATTTCTGAAATATGGTAATAAAAATTAAATTTAAGCTGAATTATTTTTATCATAACATATAAAAGATGTTATTTAGTTAATCTTGTGATCACAGTAAGAAATGCCAACACGCCAAGTTTGTTTTAAAACAATTTAGTTGTTGCAAAAATATACTACGTAAAACAATTTGTAACGAGGGCAATTTTAAAAATAATATTTAGTTATTTAAAATGGTTTAAGCCCTGCAGCTGTTTTATTTTCAAAATTATATACAAAATGGACGAATAACTATGGTTGACGCTTAGCTAGTAACTGCCAGTATAACAGGTCTTCTTGAAATAAATAAAAAATTTCTGAATAACTAAAATAATGAAAAATTAAGGTAAACCATTTTTGCACTACTTAATAATCAAATTTCGAGGGCAATCGTTGAGTAGTTACTGAGAATTAATATAAGATCTTTATTTATTAAGATGGTGCTATATAAATTAGAAGACAAAATATATATTAAATCAGCATAGTTAGTGTTTTATCAGGTACATCAACCACCGTATATGTTATGTTGAAATATGTGCAACCGTTCGGTAGAAATGGTGTATCAAACTTAAATAGATCTATGGACACAATTTTTATATAAATCCATTATCTACTGTAGTATACTTGTTGAAGGTAACTTGCAATAATACAACTTATATGCCCAATTTGACAGCAAACTATTATTTCCTGAACTATTATCTAACAAAATTATATGTTCGTCAAATGGAGCAATAATACAAAACGGAAAAATATAAGCTGTTAATAGGCATTTATAGCTATATATTTCAATAGGTATTGCCAGTGTACAAAGTTAGGTGAGAGTCGGAAATATTTTATGAGTATGGCATTCTAATGTAAAATATTTTACATCCGCAATTTTAAAAATAACCGCAAACTGCTAAATGTTTATGGTGACATTTAGTTTATTGGCGACACTTAGTTTAATAGTTCCTGAAATATGACGTAAAAGAATTCTGGACTAAAAATTATGTAGGTTTCTGAACGCGGTGTTACGTTGTGAATTATTAAGAAACAAATTTTTGTTTAAATCAGTTTAAATGTTCCTGTAATAACAAATAGCATCAAAACGTTAAAGTGACAGTCATTTATAAAATAATCGTCCCGCTCAGTCGAATATTATAAAAACATATTTTCTTCAGTACGCGAGTAAGCGTGCGAAATTTGGTGAAATTCGGTGCACAGGCTCAAAATATGAATGGGAGATACACACATGTAAACAACCAAAAATGGAGGTGATCTCATAAGCCTGTGCTTCTGTCGGAAAGTGAGCTAAAATACAGCAGAGCAGAGTGAAAATAAATTATTTCAATGGCCCCTTCTTGCATATGGATAGTATTTATTTAATATTGGCATGTCATGTGCGAGCTTTCGTATGTCTAGAGATGTTGGTTTGTATTTGTTCAAAATATATTGTATCCTATTTATTGTGGTAAGTATATTGACACCAATTTTAATGTTAAATTTACAATATGACTAAAATGTTTTCCAAAAGAAATTTGACACTAGCACCATGTAAATCCAAAACATTCGAGACCATCGTCGAAGCCAATTTTATTTATATAGAATGAGAGATAATATGACTTTTCGTTTGTGCAAAAGCGTATCCCTTGATAATTCTCCATGCAAGTATTTTAGGGACTTTCGTAATAGACATCAAATAAATTGCACTCTGAAGGCGTCGGTAACAGAAAAAAAGAAATTAACTAAATTATTATTTTTTTTTACCATTTCTTGTTCCTTTATTCAAATTATTGAAGAGAGATTCAAATGTTTTCCAAATTTTTGAGTTGAGTAGCAATAAATTTGTTACCAAAGTCGATGAAATGATAATATGTGCATCTCGCAACTCAGCCATTTATGATTCCCGATATTTTCCTTCGGTTTCTTTTGATGAAGTAGTTCCGTCAAATGAATTTAAAGTGTCTGCATTATAACAAGTTATGTATGTGTACTTATGTGTATGTGTGCATGTGTGAGCGGATAACGTGTGCGTATGTGTGTGGGTATACGCTATTCACGGTAAAGTGAGCATTTTTGAATGAACTCTCATTCGGAATAGTAGTCGATAAATATACTTTATTTTAACTTTAGACGGTAACTACTGAATGCGGTATAATACACACACTGTGTTTAATACTTATAGGCTGTTCACCTTAAAGTGAGCACTTTTGAAGCGCTAGTTACTTTTTTCTTTCAACTAATGTTTATCATCCCACCACTTGTTAATGTAAACCCGGCCATGTGAGTAATAAACACAGTGTATACTTTCACCATACCCAAAACCAAAAGTCCGAGGACACAATAAAATGTATTTAATGGTTATTAAGTCTGATGAAAAAGCTTCAAAAAGTGCTCACTTTACTGTGAACGGGCTATACATGGCAGTATTTATTTAAAAAGAAAAGGTGCTTAAAGAATAAAAAAAATGCATGGAAGGAAAAAGTAACTAGGGCCTCAAAAGTGCTCACTTTATCGTGAACAGCCTACAGGTGTGATGACACAGGTGACTTGAGGAGGCCGCCGTGGTTCAGTGGTTAGACTACTCGCCTCTCACCAAGGGGACCGGATTCGATTCCCGGCGGGGTTGACCCCAGATTTTCGCACGTGGGGATAGTGCCGGACGATGCCGCTAGGACGGCGGGTTTTCTCGGGGACCTCCCTGTCCACCTCGCTCTTGCATTCCGACGCTGCTCCATACTCGCCTCGCTTCACCCTCGTCGGCTCTCGGACATACCTGGAAGGGGTTTGACGTGCCCTCGTAGGGGTAAATGCCGCCAAAGATGTACTTGTAGTCGCCGAAGTGCCTGATGCGGTACTGTCCGGGCGATGCGTCTGCAGGAATCTCCCACGTGACGTGGGCCTCGCTGTAGCCCAACGCGCTGTTCGTCCGCTGCCAGTGGAACCTACAGCAACACATTACCATTGAACACACGCAGCTTTCCCAACAGTATATTTTTACACGCTCTGTGTGCCATAAATGATTTTTTTTTCACTATTTTTCCATCTCGCAGGACCTCCATGTACTGTATGGTGACATCCAAATAGTTCTACTCCAGTAATTTAAACGCACTTTCAATTTTATTAATATCTATATTTTGTAAGAATTACTAAGTTTCGTGCTGTCGCAAGAACTTACTCTCAAATACACTCTCTGTACTGTTAACTTCAATAGGTCACTCGCGTATCCCTTCAAGATCAACCGCATTCCGCAATGTTCATTTCCCTCGTTATACAGGCTTTAACGTGACAACGTACTGTAGTATTATCCCAGGGGTGTGCACAAACACTTATTTATATATTTTTTTAGGGTATTTTTTTTCACGCATGCGGCAAAGGATATTCTGATGATGTTCAAATCATGTTATATTATTTTATTATAGTTTTATAATTGAAAGTTTTCCTTGTAGTCAAGCTACGTCTACGAAATGGTTGAAGGAGAAATATGTTCCATCTTAATTATTTCTATTAACAAAATGATTCGATGATTAGTACCCAATCAGACTTAATAAATGCCTGCCATACAACGCAAATAAATAGCTACATGTATGTGATCGCATACTGTGTGTTACTTGTTTCTCCGGCAAATACAATATATTCCTATTTGTGGGTCTTCGCGTTCTCCAGACATAAATCCATTGGATTTTTATTTGTGAGGCCACTTAATAACACTTGCGTATGGATTGTCAACATCTAAACACTTCGTAAGCGTATCCTAGAAGGCTGTCAACGTATTTGACAAACACCTGGTACTTTTGAAAGAGTACGACAATTTAAAATACCGTGACTGCAGGTGTCCATTCTGCCTGAAAGTTACAATTTCGATCACTTTTTTTTAAACGATAATCAGTAGCACATTACTGTAGTAAACAAGACTATAGCAAAGAAACAAGGTTACCTATGCTACATGATTACATGAGATTTTCATTGCTTTAGTTTCTCCTGTCCGCCAGTAGAAAGCGTTGCACACGTTATGAAACAGCCTTAAATAGTCTTTTTGCGGTTTCTTCACTCTTGTTGTATCAAACCTTTGAAAAAACCCGCCCGTGTGTCGCTTTGTTGTTTCCTAAATATGTCGTGAATCACGAGTGGTTTATATTTTTGTTAATTAAAAATATTCTCATTTTGGTTAAGGCTTGACATTTACTTATATTTTATCTGTAAATTATAATACTTCATTTAAAGCTAGTATGGATAAAGACAGAGGGGAAAATAGGTGAGTTGGTAATGCATAATATAAGAAATAGTTCTCACGTATAACTTCACACTGAGTGCGCACGAATGCGGTGCCTTGACCGTTTGGTGTGATTTTCTAAGCTTTCTTTGTATGAGGCGGAGGAATATCCTGGAAGTATAACTTACTTGGCCGCCTGGGTAGGCCGCCGGACGGTGTGGAGAGCTCCAGAAGGAAACTTTTTAATTAAAAACCCGTCCAACGTGTCTGAGTGAGGTCTGCTTATGAATGCCATTTAAGAAACGTCACGCGTCTGTATACGTTTATCAGTTCCTCCATTTCTCTCTAAAGCATGTTTTTGGGATAGTTAAAATGGCTGAACATGGGTGTTTCCTCGGTACTTTTTAGGTATGAACATTCCGGTACAAAACATTAAAAAGGGAATAGGGACGTGCGTCGAACATTAATTTTTTTATTATTGCATCTCCGCTGAAAGTCTCGTAGAGGCGCGTTATCGACGGCAAGACTGCACGCGAGTTCAGTGCTTTGCGCGTAGAGGCGATGAGAGAGTTGATGCTCATGTCACGGTCACCCCTAGCGTGCAGAATTGCTAACGGTCCTATGCACTTAAACGTTTTCTGTGAAATCGTTGTTTGCGCGTAAACGCGTGTCTTGGTAAATAAATGTTCTGGATATACGAAGTTTTGCCAGAAAGGATTTTAAAAAATATTTTTACTTGCTACTTATTTTTAACTTTTCATTTAAAGTGTATTAATGGAGAAGAATGGTGAAAATGGTCAAATGTCGCTTTTTTAAAGCTTGCCTATGAAGTTTCTCTTAGCCGTAAGAGAATAGTACGATTATACGCAGGTAGTTTGATGTGTGTACTTTCATCGCGTGTCATTAAACCCCACAGTTACAGATCTAGTTTACACGGTAAAGCGTTGGTACGGGAACACTGCACTCCTCGAGCGTAGGAGCGACGAGGCACTAGGCTTAGTGTCGCGCCCGTATCGCTCCCTCGCTTCTCGACCTCGAACTTGCAGGTACATGGTCCCTCAAGCGGACGTCGGAAAAGCTGGAAGTTACGGTGCGAAGTTGTGAGAGCTCACTTGGTCTCCCAGTTGGCGTCGGTGGCGGTTATTTTCCAGCTGCCATCGGCCAAGCGCATCTCCACCGTGAGGAATGTGTCGTCCTGCCTGGGGTTGTTCCTCGGGTGTCCCGATATCTGCACAGTAAAAAAAAAAAAAACACAGGCAAGTTGGCGATTCGTACGATTTACTGTACTTATTCACGTGTACAGGTGCTTACCTGCAGTTCGGTAGCCTGTGGCGTACCAGCGACGTGTAGGCTGTTCACGGTAAAATGAGCACTTTTGGAAACCCTGCTTGATATCTACATGAATGCACGTCGTGTATTCTTCCACCTTGTGTAAAATTAAAATTGACACGGGCAACATCACGTTATGCATGCGTCGGTCAAGTGAAACTGTGAAATAGTTGTAAAAAAAAAAACGAAATAAAAACGAAAGAAATAATTTAAATTATCAGAAACGGTTACCTAACACTTTTTATTCGACGTTTAAGATATGAAACTACTTTTTCTCCATCGTTACCAACTTTACTGGGCGCATGTCACCCGGTGCGCCCATTAAAATATATACAGATAGGAGCAGTGACTTTTTTCTATGGTTGATTTCAAAAGTGCTCGCTTTATCGTGAACGGATTTTGCTTAGTTAATCTTTGTCTGCATGTGACGGAGTAATAACTAGGAAGTAAGTGTAACTGTGGCAAGTGTTCAGAAAATTAGAAGTAACAGTGAATTAATTATACGCGTGTTGCGAAAGCACGAATGGTAGTGTTTTTTTTCCTATACATCCAAGGCAGCAATTCCTGCATTGTTAAGAATGGAGTCAAATGTTTAGCAAATTACGCAACTTTGTAAAATAACATTTATATAAGAGCAGCCTGGAACGTTGTAAATGTTCCACACTATGTACGGGTTAAAAACTTCCATTGTATTTTACAAAAATTTTCTGGAAAAAATAATACAATGCGCTTGAGTACGTATTCGATGTTCGTAATTGATGGGCACGTCTTGGACCATCACTTTATCGTATTTATCGTTACATGAGCATCGTTACTTTAGACAGCATGTTCACCGAGAACACAAACCCGAATTTCGTTATTGTACAAAATATTATTCACAGCTTTATGAGCTTTTTCGCTCCCTTTACAACTGCTGGCACAGGTGGTACATGTTTGCCCACATGGCTAAGTGTTTTCTTATGTGTTACACAATAAGACCCACGTGAACAATAGTGACTATATTTGCTTGGGGAGTATTTTTGACGTGGACCATTAAACACAAAATGATTGACAGAATTTAATGTATGGCCCACAAGCAAACATCAGTGAATCACACAGTGGCTTCTTAAAACACGTTGGTGTGGTCACCATTAGCCAGATCTGACAGGCGACACTCGAGAGTCCAGGATGGCGCGATCTCGACGGGCCAGCCGTCGTCGTAGACGTCGGGATCCTGAGCAGCTCAGTGCGAGATGGCGAAGCGCGTCTGCTGAAGGTGGCCCAACGTTCAAGGCGGGGAGGGGGTGCTGAAAAATGCGAAGTCTAGCGATCCTCACCGCGGGATGCCGACTGTGGGTACGTGATGAATGGATTGGAATGCATCGGACCTTGGAAGCACCCCGATGTCAGCCTTCACTCCTGAGCCAGTGGATTCTCCACCACCACTGGTAGGCCCCGGATGTCTCGCGTTTCGCAGACCGACGGGCTATTTTGGCGGATTTGGGGGGGGGGGTGTGGCGCCCCAAATAACTCTCCCCACCTTCACCCAGATTGAAGATCCTGATATTGGCGGCGCGGAAGGGCGAAGATGGAGTCGGTGTCATGACTGAGCTGTCCGATTTTCCGAAGCACTCGACGAGAAGCATGAGGTTTTGGGGGGGGGGGGGGGGCTGCATCCTCAGTTGCTCTCGGTACTGCAATGCTGGTTCGCCTACACGGCAGTATTGACAGTAGCTCAACTTCAAGGGTGCCTGCGCCCACACGATGACTGGCATCGGCGTGGAGTATGTTCTGTCCACCGCAATACACACCAGCTGCGATCTCATTTAATTTCACCCCGCATCAAACAAACAGAAGTCTTTCTTCCCGAACTAACAAATGCCCTATTTTATCCAGCCCTAATCTAGTTAAAAGGAATTATTTTATTCTCCGCGACTGTTGCATAGATTTTCCACGGCCCTCTTCCGCTTTGCCTGGTTTGCTTTGCTCTTCCATCAAGACCCTTCTTCTTTCGGGGTGTGCACATGGCTACAATTGCGGTAATGGCGCTATAACCCTGTTTAGCCGTGATGCATGCCCCCATTATAAAAATTAAACCCGACCTAAGGCGTAAAAGGCTTGCACTGAGACACATCCCATTCTCCAACCGACTTAGCTACTAACATGCATGCCCGAGGGCACGCAGAACTGTGAAGGTGCTCACGCTGGCGTAGCGGGATTTGTTGGCTCGCCAGAAAAAAAAAGACTGGCGGCCATCTTGATTCCGAGGGACGACTTGACGACTTCAGGGAGGCCCACTAGGCCAGTGTTCCCCACTTCGAAACCAACCGCAGCCACCGTCGAGGAGGTCTGCCCGACGGCGACGACGAGACAGATCCAGGGTAAATATACT
Organism: Dryococelus australis; assembly: GCA_029891345.1. NCBI lineage: Eukaryota > Metazoa > Arthropoda > Insecta > Phasmatodea > Phasmatidae > Dryococelus > Dryococelus australis. The sequence goes on along the minus strand of CM057000.1, from coordinate 117,773,218 downwards.
CCCAGTAGGGCGCCCTAGGTCGTGCAGCGTTAGGGTCATCGTGTAAAACCTTAAGACTCCCTCTGAGTCACGAGCACATTAAATATAGTCAAAGCTATTGTGTTGTAGCGTCTACTGACAGTACCTGATATTAGCGGAGCATTGAGATATTCTGGTTAAGTTGTAAAGTAATGACGTGTGCAATTTATGTGTGACTTCATGTATAAGCTGTGAGTTTAATAAATATAGTATTTTGTATATTGAGTGCTATATTATTTTGTTACGACTATCCCCCTTCCTTGCGTGGCCTGATTTATCCTCAGGACAGGTAACAGCAACGTGGGAAGCATATGGCTGATATATGACAAAGAGTATGAAAATAACTTAATTTTTCCATATAAAACCCTCATATGGTAGACAGGTTCAATTCTGATAGCTGGGCATCATCGTGTGACCAATTACGGGCCACTTGTCACAAAATGATTGACATAATGGTTCATTTCTGATGGTTGAGCATCATCATGTGGGAAATTGTGGGCCATTTAACACAAAATGACTGACGGGATTTCATATATGGCGCACAAGAAAATGTCTGTGAAACACCCACAGGCATCGTAGAGAATGTAGAGTATGTAGAGAATGTGAGGGTGATGTTTGCCAAAGAGTACATACCGTGTTTTGTGGAATGCCAACTGTTCCTTATTACATGATCAGCAAGATTATGTTCCATTTATAGCATACCGAATATATGTTGTTGTGCAGTAGCAAATAGCATATGTGTATTCAATTCATTTTTTATTTCATGTACATATGAAGTAAAATTATCATGTGGCATTGCTAGAAATAGTAAAAAAAATAGTTTTTAGACCAGAAACCTGCAAAGCATTACACGCAAAAAAAATTCGTTACTTTGCATTTTAAATTCAACCTGCAAGTAGTCCGAAACCAAAATACTAGTATTTTAAACAAAACACATAAATCCCAGTATTGATTCGTGATACTAACATTGTCTAAATAGCAAAACTAATAATGCATTATGTATGTGAAGTAATTATCTAGATTTACTTAGGTCAATACATAGTAGAGTAGTTGATAACATACTTGACTGTAGACTGAAGGTTAGCGAGTTCGATTTCAGGTTTCTCCTAGGAATTTTACCAATTGTGAAATAAAGCTGAAGATAACACATATGAATATTTTAAATACATCAGTTTTATTTGGGTTAGACAAATATTTTTTTTGGTTTTGAAAATGCATGGCAAGCTGCGTCTATGTGGGCCACAAGTGTCCAATAGCTGGGCCACAAGTGGCTTACCAACTGCTGGCTAACGACGTGTGGTTTATTTACGGCAGGCCAGAGAACCAGAAAGCTGGAAATGGCCCACTTGTGGTTAACTTACGGGCAACTCTGGTTTGCCAGACATCAGCCGACAGTTCATCAAGAAGTGGCCCGCTTGTGGTTGACTAATGGGCAACTCTTGGTTTACCAGACATCAGCCGACAGTACATCCAGAAGTGGCCCGCTTGTGGTTAATTTACGGGGAACTCTGGTTTTTGCCAAACATCTGCTGACAGTTCAATATCCGTATGTGGCTCACACGTAAACACATCATACCACAGTCATTATTCATCATGTGTGCCAAATGCATCTGCGGGTGCATTCCGCTTCTTGAATGCACGTGGATATCACCTGTGGGTGGCTTGTTCACAATCAGAACTACACATGCAGGCCAACTATATTTGGTTACTTGCGGTATTCCGTAAACGACTCAGGTGAGATAGGCAACAGCATATTTTAGCCGATTTAAAAGTTTGTCATCAAAGCTTAAAAGAAAAATACTACTCATTTTATTATTTTGCTTGTGAAGCTGAAATAATTTTTAAGAAGCTATTGGATCCTTTTAATACAGCACGCTGTAAAAAAAAAAAACAGTAAATTTCTTCCCCATTTCCAAAACTCCAAGGAAAAAGCTTTCTATACACAAGACAGACAGTAATACTACATGAACAATGCCTATCTTTATATAAAATCGAATTTTTTCGGGGCCAGTTATATTGAAATTAATGACAACTCCTTAATTTTATTTGACTTTTATGAACTGAAACAAAAACTATTCTTGAAAAAATATTCACATATAAATACATTAGGGACAAGCAAAATTTTAACCGCTTTACATTCGCAATCATTTTCCCAGCGTTACCAAAGTAGCTTAGCAATTAGTGTTCTTACTATCTTGGGTGTTTCCAACGCCCAGTGAAAACAGGTACAATACTTCACAAGTTGTAGCAGTTCTAAATATACCAGTATTTTTAATACTGCTATGCAAGTTTCTTTTATATCTGGGCTGAAAAAAACGAATAACTCGTTTTCCCATTATAACATCGTACGATTTTTGATTATAGTCTATCCGCAGATTATTCATACTCTTTGAACCAAACCTTTGAAAAAATCGCACCATGTATTACGGGTTTGGTTGTTTCCTCATTATGTTATGTACCACGGGCATTTTATACTTGTGTTAGTGTGAAATGTTACTTATATTTTATTTATAAATTATATTTCGTTTATAATTTGTATGGATTAAAACAGTGAGACAGTAGGTGTGATCGTAACGCCTATTGAAGGCTGTTCACGATAAAGTGAGCACTTTAGAAATGAACCTTAGAAAAAAGTCACTGTCCATGCATCCATCTATTTTAATGGGCGCACTGAGTGACATTCGCCCAGTAAAGTTGGTAACGATGTATATAAAGTAGTTACACATCTGTACGTCGAATAAAAAGGGCAAGATAACCATTTGTGATAGCTTAAAATTATTTATTTCGCTTTCTATATTTTTTAATCATCGAAGTGTAAAAATGGGCAGATTTGTAAAGTAATTACTTTATTAATAATTTCACAGTGTCATTTGACCGACGTATGAACAAAGTCACGAGTCCTATGGCAATGTTAACTTTACATAGGGCGGAGGAATACACAACGGTAATACAAGTAGATACTAAGCAGGGCTTTCAAAAGTGCTAATTTGACCGTGAACAGCCTATATGAAAATGTTCTTATGAAAAATATTACACTGAGTGCGCACGAAAGCGGCGCCTTTTCTCTCTGGTGTAATTTTTAGATTCGGATAAGCTTTCTTTTCGCTATGCGGAGGAATATCCTGAATGGATAACTTCAGCAGGGCTTCACAAAAGTTGGACGTAACCATGAATTAACTACATGCGTGTCGCTTGCTTTAATTAATTTTGATCACATTTTGCTCCTGACTGTAAAAACCCAGTCATTCCGGATGGTGCGCTCAGCGCATATTTTGAAAGTAGTCCAGCATCTCATAATTGCGCGGATATCCTCTCAGTTTCCAATTTCGAAAATAATAAACACAAAACTGTTACCATTATTGTAAGCTCAGTATCAACGTGAAAACCAGCAAGCTGATCATTTCCCGCGTTTATAATTCGACGAAATACGCCATTGAAGTTTTTCCTGTAAAGGCAACGGAGACTCGGAGAAAAATTCCACGATAGTGTGTTCCAGGCCCGTTTCGAAACACAAGAGATCGAAAATAAAATTATTTCAATGGTAGTGTTAGTAGAAATTTGACAAAATTACTATCTGCTACAAAATCATCTGAGAGTTAAACGCGCATTTCTTGACACCACTGATTTTCGGATTCGTAAGCAGTGAGGCAGCAGGCTATCAGAAGGTATTTTTCTAATGTCTGCTTACATCATTTGCAAACCGACCTAAGTATCCTGCATTAATTAATGCAACATGGACACTAATGAAAAACCATCAATATTTAGGCCACTCAAAACAGTCCAGTAGCGTACTACAGGTCCAGAGGATGGACGGTATAAATTAATTAACGGGACTCTGAAAGCTAAAGTAGAAGGTTGGTAGGGGATTGTGTAGATCAGGAAGGAAGGAAAAGAGAAGTGTGTTTCAAGCCTCCTCATCGACTCCATCGCCCCCTTTAGCTCTCTAAGTGCACCGCGCCGCGCTAAACTTGAGTAGTCGACGCCTGCATCATGGTACACTTGCGGACAGAACAGCTGAACGTCTGCCGGGCCACCTGCGGAAATACACCGCTGGAAAGAGGCGAGTTACGTGTTGTCGCATAACCAAACATCTTGCACTTCTGCCGCATCTTTCAGAATCATGCTTCTCAAAGTTTCATAACCAGCGTACTCCCTGCATCCAATTTTAAGATATTTTTTGGTAAATTATTTTTTCGAGAATTTCCAAGGACGAACCATGCTGTAACAAAACAGTTAGAAGCTATATTTGTTTTAAAATTTATTTACTTCCAAAGACTACTCAAGTTCAAAGTAGCTAATAACTTTTTCCGAATTATTTATTTTTTAACATTTACAAACTTTATAGTTTCCAGTTATATTATGTTGGTAGTACTGATACTTTTCTGAATATATACAGTAGTAATCGTTATACGACATCAACCCAGACACTAACTTATAAAATTTAAAAAAAAACTACATAATGCTATTATGGGAGAGTTGTTTTATCTGTGTGAAATAAAAATTTAGAATCAGTTACACATTGCAAATATCCATAAGAAAATATTATTCCAATGGTTGCAATATTAACTTACCTTAAATTTGTGTAACGTTTGCGTTAGATGATGCGCTGTATTTGTTTATGGCTCATATCACTGCTAGCCGCGTCCTGCACATACATATACTTCCAATATACTCGTAAATTTGCATGGCTGGACCCACTTTCTTATTATTTTTGAATCGCGATCAAAATTTATCATCTTATAAACTCAAAATTTTGTTTTTCTTATGTTTTTTTTGTAAACGGATTTATATTTGTGATATATTTTAAAATCAAAAGATTAATGTTTAAAAAATATATATATATATATATATATTTACATTTCCCACTGTAGCTTGCAAATTTAGGAGAAAATATTTCTCTGAAATGAGACATTATCTCGTTTCTCTGCAGGACATAAATACACATCAGATGTGGTCACAAAAATGAACAATTTAAAATAAAGTAACTTCACCGAAACTGCATAAATATTGTTTTTCTTGGATGTTCGTACAATATGTAATAACTAGGATGTACAGTGATCATCCCGTTTCCAGTTTGTGAATGCCTACACGTATTGTTCTTGAGAATTTTCTTTTAACTCCTTAGTCATTGACATTCAATAAGAAGGCCAAATACGAATATTTAAAGAATTACTCAGGATTAATTTTTTCGCGAGGAACATCAACGACATCAATTCTAAGTTAAATGATGACCACTGGAAATGTTTTGAGAGCATTTGTTCCAAATTTTGACGTATTTATATTATTATTATTATTAATGTCACGTGACTTTTTTTTGCAATGGGTCAAAATGGAAAGTGGCTAGGACTGAACATCTCGAAGACTCCGACGTCATCGCAAAAGAACAAGTTGTTCGTGCATCCATAAATCCAGAAGGAATCGTTTATGGCCTGTAGAAAAAAAGTCATCTTGTCTTTCGCCTAAACAGATTCCAGAAAACCATAGAAAACCTCAATCAGGTTGGCCAGGCGTTGTATGGAAAACTTATTGCTACAATTTGTCTCTCAAAATTCATTGGGCTAAACCAAGTTCGTTAAGGGATGGAGGTCTTAGTTAAATAAAATACTTAATTATATTTTCCTTCATTTATTTACAATAATTACAAACTAAATTCTCTTAACTCAACATCTCACAATAAATTGATATCACTTACTGTTTACAATTACTGACTTCAATAAATTCAATTTATAATAACCTCAGATAAATCGATCATATTAAATAACTAAAAACCAGACCCAATAGAGAGTGCGTATCGCTCCCCTTGCTTCTTGACCTTGAATGCGCAGGTGCATACTACTCTTAATAAGAAACTTGGTCGCTTTGTCCACAGTCGTGACCACGGAAAATTCCGAATAATCATTCGACAACGAGCGCACCGCACACACTTGTATAGGCCGTTCACGGTAAAGTGGGTACTTTTTAAGGCCCTTCTATATTTTTCCTTTCACCCAATTTCCATCTTCCTGCTCTTTATAGTATAAATATTGCAATGTGACCAATAAACACAGTGTATACATTTCACCACCATCAAAATTTAATGCCTGGGGCTGCAATAAGATATATTTATTTGCGGTTAATACTTGTTGAGATGGCCTTAAAAAGTGCTCACTTGACCGTGAACAGCCTATAGCATATTGGAGGCGCACAGAAATGCTGTAGGCAGATGTGCTCGCATACACACGCAGACTCTAGCGCTCACATACACCCGCAGATGTTACACGGCAGCTGAGTCAGGCCTATGATACACGCCGACGGGGGGGGGGGGGGTGGAAGAATAGTTTTTCTTATTCTGTGTAGACATCAAACTTATTTTGTAGTAAGAACTAGTTTCACAGGTTATCCTGAACCTGTAAATGTATAATGAGATTGCACAACTGAAGAAATTATTTACTACCCATCCTATTCAATTACTTTATAAACTATGTGTCCATAAATGACAGTTCCAATATTTACAATGAAAGTCCGTAATACATGTCCACTCAGTCCCACTTCAGTTCAGTCCATGTCCCGCTAGTCCGCAATATTCTAGATTCCTCCGAGCGCCCTCACGTACAGTAGGTCTCACTCGCCGGGTTTCACGCCCTCTCGTCCATCCACTCCAAGAACACCTTGTCCGCAGTCGTACCGCACTTCGCCGACAGCTTGGCCGCCGCTGTTGATGATCCACGGGCTCCCCAGAAGAAGGGGGGCGAAACAAGTCGGCGAGCGTATCAACCCGGAGAAGGGGAGGACTAAGTTGGGCCACCCCGGGCCACGCATGACGAGAGCCGGCGGCCGGTGCCAGCTGCAGCCCGTAACAGTACATAGGCTCCAATCAGTTTCCACTACACTGTCTCACTCAATCCGTGGGGCAGATAATAAAAAAAAAAAAAGCAAAACTTAAACTAAAAAAATCCAGAATTATGCCGTAATCTAAACTTGCCTCTTCGTTAAAGCGGAAACGAAAAGTGATTATGTTCTGTAAAACTGTTTGCATTCGTCGGAACGGTGAAATAGTGGATTTTATGAAGGGCAGTTTTCCAATTAACCTGAAACCCGAGGGAGAAAATATTTTGTGGCCGTTTCCAGTTCTCCCTTTCCAACACCCTTCAACTTTGTTCATTACCTTTCAGCAGTATTTGCCTAAAACTTTCGTCTGACTGCTCGCTGAATAAACCATTTTACACTGACCAATACAATCCAATTTAGAAATCAACACACAGAAAGGGGCTTTTTTATGAGCATGCGTAATAAATATTAGTATAAATTTCTCGCAAATAAAAAATTAAGTACTTTCATTGGATTGAGCTTCCGTAAATATTTCTTACATTATGTAGAGAAAAGCCTTCGCCATTATTCTTCGTGGTTCCATCGTTCTTTACACGCCTATTGCTTCAGTTGTTCCGTTCCGAACTGATTTTGTGGCATTTTTTCGAGCTTTTTGTGCATTTTTAGCTACATGTATAAGTCAAAATTAAGTATTGTTAAGAATTTCCCAGGGCGTATCCATGCTCGTAACGTCTTGTAAAATAAAATAAGTGAATTTCTTTTCCAATATATTTACTAGAATTGAACAAAACATAAAGCTATTATTTAGAAAATACAACTGGCTAACCCTAATATTATCACTTGCTATTTTTATTAGCAGCCTCAATTTCCATGCTAATATCTAGTATAATTTAACTTCTAATCATTGCCTCTGTACTACCTACACTGTAGGAAAAATTCAAGTAAACTTCCTAAACTTTAATGGAAGTTTCTAATCTGTACGTTGTATAGAAATTACACCACATACGAGAATGCACATATAGGAATATTGAGCATCGCTATGATACGAACATGGGAACTGCTCAATGCGTTTGACTCAGTATACGTATCTGGTGTGGTAGGTAAATTTGCGAATAATTTATTGGCGTGTAGAGGCACTTGTAGACTGTTCAGGTTTAAAGTGAGAACTTTTGAGGCCCTAGTTACTTTTATTTTCAACCATTTTTTTAGCCTTTAACCACCTTTTTAAATAAGCATTGCCATGTAAGTAATAAATATTATGTGCACATCCTACCGCACTCGGAAGTTGGCGTCTAAGGCTAAAACAAACTATATTAATTGACTATTATTCCAAATGAGAGGCCTTCCAAAAGTGCTCACTTTACCGTGAATAGCTTATAATCTTTACTCATAAATTACAAACACACAACCAAAAAAATTCACTGTCACGCATTTACATCATAAAAATGTCTGTCACTCACGAAAAAGTCACACTTCCCAAATTCTAGTGGAAATTTCGAAGCTGCATTCACAGACCGACGTTGCATTACTTTCAGAGCTAGCGTCAACAAAACTCATGGTGAGATTTCGCAAGAGAAACGTGTTGTTGAAATCGTGAGTCAATCTAATATAGGAGTATCTATGTTATGTCAATAAATCACTGAATTTACCATTGGTGCAGACAGTGAAATGTCTGTTCCCTTCTTCCATCCTATAGCCCAACCCTCACACACAAAAGAGTGTCGAGGGGTTTCGGCTGCAATATCACAAGCTCTACCGGAGAGATAAGTTATTGACATACCTGTATCGAATCTTGCAGCGTGTGAGAAGTAGAGGCGCCAGCATCCGAAATTATTCGATAGGCTATTGCAAGACGGTATTCTGTGATACGACTAAGCGAGCCCATACTCTGACCAGTTTCAGCACTGTCCCTTGAACTTTACTAAATCAACTTGACATACTTATTTTGGAAATTAGAATTAAGTATGGACTTATGCAATTGCTTAAGTAAGAAAGATATATGCGCCGTAAAAATTTTAAGTTTAAATAAAGTCTGCATTAATTTGCCCCATTCATTCATTGGGCAATTACTTCCCTTTATGACATGGATTTCAATTTCTCATTCAAGTTTACATTCCTTCGACCATTCCCCTCCCAACTTTACCTTCCTAGCGGGGTCAGGTCGGATTTTCGCATGTCAGAAACGTGCTGAACTTACCGTTAGCCGGGGCCGCCGTGGTAAAGTGATTAGACTACTTGCCTGTTAAGAAGGCGAGGCGGGTTCGATTATCGGCGGGGTCAGGTCGGATTTTCGCATGTAAGAAACGTGCTGAACTTTCCGTTAGCCTGGGCCGCCGTGGTAAAGTGATTAGACTACTTGCCTGTTACCAAGGCGAAGCGGGTTCCATTATCGGCGGGGTCAGGTCGGATTTTCGCATGTAAGAAACGTGCTGAACTTTCCGTTAGCCGGGGCCGCCGTGGTAAAGTGATTAGACTACTTGCCTGTTACCAAGGCGACGCGGGTTCGATTATTGGCGGGGTCGCGGCCGGATTTTCGCATGTAAGAAACGTGCTGAACTTTCCGTTAGCCTGGGCCGCCGTGGTAAAGTGATTAGACTACTTGCCTGTTACCAAGGCGAAGCGGGTTCGATTATTGGAGGGGTCGCGACCGGATTTTCGCATGTAAGAAACGTGCTGAACTTTCCGTTAGCCTGGGCCGCCGTGGTAAAGTGATTAGACTACTTGCCTGTTACCAAGGCGAAGCGGGTTCGATTATCGGCGGGGTCAGGTCGGATTTTCGCATGTAAGAAACGTGCTGAACTTTCCGTTAGCCGGGGCCGCCGTGGTAAAGTGATTAGACTACTTGCCTGTTACCAAGGCGAAGCGGGTTCGATTATCTGCGGGGTCAGGTCGGATTTTCGCATGTAAGAAACGTGCTGAACTTTCCGTTAGCCTGGGCCGCCGTGGTAAAGTGATTAGACTACTTGCCTGTTACCAATGCGAAGCGGGTTCGATTATCGGCGGGGTCAGGGCGGATTTTCGCATGTAAGAAACGTGCTGAACTTTCCGTTAGCCGGGGCCGCCGTGGTAAAGTGATTAGACTACTTGCCTGTTACCAAGGCGAGGCGGGTTCGATTATCGGCGGGGTCAGGTCGGATTTTCGCATGTAAGAAACGTGCTGAACTTTCCGTTAGCCGGGGCCGCCGTGGTAAAGTGATTAGACTACTTGCCTGTTACCAACGCGAGGCGGGTTCGATTATCGGCGGGGTCGCGCCCGGATTTTCGCATGTAAGAAACGTGCTGAACTTTCCGTTAGCCTGGGCCGCCGTGGTAAAGTGATTAGACTACTTGCCTGTTACCAAGGCGAAGCGGGTTCGATTATCGGCGGGGTCAGGTCGGATTTTCGCATGTAAGAAACGTGCTGAACTTTCCGTTAGCCGGGGCCGCCGTGGTAAAGTGATTAGACTACTTGCCTGTTACCAATGCGAAGCGGGTTCGATTATCGGCGGGGTCAGGGCGGATTTTCGCATGTAAGAAACGTGCTGAACTTTCCGTTAGCCGGGGCCGCCGTGGTAAAGTGATTAGACTACTTGCCTGTTACCAAGGCGAAGCGGGTTCGATTATCGGCGGGGTCGCGCCCGGATTTTCGCATGCGGGGATCGAGCCGGGCGATGCCATTGGTGGGCGGGACTTCTCGGGGATCTCCCGTTTCCTCCGTCCTTGAATTCCGGCGCTGCTCCATACTAACCTCGCTTCACCCTCGTCGGCACTCAAGACCTCGATGTTAATAGCTGCCCAAATCTCGTAAGTTGTCGTTTTATTTACACAACGTTTAGTTTTTTGAAGCTCTATCCGTGAAAATGAAATACTACAGCTCCTATTTAATATTGTCCATTTCTGTAAACCGCAAAAGTGTTTTTTAGCGTAATCATTCACTGAATGGCCGTTTCTCACGCAAGTCATGGAAGAAACTGCGAAGTCTAGCTAGTCCAGTGATGAAGGGGTGTTGTTTGCCGTCTTAAGTATCAAGAGACTCCAAGGTGAAGTGATCCTGCGGTGTCTGCTCAACGCCGTTCGTAGTATGAAGATAGTCGGCCAGCATAGAGCACAGTTCAGGAGCCGGTAGGTAAGTCTCTCACAGGTGGAAAAATCCCCGGCAAGAACAGGACTCGAACACGGGGTATTTCGACCACCTGTCAAGCACCCAGCCACTGAACCATGTAGTCTAACGAAATCCAGCTTCCGTAAGAAAAAATTATATAATATTACATGAATGCCTGATGGGCGTATTTCAGTACGGAAGAGCTGGGGGATCTTAGTAAAATTAAAAGAACTGAATTTGATTTTTAATTTATTTACACAGCTGTTATTTACAGCATCAATCTATCTATTTCCAATATTACTATTTTTTATTTCTCAGTGAGCTTTCTATTTAATGTTTCTTTCTACTATAAGTAACGTACTTCTTTAAGTCTCTGTTTGGCTATAGTCAGTTAACTCATACTCATCATTAACAAACTTTCAGTCTGTCTTTTTGATTGACCTCATTTATTTGTTATCAAATTTATATCAAAGGGTTGATTAAATTGAACGAAGGGGTTAATCGAATAAGAAAGGGTTAGTGAAAAAAGGGTTAAATTTATGGAAATTGTTAGATTTAATTGAAAGATTAGTTTTTTATTTCTGTGCGTTTCGTGCAAGAGAGTACTATGGGACGTATTTATTATTTTCTTTCTTTTTGTGGGGTGCTCTGCTACGTCCTCGTCCTGTGAGCTCTGCCACTCGACTGAGGTGTGACGTGTTAGGGACGGGTTATGTATGTGGTGAGTTTTCTGCACGAGTGGCCTCAGTGTTTATTTTTTTTTGGGTTGGTAGTGATATTTCTCGTTGGCGGTGTTGGTGGATAGGCGACTTTGAAAGATTGTATTATTCTAAATGAATTACAGTGTTGCACGGGAGAATTTCAGAGCGTTTAGACGAGTTCTATGTATGAATAAATTGCACTCATCGAATCGCAAATTTCAAATGATCACAACTACGTGAACAAGTGCAATTACGTGACTATCCAGGTGTCTTGAACGTGAAGAGACGAATTAGTCTAACCCGAGCTCCATGTTAGAAATAAAATTTACAGAAGAGAAGTATAACGGATGAACACAATTACGTGAGTGTGCAGTATGGGATTAACGAAGCAAAAAAAAAAAGTCCCTATAAATTAAACGACAGTCTTCCTAAACACAAGATATATGAAACACTACTTGACGCCTCTCGCACATACCTTACACATCCGTCTGCCTGTGAGACTAGTGATGAATTTTAAAAACGTAATCCACACTTTAAAAGAAATTAATTTATTAACACGCGTAAAAAGAAAACGTTTAATACACGTCCATTCGCTCAGTGAAGCACTGTTTGATTATAGACAGTGGTGAAAATATTTAAAAAACCGGCTAACGAACACAAGTACATGAAAATGACTAACCACGTAGTGAAATCGCACCAGCAGCTCCCCGAAAACACATATGTCCGCCTCGGAGGTGAGTCAATGAATGACTCGATCGTATGACGGTCGCCTGCTTATAAGCTGTTATATATACGTGGAGAGCGGCTGAGTTGAAATTTACCACTGACAGAACCTATTTCCCTACCAAGCTATTATTAACCACTTGATTACACTATTCGTCCTACAAATACGTGAATGTATAAAAGTGAATAATTAAAAAATTACGGACGTGCTACTAATTTTTTTTTTTTAATTCTGTGAAATTCTCGGCACTTGGTAACAAAAAAGCCGATTTGAAAATGCTACGAAGTTTTGTCTACCGAACACAGAAACGGGGTTTACATGATAAACACACTATCATACGATAAATAAAAGACTTATAAAAATATTTTACACTATAGTTTACGAAGACTGAACGAAATCTGAACCCCAGAGCATATAATATCGCTTAACGAGAATCGCAGCTATCACACTCCGAAGGCCAGTGAAGTCGAGAGTTCCAGTGTCGCGTCTATGCAGCATGAGGTTTGGCTAATAACTAAGATGGCGAGAAGCCTCCGCATCGCTCCTGCCTAAGGTCAGCCATTCCCCTCCCCTTACAACGGCCAAGAACACATTTTTTTCAGAGGGATGCTCTGTCCAAGGTCACACAGTCCGCTATCGATCTGACGACGCAAAACTTCTACAAGACCACGCAGTCCCGACCCCCTCCCTTCCCAGTCAGCCCAGAACACGTCTTTTGTCAAACAACTTCGGGGACTTTTCAACTGTCAGACACCCCTCACGACACCAAGTTGGACTCTTCCGAAGTGTTTATTTGTTTGCAAAACTACGCTTTACATATGAATATTGGACTCACCCGAAAATCTGCCCTGTCCGGTTCTGTGAGAGGAATGGTTACTCCCCGATCCGCCCCTTCCCCTGAATCTCTATCCCTAGAGCTGGTCAACAGCCTTCAAACCGTTGTGCTAAGAGATGTTGAAAAATTCTCGCATTTCAGGTCTCGAGTGTCTGATCTTTTATTTCCATCGAATAAATATTTGAAAACTTTTGCTTTAAAAAATTATTCCCCTTAATATTAATAACTAGATTGAAAATAATAGCATTACCTATGTAGTGTATTTACGGAACTGCAATTTATTGTTTCCGAATAACGTTTCGCTATCATGATAAAAATGATTGTTTTTACAATTCTTCTATATAACCTATCAACTCACACATGGCGAAGTGAAAATTTTTTATAAATTTTTGATGAAAATTTTCCAAAAAGTAATTTTAATTTCTTCAATTGTTATTATTAGCGAATAAGAGAAACTAGATGAAAGTGTTGTTAGGAACACGCAATAAATATCAACCCATGTTTGGTTCTATCTCTCGTTCTTCTATCCTCTCACTCTTTCAAAGCCTTGAATCCGACCATTAACGCATGATTAATATTCCCTTTCCTTTGTAACAGGTCGAGGTTATGGAAAACTTAAGTCTCCCCGCAAAGACTTCTTTTTAGAAAAAAAAAACATAAGAAATAAGTTTGGAATATTTTAAATAAATGTATAACTAAAAGGAATCAAACACAACCAATTAAATCATAAATAAAAGTAAATAAATGTAACGGATTATCGCCAAAACGCTAATCCAATGAAACGATAACCCAATCAACAAGAGGATTAATAGCACAATAAATTATATATCCATACACCATCCAAAGGTTTATTAGATAAAATAACACATCAAATATTATTTAAAATATTTTATTTAGTTTCATAAGTTTATAAACATTGAATTACAATCTTTTAAGATCTTGATTCTTAACCCAGGAGTCGCGGGCTTTTGAGAAACCGCTCCATCGAACCAAGAACACATCTTTCTTCCTTTTAACGATTTTATCAACCGAATATTCATTTGGAGAAGTGACATTTTGCAGTTCGTGTTGAGATCCGCCTTTCATTGGTTCTCTATCACAGCTTTCTAGGAATGTATCTGTGTTACTGACCACCTGTCCGTGGTCCTGGACCAACGTCCACAGTGCCCTCTGTTGAGCCAGCCTCATCGTAGTCGACGACGTTCAAGGGTAATTATACTTCCCGGTAGGGCGACTTAAGCCATCTGAGACTTCGGGACAGGCGAAGACTTTAATAAGCTTCATAAGAGCAGCGTTATTGCCTCATTGCGTAATTACGTGATTCAGAACGTTGTAGCATTAAATGCTTTATACTATAGTGATTAAGCTGAGTATTTCTGCCTCGGCGCTTTTCTTGTTTTGTTGTTGACCGCATTTGCCTAGCGGATGCTGTATAGCTGTTTGTGTGATAAAAAGGAGTTTTGTAAGAACTGAGCGCTCTTCCTCTAGCCACCTTAATCCGCCTAGATAGTGCGTGGTCAGCTCCCTCCAGGACGGCCACAATCACTGTGAAATACTAAAGTGTCGTTGTAAGGTTTTACACTGATACTCGATTGACTCTAGCCCCTACTTGAAGTTTAAGATTAATTAATCCTTCATGGTTCCTTTGTTTCACCCATCACTAGAAAATTTACTCACATGCTATACTCGGCTATAACCTGATGTCAATAAGTTGCTCCTAAATGTCAATATTTGCACGAATTGAGAGAACTGTTATGATACGTAACAGTGGTGGACGGCGAGATGAAAGTAAAGTGTCAAGATTACTGCTAGATTACCACTCGTAGAATGTTACTTGCAATTTTTTTTCGAGAAGGTAGGTAAATGTTACTACCTAAGCAAGGTTTATTATTTAAACAAGAGAAGATATCTGACGGCAGTGTAAGCTGAAGCGTGAAAATACGCCATGCAGCGGGAAAATACGCTATTTCAGTGAAGTTCGCTCCTACTAATTTATTTAAGCTTCCCTCTCCTCAGATTCTGGCACGAAGACATTTATAAGAACTCCTTAATATGAATTCGTTCAAGAATCATTAAGTCATCCTTCGAGATCTTTCATATTTATAAATCATAAAATACCATGAACTCTTTCCTTCTTAATTTCCTTCGGCTGTATTTCCTCTATTAGAAAAACTATGCAACCGGTATATCTACTGCAGATTAATATCTTTTTGTTTCAAGATATTTGTTTTTATAGTTAGCTATGCGCATATTATTAAGGTTAAATACAAGGTAAAAGATTTTCCTTTAACTGCCCTGGTGAGAAATCGTCCATAAAGTGGCACATACATAGTCCCAGATAAACCACTCTTCATTATGGAATGCTATAGGTTATATCAATATATATATATCAGTAAATATATACTTTTTCTTATTGTTTTTAATGAAATATTTGTAAAACATTTACTTTCCTAATTATTGCACAGTTTTACTTGACCGACGTATGAATAAAGTGACGAGGTCCATGGCAATGTTAATTTTACATAAGGCGGAAGAATACACAACGAGCATACAAGTGGATCTTAAGCAGGGCTTTCAAAAGTGCTCATTTTACCGTGAACAGCCTTTAGCGGCGGTGATAGTTCCAAGATTCGATTTGAAAAGTGCCAAAATAACAGCGAACAGCATTTTTTTTTTTTTTTTTCAGTTGAATTGTACTTCAAAATGATCTCGTCGATCGGTTAAAAATAAATAAATAAATAAAAAAGGTATTAACTTACGAAGACGACTCGCACGAGCGCTCCCGGCCTCGTCACGTTGGGCGGCTGCTGCAGGACATCCCCATACTGCCGGCGGAAAGGTCGATTGTCGAACAGCACCGGCGTCACAAAGGACATGAGCTTGCTCGTGAAATCCTCCGGCTGCGGTCCTTCGTCCGGCCGCGAGTCCTGCAACGTCACAGTCGCCAATCATCAGGCATGATCGAAAAAAAAAAAACCGAGAAAAAAAAATTTCCCGTCAACACATCTTCTATAACACTTTAACTAATTTATTCTTTCATGGTTGGAAGGGGCAATGTTTCGAATCGGCTAAGTTGTTTGCAGGCCGATCACGAACGTTCGACCTTATAGTATCAGAATCCTCATTGGCCCAGTGGTATCGGACAGTAGCTTCACACATGCACGGTAGCCAATAAGAAAAGGAAACTGCCTGGCGTGTGTACAGTACGTTGATTCCTAGTAAACAGCCAACTTTCTCTGCGATAAACAATCATCTCCATCGATATGCTTACGTGTGTGAGTTTCCAAGAAATTTAGTATTTTACATCTGTAAGGAATACGTTCCAAACTGTACTCATTACATTTGATCAATATTTCCTCGCGTAAGATATTTATGGCATATCAAAATCACAATTATAGTGTTTGCGGAACGTATCAATAAAATAAACGGAGACATTCACGGAAAATCCAACTATGGTGTCTGAAATATTGTGTCTATGTTCATATTAAGGCATGCATATTAAAATCTACTTTAGGAAAGTTTGGTCTAACTGCTAGAAATCAAAATTTATGCAATTATTAAATATTGCGGGAACATTTGACAGTGTGATTTCAAATATTCCTTGAAGTAACTGGTGTAATATTATTTCGATGTGAATTAACTCATTTCGATAAGTGAATTAGTTTTTATTATTTCCAAGTCCGAAAAAAAATCGTTTTTTTTGTCTTTCCATTATGCAAAATAATTTGTGTGAGTGAAGAGATTTGAGCGGCTATCCACAATCTGGGAATGGAAGCCGTATATCCTCGAAGATAGAGACCCAAGTGGAAGGAGGCCAGCCAAGCGATAAAAATTTACAAATTTACAATGTAAGAAACAGGTCGATAATAAAGCCCAGCAAACATATGTTCGCAAAAAGGTAAATTATTGCTGCCGGGAATTGCCTTTCCTAGAACATCTTATATATGAGCTACCAGCAACATGAAAATTTAAATTATCGTGTTTATCATTATTTATGTTCCATGTTATCATAAGTCTACTTTCGAATTTTTTTATATCTTAAAGATATTTCACGGTTTTGTAATGTGATAGAAATTCCAATAAATTGAAGTTAAATTTCCAGTTGAATTTTCAGCACAATTACGACCATTTTAAGGTTACATCTCCCATCAAAAGAATTCCAAAAAGTTACATGAACACAGTGTTTGATTTTCACATTAAGTGTTTGTTTAAGGCTTTAGAGAAATCTGAAGTCTGTATGTTGTTCGTCTGCAGTTAGAGTTGAACTTGTTACTATTTTAATTTAAACTCTATTGTAAAATATAAAATTAAATAATGGATGAACCATGTATAAAATTACCAGGACGTTTGTTTTTGCTATTTTAATGGCATAATTAATTCATTCGAACTGTAGCCAAACACGTTAATCATGCAAAACTTAAAAAAAAATAATAATTAATTAACAGAGAATAAAAATTAAATTCTCAAACAAACACAGTGATAAATTTTCGTAAATTAACCTAATATAATATCCATTTTCATTAGAGTGTAATTCGTTATTTGAATATAATTATTAAATAAGTTGGAATTACAAAAGCCTTTATTTTCCACTCGAACGCGACTAGGTTGCGGTATGGCTCAACAGGTAACCGGCAACACCGTCAACAAGTACACTGCATATTGAAATACAGCAGTCACACAACCATCGGTCATAAACGGGGTGATTGTGGTGGGGGGATTGATGAGCTGGGAACAGTAATATGCTCCCCTAGCGACCGCAGGCAGGCGCTGATAATCCGCTCCATCCCCGGCAAGCGGCACTGACTACCGCAGTGCGGGAGAAGCTGCACGCGACAGGATGGCTTGTCAATATTTTGACAGTTCCCCCCGGCGAGGTGACAACACATTAGCGGTGGCACACAGGATACAGCGCCGCCGCCTAAGGATACGCGAATAAATACTCGCCATCAACAATGCGCTGCATCGGCCTGAATCCGCACATCTCATTTCATACTAAAATTACATTGGATACGCAGCAGAAGCAGTGCATACGTTAGTATTCTCTGCAGCGGGGAAAATATTAAACTCGCACGAGAGACGTGTATAAAATTCAGTCCGTGAATGTACCCCCATTAATTTCAAATGATAAAGATCGCCGTTTTCCACGCTTCGTAATTAATTAATTGTTTCGTATGTTGTTTATTCAAGTCGTTCAGTCTAGTCAACATTTGGGCGAAGTAATGAAGTTTACTGTATAATATTCATGCCGCAAAAGTCTCTGCCGTAGACGTTTACTCATATTTAATTCGCCAGCAATGGCATACTTCGCAGTGTAAGCTGTTCAATGTAAACGCCATAGTGCATTATCACTTTGCAATCTCTCAGCAATGAATTTAAAACTTGGCTGACTGGTTAACAAATTGTGTAGTGAACTGGAGGATAACTTGGAACAGCCTACCACGTAAGAGTTCCGTAAAGAGAACAAGCAGGTCTAAAATAAGTTTGTAGTTATTTTTAGGAACGCGTCGAGAGTTGTTTGCGTTCCGTGCAACTAAAGTAAAGTGAACGTGACACGTTTACTTGCGTCATCTGTCTACCCGACGAAAACTAAGTGACGCGGTCGAAACACGAGTACATGTCAAAACAGTGCCAAGATCGCGAACGCCGAGGCGACGGCCCATCGCGTTGCAGCGCGTGATGCATCTCTGTACGCGGTTCACGGTAGACTGAGCACTTTCGAAAGCCCTGCTTAAAACCTACTTGTACGCACGTCGTGTGTATTCTTCCGCCTTATGTAAAATTAACATTGCCATTTGCCTCATCACTTTATCCATGCGTCGGTCAAGTATAACTGTGAAATTATTAGTAAAGAAGATATTTTACAAATCTGCTCGTTTTTGCACTTCGATGCATTAAATAAACAGAAAGCGAAATGAATAATTTAAGTTGTCAAAAATGATTACGTAACACTTTAAATTCGACGTTAAGAAATGGGACTACGTTCCACCCATCGTTACCAACTTTACTGGGCCCATGTAACTCAGTGCACCCGTTAAAATGTATGCATGCAGGAGCAGTGACGTTTTTCTAAGGTTAATTTCAAAAGTGCTCACTTTATCGTGAACAGCCTTTAGTGCGTGTACTATTTTTTTAGTTCTGCGCGATTCACAGTCGGATATATAGTCTATTCGCGGTTTCTTCATACTTTTTGAATCAAACCTTTGAAAAATCACCCCATGTATGACGTGTTAAGTTATTTCCTAGATATGCCATATATTGCGTTCGTATTTTTGGTTAAAATTAACTTTTATTTATATTTTACGTACAAATTATAATATTATTTTATGATTAAGATGCATAAATCAATGATAAAATATGTGTGCTGGTAATGCCTAGTAAGAAATAGTTTTTATGCGAAATATTATTCAGCCGAGTGCTCAAGAATACTGTGCGTTGCACCTCTGGTGTAATTTTATAGACCTAGTTAAGGTTTCCTTGCATGAGGCGGAGGAATATCCTGGAACTAGAACTTGAGCAGGACTTCAGAAAAGCGGGAAGTAACCGTGGTGGGAATAAAGTTCCTCATTGGGTGATACTCTCCTTCTACAAAGCGTGTCCAAAGGGCATGCTGCAAATCAAATGAAAAACATTGACGAAGTGTGACTGCAGGATGTTTTTGAATTCATTGGCCAAATACATATTTTGGCGTGAAAGAGGAAAATAAAGTTAATTCAAATACCCACGACAGAAATGCAGGCGCCTACGTTACTCAACGCCTGAGAACAGGCAACTTTCCGTACGCCAGAGTTACGTTGTTGTAGATCTTACAGGCAGCACAACAGTCACAGCAAATATTGCGAACGTTCAGGGTTGTGCTGCTAGAAGACGGAGCTGCAAAGAGGGTACAGCGATCGCTGTTTGCAGCTACAGGTAGTTAGGTACTAAATTTGTTGTCATACAGCGTGAAGTGTACGCGTGTCCGTTTGTAACGAAGTTCTACGCGTGGTTGGGAAAGAGTGTCGTGATTTCAATCCACGTTCACTGGGACGAAACAGCAGCTTATACAGCTAACTCAAGCCTCGCGCTGTTATGGCCAAGTGATAAGGTCCGAGCGGGGGAAAGGAGGGTGAAGAAGAGCGCGGCCGACCTATACAGAATGTTTCGTAACTCAAGTTACAGACTTTGGGAGGTGATTCCTTATGGAAAACATTACGAAAATGCCGAATGACGTATGTCCGGAAACTACGTCTAAGGGTTGAAAACACCCGCCGAAAGTTGGTCTTTAAAAGTAGTTTTTTTACTAAATAAAATGGCAAAAAAATAGTATTAAGTTACAATATTTAAATATCGTAAGCTAATATTAATTTGTTTCCATTTTATTAAATAAAAATTAATTTTAAAGCCCAGCTTTTAAGGGTGCTTTCCACTCTTGGACGTCGTTTCCGGACACAAATCAATCAGCATTTTTGTAACTTTTTTTTCGGAAGGATTCACCTCCCAAAGTCTGTAACATAAGTTATAAAACATCCCATTTAAGAAGGAACGAGCAAGACCCAGCACTGAGACGCCGCCTCTGCAGAGACGCCTCCATTGCTGTCCGACATCGCCTCCTGCAGACGACGAGGCTCGGGAGAGACGAGAGGCGCCTGTGTCCGTTGGATTTCCCAGCGGAGTGGGCCTGGTCGCCTTGCTCATGAGTGTGGTTTAATATAGTGGTCAGTCTACCTGATTAGCCTGGGTAGTAGGGAGTTACCTAAGACCCCGCTTCATCAAGAACTGCTTGAGGATTGGACCCATCCATCTGATGGTGGGTTAAATGTTGGTTTAATTGTTGGATAAAATATTGGTGAAACTTGAGCAGATCAATGCATATCTTAAACTGTATGTATACTGTCGGTTTGTCTAACTCACCAATTCACTAATAATAACAAGTAGTGATAAACCCAATATAACAACACGCTAGAAAAATAGCATCACTGGGCATAAAAATGTTGGAATGACTTTCACCAATCAGCGACTGGCGGCCTACACGCCAGCTGGCAGCCCAGGCAACTGAGAACTTTTGGCAGCACACGTTGGCCAATCAGACAAGAACTGTTCCGAGGCCCTCACGCAGTTGATGAGAGGACAGGTACCCCCAGATTAATTGAACCCTTACGAGACTTAGTATCTGTGTCCTTGTCTACTCTGTAGTCCCGTGCAGGCAACAGATATTCCAGAGATGCCCAGCACAGGCCAATGGTTGCCTGTTGACAGGTACTGTGGAATGCATCTTCAGCGTACTTTGGTGTTAAAGTCGACATTTCCTGGCGTGACTGTGAACAAAGTATATATTTTTTCATTATACGACCCTTATGAGTAGGGACATGTGAAATGTGTTATTACATGGTTGCAGATTAAACTCCAAGAAACTGCATGTCCGATTGACTTTTGCGTTTAGTCAACTGTGCATCAGCCAATCTGACTCTCACAGGACAGTCAGATCGTTCTCAGTTGCCAGCAGCCAATGAAATCACGAGTTGCGCTCAAATGTGTATAGGCCACTGGGGTTTAGCCTGTTGCCAAATAACATGTCAGGTTTGCAGGTCCCTACTTACGAGACAAAACACATAATTTATAATCATTTTCTGCAGGTATTAGGGTCTACAGGTAAAGTGGTTTCTGAACGCAGCGTTTGAATTATTGCGGGAAGATAAACTACTAACTTCGGGAGATATTACAAGAAGTTACAAAATATGTAACACGTTCCCTGGATATTGTGTAACACGTTCCCTGGATATTGTGTAACACGTTCCCTGAATATTGTGTAACACGTTCCCTGGATATTGTGTAACTGATAAAGAATCTTAGGGTTCTGAAAAACCTCTCACCATATTAAGATTATTTCGTAGAACTCATTTGAGTTTTTAAACTTGATTTGATTAATTTTCATGACTTCGGAGTATAAATGGTAAAACGCAAAAGGTTAACACATCAAAATGACAAAATTAACGAACTAGAGCACCAATTGAAGACTTTTTTTTTACACCTGGTAGGTTGGCAACACGTACGTGATGACATGTACCGCATTTCAAGGCGGGAGATAAAATAAGTAAATGCCGACCGGAAAAAATTATTTATTTTGGAGAAGTTGGTGCGGGTATTCACTCAAAGTAAACATTTCCACATATTTTATATTTAATTTTTTTAAATTGATGTCACTGGTCCGAGAAATTGTTTCGGTCTTACGTCGATCCTGGATGCAGACATTACATCGCTGCTTGCCTGATGCGTTCGAACGTGTGTTTCAGCTAGAGAAACCTTCACTGACGCTTTCCTACATCTCAATAATAACACATTTTAAAACCAAGATAGTCATTTTTGTTTCGGTAATCCTGTAATGTGGCACTCATATTGTATCCAGTGCATTGTTTCCCAGATGAAAGGTAAAAAAACGCATTGTCTTGAATTCACGAAAGGATTTATTTTAAAGGGTTATTATACACAATAAGTCTTAAAGCACTATACGTCACTTCAGCATAACGGGGAAAGTTCAAAACAAGGGTGTCGTTTCCGATTATTCCCTCAGTTAATTTCATGAACGGTAGCTGTAGAGATTTTTTTCATTATAAATTATCTATATACGAAATGCCTCATATTGAAATAATGTTATTATTTATAACGAATACATTTTTCCATCTCGTTTTCAAAAGAGGCCGTGGTGTACATAAATAATTTTTCATTATATACATATTTATTTTATTATTCCGTGAGAGTCATGCAGAGACGGCGTGATATTGTTTTTCTTTAAATCTCTGTACACGCACAAACATTTACTTATAACAACAATACAAATCTCTTACCTTTTCGAGAGATTTGGCAAGTGAAGAATACTGCTGCAGGTACAAAGGAAGTGTGTACGGGCCGAATATGGTAGAAGCTCCTTCGTACCGTTGAACCTGTACCAAAAAAAAATAATTTACAAACGATTAAGGAGAGAGGTTACCACATCGACATACTGTAATCCATACTAATATATTGCTCCACAGAACTGTTATCACAAATAATTTAAATTACGAAGCTGTTTGTAAAAAGTTGGATATGAACGCTATTCTGTGTAAATATACAAAACCAGCAAAAAACAACTAAAAAAAATATTTACGCCTAATTTTATACAAATTAGAATATAAATATATGAAATTGTTGTCATTGCATAAAAACAATACGATTACTGCGTAGTGGGATCTCTGTAGTGCAAAGCAACCAAAATTCCGGTCTCCAAACTTGTCTAAATTTGCCACTGCCTTGGTTGATTTTCTCACGGTACGTCTGTTCCCTTCCGCTAATGCATTCTATCGCTCCTCCGTTATAGACACTCGCTTCAAGTCACAACACACACTCTAAGAAATTATTTGTAAGCTTACCGTGTCAGTGTATACGTACAGTGACAAAGCGCGAGTAGCAATTTACGTTCCCATGCATGCATGGCAACATTCATACAGTTGCTCGGGAAAGAGTCGATTGCGTGGTAAATATCCCAACTTTGTATAAGAGAGATACTAAATACTCCCATATTTTCAGCCTGATACGTGGTACTATTATCACTCACTGTACGAGTTAAAAACTTCGATTACAGTTTACGAAGTTTACTAGAAATATTTTTGTTGCAGTGTAGGGACGAAGCCGAAAGGCCTTGCCCCATAAAACATCGTCACTCCATCCATAGCATGGCTGCCCTAGACTGCAACTCCCCAAACACATAAATATTAATATTTTAAACAATTTTTCATTCTCTGTGATTAAACTCAACGTAATATAGTCCCTTTTTTTAACTCGCACCTTAAAGGCCAGTTCTTCGTCAGGCGCCGTGTGATTCTTAGTAAATCACCGAGATATAAAAGAAATTCTTACACAGCTTACTTCGTGAGTGGCAGTTCTTACAATGACTGAAGTTCGAACCGAAACAATCTCGGAAGATAATCGGTACGGCGGCAGCGTGGAATCGGTCCTCTACGGGTTCGTAACGCTCCTGAGAATCGACCATTTCATGGGTAAAAATTGCTAATGAAAATGTAAATTACTCTTGTGTGGAAGCAGGAAGAATGGTTTATATCTGTCTCTCCAGAAAACATTTCAGAAAAATTTGGCATTGTAGGGAACGTGACTGCAAATAAAAAAGAGGAGTTTGCCCCTGTGGAATCGATAACAGCTTAAGGATACTGCCACGTTTTACATAAACTTTTCCATAGAGAAATCCTTATTTCCATCATAAATTACCACCAGTTTTCCATCGAAAGTTTTATTTTACGAGGCAATCAACTACCTAAACGGCTGCGTAGATAGCATCATATTATATGCTGTTCAGGGCAAAATGAACACTTTTTACAGCCCTGCGTAGGAACTACTTGTATACACATTTTGTATTCTTCCACCATATGTGCAATTAACGTTATCATGGGCCTCGCCACTTTATTCGTGAGTCAGTCAAGAGAAACTGTACTTTTTTTTTTTAAAGTAAATATATTACAAATGTTTTTGTTCTTATAGTTATATGCATTAAAATCCAAAAGGAAACTAGAATATTTCAGTGTTAACAAATTTTACTCAACACGTGTAATCTAACGTTAACACATGGAACCCCTTTATTTCCACCGTTGCCAACTTTACTGGGCGCATGACAGTCAGTGCGCTCTCTAAGATATATGCAGGTAGGGCAGTGACATTTCTCAAAGGTTGATTTGAAAAAGTGCTGACTTTACCGTGAACATACTTTATCAATAATTTGTATAAGTCTAATTACACAACAGCGACCGATGTCACTTAGGCAATAAATTCCCACCTCATGTAAGATACATTTTCTATGGCAAAAACAATTATTTATTTATGTCATGTGACATCCAGTCCTAGGAAAGTATTTTAGTGCTATGCCTAGTGTAAATCATGAAAAGTGTTCACAGGTATAATTTACTTCATCAATTATGTGAATAATTAGTTTTACGACTCTTTCGGTGTAACATTCCTAATCAGCCATCTTTACACATTTTCATGTAATCGCCAAAGTATTAAAATAAGCTTGGCTTTCATATTTTATTAACGTTGACTAAACACGTTCAACACATTGAATGTTCATTTGAAGTCATTTGTGCTGTCAATAAAACGTCAAGGCTCATTTTCTACAATGTTATAATTTATTTAGAATTATTTACAACTCGACTTCGTGCATTTCTATTTAATAGAGACCTAGAATGCACTACATTTATCTAGATTTTCATTTTGAAAAGTACACAAATCAATTTCTTGCTGGAACGTGATCCTGGAAACTCATGGACCAAAAGTGACATTTTGGCGAACTCAGGTACGAAGTCGCGAAACACTTTCTCAAGGGGTGCCGGTGGGGGTTGAAATCAGAGGTAGTATCTCAACATTCACGTGCAGTAGGGAGTGAAAACTATGCGAACACTTCTTTCATTGCCACGCAACCTGTCGCGGTGGAATTCATGACCCGTGTAATGAGAGTCAAACCAAGTTGCAAGTTGAAAGATATCCGCCTCTAGAGTCAAGTTAGCGCTTCTTCTTTCTGAACTCTGAAAACTGGATCGGATGGAACCGTATCAGCACCGTTCCACACGTATCGTTTTTGAGTAAAATATAACGAAAATTTTTAAACACAACCGCCCATACAAAATTACCGTGCAATTATAAACCAATCACGCAATATAAACTGACAAACCGAAGTTGGGCCATTTTAGTCAGCGTCATTGCCCTTCCGTATTTACTACGGAAATAACTATATGAGTTAGCTGCTGCAACATGACTGAATTTAAAAATACGTAATCTAAGATAAACGGTGATTCGTGTCAAACATCAGGATCGAACTGGTACTATACCGAAAGCAAAATATACTGGGAAGTCACAGAATAATATTTGCGACAGCAGACGACAGATAATTTACTTCTGTAAATAAATATTACTAAACTATTTTACCAGAAAAGAAGTTTTACGGTAAATGTAGCCACGAACGTTCTTTAAGAATTAAGAAGAGGCACCCTTTGTGGCCGAGGCGTTTTAAGATGTCATCTTTAAAAACACACAGTGACTGGTTTCAACCTTCGTTTAGCCATTCAAGTGTTTGCCGCCAATAGGTGCACGTTTTTGTGTCTTCAATGAATAGAACGCCTCAAACGAGCTCAATGGTATAATCCAACTAGTTTACGTTTGTAATGTTAATACGTACATATTATTTCTTTTATAGATCAATACACTATAACTTTTGTCACATATCAGGAGTTATTTTTCGAGGCTGAATTTTTTATGAAACGTGTCTTGTTTCGCAAGTAGCAAAGCCCTCTGATACTCTGCACTACAACACACAAATGATTACGTACTATTTAAACGATTCCACCCAATGAATGTAAAGTCTGTCCTAACACCCCATAAAATTATTTTAGTATGTTCCCCTAGTAGACCTCAAATTACTAGTCCAAACTTTGCGTCGCTAGATGAAAAAGACTTTAAATTATATATCATTAATAAATTCTACTTGCTTAAGTCCTGCAAGAAAAAATTTACATGTGCAATATCAATACAAAGAAAGTACAGGAAATGATAGGGTATTGTAGGAATCAACAACTGTAAAAATCACCTGCCGCACTACCACACTACCATCCTATCCTGTGTCTAAAATTAAAGTGAAGGCACCGTTTCAAAGTAATGTCTGGAAGAAACATTTTAAAGCAATCTAAATATTGGAGATAATTCTGGAGCTGTCCCACAGGCTACATACTGTACCGTGCTATGACCTCAAAACTCACTAGATCAAAATATTGGAGATAATTCTGGAGCTGTCCCACAGGCTTCATACTGTACCGTGCTATGACCTCAAAACTCACTAGATCAAAATATTGGAGATAATTCTGGAGCTGTCCCACAGGCTTCATACTGTACCGTGCTATGGCCTCAAAACTCACTAGATCAAAATATTGGAGATAATTCTGGAGCTGTCCCACAGGCTACATACTGTACCGTGCTATGACCTCAAAACTCACTAGATCAAAATATTGGAGATAATTCTGGACCTGTTCCACAGGCTACATACTGTACCGTGCTATGACCTCAAAACTCACTAGATCAAAATATTGGAGATAATTCTGGAGCTGTCCCACAAGCTACATACTGTACCGTGCTATGACCTCAAAACTCACTAGATCAAAATTGATTCGCGCAAGCCACTATCTATTCTCCTACTATTGGATTTTTGAATTGAAGAATATTATCCCGTGAAAATAGAGCGACCTGTAACAGTCTTCAGATTAATAGAATTATTTTAAAATTCTAGGTAGTCCTCCATACATTACACGTGTAAATCACAGTACAAACGTTTTCTTTAAGAAATGTTATAGAATTATTTTAAACTTTAATCTGTTCTCAAGCAAGGAGAGAACTTTAAAAAAGCATCCAAGATGCCTATTGTTCGCGGAATGCTAACAGGTAATGCAACTGACAAACGCGTCGTCAAATAATAAAATCTTTTGTTTTAAGTAAACTCAGCAATGCAATGAGGCGAATAAAACTCACTTGCTGTACTTCGCGTTGAAACGGGGCCTACCATAGGCAGAGCACTTGCCAGAAACTAAAGGATCTCCTTTGTGTAAACTTCCAGACGCGAAAAGATTTTTCTGGCACCAAGAGTAATTTACTCCTACGTAGCGGAGTAATTAGCAACAGTTATAACTACCACAGAACAAAAATTTTATTAATTCAATTTTTTTGAGTTCCGGTGACTGAGCGAGTACAGTACTGGATTTTGGCCTACGGTGGTTAAGATAATCAATTCCGTCATTAATTCAGACTCGCAGCTGCTAGTTTGGTGATATGGGGAAGTCAAATCTGGACCGGTAGTGATACTAAATAGCATATAATTAGGGGCGCCTGTTTTACGCGAAAATATTTCAGGGCAAGGTATGTTCCAAAACACTTCAGTTCAGATCCACTTGTGTGGTTGGTTCATTTCAATTGTTGCGCCTCTTATATGTCCGCCCGCGAATCACGGACGGTCAGTAATGAATAAACTTCGTTCTGATTGGCTCACTAATGTAACATACTGTCTTCAAGCAAAGACAAGCGGCCAATAGCAAAATGACCATTGCAAGTGTGCACATAGGATATTGAAGTCTGGCCTCCGTGTGAATCTTTTCGCAAAAAAACAGGTGGCCCTATATATAATTATACCCAATTCTTTGTGAAAAGGACATGGTCATAATTGTATCGTATATACAAATATATTTATAAGTACAAATTTTTGTTCATATTAAAGATGAACTTAAACTATGCAAGATTTTTCAATATGGATTTGTGTCATGTTTAAAAGTCATTCGATTTGTAATAATATTATTAGTGGGTTGATTGTATATTTTATCTGATATTGGTCTCATCTAATAGATTTTTTTGCACAAAGATTGCCCGTGATGTTTTTAATTGTTATTTTAGTAAGTGAGTAACTGGAAATAACTCTACTTACTATCATTTTTAGTTTAATTCAAAAAGAAAACACTGCGGTGGGAATATGTAAAACATATTCTGTGAACGAGTAGAGTGAGCGGTCCAACTGACCTCGTACTCCTCGGGGGTGGCGATGTAGCTGGAGTACTCGTTGCACAGTCCGGCGATGACGACCCTGCTCGCTGCTGGCATGGCCTCCTTGATGGCGTGGCGCAGCCTCCGACCCGACATCGTCGTGAACTCGCCGGGCACGCAGGCGATGGCCACGTCCCCGATCAGCACCAGCTGCGTCGGCACGATGCTCGGCTGCCAGGGGTAAGGGTAGTGCATCTGCCACACACACACACACACACACACATTCACGTACGGACTACCCTTAATGCGCTTTCACACGATGCGAGCTACAGGCAAACCCTCGCGCAACACTGCTCGCCTCCCACCACGGCGAACCGGGTTCGATCCTCGGCCGGGTTACCCCCGGGATTTTCGCATGTGGGAATCGTGCCGGACGACGCCACTGGTCGGCGGGTTTTCTCGTGGGTCCCCCCCCCCCGCTCCCCTTGCATTCGGGTGGTGCTCCATAGTCAAAATCACTTCACCCTCGTTGGTTGTCAAGACATCAATGTTAGAACGCGCCCGAAAATCTGGGTTCTCGTGCAAGATGGCACTACCATACTAACACTCATGCGAGAACAGCTCCTGTACTGCAGATCTCGTACTAAATCAGGAAGGAAAACATGGCATATTTCCATGAGGGTTTTGCATGAAGCGAACGATTCTATAAATCGTTGTCTAGAATCCATGTGATCATCACACTAAAAATGAGGAAGGCAGATTTTCGGATTTTGCACATGTGCTGTGACGCCGTTTCCCCGTTAGGGTGCAGGTTACTCAAAAATACCCCACTCGTGCATTTGCCAGAAACACTCCTACACCTAATCACGGGGCAAAAGCGATCTCGGCTTCAAAACTTTGTAGCATAAATTTCACAGCTAATTCCCAATAGAAACATTATACTTCATATTCACAAAATATAAAGTAGCAGAGTCTTATGAGAGGTTAACACTACGCAACATGAGACTTTTCTAGGTTACCATTTATTTAAAAATATACTTTTGCTTTCTGTTACACTCATTTTTCAACAAAGTGAAATGCATACTATACGTCATACAATATCCATCCACAATGTTACTGTTCCGTTCCTTTCATTTGTACGGCGATGCCAAGATTTTTTACACAGCACAATCATTACCACAATACCTACAACAGTTTACAACATTACACGTAAATGGCAACCACAATTAATGCCGGGCATGTTACTTTATGTTGCGACACTTGATTTAATACTTGGCTCCGGTTCTTGCAATTTAAGTCGCCCCTGGAATGGGCCTCGCACGGGTGGTGTCAATTGTTATGTGCGCGGGGAAAGTTCGCTGACGGAAACGCGCACGAAAATTAACGGGCGTAAAAAATCTCGTCGGCTCGTACCTGGTGGGATTTTGGCCCAGCCAAAATGCGACATCTCTGAAGCAAACCTCCAGCTGGATATTTCCGGCGACGGCGATG
This sequence comes from Dryococelus australis, assembly GCA_029891345.1. Lineage (NCBI taxonomy): Eukaryota > Metazoa > Arthropoda > Insecta > Phasmatodea > Phasmatidae > Dryococelus > Dryococelus australis. The sequence goes on along the minus strand of CM057000.1, from coordinate 117,743,030 downwards.
ACCGGTGCCCATTCGCACTTCTTCAAATTGGCCTCCGGTCGGCAGCTGTAACACTTTGCGGCTCATAGAAAACGTCAATTCTTCGGGCATGCAAGATATTTCGAATTAACTGCACACGTCCGATAATGAAGCCTTACAAAGTTTGCCATGCCGGCAACCAGTCGAACCGGCCCACGGAGATCGGCGCAATTTTAAAGTGAGCATAGTTTCACTCGGCAAACAAAACTCTTATTAAACTTGCTCGCGCCACCCATCAACTTTACAATCACAAAGTTTGCATACTTTCACAAGGACAGTTCCATTTTAACACCGGCGATTTTTCTACTCCGTGGCAATTAACGTAAAAAGTTACTTTCCTTAACTCGCTCATATTCAAGTCACTTTACGAAACGGTGTTCGAATATTGCTACAACAAACTATTCGATGGGTGCGCGCCCGGGACGCCTTCTCGTACAGATCAAATCCTGTTATATTTGCCAATACTTTCGCATCAGCCACGCATGCACACATACACCCACAGACGGGGACTCGCAGCTTATGCCCGCCAGCGCGGATAAGCTGGGTCCTCCACCCCTCTCTACGCGGCCGCGGCTTCCCCTCACGCCACGCGGTCGCAACGTCACCTCGAGCGATCACCGCATTCTGGAGGCGACTTTTACAACTAAACACGTACTAAACAATCTGCGTATCGATTATACATATCCAATAGTACATGAGAGTAGCACCCTATAAAATATAAACAATATTTTCAATAAATCAATACGAATTAATAAGAGTAAGAATAGGCCGGCCTAAAATATAACACAATACAACCTACAAAAATAACCGGAGACGACCATACTCGTCTCAGTACCCAACATTGAACTGACCCATACCAATGCAGAAGTCAAAGTCACATGGTCTACAGTGGTAAATAAGTAGGTATGGTTTGACGTCTCGTCGGCAGTGAGGACATTAGAGATGGTGCAAGTTGCTCAGACGTGCAGGCACGCATAGGAATAGGACATTGCCTGCAGTAAGGGTCCATCCCAGCATTCGCATGGAGAGATGTTGGGAAACCATGGAAAATCGAAATCAGTATGGCTGGACCCGGATTCGAAACCAGGACCTACCAAATACGAGTCCAAAGTTTAATCACTGCGCCGTCTTGCTTGGTTGGTGTGGTCTACAGTGAAGAACTCATTAGTATATACCATGATTTAAAAAAAAATGCCCTGTTATATGAATATAATTGTACTTTTAAAAAGTTGATTTACTATTACACTCATTTGTAAAAAATTGATCCGTGAACGAAACGCATGAGTTCAGCGAAGGTTACCCTACAATATCGTCATAGCCCGAAATGTGTCCAGTTTACGATTAATACAGTTTGCTTATGCGGGTGTGCCACTAGGGGGCATATATTTCCCTCCATCGTTCATACCTGCAATATACCGAATAAGGCCACAGTAGCAGTGTGAGCCACAGAGCCAAGTTCAGTGAACATGCAGCATGCCCCGGCGTTACGTTCGACAAGCGTTTGCCCAGCTGAATGAGTTTGAGAGAGGCAACATCGTCGGCCCCCAAGAGGCTAGTTGAACGTTCCAGTGCATTGCTCGCTACTTGAAACATCCCGCCGTTGCAGACACCCATCGAGAATGCTCGAGTCGACCCCTACAGACTACCGGCAGGGAGGATAGTTTCATTGCGCGATAGGCTGTAAGCACTCGCGGGCGTCGCTGCGCGCCATCCACGGACATCTTACGGCGGCTGGGGATACGCCTGTGTTGACCAATACCCTTGCAGCTAGCAGAGCTAGACCCGTCAGTGCGTGTACGATTACGCTGTGGGCATCGCCGATCACGTGTGACCTGCCAGGAAGGCGCAGTATGGCATCTTGCGGGTTGGCGACGAGTGGTGTTCAGCGACGAATCACGGTTCTGTCTGGATACAGACGACCGCCGAATTCGAATCTGGGAACCTCCTGGCCAGCACCAGGAACCACTCTTCATTGAAGAGCAGCACTCTGCCCCATTAAGAGGTGTCATGGTGTGTGATGCCATTTCCTACGATACCCGCGATACGTTCAGGAGAGTGACATAACATTTCTGTAATCGGGTCTCAGGGCAGCAATAATTAAACTGTGGTATAGTATCAGGGTTTTCTGTTGGTTTATTACAGTTCTGTTTATTGCGAGAACTATTGATTTAAATGTTCCTGAATATGTTCCGATGAAGGAATAACCAGTACGGTAGCGAGAATAGATTGCTTTGTTCAAAGAACTTTATGTATAGTTCCAGCTACAATCACAGACAGGGCCACAAAAGGCAGTTCTGTTGCTACTATCTACGTTAACAATATTTCGACTGTGTCAAAAACTCTCTTGGTTGCTGTCCCAACAATATCAATCTAGATAGGTTGTATCTAAACTGAAAGATTATATTTGTTAGTGACAACAAACTCTGGTTGACGATTTATGAGGAGAAATTGTTTTGCGGGTAAAAAGCAGATTTTGGTGCACAATATTATGCAGATTGACAAGTACTAAAGAAATTTCAACGCTCACTAACATTTTTGTTTATTTAAAGGATATATAATGGCTGCCCCGAAATGTTTATTTGGCAGCAATAGGCTTCGTCTCGTCCAGAGTAAAACATTTTGCTGCGTGCGAATGCAAAACTACAGTCGTTATATTCTGGGGATGCATGCTGGCGTATTGTAAGTGGCCACCTTCTGGTCTGGCCACAGCCAGTCTAGTGGGAGTCAGAAGCTGGTTCTGTGTGGGCAGTCGCTCGGCACTGTAGCTGCGATTCAAGGCCAACGCATGGCCTACTAAAAATAGCGATTATGGGGCTAATACTGTCTCTTAAACGCGGATGCACATGGCAGTGCTAGGCGCGCGTCCTTCGTGTTGGCATATTTGTTTGTGTTCGCCTCCTTGAATCAAGTTACGAACGAATTCGTAAAGAAAGCTCTCAAGAAGCCGGGGATGGATTACATAATCCCTTTATTCCAAGTAGGTAAATGTTAGATACAAATGAGTCCAGGAAATGAACTTTCTGCGATGTGAAGTGGTCAAGATTTGGCGTGTTATGCCATTTGTTAGATTCCATGGTGTGTGCATGTGAAAGTCAAAGCTCGCAACGTCGAGAGAACTTTCGCTGTGGTAACACACTCAACTCGCGATCAAGTGGGCACAGGTTCGATTCCTGGTCCTGCCGTTCTAATTCCGGTTTTCAAGATTTGTCCAAAGGTCACACGAGGCGCCAATCCTGTTGTCTACGAACGTTGAGCAATGACTTACCTACCAAATCCCACATCCCGCAGAACATTTCTGTGAACCCCAATAACAAGCATTTTTGTTACGACTAACGAACTGTATTGCACATCAACAAACTGGGTTTACCCATAACCACTAACAGGGCCAGCCATAGGATTTCGGGGGCCTGGGGCAAAGCTATTTTCCGGGCACCCTACTTGACACGACTCGTAAGTACTTCGAATACTTGAGTACGATTTTTACTCTACAGTACAATTAGAAAACATATCGCTTGGGAACAGGTTCACTCTTTACTGTCAAGTTAATAAATATTTATGTTTATCATGAAAATATTCCCCCGTTCTCATTAAATACTGCAATGAACTATATCCGATACAATAAGTTCCCTGTTTTAAACCAAGTCGGGACAATGTACTTACATGTCAAATTCTCTGCATTATTTTATGAGCAGGTTTCGCATCGTTACATGACAATGTCAGTAAATTATACGGATAAAACTTTGCGGGGGGGCCTTTGATATCGGAGGTGTAGGACAAACTGCCCTATTTGCCCCTCATCATCCCACTTTTTTCCCCTGTGGGTGGCCCTGATCACTAAAAGTCATTTTGCTGTTGCTGCTACATACTGAGACCGACAAAAAATTATATTGGTGCCACAAAATCTTTTGCGGTGCCTATTTTGAGAAAAAAAAAAATGTTGTGGCCACTGAAATAAATGTTTGTCGCCACAGAACTGTTTCATTTTCGTACAGAAATATCGATCCTAGAAGAACGCACTTTTCTCTGTGTACCTACCTCTCCAGTGGCGATGAGAATGGGCTTTTCGCGGTGGCATTGCTCGTCAGCGGGGCTGGGCTCAGCCAGCAGGTTCCTCACGAAGTTCAGCATGGGGTTGGTGGTCCTCGTGCCCTGCTTGAAGCCCGAGGAACCCTGTCCGTCCCGCGTGCCAGCCGCGAAGCTGTAGCCCATCGCAGCCACGCAGCCCCTCACCTGAACACACACGTCCTGCCTGCGTGCAATCCCATCCCGCCTGCACGCGCCGCCGCTCTTGAGGCTCGGCCTCGCACGCCATGTTGAATTATTGGTTATAGCTTATTTCAGTTGTATGCCGACACTTATTGCGAAACTGCTACTATACAACAATCATGACAATACTCTTTACGCTGAAGTACAAACATGTATTTTGGAAATTCGTTAAGAAGCCATGCCGTGTTTTTTCGAGAATTATGAACAGATTAATGCCATTTTACAATCACCATATCACATGTGGATGAAGTTTGACGACTAAATTTGAAGGGGATTGTCAATTGTGGTAATTCTATTGTAACAAATTTTTGGTTATTTCATTGAAAAGGAAGTTATGACATATAAATGGAAAATTCAACATGGCGGGTGAGGCGGAGCCTTAAGAGTTGGATAGACCCCCGTGGGAAATCAGGCGTCCAAGGTCAAGAAGCGAGGGTGCGATATAGGCGACACTAACACGCACGCCTAGTGCCTCATCGCTCCTACGCGCAAGGCGTGCAGTGTTTCCGTCGTAACGCTGTACTGTGCAAATTAGATCTGTTAACAGTGGGGTTTTACTACACGCGATGAAAGCCCACATATTAAACTACGCCCGTATACTTGTACTTAAGGAAAATGCATAGGTAAGCTTTGAAAATGCTATATTTGACCATTTTCACTAATTTTTTTTCTCCGAGAATACACTTAATATGACAAAAGTAATAAAAAAAAGGGGGGGATAGATATTTGTTTATCTTTTCTGACAAAAAGTCGTAATTGCAAAACATTTATTTACCTAGATACAAGTATTCGTGCACACAACTATTTCACAAAAAATACGGTGGTCCATCTCACTCTTAAGTTGGACTAAGCTATATTTTACTCAGGTTGGGAAGCTCAATGCTTTTAGTTTGTCAACTGAAATTTCTCGCCACTAGGTAAACGCTAGTGTCGCATGTGTATGCCAGATTTTCTCTATTTTCTACGCTAGAAACCAAATAATTGCATTAATCATAAATAAAATATAAAATAACTTCATAACTAAGTAAAATCTTTCTTCTTTTTTCCCCCCATTATTCACGTAGCTTACGAGGATAATTATAAGTGAACTCTTTGGAACACCACGCAAACACCGCAAAACTCGTTTTGTCCCTAACCTCAGTAGAATTAACCATAACTGTGCTCACAACCATCCGTCGCACTCGTCAGTCGGCCATCCGTCAGCCAGTCATCCGTCTGCTTTTTTTTTATCCGTCAGTTGAAAGCGACTCACGGCAATCCGTCGTCCGTCAAGCCTTCTGCACGGCAAAATTCCAGTGTGACAACTTAACATCGTGATCTTTCTTTAGTTGGGTGTACATAGTAGAAGAAACAGCTAAGGGAGAATTTTTTACGCGACAAGAATTTATAATGAATTATTGTTTGAATTTTAAATTCGTGAATTTAACACAAAAAGATAATATGCACAAATCCACCGCCTTGGATATTGTTTCAAAGTGCGTATTTGCGTCCACGGGACGTCGTAAGAAGGTGGTGGCCCATCCGTCGTTCCGTCGATCTTTAAAGTTTGAGAAATGTTTGGCGGATTTACGGACAGAAAAAAGGAAGTTGTCCCTGCGATTGGTTAAAGATCACGTAACCGCCGGACGGACGGGTGACTGACGGATGTGACGGATGGTTGTGAGTCCACCTTTACAGGGGGGCTCACAATTACAAAATTACAAGGGAGTGGAGAAATTTGAGCGGCTATTAACATCGCAGCGAAGTCTCAGGAGCCGATGAGGTTTGTGCACCCGTCGTTTGTGAATGGCTAATGCTGACATTAACGTTGTGCACTCGTTGCGAGAAGTGTGCTCGACAAAGTACGGCGCACATCGAAAGCTGAACGATTGCAAAACTTAATCTCGTAAATGCATTTAAGACTGAAAAGGTTAAGCACAAGCTGATACAAGTTTCCGATCTTAACATTTTCAGTCTCTAAAGGTTAAACACATGCTGATACATGTGTGGTTCCAAACAAAACATGTGTTCGTTACAGCAACTGAATTTACTTTTTTATATGGAATAGTTATGTTCATGTTATAGCCAGCATGTGTCTGCGCAGCTGTACAACGAACGATGTCTCCCAGTAAATAATAGCCTTCCTTATTCAGCTCCGTTTACTGCAAATGTGTAGAGTACGTGATTATATACTTCCTTTGCATCCGCCAAAATAAAGAATATCATGCCTGGAAGTTTTAATAGTCGTAGCAAGTTGAGCCTGTGAACGATAAACTACACGAAGCAATTCACACCGAAGTAAATCGTGTAAAAGTATACATGTGCCAGTGTGGCATGGCGGGAATGAGGACTCTCATTACAGTCAATTCACTCACGAACACTACAATTATTCTAAAAAACCCTTCTTAAGTTCTACTTTCGGATTATTCCTCCGCCTCATGCGAACAAAGATGAACTAAATCTCGAAAATTGCACCGAAGGGGCAACGCGCCGTATTTGAGCGCACTGAATTAAAATTCAATTTTGTATAAGATCGGTTTCCTGTTAAGCATTACCAACACACATATTTCCTCTCCGTGTTTATTCAAATTAATTGTAAATGAAATAATACACTTTAACAAATAAAATATACGCAAAAGTTCTGTTCTTGAAACACACGCATAAAACGCTCGTGATACACGTCATGTTTAGGAAACCGCCTCGTTCAAACTAAGTGTAGCTAAGTCAAGTAAATTATACTAAACGACGACGCACCGTGATGCACGTCATGTTTAGGAAACCGCCTCGTTCAAACTAAGTGTAGCTAAGTCTAGAAAATTATACTAAACGACGACGCACCGTGATGCACGTCATGTTTAGGAAACCGCCTCGTTCAAACTAAGTGTAGCTAAGTCTAGAAAATTATACTAAACGACGACGCACCGTGATACACGTCATGTTTAGGAAACCGCCTCGTTCAAACTAAGTGTAGCTAAGTCTAGGAAATTATACTAAACAACGACGCACCGAATTCGTCCTCCCACCAAGGCGAACCACGTTCTAACCCCGGCCGGGCAACACCCGAATTTGCGCTGTTGATAATCGTGTCGGACTACGTCGCCGGTCGCGTGTTTTCTCGGGGATCTCCCGCTTCCCCCGGCCCTTTCATTCCGGCGCTGCTCCATTCTCACCTCAATAACCCTTATCAGCTCTCAAGACCTCGACGTTAAGAGCCGCCCGGTTTGATGGCTGCACTGCGATGTTGCACAATTTGAAACAAAAGACTGCTACTTCGATGATTAAAAAAACACCCAATCCTATATGTGATGAAACTACACGGTTCCTATTCACCTGTCGTATCATTTCACGGCATTATTTTCAAGTGTAAGCAAAGAGTAATAAAACACGCGCCTTGGAAAAACTGGCGAAATTTATTTTAATAACTACGCCATTTTAAAATTATACTGGTACAACGATTTTCGATAATTTTTCCGCGGTTATTTTTGACAAGAAAGAGTATCTTTAAGAATTTTTTTTTACAGTCACTGAGAATTGCATTTGCTTGAATAAAATAAAAATCATGACATGTAAGAAAATATTAGGGCCTATAATGAAAATACTTAGTTGCTAAAGTATGCTCACTACATCGAGTTTGCTTGCTGTGCAGCACACAAGGCTTAAAGCCATATTATGTATTTAGATATGCCATATAATCGACTTGCACAAACATAGCAGAAAGAAAATTTTATCCTTTGAAACAATAAGTTTTTAACCAAAAAAATTTTTAAGGCGAAATTATTAATAATTGAGGTGTAACGTTATCAATAAGGATAACTGTTATCCTAAGGCACTGAAAATGTTTAAATTGCTTTTGACATCAAACGAGATACACATGCAAGTAGATTTTTAAAAATATATATTCTGAATGCAGTTTACAAAGGATCTGAAAGAACGTTTTAGGTACGTTACATGTTTAATAGACATGCCACTCAATGAAATAAGTACATTACAGTTCTGAGTCTTCGTGTTAATATTCTTATAGGCGGTTCGTGTTAAAGTGAGTAATTTTGAGGCCCCAGCTACTTTTTCCTTTGAGCAATTTTTTTTTTAACCACATTTTGGAAATAAATGTTGCTATGCAAGTAATAAAAACTGTGAGTGAATTCCATCTTACTTGGAAGTTAACGTCTAAGTCTGTAATCAAATATATTTATTGACTACTATTCCAAATTGGGGGAGGGGGGGGCTTTCAAAGGTGCTCACTTTACCGTGAATAGCCTATACAAACTGTGCGAGAAGTTTCAATACTTCAAAAACTATTACCGTTTTATAACTTTTCGTCTTTTCGTCGTAAACTGAAGCGGTGGCATTAGGCATATCGATGTACTGGTGGACGAATTTTAGTGGACCCTTCACTTCGTGAGCACCATTCTTGTCCTGGAAAAGTTCCTGCGAACACAACACAGCACACACTGTCAAAAAATTGTAATTTTTACTGAGAAATTCTTTGTTATTTTACAAATGCTTTAACAGTGCAAAGATTTCTCTTATAAAACTACTCGTTTGTAAACCTATAATGACTATACTGACACGTTTCTACAACTTCCAGCAAAATGGCGGACTCTCAACAAAGTAATACCGTATATAGCTGTTTGTGCAAAAATTATGGGCGATGTAAAGTGTAGCTGCGTGCAAAAAGAAATGTACTGCAAGTTTGAATAACGTAGAATATCGTAAAACCATAATGAAACGTGGCCGTATTATTGATTAACTGTTAATGTTTCCTAGCTACACAGAACTCTTAAATCGGCTCTCAATACATCGTTAAGAGCTGTCGGAATCTCTTAACTCAAACACACGTCTTAAAATGAAATAGATGTACCTATTCTTCTTAACCAAATAACTTCAGTAATATGTTGTAGGTACTTGGAGTTATATTTACCGTAAAACCATTCTTGAAGTTCTATGTCAGTCTTGTGGTTAAGGGTGCCGGCTGTTAATTCAAGGGGTGCGTGTTCTAGTACCCGTGAAGGCAAAGATATATATATATATATAATATATATATATATATTTTTTTTTTTTTTTTAATTATATTGCATTATAAATTTATCACATTTGTTTTCTAGAAGAAAAAATAATTTCATCTATATTTCTCAATAATATCAATTGCAATACAAGATTATCATTTGTAATACTATAGAGAAATGTTTTGCAGATTTTACAAGGAACTCTTTGTAGTTTTACTAAGGATTTTCTTGGCATCTGGGTTTCCAAAGGATTTTTCGTGTAAAATTACAAAAAAAAAATTTAGAGTCCATATTTTATTAAATTCCGTAATTCACAAATACCTGCAACATGAAATTGCACATTGCTCTCTGAACGGATAATTCCAAAGATTGATTCTCTTACACAATCAGTATGTACAACGATTACACGACACCTGCAACTGGGCGTTTTTATACACTGGAGAGTAGATCACACTGTGTCAAATAGAGGTAATAGAGACGCTCGAGAGGTAACCACATAATACGCAAAAGTACAATGTCCGTTGTTGTGAAGTGATCAGGCCTTAGCTGGAAGGCCTGCCTGATCACACCTTCAAACATTGAACCAGGGCACGAGCGTGATTGCAGTGACCTTGCGAAAGTCAGTTGCAGGACTTGGCTTATCTTTGAAAGCAATAACTTTAGAAATTGAACCAGAAACTTATGCAATACTAGTGAAACAATTACAAATACAGGCTTCCCTTGCCCGGGACTTGAACCCAGAAAAACTTGTACTACAAACTACCGTGAAATGCACTGCATTACGGAGGTCGGATTCGGATTCGACCAGTAAACGGGGCCGGAAATGTTAAACAACGCGCCTTATATAGGCCAACGTAACACTGAGCACGGCGTCTTTTGTCGTCGGGCCATTGGAACGAGAAGACTACTGAAGATGGGTACGTCCGGCCGTCGTTAACCGCCTCCTAGAATCAGCTTCCGGCAACATGCACAAGGTTGGGACTTTCCTCTTAGACTGCAATAGTAGTGGCATGAGGTAATAAACCTTAACATTATTAATTAGCACCTTGTTATTCCATTTAAGCTCCTCCGATCAATAGTCTCGTAAGTAGTTATTGTATAATCCTTATGTTCAACAAACCCCATATTATTCTGTTGTGCTCTACATGATCATGACTCATTATTTTGCTACGCCGATAGCATCTTTCAGGTATGAACTGACCAACAAATCAATTTATAACACAATGAGTTTTTTCGTGATTTTTTTTCCAGCACGTATTCTTTACAGAACATTTTTATTTTATTAAAAAAATTCTCCACCAAAGGACAAAATTATAAAAACTAAGCAGGACCGTGGGACACAAAGACTGTGGGATAATGATACATCGGGAGACGAGATAAATAACCTCACATGTCCACGTGACCCAATCAGCGTGCAGCGAACAATGAAGACACCTTGGGTCAAGTCAATTTTAGCAGGTTTCTGACGGCCCCAATGCTTATGTGCCCCAACGTGTAAAATATCCCCTGCTAGGCGCGGGACACTTCTTAGTTGCAATACGTTTCTAACTGTAAGCTAGTCATGGGACGTTCGCGAACGAGTCATTCAAAACGAACGACTCGCTGTAGAGAGAGCGATTAGCATGCTCGCCTCCCACCAAGGCGAACCGGGTTCAATCCCCGGCAGGGTCACCGGATTTTTCGCAAGTGGGAATCGTGCCGGACGAAGCCGTTGATCAGCGGGTTTTCTCGGGGATCTCCCGTTTCTCCCCGCGTCTTCATTCATATTCACTTCAATCGCCCTCATCGGATCTCAAGACCTCACTGATAAGAGCCGCCCAAATCTCTTCGCTTCACTTCTTTAGAGAGTCGAATCATTCACGAATGATGAGAACTACACGGCTCGGCGATTCGCTCCGCTCAGTCAGCCCTAAAGGTGATCGGCTCGGGAGAGATAACAAAAATTCTAGTGTAGCATTTAACAATAGTGTTCAAAGGGTGTATCTCCTCTTTTTACGAACACGCAAGCTGCAAAGCCGGAAATAGGAACACCATGGATGTGGCCATGTATTTCTAAGCATTGACAAAAGCACTCCGGCATAATAAGCAAGAGGTTTTCGAAATATATTCATTAAATATTTGTCTAATTTGGTGACATCAAAATAATTTGGGTCCTCGAGTTTTCTACACATTTCAATTCACCGACTTTTTTTTCACTCTCGTAATAATGTTAAAAATAATATACAAAAAATTTTGCTTTTAACATTTTGAATGAATTCAAAAACAACAAAATTGTTACGAAAATAATTACAATGCCTCAAACTGTGTATAAAATGCCATGTGTTATGCAATCGCATGTATTTTCATCAGTGCAGTGTTGCGAGCCAATCTTCACATCGATACTCCTCGACTCTTTGAAGCTCGACTGACTCTTTCGAACGACTCTCCACCAAGAGCGAGAGCGAGTGAGATAGTTTGAAATGAACTGATTCGACACATCGCAAGTAAGCAGTCGTGTCTGTTCTCAATTTAAAAAAAAAACTATGGGATATTTTAACAAAATTCGACGTCTAGGGCAGAAATGAAGGGTGTTATTCTGTTGCCAATTCATGAATTATGGTTACTAAAACATAAATGTGAGTTATTGAAACGAGTCGGAATCAGCAGGAATTGCTGTAATTTGCACTCTCTTTACGATGTTTATTTTTATGTACAACAGGTTTTTTTTAAGCTTTAGCGACAATGCTTTAACTTTTCGGAACAGATTTCTGTATTAAAACCCTATCGCAACTGCTTGAATTCCGACGAAAGATAACAAACCCGGAGCTTGTTTTACGATATTTTCCATCGCCATTGCAATGTTTTCTTACGGCCGGAAGTGACCTTGAGGCGATAAATATTGTTTATTATGGAGATTCATTAACCCATGCAGGCCTAGTAAACATGTGCACTAACGTGTGCATGGCGATCAGGCCATAACCATACACTCGTAGACTAAAGATGAGGCAGACCAAATATTCGTGTTCTCCTTGAGTACCCAACATTGACCTACCCCAACTCAACACAACTGTCAAACTCACACGGTCAACAACGATAGACGTGTTTGTTTACATCTTAATTTTGGAATGGCAGACATTATTATATTAATAACTAGTTACCCGCCTCGGCCTCGCTCGGGTATGATTTGCAAATATGACGTTTAGATTCACAGTAAGTATATGCACTAATTGCTTAAGGTAACTAACAAAGGATTAATACTGTGTTGTTAAAAAAGTCTTCGTAAGTGAACCCCTATTTTTAGTCAAATTTAAAAAAAAATTGTTACTGTGGGTCATCCTTAAAACATAAACATATGCTGTCGAGGATTTTTTTTTTTTGGACTTTTTGAGATCTACAATTCTGTAGCACATTAATTTGGTGTATATATTACGGTTTAGTCAGCGTAAGCCATGTAAACTCCCGAAAAGCGGTTTTTTTTCCGATTTGATTAGAAAACGTCGACATTTCTTTATAATCTTTACATGAAATATTAATACATTGTATATGTTTACCTTCCTCAGAAAATTCTCTAAATGATGGGGAAAACTGTATCAAAATGCATCCAGTAGTTTAGAAGCTTTAGCCGAATACACAGACACACGCGGCCGGGCGACTTCGTTTTACACTATGTATAGAAGAATTTTACCAATTATAATTTACTCAAACTGCATTGTAAAATGGTTAAAGGAAGTGTAACAACCCCTCAAAGCAATAGTTTACTAAATAGTATTTTATCCTCAAATCCAATCCACGCCGTGTTTCTTAGTCGTGTTGGCAGAAAAGTGTTTCACTGTCGGGACACGAATACTGGTTGTGTGAAGCCAGCGAGATCGGTATACCTCACATTTAGTCTACACAAGCATTGCGAGACTCATCGACAATTATATTCTGTGTGGGTAACCATTTGTAAACCGTGCTTCTCTTCTATGTTATGAATATTTCCAATCACTACAACCAACACGCGGCCATGACTCACTGGTTGAGATCACGGGACGAGTAGTGTGTCGGCCTGGGTACGGCACCCGTCAAACAAGTGTCTTATCTGCAACACCTGAAGCGGTAAATTAAACTGTTTCTGCGAGGGATAAGTTCGAAACATATGAACGTGGCTGATCTTAGGTCACGCGGGCTTTCCGTGGAGTAAGACGTGTGCGGGGATAATAAGCGCCTGAGAGTGTAGGAAAATACATCGTACCCCCGACATCGAATATTAAGCAACTTCAGCATGGTGACGAAAAGAAAACCTTTTCACCAGCACTACTATGTTTCGTCCATCCACCGTTACATCGCACTTTCTGTGAAGCCCTACTAAAGTTCTGTTTGCGAGATATTTCTGAGCCTCGTGCAAACAAAGCTCAACTGATTCTGGAACCGCATTCGTGCGCACGCAATGTAATAATATTTTGGATAATAACTTTTTCGCATTAGGCATTACCAACAGCATATCGTTTTTCTCCCTGTTTTAATTCACATTAATTATAAAGGAAATATTATAATTGACAGAAAGGATGTTTGTAGAAATTCAATGTAAGAAAAAATAAGGTATAGGCTATTCACGGTAAACCGAGCACATTTGAAAGCCCTGCTTAAGATCTACTTGTATACACATTGAGTATTCTTCCGCCTTATGTAAAATTAACATTGCCGTGGGCCTCATCGCTTTATTCATGCGTTGGTCAAATGAAACTGTGAAATTATTAATAATGTAAATACTTTACATATATGCTCATTTTTACACTTCGATGCATTAAAAAAGCAGAAAGCGAAAGAATATTTTTTAATTGATCACAAATTGCTACCTAACACTTTTTATTCGACGTTAATATATGGAACTACTATTCATCCATCGTTACCAACTTTACTGGAAGAATGTCACTCAGTGCGCCCATTAAAATATGTGCATGCAGGGGAAGTAACTTTTTCTGAGGTTTATTTCTAAAGTGCTCACTTTATAGTGAACAGACTTTATCTCACGTACCGTGTTCCACATAACCCCTATAACCGTGTACCTGTTCAGAGAAACAAAATATTTAAGTGTCGTGTACTCGTGATTCAATATGACTGACACAGCCATTTAATGTTCAAGATTTACTAGGTAGGCTTTGGTAGGTTGTGACACAGTTACCTTCTCACACATAGCACTTTGGTTGAAAATAGAGGCGTAAACAAGCATGATTTAAAAATATGTTCAGAAAATAACATACATGTAGAAGCAGTCATGTTGCCCCAAACTCTGGAACACAAGGTAACCTGATTACACTCCGGCGCAGGACAAATGATCTCGATGCTGCAGGACACTCACCTGATAGAATGCCTTATAGCCAAAATTGTTGTATTACTCAACACTTTGCAAGCCAGAAAAATAGATTTGCCATGTATTTAATCAAGGAAGGTTAGGGTTCTGCCATTTACCAGAATAGACGCAACACACTGCATGTATGTTTCAGCCTCTGACTTTTCATTTCCTTTCCTTTTAACATTAATTAACTTAATTTGTGCTGAAACGAAATGTAAGTGAAAAATCCTGGATGGCAATATGCAAGAAGACACTGAATAAAATTCTAACTGCCGTTACGTCGTGGTCCTTTTTGCAAACAAGCCTTTATATCCTTATGTGTTAGCTGCGCAAATTATTAAAAATGTTTCTGGCTGTCAGAGGCTCGATCAAAAATAGTTCTGTTCCAAAATTAGCATAGTCTAGATTAATATTATTTAAAAACTTACTTGGCTAGCTGTTTTTTAAACGGAGATACACAAGAACTCTTTAAACGGACATTTCTGGTGAATAAGACTGGAACTTATACTGGCGACGCATATCCAAAATGGCGCCGGTTCAAATGTTTTGGAAGGTTTTCTATTAAGGTTGAAGTAAAGCAACTGCCTATGGAGCACTGCACCTGACTGGAGAACTCATTAAAAAAAAGTCGTACAGACACCATAAAAATTGTCAGGAAAGTGCATTTTATGCTGTGTATGAAAGAAAAATGTACAGATTTTGCAAAATCATAAAATACTTTCCTATAATACACTTTTTAAATAACAAAATAATCGATTACTCTAGTCTGCATTTTTAACCAAATTTAAGCGCATTTCCATTTTGGATGCTTCGGAAAGCAGAATTGCAAGAAAATCTTATTCAAGTAAGATCGTCAAAATTAATATTTATTGTAATCATGTGTATTTTATAGCACAATAATAATGTATCATATCAATTTTATAATTAACATTATTTACGCCAGTTTCAGCCATGAATGTTTGTGACAAATAGACGCACATACAAATAATTATAAGAATTATTTCCTACATTATTATTACAATTTTCTTACATACAATCATAGTAATCATTATGACGATATTCCATGTCGAAGAGTTTCTCGCAAATTCTGTTTTCCGAAGCATCCAGAATGGAAATGCGCTTAAACTTGGTTAAAAATACAGAATACTTTAGTAGATTTTCTTTTTTTTTTTTTTCTTTTTAGATTTAAAATAAATATTTTAGTAAAATATTTTGTAATGTTGCAAAAGTATACATCCTTCTTTCATATATACAACACAAATCGCACTTTTCTGACAGTTTTTATGGTGTTTCTATGACTTTTTTTTATGAGTTCTTCACATTGTGTAGTAGGGTGCAGTGCTCCATAGGCAGTTGCTTCACTTGAACCTTAAGGGAGATATCATAGTGATGAAAGACGTAAAATACGAGGTTCTGTTGTAAATAAGAGTTGTACTTGTAGGAAATTCTTTATTTGATGGGAGCAGGACAGAGGTGGACCTCTCCGACGATTGCAGGTTTCTTTCGTTGCGTTAAGGTGTTGGCTGACATGGGGTCACTGTCCACGGATGTACATCGTCTAGCCTGCCTAGCTCCTACAGCTACAAAACTCGAAATGGCGCTGAACCAGCACACACATTTCGGCAAAAACAAACTTGCAGTTCCTAATGTCAGCTGGAGGGATAGAAAAACAACCTAACAATCTAAATTAAAAACCTCCACAACATCCCTTTCGGACGAGCGTCCTCTCTAACGTCTGCTTTTCTTCGATGGTAAAGGTAGAGAGAGAGAGAGAGAACTGCCTAGCTGGCTGGACCAGATTACCCTATGCTAAGCTCACCAACCAATAGGGATGCAGGATTCAAACCAGCAAGCCAACCGGAAGGTGTCCTATTCGAACTAAGTGCAAACGATTCACACCAACAGCCTAACTTAAAAATCGTGTATAGTTTACAGTCTCGCAACGGAGATAAATTACAATAAAATCCCTGAAACAGTTACAGAAAAGGTAAGACCAAGAGGAAAATAAAAATAAAATAAATATTTGTTTATATACACATACAAATAAAAATAAAACTAATTATCTCATTTGAACAGTAATTATTGACATCCGTACAGCTAATTTTAAATGTCCTATCATCTCTAACATATCATCTCTAACATCCTGTATATGAAGCTTAATAACAATTATGTACATAAAAATATTATGCTACAGAAATGCCAACAAGTGCATAAAGTTTATTCACTCTACACATTGGTGCAAAAATAACATCATTTACAAGGAGCGTCATTTAAATAAATTCTGCATGTATATGTGGTTCATACTCTTATGTCAGAGTTCAATCAATATCTTACCCAGTCAGGGGAGTGTAACATTATTATTTACAAAAAAAAATCCTGAAAAATAATACAGAAAAAACAAAACAGGACAGTCAAGCATATCTCAAAGCACAGGGAACAAGACATAATTGTTGGGAATATCTATTCACGTCACCAGAGCTGGGGTGGCATGAGAATGTTTTTTTTATTCCCTCTTTTTATTGTGTCCGGGTATGTCCAGACGGCACATCACGTGACCCTATTTGCAAGTTATCGCGCAGCTGTGGAGCTCCACTCGCAGCTCGTTGCAGAAAACTTTTGTTGATTCTCGGCTGCGTTCAGCGGAAAATCGGCGCACACGCGCCAAAAAAAAAAAGGGTGCGTTCTTAGCTAGTCCAGCATGGAGAGCGCGTGCGGGCAAGCATGACGTAGTCGGGCTACTTTGCAGCAATCAGTGGCGCAGTGCCACCTCGCACTCAGTGGTGTACAGCTCCAACACACTGCGCACGCTTGCAATAATCGTTGCACTAAAGGAACACTTAATTTGCTGCACTTTTAACAACTGTACTCTTCGTAAATGTGCGAGCTGTTGAGACTCGTCAGTCTCTGGCTACAATGCGTGTGTTCTGAGAGAGTGTATGTTTACTGTATTTACTTCGTGCAGTGCGGGACTACTCGTCATTGAGCTACACACAAGTGTTGACTAGGCGCAGCACTATGGTTCTTTGGTGACATTGATGTTCAGATACAAACACTTCATATGTACGCACACTCATTTGACTATATTTATCGTCGCACCGACTGGCTGTTAGGGTATATTTACAACATCAGACCACTACACACAAGGCTGAACCTCTCTAACGTCAACATTCGCAGTACACAGAAAATATACACAACACTTGAAAGGAAATACATTAAGAAATATACCAACATTCAAAACAGTTTCATTTTTCCTACCTGAAGCATACACATCTCTAAGGAATAACTACATATCTTACCTGCAAACACATTAAATAACACTTCAAAACAACATCGAAGAAAATGGGTAATAGCAGAAGACATAAACAACTCTTATCACTACTATGTACAACAACAACAAAAAAACTTCGCAGGATAGCAGCAGCTCAAACTATGCCAAAAAATATATATTATCACACTTCATAACAGAAAAACTTGCACCTCCAGGCATTGGATTACTGAGAAGAATTTTCAACCCAAAATGGATAAAACCATTCATTTCAATGGATGACGGAACCACGGTACGTGCATTCCAGTTCTAGAATGTTTACTTGTTTGTGTAAAATTAAAGGCCCTCTGGGTCCATCTGTTCTTATCTTTCCAAATACTTCAGATGGAGCTGCGTCTGGCTGTATGAGGTAGGGACAGACTTGGATATTGTGCGGTCAGGCAGACTAGATGTGTTTTTGCATGCAGCTTCAGTCCGTATTCATCCCTCAGTATGTACTCCTGGCAATAGGCAACTGGCTTGGTTTCAATGCCAAGCACTTCCTCTCACTTCAGGTGGAAAATAGCACGCATCGGTGGTAATGTTTACTTCATAACAAAGCTCATCAGTCTCCTTCCCAGACACATGGTGCGGGGCTTCAAATAAAATTCCTTGGAGGTAAACAAATTAATGACTAGTGTGGCTTTCCAGAGAGGCAGCAGAACACTCAGTTGGGCACTTCCTCGAAGCTTTACACGAGTAACAGTGCCTCTAATGATATGCACCCTCTGATTGCCTACGTTCTTCAGGCTTCTCTTAGATTTGTATTTCGTGACAACTTCCTCTTGCTTGGGCCGAATTTTCTCCTACATGTGAGCGGTAAACTCGCAGAGCCACTCAATTATATCTGCCCACTACATCTTCTGTGCTGGGCGTTACCAAATCGTGACAGTTTTTTAAGACTTCCCTCTTCACTTCGAACAGACCTGCATATAATGGCATCAATTTTTCCATCACATGGTCCCAATGGCAGTTCAAACAAACCACGTGCATTAAAACCCACAGTCCAGGGTGTAATTCATGTACTCTAGACTTTTTAGCGTACTTTGCTGGCTTCCCTGCAGATAAATGCAATATACGTCGAACGAGTGCTTTTATCTCTGCTCGTAGATCATTAGACTATTTTTCGCTGGAGTGTGACATCCTAGGAAGTACAGGTAGCTTATACGGGTCATATATCTCCGAATGTTGGCCCGTTAGAATCTCCCAATGGGTTAAATTAGTAAGTTCGAGAATTGTGTGATTGAACATAAATTCTCTGAGTGAGATTTTGTCTCTCCAAGCTTGTTGCACCACATGACAGAAATTCAGCAAATTATTTCCCAGGTGTTTCATCCTTCCTTCGGCGGGGTTCCCCTGTGGGTGCCAAGACACTATGGTACTAGGACCAATTCCTTTTCCTCGCAACTTAGTTTGCCATAAATTTCCCGTGAATTACGTACCCTTGTCGGACAAAACATACGCTGGTTTGCCATCCTCTTTAATGAACAGTTCCAGCTTACTTACTACTGTTCTGGCATTGGCTTGGACGATGGCGTATAGTTTGGTGTATTTATAGAACACATCCATTACCACAAAAATATATATTACGCCTGCTTTCGACCGTGGCAATGGTCCAAACAAATCCTCTGATACCAGGCCGAATGGGTTTCTCCGGGATTATTGGTGCCAATTCTTACTGTGTTTGTAACTTATTTGAACATTATATTTAAAAAAAAATGGTCTGTGCAGGACTTCATATGTTTTGTGAATGCCAACATGGCCAATCAATTCTTGCGTTTTAGTGATTAATTCCATTTGCAAACTTACTGGGATGACTACTTTCTCTTCGTCCTTGAAATCTGTTGGGTGCAGGCTGTGCGGAAATAATATTCCATCAAAATTTGTACAGAAGTAATTTCTTAGCAGATGCTATGAGGGTACTTCCTGTAGCTTACGTAACATTTTGCTACCAAATGCATCATTCTTCTGTTCTTCGAAAATATTTTCAAGAATTTTCCTCGACATATGAGAAAATTCTGGTCGCTTCACTGCCTGCTCTACAGAAAATTCGTGCAGCTTCTTGTTTACAATTTCTGGTGTTCCGGATGGAATACGACTAAAGTCAGCTGCGATATTATCGCTCCCTTTTATGTGCTGCAAACCCACGCCAAATTCTTGGATTATAACTGACCACCTGGTCAGACAGCTGTTGAAAATGTTGTCTTTTCTTACGCTTAGCTTAGTTTGTAATACGATCCGTTCACCCAATAACACGTTTCAAAAATGATGTAGCACCCAATCTACACTGCGCATCTCTTTTTCAGTCACGGTATAGTTCTTCTTTGCTTTATTAAGTGTATGGCTAGTCATCGAGACCGTATTTTCGCTGCCGTCCGAACTTAGCTGTGCGAACTTAGCTCCAAAATTTTAGCTAGATGCATCAATGTACAAATAGTATGTAGCACTTGTACATGATGGTGAAATACGTGTTCCTGCAAAAATAATTCCTTTACCCCTTCAAATACTCTTTGTTTTTCTCTGTCCATGTCCAAATCACATATTTCTTTAACAATTCAAACAGAGGCGAACAGACTTACGCAACGTTATCCGAATAACTGCAGTAAAATCCGACTACCCCAGAAATCCTCTCAGCTGTTTTACGTTTCTGGGTACTTGAAAACATGTAATTGTAGCGAGCTTATCGGGTGCTGTGCGTATCCCCTCTGGAGTTAACACATGGCCTAGGAATAGCATTTGTTCTCGACAGAAGAGCGACTTTTTTTTAATTCCACTGCCATTCCAGCCACTAGTCAGCTTGCTTAGCACAGACTGCAGATGCACTTCATGCTCTTCAAAAGTAGCTGAGGCGATCAGAATAGCATCCACGTAACAGCATGCGAAGTCAGCGCACTCTTCACCTAGGGTAATGCTCATGCACCTGGTAAACTGCGAAAGAGCATTGCAGAGTTCGAAGGACTGCACTTCAAAACATAACTGTTGGTTTCTGAATAAAAAGACTGTATACGGCTGTGACTCCTCCATAAGCGGTAAAGGCTGTTCACGATAAAGTGAGCACTTTTCAAATCAATATTAGAAAAATGTCACTGCCCCTGCCTGCATATATTACAATGGGCGCACTGAGTAACATGCCCCTGGTAAAGTTGGTAATAATGAATGGAAAGTAGTCCCATATGTTTACGTCGAACAAAAAGTGTTAGGTAACCATTTGTGATAATTTAAATTATTTCATATACTTTCTGTTTTTTTAACGCCTCAGTGTGTAAAAATTAGCATATTTATAAAATGTTTACTTTTCTAATTATTTTCACTTGACCAATGCATTAATAAGGTGATGAGGTCCATGGCAATGTTAATGTTACACAAGGAAGAAGAATACACAATGTGCATGCAAGTATGTCTTATGCAGGGTTTTCAAAAGTGCTCATTTTACTATGAACAGCCTATACCTGCCATTAACCATGAATCAGGTCGATAGTCGATATAAAACGAACTCCCTGGTAAAGCCTTAGTAATTCCTCTGTTGGTCGCGGACACTTCCTTGATTTGATGACAACACTATTTAGCTTGCGCACGTCTAGACATATCCTTACTGATCCGTCCTTCATCGCCACGCATACCATAGGGTTGCTGTGTGGATTCGCGACATTCTTTATCGCTTTCCAGGACAACATAAGTTTTAAATAATCTTCTGCTTCCTTTGCGTATTTCGCCAGGATTGGGTACGATTTGCAATGAAAGGGCTTCGCCAGGTTCCACTTTAACGTAGGCTTTGAATATTTATCTGGTTGTGGCTGGTCTGTTCCGAGAAAATTCCTTGCTGACTAGTAACAGCCGTTCTAGATAGCACTTCTTATTGCGGTCAATTACTTCAATTTCCTTTACTGCCTGAAAAATATATTCTGCCGACATGGTCGCCTGCGTAGATGGATATTTAACTAGCTGACACTCTGCAACTTGCAGCTGGCAGAAAAACTGATCTGAGCACCTCCAGCTGTCTGGAGTGGTTACGGTGCTCGACTCTCCATCGCCGATCTGAACCAACCAGCCACCAAAATCCAGACTGATCTTGTAACATGTCAGAAAATCTATCCCTAAAATAACTTGCTTCGTTAAACCTTTAATCACTACAGTATAAATTTTTCTGGTTCTTCCTAGACCTTCGATTGGTAACAAAACTTGCCTGCTAACTATTGGGCTTGACTTGGAGATATAGCTCCTATTATGCGCAGCCTCGGTGCTGATATGACGGGTAGCTTAAAACCAGTGGTGCAAATGTCATTTACAAAAGCTTCGGCTAGACAGCTTACCTCTGCTCCACTGTCTAATAAGCAGGGTGATGGTAATCCACACACCGTCAACGTTATCTCGAGCACAGTGTTTCTTGCATACCTATTACGTCTTCCGCCAGATCATCTAGCAAAAACTCTCTGTTGGTCTCTTCTAGTAGCACGGTGTTTACTAAAATTTCTACTGATCTCAGTGGTTCACTCTCGCTTTCTTGCGGGACGTCAATCACACAATCGGACCCCTTGGTGACTTTGATATTTAATGGAGCCAGTAAATGGGACCCTATTTCCCTGACCCTTTTCAGTTTAACTTATGATTGGGATTAGCATTGGAAGTTGACTTGTTCGCTCTAAGTAATAGTTGGTGGTGCAGGCATGAATGGTGGGTTGCGTTGGTCTAATGGCGCTTGATTGTCGAAATACCTACCCGGTTGGGGTATAATGTACCACGCATTTCTCGGCATGTAGCAGGCCCCTTCAGCTTGCTGAGAATACTCGCCTTGCGAAGTGTGTCGGCCTGCTTACGTTGACCATTATACACTTGCCTCTGTTCGTGCGCTTGAGACATATCCCTTTCCATACATCCTGGATATGGGGAGGTTGTTCCTTCTTCGCGAGTGGCGGCGCCTTAGGCGACGCAGGTGATCCCGGGCTTCGGGCTTCTCCTGACTTCTCTCTCTCATGCTCGCTTCTGATGTCGCGATTCCAACGATAGCCGCATTTACGTCTACCACTTCAGCCTGAGTAGTACTTTTGGACTCTGAAAGAATGCTAGCTATTCCACTGAGCTGATGCCCGGCTTAGAGAATACGGCTCACAAAGTAGTGCACTTGATAAGTGTGCATCCTAGGGTTCTGATCTTGTCTGAACCCTCCTCTATTCTGGTTAGGAGGGTTGCCTGGATACAAGGGCGGGGAACGCTCTACGAGAGCGGGCGACTCTCCATCTTGAATAGTTTGTTGATGTTGCAGCTTATCGATCTGATCGAACGCCGATAATCCCTCTCTAAAAGACACCAGATCGACGACTCTTCAACCAGTCCAATGGGTCTGATTGCGATAGGGGAACTATAGCGATATCATTTACATGAACTCCTCGTCGTTAATTGGTAGGTTGAGATGGCGCGATTTTTTTCATATACATCTTAAATATGGGCCTCCAGGCTTCAACCTTTGCCGTAAAAAATGCTCTTGAGTGCAGTTGTGCTCTCGAATTTCCCTGTACTTTGGTACTCCAGAAATATTCTGTGAATTTCTGTAGAAATTCTGCGTATGTGGTTACGCTATTCCTCGCTACTTCCCGCCGATAATAGGCCGTAGAAGTCAGAGCTAGGCAGTGTAACATGTCGTTATCTGGCAAGCAAAACAACACCGCATATTGATCGAATTTCGTAAGGAAGTTGATCGTGTTTTCTCCAGATTTCCCCTCGAATTTTGGTAACTGTTCTGCTCACAATTTGTATGGGTAGTGGAGCAGAATACTGATTGGAGCAATTGTCAGCGGAACAGCTGATACTGAAGCAGTGTTCCGCTCACACAGTGCTGCTCGGCTCCTAGTTTCTGTCGGTAGAGTACTAGTGCTGAGGGGCCGCATCTCCTCTCTGTTTTACTCGTTTACTCCCAAGTGTAGGTCACTTACTCCTTCTACTACTTGCGACAAGTGGTCGATTTTATCAGACACCTTAGCCAACTTTTCTGCCGTAGTTTTCCCTACCTGTTCTAGTCTGTGTTCCACGTGGATGTTCTGTGGTTCGAATCTTTCTGTGTAAGCGTGGTTTTATTATGTTCAGGTCTGCTGTGGGTACTGGCTGAGCCTCCAGCTCACTCATCCGTTGTTCGACCTCGCTGAACTGAACAGCGCTAGCTTTCTTAACTTGCTCGAATTCATTCCCAGGTTTCATTTACCTCTCTATGCACTGCATTCAATTCAGATGTCAATTGCTGCAGGTTAGCTGCCACATCTTCACGAAGTAGAGATACCTGAGACTGTAGCGTTTCAGTTATCTGTGACTTTAGGGTTGCGGACTGTGTTTGGATTTTGACCTGCATAGCTTCAGTTAATTGAGATTTTACTACTTTCTCTACTTGTGTTTTCATAGAGTCTGTCAACTGGGTTTCATTACCCCAGACTGTGCTTGTAGGTGCGTCTGCATGGCTTCAGTTAGTTGTGATTTTACTTCTCCTAATTGCGCCTGCGGTGTCTGTGATTGGGCTTGTATTAAGGCTGTGAGCTGTTGCAGCAAATCAGGCGGCGAACCTCCTACCTCACTAGCAGATGTGTTGGTCGACGAGCCAGGCAGTGTCACATTGCTGGCCGTGTCTGTGTTGTCAGTGACCTGACGTAAGGTGGTGGATGTCAGCGTGATTGTGGTCTCCTCCATTGTGACAGTGTATTCGTAGGTTCTGTACTCTATGGGCGTCGTATCCCTTAGCTCGTAGGGTGTCCTGGGGCTCCTAGGCATCGACTGTTGTTCTCAAATGAATCTTTGTTCCAACGTGTCGTAGCCACCTCGTTGGGACGCCAGAATTTTATGTAATGTATGAGAAACACCCTCGCCCTTAAGTGTATCCACAACATAAATAAATAGTAAATGAGTGTAAAATGTATGAAAAGAAGTACCTATCTGCGAGGCCGTGTACACTAATGTTTCGCAAATACCATGTTACACATATCCCCTATAGCCATGTACGTGTTCAGAGACGCAAAACATTTAAGTGCAAACGATTCTCACCAACGGTCAAACATGAAAATAGCATAGAGTTTACAGTCTCAAAACGGAGATAAAATACAAGTAAATCACTGAAACATTTACAAAAAAAGGTGAGACCTAAAGGAGAACCAAAATAAAATAAATATTGATTTATATACACATAAAGATAAAAATCTAAATAACTAACCCATTTAAACATTAATTATTGACATCTGTTCAGCTAATTTTAAATGTCTTTTCATCGGAAAATAAAAAAATTATTACAATAAAAATTAAAATATATACAAATTAATAACAATTACGTACATTGAGATATTATGTTACAGGAATGACAAGTGCATAAATTTAACATGTGATTACAACGACGTGAAAAAGGATGACTCTACACAGATATTATATATATAATATGTGTGTGAATGTGTGTAGTTTATATATATATATATCTTTACTTCATTTATAGTTACTGATCGTCGTTAGAAGTATATTGGCGTCTTTAATAACCGTTTTTTATGCGCGTGATTCTGACTGGCTCAAACAGTCAAACATACATTAAATTTTAAAATGGATGGCGTGTAAAAAATATTTGATTAAAAATTTAAGTCAATCCAACGTTTTCAGACAAAAATGGCGGCGCATGTGACGTTTAGGTGACGTCATGCCTTTCCAACTTTATTTAATCAAACTTATTGGGAAAATTTGACAATGTGACAGGGATCTGAGGCCTTAATTTAGTAGGATTAAAGTAGAACAGTTAGTAATTTTTATTTATTAATTTTTTTCATATTTTAAGTTGGAAAGGAAACTTAAGACTTTTACTCCGTTTTACAAAAAAAACGTACAAACAGTGTTGTTCATTTCATAAAACACTACTTCAGTTAAATCACGTTAGTTTCTAGCCACGTGTGGTTCGTTGAACAAAAGTCCAGTACATTTACTATAAATTACACTTTCTATGAACCCGTTGTCTGCACTCGCCCCTTGCGTACACAAAATTTATCGTGATTGGAGCCTTGCTGTTCATCATGACCTATTCATCTCGCTCATTATTTATGTGGTGCTGATTTATAGGAAATTTCTTCGTCGTTTTGAGGTACCAGGGAATGTTCATAACAGATGCAATTTCAAATAGAGGCCACAAAGTGCGGTAATAAAAGTGGTTCCCAATATGTACTCGGATAAACAGAACGGTCTGCCCATTATTTAATTCAGCACTTTTGAAATAGCTGCATAGACAGTAATTTTCTGCCAATGTTGTATGTTTCCACAATATGCGAAATGAACAGAGTCATCGACCTGATAACAAAATACACTCGTCACCCAAATAAAACTGAGATATTGATAAGAATATTAAAAAGTTATGTCAACCCTTACTTAGACCAAAAACTATAACATGGTGGATGAATCACTTGCAATGCGTATATTTCTTACAACCTAAGTTAAATTAACACCCATGCCTTCCCCGGATTCGAACCCAGATCCGCCCGCAACCCAGATCGATGGCACACCAATCAGAAAGTGTATTTCTTGAACAAAGGTACATTTTTTTTCCAACTGGAAAAATGGCTATTCACATCAAGAAAAAAAAACTAGAGGAAATATGAATGCAAATGGTGTTTTTTTAATAGCGTTCTAGTGCAAGGAGTTTACGAGCTATCGTAATATGACAAATGCAAACCCCAGCAGTTGTCTGCTTCATTTAACTGCTTAGTTATTAGGCTACGAGGTACGTATGTGCACTTTTGTTTTAGCGTGTGTAGTTTTCTTATGAATGTGCAAGAAAAGTGAATAAACCATATTCTGTGAATCCTGAAGAGAAAAAAATGTCCTTCACAAGTTATGTTCAAAATAAAGCCCACCAGCTACAATACAAGCTTCCAGTCTGTCATGTAAAGATTGCTGCACATGTAGCATTTCAGCAGACATTTCAGAACAGGTAGCTGTAATACGTTGTTACTTATATCCTGGTGCAGCCGGAATGACCTTGCAGACAGTGTCTTAAAAGACACTTAAAAGACTCCACAGAAAAAATTTAAATGTATCAGGTTTGGTAAATGGGCAGATCAACGTACACGTCATCTTCGTCGAGTCCAACGATTTTGAAACAATCGGCGAAGACAAGCTGTAGTATGTCTCGTATCATGCTCTAGGTAACAATCTTGCTGTTACCAAATGATTATCCTTGTCTACAGTGGAAAGTCTTCTAATATCTGCGGAAATTCGTCTGTAAGGGGTTTGAGATGCTTTTGATAATCCAGTGTTCCTTCTATGAAGGAATGGGCCCTATTAGATCATGGTTCACTATTCCACACCACACATTTGCACCTCATGGACGCTGAGGTTCCAATTAACGAAGCTATCATACTATCAAGTATGTACCTTAAAATGTGTGCACTTGCGGAAAGTGTAAAGTTTTAATAATTTATATCAAAAGGGTTGATCTAATCAATAGTTTAAGGTCCAGGAGATGTAAATAGGGACTCAAACCAAAAAACATTAATAACAATAATAATAATACAGGAGGAAGCAGTAGGAACTTTTTTTTCTAAAAGGAACAACATTGTTGTGTCAAAAAAATGCAGCCGTATACCCGATTCCATTCTCCTGTTTTGCCATCGCACGAAGTGTCCAATATCGGGGTGCCATATGCATAATCGATTTTATTCGCGTCTAAATAATAATGAAACCTAAAACACTAACTTTTTCAGCAATATTTTATGGACAGTTGAAAAGTTTATATAATTGTTTTGCATATAACATTGTTATTTAAATTTAAATTAGAAATTTAATACATAGTCTATTCGCGGTTTGTTCACATTTTTTTTAATTAAACTTTTGAAAACTCAGCCCATGCGTGACGTGTCTAGTTATTTACCAAATACACAATTCATCACAACCCTTTTATAACTCTGTTAACATAAAGGTATCTTATTTTGTTAGATTCAAGTTTTGCCTATATATTTTATTTATAAATTTTAATGTTCCTTTCATAATAAATATTATTAAAGATAGTGAGAAAACATGTGTGTTTGTAGCATCAAGTAAGAAACAGTTCTCTTCCAAAATATTATTACAATTAATCGAGTGCACACGACTTCAGCGCGTTGTCCTTTGGTGTAATTTCCGAGACTTAGTTAACCTTTGATTGCATGAAGCGGAGGGATATCCTGGAAGTAGAACTTTAGTAGGGATTCAGAAAAGTGTGAAGTAACCGTGAAATGGATTATACACAACTATGCACATGGTCCTAAATGCAAGAATCTTTTCTTGATCATTAACGGCGTTGCGACTAAGAGCGTTCGCCTTCCACCAAGGCGAACCGGTTTCGATTCCGGGCGAGGCCGCTCCCGGATTTTTGCACGCGAGAATAGTTCCGTACGATGGCTCTGGTCGGCGGGTTTTCTCGGGGATCTCCCGTTTCCCATTCCCTTGCTTCCCAAATGTGCTCCATATCCACCTGGCTTTATCCTCGTAGACTGTTGAGACCTCGTTGTCAACAAGAGCCACTCAAATCGCTCCACTGAAATCATTCTGTGCAGCCTTTATCGTTATCTCGTTTCTGAGAGTCAATCGCGAAAGTTGCTCCAGTTACGAGACCATCTTGAAACTTCCGCTTGACATGGAGATGTTTTCACCGTTCCACAAATGTGGTAACGAAAAGGGCGAAACTTCCACGCGCATAGAATGTGTCATCGCCGCTACGAGTAGCACCCTGAACAGGTGTGTAGTGTTTTTTTTTTGTCGTGCTGTGTGTACCTGTGGGCTTTTAAAGCGACGCCCGTGTCATTGTATTGGTGGCAAGTCTGTAAAGGCTGTTCACGATAAAGTGAGCACTTTTGAAATCAACCTTCGAAAAATAATCACTGCCCCGACCCGCATATATTTTAACTGGCGCGCTGATGAAATGCACCCAGTAAAGTTGGTAGCGATGGATGGGAAGTAGTTCCATATGTTAACATCGGAAAAAAATTTTAGGTAACCATTTCTGATAAGCTAAATTATGTATTTTGCTTTCTGTTTTTTTATTAATCGAAGTGTAAGAAGTAGCAGATTTGTAAAAATTTCACAGTTTCACTTGACCGACGCATGAATAAAGTGATGAGGCCCATGACGATGTCAATACTACATAAGGCGTAAGAATACACAACGTGCATACAACTAGATCTTAAGCAGGGCTTTCAAAAGTGCTCATTTTGTCGTGAACAGCCTATAGTAACATTCAACCCAGGTCCCTCGATCACTTTCGTATGTATCTTATAGGCATACTTTGAGATACAATTCTTTGAAAAAGTCATTTATAGCTATATTGAGGTGCTCCGAAATGACATTTATAACATACATGATTTCTTGAGAGCAATCTACAAGGTTCGTCATAACAGCATGATGTTTACTTATATCAGCACATTTGGTACACGTTTAATAGTTTCGTAAAAAAAAAGTGCATTTCAAACTTTTTGTGACACATTTCAGCTACCGGGTAGTTGGGTCCATTAAGGCCACATTTTACTATAGTTTTGACTTGAATACATCTTTAAATTTTCAACCATAGTAGGAGGCAATCCAGAAAATCCAATGATAACAAAATCGGGGAACACAGCTTGGCATTGCAGATCCGAATCTATCGTCTACATTCAAAATTCAATTACGCCATTCGATTGTCAAAGGATCAGAGAATATGTTACGTTGAGAGAGGCGGGTGAAGCATCACTCACGGCGTGGAGGAGCGCGCTGCAAATTTTCAGTTTGTTTCGCTGAGTCTCATAACTTCCGTATAGTATAACTTTTGACTAGGAGAAGCTACGACGCTCGTTTGAGTTTCAATCGACAGTTCTCGTCAATATCAATCGATTGCATGTATAAAACATTTGTATGGCTTGGTTATGGCGAGAGTGTATGAGTTTAATGTAAAAAAATCAAGAAAACGTAACACAATGTCGGCCTACACTTTTCAAAAAGCCAAGTCAAAATACAGAAATCGTATACGGTTGGAAAGTGCATCTCAAAAGCAATCCATATGATTCCCATATGATCGAGTGAATCGGTCCCGGGAACGTAAAAAAAAACATCAAGGCATACGAGCACGTTAACATAGACGTATTCATGCAAAACAAACGGCCATGTCCCGAACACAGCCAAACCCATTTATTTGTATTTATTTGTCTTAAAGAGATTTATGTTAAGAACGAGTAGATGTAAATACCTGTAGTCAAATGATAATACATTTCAAAATATAGCACTGAAAATTCGAAAATGTCGGAATATGGGAGCCCAAGTTTCTATGCTCCTAATTAACTTCGCCAACTAAATCACATGCCACGTGATCTATACCATACACACAAGATATTAATTCAGTATCAAGCAAATTTAAAAATGGGTACTCAGGTACTGGTATCCTGCATCTCTTTTAAAATATGTATTGATGTTTCTGCCAACACAATTTTATTCGGCTAAGAGAGATAAGTAAAACCCCAATAAATATTATTTTCTCTCGGACGAGTAAAAATGTGTTGGCAAAAGAAGCAATGACTATTTAAAAATACATTTAGGATGCCAGTTCCCGACTACCGATGTTTAAATGTCCTTGATAATGATTTAATATGTTGTTTATATGATGTAAACTGCTCAAAAATGTATGCCTCAGAGACTTATTGTACAAAAAATTCCGCAACGTAACATGTACCCTTTATACAAGCATTTCGCTGATGCATGTTATACAAAACAACTGAAATATTGCAAATTGCTTCATTTTGTACCATAACAATAAACAAAATACACTAGCTGTCTGTTTGTTTGGGAAACACCATTGTGCTCGTCTCTTTTATTGTCACTCTCAACATGGATCAATACTGTGTATGACCTCGAGAAATGACAAGATCCTTGATGTGCCTAGGCATACTGAGAATGAGGTTATACCATCGCTCTTAGACAAGTTGTCCTATTCTGTCTGTGCGGCCAACATCAGCTGCTGTACGTTGTTGGATTATCGATGGCGTGCTTGAATGGCAGTTTTTAGAAGGTTCAATCATGCTCTGTGCAGCTCGCGTCTGGGCTTACTACTGACCAATTCATTCGTTGAATATCGGCTTGCTGACAGTATTGATCGACGACATCTGTACGGTGTGCACAGGTATTATCATCCACCAGCAGAAATGTGGCACCATACGCCTGTCGGTGAGGATGCACGAGTCTGAAGGACATCTGTGATGTACTGCCGAGCTCTCATTGTGCTCTTAATGCGAACTTGAGGCGTTCGACGTCCAAGCATGATTCCTGCGCAAACCAGGATTCCTTTATCTTGGTATGCATGGGCTTCTTGCACAGCACAACGCCTTGCCTGTGCACCTCGTCTCCTCCATTCCTCAACATTCCATAATCTGGCCTAAAGAAAACCTCGTCTCATCAATGAATATAACATGGGACCATTCTTCAGCTGTCCACTCTTGATGGTCCCGTGCCCATTTTAAGCGGTTCTGCCAATATTGCCTTTTGCGAAAAGAGCATCTCATGGATCTCCTAGAATGTAGACCTCCCTCTCGAAGACTTCTGCGTACGGTCCGGACAGAGATTTGTACCCCCGAGGCAGCTCCGAGACTAACTCTTATATCCCTTGCTGTTGAGAATTGTTCTGGGATGCATTAATTTTCACATTGTGGTCCTCGGCAGATGTTGTGACCCTCGGGCGACCAGGTCGTGGTAGATCATTAACGTTACCAGTCTCCGTGCATCGCCTCCATATCCTAGACACATCACTTTGTAACACACACCCACAGTTTTGGCAATTGTATATTGTACAACACCACTTTGTACGAGAGATACGATCCTAGCATATTGAACGTTGCAGTCACACTCTCACTAACAGCACATCGCTGAATGAAAACAAGCTGGCATTCATCTGTCACAGAGACAGCGCACCAAAAATGAACTACAGTAAAGTGGGACACATACATTCCGACAAAAACCCTAGACAAATGCGTAAACATTATTCTACAACATTCACTGCCTTTCGTTTGGCGCAGAACTTCTTCATAGCAGTTTTAGTTCACATGACATTTGTTTTATATGGCAACATTTATTAAGAACATAGAAACTTGGGGCCCCACTTTCCGACATGTTCGACTTCTTGGTGCTATATTTTGAAAACGATAATCATTTGAAGACAAATATTTAAGTTTACATGGTTCTTATACAAAACTCTTTCAGATAGTGAAATAAAAAATGATCGCGTAATGTGACCTTAAGCACGCCGTCTTGCTTAGTTATATCGTGTGTCCGAGGCCTAGAAACGCTGGAGCGCTAAGGGCGACCTCCGTACGCACATCGAAAGTTTGGTCGCCTTTGCTCTCAGGGCGCTGTACTCACGGGTAGTCTTTATCTCATCTACTCATCCCTGCAGGATTTATCAGTGGTGAACCATTGGATAAAAATAAAGACAATGGTGTTTTGTACATCCCTCATATGCTACGTTAAGTAACCTGTACTTGACATTTCATACATGATCGTGGAACATTCGTATAATCGGTTTTTCACTTTAAAAGTGATACATTAGAGACAGGAATACGTAGCCGAAACTAATATTTCGACATTACGAATTTCTTAGATGCTATACGTAAGTAGACACCAATAAAATACCCAACGCTTTTTAAATGAAATCCATACTAATGAGCTCTGCACTTTGTTTGTGTGTGTTAACAGAAGGCATCCTTTACTTATTATTTATATTTTTAGGATATTTTATGGTTTTGTGACATGTTATCAGACAACATGTGATGATTTCTGCCGCCTACATGAAACATTTGACAAAGCATTGATCCGAACATTAAAGCTAAATTGTTTCTTGAGTTCACAGAAGTGGCCTAACGCAGTTTGTTTGAAACCCGAAAGTTTATTAACATGCAGTAAGATTTTTGTTTCTAGTTATGTTACATTTATATTTTGGTTTAAATGTTACAATTTAAGTACGGGCAGATCCCATTACAAATATTTTAGAAATACTCTTCATGACGTTCTAATTACAAGTTATTGCGAACTGTAACAAATCATGGGGATATTAAAAGAAATTCCAAACATAAAATTAGCACAACTCTTTTCTTTAAAGCCTACTTATCGAAGAAAAGAAAGACTTATGATATCACTTTCCTGTCTGTGTGCTGTGTGTATGTATGTGGGTATGTGTTGGTGTCTGTTTTTGCCTCTGTGCGTGTGTCAACCTCCCCCCCCCCCCTTTTTTACATTTTTGATCGCGTCAACGGAATTTTACCCATCTCTGTAAGCATATAGTACTTAATAAGGAAATCTAAGGAAATCTGACTTTTATAGTTTTAGGCTACGTCGGGACCTTGCTATCATAATGGCAGGCATTTTTAGAGATGTAGTGTCATCATATCTCAGGAACCATTCAACAGATTCAAAACAAATTTTGTATGCTGGCAGAGCATTGAGTAACTATTAAATTTTGAGAGGGGTATTACTTTTGGTCCGCCGTTTTGAAAAACAGCGCCAAATGAAAAAACAAATATTTTGCATTATATATCAAAAACTATTAAACCAATTCTCACCCAATTTAACAGGTAAGTAATACTATAATAGGCCAAGTAAAAATAGGTGTCTGAACTTGATTACGTACATATTTTCAAAATGGCGGCTATACAAATATAATAGATATACTTGGTATATCTACCATATCATTCAACCAATCCCGACCAAATTTTGCATGCTAGAATTATTTATTACAAGCGTCATATATACCAACAAATAATTTTGTCGGCCATTTTGTAAGATAGCGTACAAGAATAAATATGGTTCTTATGACATATGTCGTAAAAAAAGTTAACAGATTTCTGCCAAATTTGGCAAACAACTAGTACTGATGCAGATTATCTTAAGTGGTATGTTTTAATCATGTCAGACACTTATTTTCAAAATAGCAGGCATATAGCTATTTTAGCTTATAATGTTATTTCGTCGAAACTATGTAATCAATTTCAACATAATTTTGTGTGCTTCCAGTATATATTACAACAATCGATTCTTTCAACACGGATCATATTTTGTTCGTCATTTTACAAGCTATCACAATGCGAAAAATAATGTTTTTATCTTATATATCAGGAAACAATTGGCCGATTTCGATCATATTTGACAAACATGTAGTACTGAGGCAGATGATGTTAAATGGTTTGATTTAAGCATGTCAGACACTTATTTTCTAAAGGGCTTTCATATAGCCATGTTTTGCTTTGAATGCTATATCATAGATGCCACGTATTCAATTTCAACTTAACTTTGTATGCTGGCTGTAAATATTACAACTATCAACAGTGTCTACACGGAGCATCTTTTGTACTCAATTTTGTAAGACAGCACTACATGAATAAATAAAGTTTTTGTCATATCTCGGGATGCAATTGACAGATTCGTACCAAATTTGCCAAACTGTTATTACTGCAGCAGGTGGTGTAAACTGTTGTGTTTTAAGTAGGCCAGGCACTTATTCATATATTTTATAAATGAAACAAATTCTAACTTAACTTTGTATGCTGGTAGTGTCTAATGAAACCATTAAATATGTATATGCAAAACCTCATTTCTCTTCCATTTTGTATGATAATCTCACCAATAAAAATAAAGTTTTTATCTCATATCTCGGGAAACAATCAACCTATTCTTCCAAAATTTGGCTAAGGTGCTGTACTGTGGTAGGTCATATTAATATATGTATTCGTAAGCATGACACACTTATTTTCAGAATGGTATCTACAAAAACATTTTAGATTTGTGTGCTATAGCTACGAACCAATGTTATCTATTGTAACTTAACTTTGTATATTGGCGGTGTACAATCATCGAATATACTAATACACTACTATTTTTTCCTCCATTTATGAAGAGGTAGACGCCTTGGCCATTTTTTTTACCCGTGGCAATAGCTTCCATATTTACATTGTGTTTTTGGGCCTCAGACAAATGCTTCCGTTCCTTTGATGCTGTGTTGACTGTTCGGGCGATGCCACTCGTGGCTCCGATTAGGCCCCCGAGGGTCCCGAGTACAGGCAAAAGCAACATAAAATACACCAGTAGATGTCTTCCTGGTCTTTCATATTTTTCTTCTCTTTGTCACTGCTTTTCGTTTTATTTGTGCCTTTCTCTTGCTCTCTGTACCTGTTCCCATTTTAACCTGTGCCTTTCTTTTGCTCTTATCGCCCATTCACAGCTTCACCTTGGCCTTCATCTCGTTGGATGCTATATAAAAATGCCATGCGGCTATTTTTTCTTCAAGTCCAGTGTCTGGTGATTTTCTTATTTCGTCAGCCTTCTGCACAAGTATCTTGCCTTCCTGGTGTTGGGTTTCCAGATCCTTGTTTAGGGAGTAAGCAACATCGTGCTGCTTGCACGCCTCGTCCAGTGCATTGATACCTGTGTCACCACATTACAGCCTATTAGCTATCTTCGTTCCCAGCATGCAGATCTTGTATTCGGGAATGTGCAGCTCGAATGGTACATTGTTGATCAGCATATCGATGACATTTTTTTCCGGACTTGATCTTGCCCCTTTGAGAGATCGTGGTAAACTGGCCGAGAAAATTTTAAACACACACTTTTTATACTTTTTTAACTTTGTTACAGTCTAGACTCGAAACAGTACAGACACGCAGTACTAATGATGCACCTGTTTTGTCACTTATGCAGTAAAGTATTTACATTTTTGCATAGGGTGTGAAGGCATGAAATAACGATCTGCAGGATGAAAACTTCAAGTATGTCATTTCAGCAGAAACTTTGTCAACGCCAGTTTACCCAGGGAGATACTTCAAAGAGGCATAAAATTTTAAGCACTGATTATATGCATACCCACCATGCCATGAAAACTGATATTCAGAACCACAGCAAGGAAAAATGGTTACCTGCAGCGAACGTCTGGGTACGATCGAAAGTATTTCGGCAGATATGCGCGACTAAACCTATAAAAGAATGCAACAGTAACAACTTTTATTGAGTGCGATGTCGGACATTGCTAGCGACTTACATTGAGTCAAGAGGGCCAACATTTCGCGCGACCTTATAAATGACGACATTTTTAGCCTGTTAATCGTCATCTCGAAATGCTCAGGGAGAGCGATGGAGCCCCCATAGTCGTGAAGACCGAAATCGACGATACTGCTGAGCCTATGAAGAAGCAAAAACATGATGATGTACAAACAGTTCGAGACAATGGATCAGATGCAGATTTTCCACACAAAAAAATATGGAAGAGTCTCCAAACCCAATGCTCTAGTTCGTCACTACCTACGATTCTACACACCTCTCAATAATGATACAATGTACTGTGTGTATAGGCATTTTGATACATGGTTCTTCGGTACTGATGAAATAGAGTTTCTACCTGAGGGGATCATCCAAGTAGGCAATTACAAAACACATGGAACCCTCCGAGTTTTATGAACTTCTATTTTGCAAGACGCCTATGGAGTTAATAGAATCCGACCTGGTGGAATACAAGAGTATGATCGAACTTGCATGTGTATTTTGTCAAGATAACAATCCAGAGACAGGTGTTTATAAGGACGAAGATCACTAAAAAATCGATATTCTTGCTGACTTCTTGAGTGGCCTAGCACTGAAAAGCAGCGAAGTTCTGAATAAGATAGACAACAACAAGAATACCAACTATATACTCTGGGACGACCCTAACGAGGTGTGGACCACTGTAACTACTGCTCGCTTCGCAAAGGGTTGGAATTATTCCCACACCGAGATAATTTCAACCATCGAAGAACTGAAGGAGAGAGGCTCTAAATAATGGTTCGATTGGAATACGCCAATGAACTGCACACATCTGTGAGATTCAACTACCATCACTGCAAGGTCGTTATATGTGGGATGAACAACCTATTGCAAGCCGACCTCGTGGA
This sequence comes from Dryococelus australis, assembly GCA_029891345.1. Taxonomy (NCBI): domain Eukaryota; kingdom Metazoa; phylum Arthropoda; class Insecta; order Phasmatodea; family Phasmatidae; genus Dryococelus; species Dryococelus australis. The sequence goes on along the minus strand of CM057000.1, from coordinate 117,706,238 downwards.
GATGATACCGCTTGCTCGGGTGAACAGGCTACAAATATGTTGACCGTCATCGATGCATATAGCAAATTCGCCTGTGCTAGGCCTATCAAGTCGAAAAATACACACGATGTCACCGAAGCCATGTTGGATGTATTGCACAAAGAACTCATCCTGGTTAATCTGCAAACCGACCAGGGCAAAGAATTCTACAATGCAAAATTCAAGGCCCTACTGAAGAAACATTACATATATATATATATATATCATTATTACACATACAGCAATGTCAAAGCTTCTATTATCAAGAGGTTCAACAGGACTCTGAAAGGGAAAATGTGGAATCATTTCGCTGCAAATGGCAACTACAAGTGGTTGTATATACTCCCAAAACTTGTATATTAATATAATTCTACAGTATACTCGACCACAGGCATGAAGCCTGGAAACACCATGCTCCAAGCTGTGTATGCTATTCCGAGGAGGAGAGACCCACACAAGATAAAAGTCAAGGCTGGCGACTTGGTGCACATCTCCCAACAGAAAGGCATTTTTGAGAAAGAATTTACAGTGAACTGGAGCCCCAAAATATTTCGTTTGCGATGTATAAGCAACTATGCTTCGAAGACCTATTTTCTCGAGAATTTGAATAATGTTCCCATCCATGGTGGTTTCTACGCAGAGGAGATCCTGCCCTACAAAGTTTCCTAGTGTGCATTTGATCGAGGTGCTAAAATGGCACAATGGATGGTTCTGTGTCATGTGGTGGGGTTCCCCAGCCTGCTACAATTCCTGAGTCGATGATGCAGACATCGAGCAGTGAATACCGAAGATTGCAACCAATACATCTTTGTATATGTGTTTACTCATGTCGTACTTTACGTTAAAAAATTGTAGAAAAATATTTTGTTTTTTAATATTTAAAACACTTGCTTTATAAAAAATATATTTTTAATAAAAAATGTTTACTTTTAAAAATAAATTTAAACAAATAAATATGACAATTTATATGGCCTCTTCACCATTCTGTACATATCGATAGCACTCTTGCCGATTGTAAATTATCTCTGGTGGTTGTAACATGCATTACCAGTGTGCTCTAGTGGACGATACTAAAAATAAATGTGCAGTAGATATGGCATGACTTGGAAGGGGTCCAACGAACATGAGTGACTGGCTGACAGCACCACCTACACGTTAAAAACATAAACAAATATGGATGCCACCTGGTGACTAATTCACCAGATCGCCTTGTAGCAAAATAGATTATTAATATGCTAGTGCCACTTAAGAGGTTAAAAATGAAAACAAATGACAAACAAAAAAGACAAGCTGTTGGCATATGATGGGAAGAATATGTGTGGGAGGGTGGAGGCTTGCAGACTAATTAACCAATGAGAAACATTTGTGTCGGGTCAGTCGTCTGCTGGACATGGTGCTCGGGAAACCTCCAGGAATGTAAGTTTTTTTAATATTTTAAGAAATATTTTTTAATAAATTTTAATAATAATGTTTTAATGTTTTTTTTTTTAATTTTATGCATTTGTGAAGAATTTTGAACATATTTGGTTTTATAAGATTTTTGTGATTTTTTTCGGTTTCGGGGTTAAACAAGGTTACGGTCCTAGGGTCAAGGTCAAGGTAATGGGTTAAGGTAAAAGTCACCTGACCGGAATTACAGAGAATGAAAGGCGCCTGGCTCCTGACCCCACCCCCTTATGCTCTCTATTTTATTCTACTGACAATAACCAAACAGAGGCATTAAGAAGGACGTTAATTAAAGTTAGAATGGACAAAATATTGGGCTTACTGAGAAATAATAAGAGTAATAAAGGAGATAGATAATGTAATGCTGTAAATAATAGCAGTGTGAATAAATTAACAACCAAATTTAGTTATTTTATTTTTATTTTGACCTCCATTCCTCAAGAACTCAGACATGCCTATCAGGCGTCTTGTAACATTAAAATAATACTAGACAAAAGTGCAGGAATTATGTTTGTTGTTACATAGGTATAGTTGTAGATTCAAAATAAGTTTCCCTAAACACGTGAAATACGCTAGAAAGTATTAATTCGACACGGCGTGTGAGATCGATACTCAAGTGACAGCATGGCAGTCGTTGTACACGCTCATGCGTGTGTAGTTATGGCGGGTGTTTCATGAAAGTGCTTAATTTAAGAAAACTAATTAATAAAAATGGCTGTACTTTTTATAAACAATTCTTAGTAAACGTGTAGCCAAAGATTATATTGTATCTCTATAGCTGAAATGTGGTATATTTAAAACACATTATTTTTAGAAAACGCAAAAATTGTTTATAATAAACTTGAAGTGAATATCATTTGCTTGTTAAAATTCATTGTATGATTACTCATCGCAAACTAAGGTTCAGAGAGGTTTACTCTATAGTTTATTACTAGAATTTGCAACAATTTTAGGGTCAAACCTTTGAAAAATAACTCCATGCACGCCACATTTAGTTGTTTCTTTAATATATCACTTGTCACGATCGTTTTATACTTATGTAAAAATTAAAGTACCTAGTCTTTAGTTTAATTGAAATTATACCTGTATTTATCCATAAATTATATTATTTTATTCTCTATGAAAATGAATCAAAATAGAGAGCAAATAGGTGTGTTGGTAATACCTAGTAATAGATAGTTCTTCTGTAGAATATTATTAAACGTAATACTCACGAATGCAATGCGTTGTAAATTTAGTGTCATTTAATAGACTTAGTTAATATTTGTTTGCTTTAAACGGAGGAATGGCCTGAGAGCATACCATCAGCCGGGCTTCAGAATAGTTGGAAGTAAGCATGAAAGGACTTATTTGTAAGGTTACAAAAATTTGTAAAGTATGTTCACGATTAAATGAGCACTTTTGAAATCGATCTTTGAAAAAGTCACTGCCCCAAGCTGCATAAGTTATATCTGCCACACTAACTGACATGCGCCTACTGAGGTTGGTAACGACGGAAGGTAAGTAGTCCCATGTCTTAGCGTTGATTTAAAAGTGTTAGGTACACTTATGTTAATACTCAAATTATTGATGTTGCATTCCCGTTTTTTTAATGCCTATAAGTGGAAGAATAAGCAAATCTGTTAAAAATTTACTCTTCTAATCATTTCACAGTTTCACTTCACCGACGCATAAATCAAGTGGGAACAGTTCCACGGCAATGATAATTGTACATATGGGGGAAGAAATACATAATGTGCATGCAAATAGATCTTGAGCAAGGCTTTCAAGAGTGCTCAGTGTGCCGTGAACAGCCTAAATGGCAAATAGTTTTAAATAATCCCTTTTATAGTCTATTCGCAGTTTCCTCACACTTTTTCAAACAAACCTTTTGAAAAATCACCCCATGTATGACGTGTTAGGTTGTTCCTTAAATTTTTCATTTATCACAAGCGTTTTACACTTCTGTTAACATTGAAATATCTTATTTTGGATTAGACTGAGCTTCCAATTTTACTATATCTTCAAAATAAATTTTTTTGTTTGTAATTGATTTGAAATAAAACGTACTAAAATGGGTGTTTTTTTTTTGTAATGAGCGGTAATAAATAATTCTTGTGCAGAAAATAATTAAAGTGAGTGCTCAGGAATGCTGTGTATTATCCCTTTGGTGTAAGTTACTATTTGTTGTTCACGGTAAGTTGAGAACTTCTGATGGCCTAGTTACTTTTTTATTTAAGCCTTTTTTAATCATTCAACCAGCTATTTAAGTCAATGTTGCCACGTAAGTAATAAACACAGTGTGTTGATTCCACCGCACTCCGAAGTTAACGTCTAAGGCAAAAATAAAATATATTTATTGACTATTATTACAAATGAGAGGGCTTACAAAAATGCTCACTTTACCGTGAATCGCCAAGACTTGGTTAAGCTTGGTTTGCGTGATGTGGAGGAATATTTTGGAAGTAGAACTTAAGCAGGAGTTCATAAGAGTTGGAAATAACCGCGAATGGACTATGCGGTTTGATTTGGCAGCACGCTATACTGGACAGTCCTCTATACATTCGAGGCACTACCGTCTGCTTATTGGTTGCTGCGATCAAGTGAGACCTATGTACAGCACTGTTCAGCACTCACTCACACTACTGCTTCCTTATTATAAGAGATGAAGGAAAATCGCTAAAATTTTTGGAGCCAACATATCTTCTGTAACGGTCTAACTAGTGTATTCTTTCATGATTGGATGAACTTGTTCTTGACTCGGCTAAGTTGTTTGCAGACCAGTCATAAACTTTCTGCTTTATAGCATAAGAAACCTCATTGGTCCAGTGAAATGGGATAGTGCCTTCATACATGTATACCAGCCAGTAAGGAACGAAAACAGTCAGACATGTATACAGTACGTTGAATTCTAGCAAAGAGTCATCTTTTCCCGCGATTAACCATCATCTCTTCTGATTATTACTGGCTCGCAGTCAAACGGGCATGTTAAACAACTGCTGTCCAATCACAATAGTAGCAGAAAATATCAAGTGTTTGAAGTGAGGATAGAAAAATTTCGCGAATTCATTTCGGGACAAGACAGGCGTCAAACTCGTATACAGTGGAGGCACCTTCACAATTGGATCACAGTTTATTAGAACCGCCCTGCACGCCTCTGAGCCAATAGTAGACTTGCAAGGAAACACCTTGCAAATCCCATAACTGCCAGGTGTAGGGCAACAGCCCATGAACACACAGATGAGTCTCCAGTATGCAGGGGACTGAGGAGTCTAGCCTACAGGTCATTGAACTCGCGAATTTTTCTATCCCTAGTTTGAAGTCTACCCCGCCACTGAATGAATTCGCGAAATGCTCGAGGCTCTACATATAAAGGTTGTTCACTATAAATTGGACACTTTTGAAAACAACCTTAAGAAAAATGACACTGCCCCTGCCTGGATATATTTCAAGGGACTCACGGAGTGACATACGCCCGGTAAAATTGGTAACGATGGATAGAAAGTAGTTCCGTATGTTAACATCGAATAAAAAGTGCTAGGTAACCATTTGTGATAACTTAAGTTATATATTTCGCTTTCTGATTTTTTTTTTACACCTCAGTGTATAAAATGAGCAGATTTGTAAAATATTTACTTTTGTAATATTTTTACAGTTTCACTTGACCAACGCACGAATAAAGTGATGAGGTCTTTGGCAATTTTATTTCACATAAGGTGGAAGAATACACAGCGTGCATACAACTAGATCTTAAGCAGGGCTTTCAGAAATGCTCATTTCACCCTGAACAGCGTATAAACAATTATTTCCAGGGTATAAGTAGAGACACCCGAATTTCGCGAAAAGATCTCCGCACATACTAGGTTTCAAAACCTTACGAGCTTACCAGCAGTTTCCTTTTGCCTATTGGCGGCATGTGTCTGTGAGAAGACATTTTCTTAATTGACTGGCCAATCAGAGTTAAGTTATTCCGATACTGTACGTCTCTCACTCGTACGCAGACAATTAAGACGTGTAACATCTAGATCAACCAGTCACAAAAGCGGATCTGATCTGAAGTGTTATGGAATACAATGGTCGTGAGATCCTTTCGCGTAATTCGGGTGTCCCTAGGTATAAGTAGTAAAGTCCATTCAGGGTATATTCAGCCTTTTTGAATCAAACCTTTGAAAAATATCCCCACGTATGACGTGTCATATTTTATCTATAAATTATCATTCTTCATTTATAAATAATTTGGATTTAAAAAAAAGTGAGAAAAACGTGTGTTGGTAGCACCTAGTGAGAAATAGTTCTTATAGAAAATACTGTTACAACAGAGTGCGCATGTGGTGCGTTGTCCCTCTGGTGTAATTATTCAAGGTTATTGAAGCCTAGTTTCCACGAGGCGGAGGAATTTGCTGGAAGTATGACTTTATCAGGGCTTCAGAAAAGGCTGAAGTAACCGTGAATGGATTATAAGCAGGGCCACCTGTTTTTCTCGAAAAGATTTGCGCGCAGGCTAAACTTCAATATGCTATGTGCACACTTGCAGCCTTCATTTGGCTATTGGCCGCTGGTCTTTGTGCGAAGACAATCTGTTAACATGAATGAGCCAATCAGAATTAAGTTTCTCCGATACTGACCGTCCCATGGTTCGCGGGCAGAAAGATAAGACGCGTAGCAACTCAAATGCTTAAATCACGAAAGAGGTTGTGAAAGGAAGTGCTTTGAAGAACAACTTGTACTGAAATGTTTATGCGGAAAACAGGTGGCCCCTAGTTATGAGTAGGTGGTAGTGACCTGTGCTTTGGCAGCGAGGGCCCGGGCTGTGACGAGCGTGCTGTGGAACATGTCGCTGCCGGGACCGACAGCGAAGCAGCGATCTCCCCTGGCACAGCCCACCGCCTCGTCACACTCGGCTCCTGTGCTCTCGCATCGAGGGCCGTGCACGTTGGGCGACACGTCGCCCAGGTTCGTCGACGCGAACGCGCCCACGAACTTACCCTGCACACACCAGCGCGCTCAGTGGTTAGACTGCTCGCCTCCCCACCTCACCGAGGCGAACCCCGTGTTCGGTTCCCCCGCCGGGGTCGCCCCCCTCCCCCTTGGATTCACGCACGTTGGGGATCGTGCCGGAGGACACCGCTAGTCGGCAGGCTTTCTCGGGGATCTCTCGTTTCCCCCGCCCTTCTATTCCAGCAACTCACTCCATCCTCATCGGATCTCAAGACCTCGGTGTAGAGCCGCCAAAATCCCACCACTCTGTCCACAGCTTGTGTACTTTACTTAAGAAGATTTCTTCGCAGAAGAAGAATATTTTAGACCACATATTTTTCTCACAACAACACGTCGAAATCACAATTTTGGTTTTTTGGAACGTACAATCGATAAAAACAATTTTAAGTTACCAAAATCAGATAATGCCCATTAAAATAAGTCACCACGTGTTACCTCAGGAATTCTGTAAAACTGCGTTAAGAAGTGTTGTATAATATATTTTGCTAAGTGTGCCTTAAGATGAATTAAATCATGTCATTTCAGTCACCCATATTAAGTTTTCTGCAAATTTTTTTTTTTAATTAACTTCATTTGTACGCCCAAAAAACACAAAAATTTGTGATTCAAAGATATTAATGAAAGAAAAGATCACTTACAAGTAACGTCCATACAAGTTAATGGAATTTCGTGCATATATGAAAAAGTGCATTTTTTTGATGACCATTGCCTTAAGTGCCAACCAAAACTATTATCATTTCAACTATGTCATGGAGGCCACCAAAAAAAAAAACTCATACATAGGGACTGGAAAATTTTGATGAATATAGTTTAGGATGAGATAGACTTCAAACACATGTGTATCTCTATCATGTTTTCAATTAGATCACAGTTTTTTATACAAGCCCAAGTGAACTCTCAATCAATGACACACGTGCAAGGAAACAAGCACCGGATCTGTTGCCGCCTGGTCTGAGGTTAAACAGGCGGACGTAGCCAATGATTAGAAAGCAAACGCTCGAAAAGTCATAGGGTCGTGGACTCTAGACCACAAGTTGTTTAAAAACCAAAATTACTGCTATTCCTCCATGTAAAAGATTTTTTTTTTTTTTTTTTCCTGGTTTAAGTATGAGTCAGCTTACCTTCCCCGGCAGGGAGTCCGGGTTCATCTCCGCCTCCAAGAAGAGCGAAGCGGCGCCCACGTTGTCGCTTGAGATGAGATGGTTCGTCACGTTCATGCTCGTGGGGTGGATGGCGAACCACTGCAGCGCCCCTAGCGGCTCACCGCTCAAACTCTCGAACCGCAGCTGCACCATCGTCCTGTCCACGTCTGCCGGGTACCTATCGACACACAATCGTAGACTGAGTATGGGGGTAGAGTGATCACGCTAGCTGCGCAATACCAGTCTTCATGTCCCAACACTGAACTAACTGCTTTCCTGAGGTTGACGCCGTTTATATTTAAAAAAAAAAGTGCTTTGAGACGTCTGTATACTTCCAATAATCATTTTTTAATGCAGTATGATTAAATTCTAATCGGTACAGGCTGTTCACGGTAAAATGTGCACTTTTGAAAGCCCTGCTTAAGATCTAATTGTATGCACGTTATGTATTCTTCCGCGTTATGTAAAATGTACACTGAAATTGGCCTACATACTTTATTCATGCATCGCTCAGGTGAAACTCTGAAATTATTAGATAAGTAAATATTTTACAAATCTACTAATTTTTACACTTATGTGCATTAAAAAAACAGAAAGCCAAAGAAATAACTTAAGTTATCAAAAATGGTTACCGAACCCTTTTTATTCGACGTTAAAATATGGAGCTACTTTCCCCGCCATCGTTACCAACTTTACTGGGCGCCAATGTGCCCGTTAAAATATATGCAGTTACGAACAGTGACACTTTCCTAAGGTTGATTTCAAAACTGCTCGCATTATCGTGAAAAGCCTTTAAAAGTATTCGATTCGTATAAAAGTGTTTGTATTTTGAAAATTAAGATGTAAACGAGCATATTTATCACTGTTGACCGTGTAACTTGGACAGTTGTGTTGGTTGTGGTAGGTAAATGTTAGGTGCATCAGCGGAAGACGAAAAATCTGTCTACCTCATATTCAGTGTATGCACACAACACGCAGGGCGCCGGCACTCTATGTATAAATACTTGCGACATTCGCCTTATCCTCGGGAATATTGCTAGATTCCACAGTCCTTTACCACTCAAGCCGATGTAATCTGTTCCATTAGCTACTGCTGCCAATGCGTGATGACATTCTTCTCGTGACTAAACTGCTCGTGATTGGCGCAAACAAATACGAAAAAAAGTGAATTTATTGGAGTACAGTATCCCTGGTTGTAATATAGCATAAAGTATAGTTCAGTTACAAAGGTCGTTGAAAAAAAAAAAACATGTATTTAAACCACAACTTGCTGACAGTGACGAGAGTTTTGCAGACTCTGTCGAATCACTAATTTCTTTTGTCACAGTAACGTTGCCAACACCAAAATAAATAAAACGGTTCTAAGAAAAATTATTTCACTTGTAATATACATCAAATTATTCAAGGACAATTTTGTGACCCCTCGCGATCGTTTCACGGTTGCTGCCCCCCCTCTCTCTCTCTCTCTCTCCCTATCTCTCTCTCTCTCTCTCTCTCTCTCTCTCTCTCTCTCTCTCTCTCTCTTTCTCTCTTGTTGATTTGTGCCATGTATACCGCCCGTTACGTCCGCCGAGATCGTTCATTGGTTTGTGCGGACTTTAAACTAAACACGAGTACGAGAAAATGAGGCCTTACTGAAAAGGTAGTGTGAACTAATCCCCTATAACAATTTATTCCAGTTTCCCACTGGATAAGCAATCGTCACACTACCAAATTTTTACGATTTTCTATTTTGCATGCCATATGCATATAAAAGAAATATGGTCCATAATTTGATCCGGTTTTTAGAAAAGAAGTGCATATAAACGGTGAGTGAAGAGATTTGGTGGCTCTTAACATCGAGGTCTTCAGAGCCGAGGGTGATTAAGATGAGTATGGAGCAGCGCCGGAATGAAGGGGCGGGGAAAATGGGAGATCCCCGAGAAAACCCGCCAACCAACGGCATCATCGAGCACGGTTCCCACATACGAAAATCAGGACTGAACCCGGATCGCCTTGGTGGGAGGCGAGCAGGCTAACTGCTCAGCCACCGTGACCCCCTGCATATAAACAGGTTATTTTATTCTATTCGTAATCTGGTGTAGAGGTGAAATTGCTAATTTACTAATTCATCGTAATGGTCATAACTAATATTAATATGCATTATTTATAAGTTATACACTGCGCATACGTGTTCATCCAGTTAAAATTACACCCCAAGTCTTCAAGCTCAAACAACCTAACATATTCTATAAATTGGCAAATATGGGTTCGCTAAATCCGTTAATACTTGCGTTCTTTCGTATATGTTCGATTTGCGAGGTAACGCGTGCCTGAATTCTTAGCTTTTCTTTGCACATATGTACTAAGACGAATGTTTTTCTGTTATCAAAAAAAAAACCTCGATGTTAGCAATAAGAGCTCGAAATAAGAGCTCGACACAGCACGTGGAAATGACGCCTCTTTACTTACCTTAGTTAAATACTAACCAGCCAGCGCTGTCACAAATAAACAGGCGTATATTCTGTCTGCTCTGTCTGCTTAGCGTAAGTGGAGCAAACGTGAACCAGGTTTCAACGTTTGAGATATTTTATTATCTTCTGCTTAGATGAACTTTTAATAACAAAACTGCGTGAACAAACTATGATCGTTCAAACACAATGTCGCAGAATGTAGATAAGTGTATTAGTATGGCTGGTTTAATTTGTCCAGGAAAATACTCAGTGTGATGCTACGCGTTTCTCAGAATTTAACATGATTAAATTGTCCAGAAAGTTACTTAATTTGCACGGCATTATTGCTGTTTTATTTACAGCAGCCGTCAGCCACGTTTGTGGTTTGCAGAACAAGGTGACAATAATTATTATATTATATATATAATTATAATTTATTATCTCATAATTGATGTCCCCACTGCCTTATTGCTATTTGTACAAGTTTGATTATGAATTAAGTATAACATAATGAACAGTGTCTTCGAACATGGAGCGTAGTTTCCGGCTATTGTGCTATCCCAAACTGTCTCTTAACATAAAAACACGCTCATTAGAGTACGTGACCCTCTGACGTCATGACGCTATCCCAATCTTCCGTGTCAAACGACAGAGCATTCAGAAAATAGGAAATTTGTTTCTATTTGAGTCCCAAAATTATGTAAGACGAATACTTCAAATATATTCGCTCGCATTAGCGCAAAGTTTACACTCCAAATTCGAATCAGTGGTAAACCACTGATTCGCAGTGAACTTCAACTATTCGAATTAGTGAAAATGGCTCCACTTAGAATCAGTAGAAACCACCGTTTGTTTCAGTGAAAAAATCTCTCTCATTAATTAGTGACGTGAAATTATTTCGCTGATTGAATAAGTGAAGGCCAACTGCAGTGGTGAATTAGATATTATTTTTATTGAATGTAGCCCAATAATTACGTAAAATAAAAATATTTACGATAGTTTGGTATTTATATTGCGCAATTTACCGTAACTTAAATAAGTAAAAAAAAAAATTCGAAGGCGGCCGGGATTGAACTCGCACACCTTTTTATCATTTTACTTTTAGGCCGCTACCTTGCCAATTTGTTACATGTATTTTGACTATATGATATAGGAAGTAGAATAGTGGACAGGAGCTCAAGTGCGCATGTCCTTGCTCTGGTCACAAACTTGTTAATACAAATGAAGTAGTTACGAAATACACACATTCAGGGATAGACTTTAAAAGAAAAACAAATAATGCCCATATTTTTTGTTCAGTGTTTTATCTTTCACCATCAGCCACCTCGCCCTACGCAATCTGCCAGCAAATTCACGTAAATGGGAGGAACCATCTGCGCTACCACGCCAAGTTGAAATAATAAGAGGAAGATATATGTCTTTTAAGTTTTGCCGCGAAATCGAGAAGATTTAAATTGTATACTCTTACGTTTCGTTTTTGGTTCAACTGGTACCGTTAGGATTGTTAAAACGAATAGTAATTATGAGTTCACTCTCTTCAACACATTATATGCAGTTTAAACATTCAAATAGAACTCTGTGACGATTACATGAAAATGAAATGAAAGACGTAAAAACGGAGCGAAAGGCTGTGTGTTCCTATTACCTCATAAAATGGCGTTTTGAAAGACGAAGCACATTTTAGAAAGTATTTTGTATTCGTTTCGTTAGTTTATTCGTTGTTATTTCACTTGATACACGTTGTTTAACGGCCATTTTTAAACGTTGTTTGACGGCCATTTTTACACGCTGTTTAACTGATCCATTGGTGAAAAATAAACCACTGAGTAAACAGTGAAAAAAAAAAAAAGACTGCTGAATCAGTGGAAAATGTCACTGAACCCAAAAGGGGGGGGGGGGGGAATCTGGCATTTTTTCTCTGATTCATCAGTTAACTTCACTGAAGTGACTGTTGAGTCAGTCAGATACGTCTGACTGGTGAAACAGTGAAATTCCCACTGATTCAGATTTAGAGTGTGTGTTGTGAATGTAAACAGTGAATGGACGAGGTAGGCTTATTCAAGACGAATGTGACCAAATGCTGATTAGACCTCCCGCGTTCGACCTGAACTATTAAAAATTTAAGACGTAAACTACAAGAACGTGAAGTTCAAAGAAGCTACCTGGATATCATTTAGCAGGCGTATCTAATATCGGACAGTTATATCGTACCAATGCAACTCATCTCACGTTGGGATTGGAGTACCTGCACGTTTAAAAGTACGGTCGATTGCAGAAGGGCCTTAACAGTGCTGTAAACACTAGGCGCGTATTCCTTCTGGCACCGCTAACAGGTGCACTGCGTGGGCGAGTGGAAGGAAGTAGTATAAAGCCTGTTCACGAGAAAAAATGAGCACGTTTGAAATCAACCTTAGAAAAAAGTCACTGGCCCTTCCCGCATACATTTTAACGGGTGCACTGAGTGACAAGCACACAGTAAGTTGGTAACGGAGGATGGAAAGAAGTTCCACATATCTTAAAGTCGAATAAAAAGTGTTAGGTAACTATTTGTGATAACTTAAATTATTTCTTTCCCTCCCTGCTTTTTTAATGCACAGATGTGTAAAAATGAGCAGTTACAAAAGTATTTACTTTTCTAATAATTTTACATTTTCACTTGACCGACGCAAAAATAAAGTGCTGCGGCCAGTGGCAATGTTAATTTTACATAAGGTGGAAGAAGACACAACATGCATACAAGTAGATCTTAAGCAGAGCTTTCTAAATTGCTCGTTTTACAGTGCACAGCCTATAACTATAAGGCCCCACGTCTTGGATTTAAGAATCTGATGGAGAGTATACTATAGAACTAATAGTCCTGTTTTATTTATTGCGTATTGTTTGATAGTCTTACTGTTCCTTTTATACTTAGTTTAATATATCATAAATAAGAGACCAGAAAAATTCGCGGGTTAAATGACCCGTAGGCTAGACTTGACGATCGTTTGTCCAACAAAGTAGGTATCAGTATGTCATCGGTTGGCTGCTGCCATAGTGAGAGGCCGTGATTGAGTCTGGATTATTTTTCCAGTGTTTACCATTGGCACAGAGTCCTCCAGCAGGTGTTACGTTGAGTTGTCAGGCCAATCGCAAAGAAACACAAACGTACATTCGTTTGGAGCCTAGCTTATCCCGAAAAGAAAACGCGAATTTTTCAGGCCTCTCTCTCTCTCTCTCTCTACTCATAGATTAACAGACTGTACCGAAGAATATCTCGGCTAAGTCATACATTTGTGTTGATACAACTTTTGTTTATTGTAAGCAAACTGAACATTTCATTGACGATTTATTATAACGGCATGACCTCCTGAAGAGCTGGGTGGTGACGAACAGATGAATACTCAGCCAATAAAAAGTTAGGTATTAAATTCTAGTTTCTTATTTATGTCTGTGATCCCTATAAGTTTTATTACACTCTAAACACGAAACATTGAGAATTGAGCCATATCAGTGAAAACAATGAGTATTAAGTAACTGATAATAAGTGTCAGATAACTAATTCATGTAGTGGTTGAATTCCACTGATTTATTTGTGATTTCTCACAGAATGTCAAGATTTTCACTGCTATAAATCACTTGCTCCGAGTTACTTTGCTCGATTTGCCGGTCAGCAGTAGCTTATCAACTGACTTTCAGTGAACGTTATTTCACTGACTGATATCACTGATTCTGGCGTAGAGTGTACAGAAGAGGAAAACACTTCTACTTTGTTTCAACGGACCAATAAAACAGTACGATGCACTTGTGAATAATATTTTCGTATCATATCTTGAAAACTCATTTACGAGTGAGAGTAACAAAATTTTTTTATGATTGGGTATTTTTTCGTCTATTTTACAGGTAGTCTAACTATACTGATTCAATATTTCCTGAGTTACAAAACACTTCGATGATTCCAAAACCCCAATCACACAATTTTCAAAAGTTCTTGATGTTCCATAATGTGAATAGTTACAACTGCCAAGCCTAGAGTTCGACTTCAATCACTCTTAAATTAAATATCGTCATTACCTTAATGGTGAAACAAAGTAAAGTTGATTTCTAAGACAAGGAAAAATAATGGTGAAAAAACCGTAGGACTTCTTTGCTGGTGACGTAGATGAAGATGAAAGCTTTCCCTTTGTCTTCGTCCCCCGAGGTATCATGATTATAAAAAGGCTTATCGCTTGCTCGAGTTCAAGCGTATTTACCAAGCGTGTATACCACCGAATGAAAAGAAAAACTTTTTAATCAGAACAATATTAAACCTTTTTCGGTTATGCGTACCCCATGCCTATAAAACTAATGTATCTGGTATGTCCACCAAACTTTGAGAGTTAAAAATTATTTTTGATAAAATTAACACTAAAATAATTTTCGCAGTATTTCTAATTTTTTGGAGTTATTCTATAACTTTTTTTTTGTTTAATATTACTGCGTTTGCGGTCAAGGTTGATAAATTAAACATGGCAACTGCAATATGCGACATGGACGATTTAAGCACACGCCCGAATTTAAAAATTGTTCTATTTAGATTACCCAGTTCCTACAGATACGAATAAATGAGAAAGTTTCGATTTTATTTGTTAGTACTATTACGCAGTAAATGCTCTTTAAGAAATACATTATCGCGGTCAAAATGAACATAATTATACACAATTTATAAGTTATACACATATGCGTACGTGACCACCCAGTGTTAATTACATTCTAAGCACTGAAGTTCAGGAAACCTTGACAAAATAATACATGATGGCTTTACGTTTGCGTAACGCTTACAGATCCTGCACAATTCTTCCATGCGAGCACGAGTTTTCAAAGTGTGCTTTTAATGGTAAATTTGATAGGCATGAATATTCTCATACAACAGAATTATAATACGCTTTTTCTGTGTTAAGTTAATTGCCGGAGAGAACGAATTACTTGCAGAAAATGTATGTGAACTAGCGGTTCGTTCGTCGGGGGAAAGCACTACGGCAGAGCTTTTGCGCTTCGTTCTTTTCAGCCGCTCCGCTAAAAGGCAGCGCTTCTGCACGAGTTGCAGTGGAAAAAACACTTCACTGACTTCGCTGCATCTCCACTGCTATAGTCCGTCCCACGCTTCGTTCCAAACAGCCGCTCCGCTAAAAGTCAGCGCTTCTGCACGAGTTGCAGTGGTAAAAACACTTCACTGACTTCGCTGCATCTCCACTGCTATAGTCCGTCCCACGCTTCGTTCTATTCAGCCGCTCCGCTAAAAGGCAGCGCTTCTGCACGAGTTGCAGAGGAAAAAACACTTCACTGACTTCGCTGCATCTCCACTGCTATAGTCCGTCCCACGCTTCGTTCTATTCAGCCGCTCCGCTAAAAGTCAGCGCTTCTGCACGAGTTGCAGAGGAAAAAACACTTCACTAACTTCGCTGCATCTCCACTGTTACAGTCCGTCCCACGCTTCGTTCTATTCAGCCGCTCCGCTAAAAGGCAGCGCTTCTGCACGAGTTGCAGTGGAAAAAAACACTTCACTGACTTCGCTGCATCTCCACTGCTATAGTCCGTCCCACGCTTCGTTCCAAACAGCCGCTCCGCTAAAAGTCAGCGCTTCTGCACGAGTTGCAGTGGTAAAAACACTGCACTGACTTCGCTGCATCTCCACTGCTATAGTCCGTCCCACGCTTCGTTCTATTCAGCCGCTCCGCTAAAAGGCAGCGCTTCTGCACGAGTTGCAGAGGGAAAACCTCTTCACTGACTTCGCTGCATCTCCACTGCTATAGTCAGTTCCACGCTTCGTTCTATTCAGCCGCTCCGCTAAAAGTCAGCGCTTCTGCACGAGTTGCAGAGGAAAAAACACTTCACTAACTTCGCTGCATCTCCACTGTTACAGTCCGTCCCACGCTTCGTTCTATTTAGCCGCTCCGCTGAAAGGCAGCGCTTCTGCACGAGTTGCAGTGGAAAAAACACTTCACTGACTTCGCTGCATCTCCACTGCTATAGTCCGTCCCACGCTTCGTTCTATTCAGCCGCTCCGCTAAAAGGCAGCGCTTCTGCACGAGTTGCAGAGGGAAAACCTCTTCACTGACTTCGCTGCATCTCCACTGCTACAGTCAGTTCCACGCTTCGTTCTATTTAGCCGCTCCGCTAAAAGGCAGCGCTTCTGCACGAGTTGCAGTGGTAAAAACACTGCACTGACTTCGCTGCATCTCCACTGCTATAGTCCGTCCCACGCTTCGTTCTATTCAGCCGCTCCACTAAAAGGCAGCGCTTCTGCACGAGTTGCAGTGGAAAAAACACTTCACTGACTTCGCTGCATCTCCACTGCTATAGTCCGTCCCACGCTTCGTTCCAAACAGCCGCTCCGCTAAAAGGCAGCGCTTCTGCACGAGTTGCAGTGGAAAAAACACTTCACTGACTTCGCTGCATCTCCACTGTTACAGTCCGTCCCACGCTTCGTTCTATTTAGCCGCTCCGCTAAAAGGCAGCGCTTCTGCACGAGTTGCAGTAAAAAAAAACACTTCACTGACTTCGCTGCATCTCCACTGCTATAGTCAGTTCCACGCTTCGTTCTATTCAGCCGCTCCGCTAAAAGGCAGCGCTTCTGCACGAGTTGCAGTGGAAAAAAACACTTCACTGACTTCGCTGCATCTCCACTGCTATAGTCCGTCCCACGCTTCGTTCCAAACAGCCGCTCCGCTAAAAGTCAGCGCTTCTGCACGAGTTGCAGAGGGAAAACCTCTTCACTGACTTCGCTGCATCTCCACTGCTATAGTCAGTTCCACGCTTCGTTCTATTCAGCCGCTCCGCTAAAAGTCAGCGCTTCTGCACGAGTTGCAGAGGAAAAAACACTTCACTGACTTCGCTGCATCTCCACTGCTACAGTCAGTTCCACGCTTCGTTCTATTTAGCCGCTCCGCTAAAAGGCAGCGCTTCTGCACGAGTTGCAGTGGAAAAAAACACTTCACTGACTTCGCTTCATCTCCACTGCTATAGTCCGTCCCACGCTTCGTTCTATTCAGCCGCTCCGCTAAAAGGCAGCGCTTCTGCACGAGTTGCAGAGGAAAAAACACTTCACTGACTTCATTGCATCTCCACTGCTACAGCCCGTCCCACGCTTAGATTACAGTACTTATGTCTTACAAGGCTTATGGCTCTCACAGATGTTAGATTGCTTCAGCTTCGTGACGTAACTGGCTAGCTGATAAATAAAAATGGGCTGTGAAGGAAACGGCGTGATTAAGAGAATTTTTATATGGTTATCTCCCTGCCAACTCTTAAAGTAATCCAATCCTGCGACGCAGAGCTATCCTTTGAAACTGAAGCCTGTGAGGAACCCTTCTCATTGTGATTGGACGGCGCGCACGCAACGTAGAGAGTTTTTTTTTTTTTTTTTTTTTTTCGAAGTTGCAAAAGAATAACTTATCAGGCAACAGCGCCCGCAGGAACAAGGACAGCGTTAATGATAGAAATCGTGCAATGGAAAGAGAGAGCGAATGTCCATTACACCGCACACTGCAATCTAAGAGTGAGACGCTCTATAGTAGACGAGAGACATTAACTGAAGTGCAGAGATGGTTTCAGGAATATATAAAAATTGTTCTATTGATAGGATTCTATACAGTGCTGTCAGAAACGAGATATTCGCACAACAGTATGAAGAAAACTGACGAAATATGGCCAAGTTTCTACGTTGTTACCAACTCGTACGATTACTTTTTTTTTTTTTTTTGACGTGAAACGTCTTTAAATTTGCGACCATAGTGGAGGGCAATCCATAAAATCCGATGATACCGAAATCGGGGAATACAGTTTGGCATTGCAACTCCGAATATATCGTCTACATTCAAAATCCAATCAATTACACGCCTCGATTGCCAGAGGATCAAAGAATATGTTACGTTGAGTGAGGACTGCGAAGCATCGCGCGGGGTGAAAGGTGTCAAGGGGGTGAGGGGGGCGCAATTTTGAGTTCTTTTCGCCGCGTCTCATAACTTCTGCGTAGTATAACTTTCGACTAGGAGAAGAAGTTACGACTCTCGTTTAAGTTTTAATCGACAGCTCTCGTCAAGATCAATGGAGCGTGTGTCTAAAATATTTGTGTGGCGTGGTTATGGTAAAATTGTACTCGTTTAATGTAACAAATTCAGAAAACTTAACACAATTTCGGCCTATACTCGTCACAAAGCCGAGCCGAAATACAGAAATGGTATACGGTTGGAAAGAGCATCTTAAAATCAATCCAGTGATACCCATAAGACACCATAAGATCAAGTGAAGCGGTGCCGAGAACGTAAAGTAAACATCAAGGCGTCCGAACGGGTCAACGTAGACGTATTACTCTGGATGTGAAATGCACGTCTGATACACTAAAAAATATAAGCTTCCAGCATCTCGAATCCACAATGCTATACTGAACAAAGTGACGTCCCTCTTTTTTTTTTAATTAAGTATTTTTTTCGCTAGAGGCGCTTGATTCAGCAGAACCTGCAGCGCAACTAGAAACACTTAGGTTTCTTTCTTTCTTTATTTAAAAAAGTGGTAAGAATTAAAGACGTTGTACCAAGAAGCAAACTATGTTAAACTGCGATACTAAACATTCCCTGTCCAAGTATTCAGCTATTCAATTTGACAGGATATTGCATTTTCGTAGGTTCTTTAACATGTCCACGCGACTTCAATGAAAACCACACATTCTTGTACTTCTCTAAGTTCCCGGATCATTACGTCAGATGAGTCCGTCAGTTTGTAAAGCGGTCATGTAAGACCTCCCAAATACCGAAAATTATGACTACTCTCCCATATTGTTCTGTGCATAGTTATAGTCCATTCCCGATTGGAAGCGACTTATGAAAATCAACCTCTAAAAAAATACTCTAGGCAAAACATGTCAACACGTTTTTTTCAATAACTTGTATTCCACAAATATATATCACTGTGGTTAACTTTAGATTACTGTATTATTGAATAATTGAAACTTTGCTATAATATCTTCTAGAAGTTGAAATATTTATTTATTTTTAAATATAAATTAATAACAGCGAGAGCAGCGACGTGTTGGCAACGGCTGGTAATAAATAGTTTAGAGTTAAAATATTATTTTAACCTAGTTTTTTAGTATACTATTTGTAAATTAAACGGTGCCTATTGAAATATTTAAATATTTAGGTCCTCCCCGATGGCAGCATATCTCATTTTTAGTTTAAAATAACAGCGGAGTAGGCCGTAATGGTACGTTGTTGTTTTATCGAGCGAGAGCAACTTTGAAGCAACTGTCTGCTGAGCGAGCTTTGTCGCGCTCTCTCTCTCTCTCTCTCTCTCTCTCTCTCTCTCTCTCTCTCTCACACACACACACACACACACACTCTCTCTGTCTTTGTCTCTTTCACACTCGGGAAGTTTCACTTCGCTTGTACGCGGCAAAAATTGTATATGTTTTCAATTGTAACATATTTCATACTTATTACAGCAAAATAATGATTTCTGAACTTTTTATTTACAACTGATAAGAGATTTTAATGTATGAATACTTATTTGAATATATTTGGATATGACGGTGGGGCAGAAACAAAGTGAAGTTGGCAGACGTGGCGAGCCATGATGTCATGGCGTGTTGCTGTTTAACCAAACGAAGCGTAAATTATGCTTACTCCGAAAAATACTTCAAATTACCACATCATGTTTGTAGATGTTGTGTTTTTTAAACATACCTAAGCAAGTTACGATGTTATCAATCTGTGTTTTTGTGGCAGTAACAAATATACTGTCACGGTGTGTTTCGTTAACCGCTGCGTGTGAAATAGCGGGGCGTGACTGTGTGGTGATCGTTACGCTGGATCTGCGTGTTTGCATGATTTCAAATATTTGATGTGAACTGTTTTTATGACGAAGTTATTTATTTAGATCCACGTCTGTTTATTTATCACAACGTTGTACCTTTGCCCTGGGTGTTTGAGACACAGTCGTGTAACGTGATTTACCACTAATCCCAACTAAATAACCAAGCCCAGCCCCAATAAATTTCAATAAACCTAATACACAGTGGGTGGAATTAAAGTTGCGGTAGGCTTATTTGTGAGCATGTTCACCGCTATATTTTAAGTTTCTATAACAAAAAAATGAGCAACGCGAGTTGCGTGCTTGATTTTAATGTCGCTTTTTCGTTGGACTTGTTATTCCTTCGATATTCAAACTGAGGCCGTCCTTTTAAAGAACTAACCCAACACATATCAATAACAAAAAGTTAAATACTACAGTTAATTACCCCGCAGTTGTAATAGTGTTTAACACAGTCGCGTCAAAATATTAACGTGCATTACATGTAATGTGCTATGTGGTGGAAAACAAATATGTTACTGTAATGTAACCGTAAGCACTATCGTTAATTCAGGCATTTTTACAACCTCATAAAACTGACCTAAATAATGTTATAGGCCTAAATTGTGAATATTCGTATGAAATGGTTTTTGAAATAGACATGACAGAATTCTTTGAAATAGTGTAAACAGTAAACAACACATTTGACAGGTATAAAAGTAGAAGTCACATTTCAGTGTTTATTTTTAGGTGAAGCGAAAGTATACGAACACATGTACACACACAATGGCATATAAACATTGATTTTGACAGATGCTACATGGCAGTCACATGACAATGTTCGTTTACATTTGACAGAAGGATATGAAACGGGCCTGCAAGTAGATATTTAGCAGGGCTCCGAGAAAGTTGCTTCAAATGGGGAATGGACTATAGTCATATGCATCATAACATTAACAACTTTCGTATGGAGTAAGGGCATTCTCCCACTCCACAAACAGTATGTAGCACATACAACTTTTTAATTTTAATTATTTACGGGTTTGAGGTGCCTTAGCACAGTTACACCGGACCCATTACATGTTACCTCTCCCTAGATAACATATCACACACATAAAGATATACATTAAATGAAGTACACAATAATTACAACAAACATATACAATATACAAGAAATTCACCATTTAATTAAAACAAAAACAAGTCAGATTAGTTTAACTCTAGTCATTCAAATTAGAATACATCGAAACACGTGGCACACGTAAGTTAAATAGTCAGTTAAATATTTCTAACAATTTTCGTGGTATCTGACACAATGTACTATATGCAATAATCCACTACAATATTTATATAATATGTATTCATACAACAAATAAAATTAAAGTAAAATTTCTCGTAGGCCGTTAAGGTTTACATGTCACGGAAGATGATAAAATTTCACTTGCCGAAACCCGGGCTTGAACCTACGACCTTTAGAATTTCAATCTAACGCTCTGCCTATTTTTTTTTATTATAGCAAACGATATACAGAGGTGTTTACCCTTAACCTATTATACTGTACACATTCAACCCACAATATAAACAATAACAGAATACTCAATAGAATATCTACACAATTCTTACATAGGGGCACAAAACCATATGAACATTTGGGGAAATGGTTTTACTGACAAAGTCGATGAACACATAAAAAATTATTTTACGTGAGGGGCAGCGCACGACGTACACACCGACACGGGACACTGACTTATAACACTACCACCTATCGACGATTACTACCGGAACATTAAATTGTACACTTGTAAGGACCAAGGGGTGGGCAGCGCACGACGCACACCCAACCTCGGTAATATACACGCCCTTCCAGTAGGCGTAAACGTCAAAACGAAAACAAAAATTGCCGTACCACTGACGCAATGTGCCACGCCGCGCCATGTTCCACCTATCTTGACGAAGAAGCTGGACAAAGTCTTGAACTGTCACCGGTGTCGAATGGTCCACCAAAAACCGATCGCATGAAGTATATACCAGGCCGCAGCTCTTCGTCGAACTGAGGGGAAGGTGAAGAAATCGCAATGAAGCATGTGCGTGTCGCTGACCTCTCCACGTTCATCGCAAATTATTTTTCTTGATCGTACGCGGCACCACTGCCAGATGCGAGCTGCATAAACACAGGAAATTACCCTATGAAGGGCCGTGTCAGTGTTGCCACACAACGGGCATGCAGGGTCAGTTGTCAGGTGAATGCTGAATTGACGCTGCTGAGTTGTCACGATATTATTGTAGAAGCCGAATGCTGCAGCTCGAAGATCCGAGGAAATATTAGGATCGGCAAGTATTTTCCATGGGCGCCTCCAGCGAACGGTTGGGGTGCGATTCACACCAGATGGTATGACTGCCGGCATTTTGGAAACCCGAATGTACAAATATCTCGCCGATGCGACTGTCCCTTCCGGTAAGTGTTCTACTAGAGTTGCGAGTGCTTCCTTTGCCTGACGGTATTGAAGTGGCATGCGTCTAACTTCAGACCACATCATTTTCTGTAATGCTGCGTAAATGTCCGCTGGGCGCAAAATTGTTGCAATTGCTGAACTGCTATTATACTGCTATAAGGCCTCACACTTCAAAACGTGATTAATTAGACTCAGACATCCGTCTTGCAAGGAAAGATAAAGTTGCGGTCTAAATAGTTTAAATATAGAAGATTTCCACAACATGCGGCCAACAATCTGTAGTATTTGTGCACTTTGTTGACGTGGTAGAGGGAATATATGTGTGACATACCACAGCTTCGCAAGTAAGAATACGTTTATTAATGTAACCATCTGTATAATATTTGTACAACGATAATTCATTTCTATTTGACGAGCACGGGGTTTAGTTATTGTCATGTTCCAATTATAATGCAACATAAGAGTGGCGTCTGCGTGGAAGTATATGCCCAATATTTCCACAGTTTCGGCCCTCCGAAAGGGAAAAACGTCGTCAAATGTCTCGCTGGTCGCGCTGAGCTCCAGTATGGCGGTTTTGTTAGTATTCGCTCGCAGATTAGACACACTGCGAAAAAGGTCCAGGCATTCTCCCGTCTCTGTAATTTCCTGCTCTGAATGAATGACGCATGTGATGTCATCAGCATAGGCATTTAATTTCAAGGACAGGTTCGCTACGGGGAATTCTTGCAAGCGGGCACTGAGCATTCTGCGAAGAGGTTTAATGGGGATAGTAAATAAAATCATGGATAGCGGGCATCCTTGTCGAACTGAACTCTCGATCTTAATACGTGGGGTACGGAATCCGTTAAC
The DNA here is from genome assembly GCA_029891345.1 of Dryococelus australis. Taxonomy (NCBI): domain Eukaryota; kingdom Metazoa; phylum Arthropoda; class Insecta; order Phasmatodea; family Phasmatidae; genus Dryococelus; species Dryococelus australis. The sequence continues at coordinate 117,683,120 of CM057000.1, read as the reverse complement.
CAACAGCCGTGACCAAATTCCGGTACACACCATCCGCACGCACTGTACTGCATTGGCTGGAAAATCGAAATGATGCATAACATGAAGTAAAAATTTATGATCGACTCTATCGAATGCCTTATCCATATCAATACTCAAGATGGCCATTTTACTGTGTTGTATTTACGAAGGTAATTGAGTGTCCCTTAGCGCAAGCACGCCTTGTAAAATGGAACGTCCTGGGACAGTATATGTCTGGCCGGGACCGATAATATCTGACAATCCCTTGGTCAATCAGGTAGCACAAAACCGAGCAATTATTTTGTAATCGGCACATAAAAGCATAATTGGCCTATAATCCGTAGGTTTAAGTGGACGGGATATTTTGGGTATAAGGACAACTATCCCTTCTTTATGAGACTTGTATAACTTCCCTCTTTCAAGCACATCGTGTACAACTTCGCAGAAGTCAGCACCAATAATATCTCGATAAGTTTTGTAAAATTCGTATGGAATACCGTCAATATCAGGAGATATTTTTTGATGGCAATTGCTGTATTATTGTATTAACTTCCGCATCTAAACATGGCGCCTCCATGCCCGTCTTGCTGTCACAGCTAACTCTGTTTTCACAACCCTGCAAAACTGACGGAAGCATAGCATCGTCCGTGTCTTGTTTCGAGTAGAAATTTGCAAAGTAACTGCAAAGCGTTTGCGCTATTTCCGGCCGGTCCCGAACAATATCGCCATCACTGTCAGTAAGCTGGTTGATAACCTTGCGTCGTATTTGCTGTTGTTCCTTAATGATACTAAACATGCTAAATTTCTCTTATGCGAATAGACTTTTATAATTTATCATAATATGACGATTTTTAAACTTTTCACTCAATAAGTGCATAAGCTTCTGTTTCGTGTCTCTAATACGTGGAGTTATGTGTGCGCCATTGTTTGCTGCAGGTGAAGTTCGTGTAGCATACGTTCGTAGAATGCACGTGTTCACCTACGCTCTTCTTCCAGTCGGTACGCATGCCTTTTAAAGAGCCTCATGACGTTCTGTTATGCACACACATCCCATCACATCGCCACAGAGGAGAACTGGTATTTCTTCCTATGCCAACGTACCGAATTAGCTAGGAAGTCCTCTTTTACTTCTGAGTTGTCTAATAAAGACGTATTTAGACGCCATGTCCCTCTGTCAAACCGTGTTAGATTCGCGAACTTTTCATATGTAAATATCACTGTAGAGATATCGCTGGAAGCTACCGGAAGAATGTCATAACGATGCACTTTATGGATATACTGTTTTTTCACGTAGAATCGGTCAATCCTAGATCGATTCTGTGAAGTCACATACGTGTAATGAATTCCATGGATTATATACAACATTGCGCAAGTCTAAGCGAATTATTAAAGTAGGTAGGGCAGCATTAGTAGAATAAATGCCACTCTGATGATCATGAGGGTGAACTATGCAGTTTAAATCTCCACCGAGTATGGAGTGATTACAGGGTGGATGGAAAAACGGAATCAAATCCACGGAGAAAAACTGATACGTTTCATACCTCGCTTGGGAGCCGGAGGGAGCATAAACATTGACTAGCGACACATCGTTTATTTGTCCTGACATCACTCGGCCTGACGGGTGGTAGCGCAGGTCTTCAAGTTCCAGCCTCGCACGTGTAATAATCGCTGTCCCCCGTCACCGGTCATCAACGTTTGTATACACATTGAAGGTATGAAACCCTATAAAAAGAAGAAGAGAATGCAATGTCAACTGTGTGTGTTCGGATCAGTGTCTCTAGCGCCGCCAATCACGCACTGGCCGAGACTGCACAAATATTTAAAGTTAAAATTGTCAAACAACTCTCATTGTTTGTTAGTTGGGTTATCAGGGCGTCCTTGACTAGAGACACACATTTTGTTTATAACGGCCTTTGCTAGTTCCAAATATTCTTGCCTGTCCTGTAGCTGGGATTGTTCACTCTGCTATAACACCTTCGCTTTGAGAACAGGGCTCACTCTTGTGGCCCGGGCGTCGCGTTCGTAAGGTAGTTTTTCTCTTACGGACATATTTTCATCCGCAGTTGTTGCATGTTCCTGCCGTGTGGTTGCATTGTGTACGCTCTCCACGTCCATGCCGTCCGCCCATGAAGCAGGGGACAATGGAATGTGTAGCGGCGAGACATCCTGTGTGAGTGGTGGTAACCCTGCACGAGCAATAACAGTATTTTGAGCCTTCTCCGTGTGTATCTGGCGTGGCGCGGTCACTAAGGTGTTGAGGTTGATGGGATACTCAGCAGATAGTCGCCGACAGGTGTTTGTACTGGACCTTGTTGCTCGCGTCTGCGAAGTGGAGGGTTATCCGCTTGGGGAGAGTGCTTGGCAGGGGTGGACAGTGTAGGCGTGTCAGCTGAGAGATTTTCCGTTGCCCTATCTATCCCCCCAGCGGCGTATTGCACGTACGTCCTTTTCTTGCAAACTAGGACGCGCAATTCGTTCATGAGTAGGAAACTGGCAGTAACTGAACGTTCGTGGTTGTCTGGGATATATTATTACAGCCCGAAAGCCGTCAACTGAAACGTAAGATGGAATGTCTTTTTTTATTTCCACCTTTGCCATGCGTACTCCCGTTTTTACTTGGAATTTGTGTTTATGATTCCATACTTCATCTTGTAATGTAACAAGTCGGCCATACTTCACTAACTCCGTCTGAATATTTTGGTTGTCTATTTCTACAGGTAAATTTAGAATTCTTACCAGTTTCAAGTTGTCGAAGGTTTGTTCGATGGTGACGTTGATCCTTTCCTGGTCTGCTGGTGACTAAAGTTGACTGGCCGTTGGTGCGACGCAGTATCGCTTCACAAGGTCTAGAGGAAACAAGTTTTAAAAAACGAACAGTTCTGGTGCCCATCCAGTTGAATAGCTTCAATTTGATCTTCTGTTACATTTAAAACCGTATCAATCCATTCATGTATTTCCATGGCCGAAGGTCGTTTGGCAAACACGATACGCAAGGTATTCACGCGCACATTAGACATGTTGGACAACCCTAGACGTGACTGACACTAGTATAGAACTATTACTACTCGCGTCGGATCAAAGCCCCGTTTAAGAGCGCGGGGCGACAGAACTCCGCACTCCGGACGCGATGTTAACTTCGCCGCTGTTCGGACACGACTGCATTCCTACTGAGCTATTTCAGCACATGTAATGCTATTCCAAAAAAAATGCGCTGTTTCCTACACGCCACTAGCAGGATTGTCATGGATCGTGTGAAGCTGATGGGAACCATCAGTTGGCTGTCCTTAGTCAAGAGACAGGCATGTTAGAAAAGGTTGCAAAACAAACTGATGGTTGTGGCAGACGGATACTGTATCTGGTTTGCCTTGGGGGTTCCAAATTCTAGTGTTGAATTCTTAGTTTTTTTTTTTTTTTTTTTTTTTTTTTTAATTTATAGAAAATTATGACAGAAAATCATGACCGTTTACCTCTTCCGATAATGTGGTACAAAAACCGGTATTTAAAATTATAGTCATATCTAAAACAATAAAGGTCAAGGCAAGGAATGATCCCTCAACAAATAAAAATTTCGACTGTGCTTGTCGTTTACTGCTTTTTGTTTACTTCATGGAAAACATTTCAAGATATACAGCATCTATGAAATACGAGTCAAAAACTTAATGTAAACAAAAATAATAATTCAGACGCTACCACTATTATGTGGCTTTTCGCAGTATGAATGAAAAGGTGCATACCTACTAATATGTCACTTTACTATGCATAAAAATTAAATATATATGTCAGCAAAGGATTGCATTAAGTTAAGTGATTAAATTTTTTGTTGAACATGTTTGCACTGGCTGTGTGCATACACTGGTGATAAAATTCATATATTTCTCCCATATATGAGTTATTTAGGGAACCATAGTCATTAAGGTAGCGTTATTCTAAAGACTGCGGTGGGTTTTTTCGTGTCAGCTATGTGTATACATATTAATAATTTAATTGGCATTTAAACTATAAATCGCTGGACTTGGAAATTGCATGCAACTCATGTGAATAGTGTTCGCCAGTGTTTCACTGGGTTCTTGACAGCACTTGCTCAGAGTTTAGAAAAAAAATTGGACAAAATAATTAAATTACTGATAACCCGACAAAAATGTAAATCATGCTGATATTTCTTGTATATTGTGCATTTTTCTGGTGCTTAAATGTACGCTGTTTTGTTGAGATTGGGTTGTTGATCTGCGAAAATTTATTCTGAGGACCTCTCTGCTAGTTCGGAAATGAACTTAACATGATGATATTGTATCGACAGTGACAAATGACACGTACAGAAAATTAACTACCTTCGATGGACTCTGCATGTCGTGCCTACAAAGACTACGTAATAAGAGTAATTGTTAGATTTAAATTCTACCTTTCAGAATAAACTTATTTATACGGGCATCGCGCTCTTCATAGAAACTGAAACAAATTCACGACGGCGTACCATGTATTCCGTGCTACAGATGGGGCATCACTGTCGCTGACATGGCAATGGCTTCAGTAAAACTTAAAATGTTGGACGATGCGACAAAAATTAATGTGTGAAAAAACCCCTTCGTATAGTAGCGCGCTGCTAGTGCCATCGGTATTTGTCGCTTAGTGAGAAATGGAATTTGAAACAATATCGGCAATGGTGCAGATCAGTGATAGATCTCGGCATTCCTTAGTATAGTCTGAACGAGCATCAAGGCCTAAGCCTCCCCCCCCCCCCCCGTATTTTGTGTGGGCGTACTGACTGCTAATAATTTCTTTCAGGAAAAACCTGTATTCAGAAGTCTTTTGAAATAGTGAATATCTGTGAATGAGTTTGGTATGCCAAAAAAAAAAAAAAAAAAACGTTTCAAAATGTTTCTACGTCGTATGAAGAGAAACGTGATTCGTCACTTAGACTACTCGCTTCCCACTAAGACGATCCGGGATCAATTCCGGGTGGGGTCGTCCCCGAATTATGGCACGTGGGAATCGTGTCGGACGATGCCGCTGGTCGGCAGGTTATGTCGGTATCTCCCGTTTCTCTTGCCCTTGCATGCTTACCTCTCGGCACGCTCTAAGACTTCGATTTTAAGAGCTCCTCAAATCCCTTGACTCATTCACTCTATGTGAATATTGATTGATGCTCAGGGTTCTTTTTCTGTTTAGACATTAGTTAGTGCCTATAGCTGTGGTAAACTCTTCCGAGGTCATAATAAAATATGTTTGGTTTAGAATGTCAACAGAATAGCATAATGGTTACTATTGAAGTAAAGTTACAGTCTATGAAGCACTGCACCCGACTATACAATGTGAAGAACTCATACAAAATAGTACAGACAGCATCAATATTGTTGTCAGAAAAGTGCGATTTATGTTGTATATGAAAGAAGAATGTATATATTTTGCCACATTATAAAATATTTTACTCAAATATACTCTTTAAATTTGAAAAATATTTGATTAAAATAGTATGTATTTTTAAACAAATTTTTAGCGCATTTCCATTCTGGATGCTTCAGAAAGCTTAACTAGCAACGAAATCTTCATCATGGGATATCGTCATAATGCTCACAATGATTGTGTACAAGAATGTAGGGAATAATTTTTACAATTATTTTTATGTGCGTCCATTTGTGACAAAACGTTTATGACAGAAACTGACGCAAATAAAGTTAATTATAACATTGGTACGATATATTATTACTATGATTTTACTAGGCATGATTACATTTATTATTATGATGACCTTTCTTGAAGAATATTTTGTTCCAAATTGTGCTTTCCGAAGCATCCATAATTGAAATGCACTTAAATTTTGTAAAAAATACGGACAATTCTAATCGCTTAAGAGTAATGAGCATTTCTTTCCAACTGGCATAAATATTTAGTTGTAAATATTGATATAAAATCATTATATAAACCCAAGGAAAGTATTTTTATAATGGAACAATTAACGTTAAATTGTGTAACATAAGATTTCTAATTTTTAGGAGAGTACTGCGAGAGTAAGTAGTTCATACGCTTTCTTTATTTTCAGCTTTGGATTTTTTTATCAAAGTGCTTAAATTTCTCATCCATTAGAGGATGTCAGGTAGGTTAGACATGTGTGCTAATATGTAGTCGTTCGCTTGCTAGTCCCTAACATGATATTCCAGAGAAGACGTTAAACAACGTTACGTAAGCAACATTTTTTCTGGGTAGACTGTGTATTGTCCGTAGATTATTTTTACTTTAAACGCGAAAAGCTGAAGCAAAATTTCTGCACACAGAAATAAATCGAGAAACGTTATTCCAGCCCCTCAGCTTCGACCTTTCCCTATTTCATGCTCGTGGCATTCTTTGAAACGACCCTGCTCTGCGACTGGGACGAAGCTATAAGTAACGTGCCAAAAAACGCAGTTCATCAACAAACAAGTTGATGATTAATGCATCACTGCATTCCCGGTCGGTATTTGACGTAGCGACTATTCATACGCGTGCAGTTTGTAGAAGCGGCAACTGAACCAACAACAGAGTGCTATAAAACTGATGTTTTACGAGAGTGCTCATTTTGGCGATAATGACCATGTGGTGCGTATTTTAGCAACAGGGATATCTATTCGTAGAAGGTTCCTAAATATTTTTCAGTGCAAAGATGTTTACATTCATACCGTACGTTTTCATTGCATAATACTTAAATATTTCAAAAGGAAGGGATGGGGATTAGAATAATGAATACGTTTTTTTGATGATACGGGTGCAGATGTTGGGGAACAAATTGCCACGCCAACATATCGTGCATTTTCACATGTCCTGGCGGATGGTTCATCCCTTTCAGCATCAAGAATCTAACTCCCCCCCCCCCCCCCCCCCCCACGTAGCTCGGAATGATCGCAGTCTGTTTCGGACAAGTTTTGCGAGCGAATTCCCCGCCTGTCGAAGTTGCAGGGTGAGTGAGGAGATTTGGGCGGCTCTTAAACAGCCAGGTCTGGAGAGCCGATGAGGGTGATTAAGGTGAGAATGGAGCAGCACGGGAATGAAAGGGCCGGGGGGAACATGATGTTCCGGAGAAAACCCGCCGACCAGCGGCATCGTCCAGCACGATTCCCAAGTGCGAAAGATTCAGGAGTGGCCCGGCCGGGTTTTGAACCCGGTTTCCCCAGGGGGAAGGAGGCGAGCAGACTAACCGCTCAGCCACCGCTTGAGAGACAAATGCGACGGGGAACCGTGTATGCTCATTCCCTGGAAGTAACGCTCACTTCCCCTTCATTCCCCTCTACAGGAGACTGCTGTTGACTCGCGTGGCATAAGTGGCGTCACGGGAAAACCTCAATCGATGTTTTAGAAACTTTTTTTTATGTTGGGCGAAGTGTTTGCAGTGTTTCGGCATACGAAGGAAAGACTGTGTAACACCTTTGGCAGACCTCTTGTTCCCAACAGGTGTTAGGGTGATGGTTACCCGAGAATTTTAATATTTCGTTTAAGTTCCAGTACATTTAATGATATTTCAAGTTTTTGGAACACATGCATATACATATATATAATCAATTAGCTTTTACTTCAGCCTTTTCTGAAGCCCTACTAATGTTCTACTTCCAGGATATTCCTCCGCCTCGTACAATCTAAGCTTAACTAAACCTGGAGAACTGCGCCAAAGGGAAAAAACACCGCATTCGTGAACACTTAGTGTAACAGTATTTTATATAAGAACTATTTCTTACCAAGTATTATAACACGCTTATTTTCTCCCTATTTTTATTCAAATTATTTATAAATGAAGCATTATAGTTTATAGGTAAAATATGAATAACATAACATTTTAACAGAAAAAAACTTACGTTTATGAATACAAGTATAAAACGCTTGTGATACATGGCATATGTTGGAAATAACTAAACACGTCATACATGAGGAGATTTTTCAATGGTTTGATTGAAAAAGGCCGAAGAAACCGTGAATGAACTCTCTCTCTCTCTCTCTCTCTCTCTCTCTCTCTCTCTCTCTCTCTCTCTCCTCTCTCTCTCTCTCTCTCTCTCTCTCTCTCTCTATATATATATATATATATATATATATATATATATATATATATATATATATAATTTTGTCCAGAAATATAAACTTAGAAACGTCAAACTAATTAATACCTTACACAAACCCAAGAAAGTTTTGCCCAATGTTGTGTCTCCTGAAGGTTGTTCTTTTTTTTTTTTTTGCTGATACACCGCTAATATATATATATAATTATAAAAATGGTACTAATTAAATGGAGAGACGAAATTGTGTCCCATGTGTAGGAAAGCTTCCGTCATAACTTTTAATTTTAAATAAAGTTCAGCGTGAAAATGTCAGTGGGCCTTAGTTTGGGGTCAGTCTGGTTGTCTTTAAATTTCCCACGGTATGTCAATGCAACTGTGTGTGTAATAAGTTATGCCAGGCCTTCCGTTATCGGCAGAGCTGTTATCGGACACTTTGGTGGAAGAGACTGCCTTTGCACTGAAGTAATCTGTCCTGATTGGGTCGGTGCATGTCGATCGACTGGTCATTCTGGTGGAACGGCAGGTGTTGGCACCTCTACGAGCTGCAACCAGTACATCTTTCTTGTATAGGTAGTTGCCTACGAGCAGTAGCTCGCGATTGATATATCCAGTGTTGCCAACAGTACTGGAATTCCGCTACGCATAGCTATATTTAAACCTTGGGGAGACAAAGCGGCGATAAATGATAAACATAGATAATGTAGCGACTTTCTAGCATGCCGCTTACTCCCGCAAAAAAAAAAAGCCACTGATGCTTTAAAACTAATAGTAGCAGATTTAGGCTTATTTTTTAAAGCTTAAACATTGTTTTTCATTTGTTAACATTTTTAATATTATTCTAATTTTGTGAACATATAATTTGTTACACAACCATGAACTATTGCTATCAACAATAACACCACTGCGCTGAAGACAGTAGAATGTTCAGAATACTTACATCTTAATTGTGAAATGAATGTCATATCTTCACCCTTCTGATTTTGTCACCTGTTGTCATAGAGGTATTTTTTTCTCCCACTAATAGTTGAGCAGTAGTTCTTGCCATCTATGGCGTTACTAATCTTTGGACCTCGACGTCGGGGTTGTGATGTCATTTTACGAGTGTACTGTTCGACCGTTTGGCGAGTTTCTGGAGTTACGATTTTTGGATACTTCGTTTTTTGGAGAGTTTGTTTTGTTTATTCACGATTTTCGGTTTTTCTTCATCTTCTCCTCTTGTATTTCTGGCTGTACAAGCTTCGATTTAAGGCCAGGCACATTTTCCGCTGAATTGTTAGAATAAAGGTTTTAAAAAAAATAGTTGTGTAGCGGAATGTAGCGGAATTTTACTACAGCTGTAGCGAAATCGCTTATTTCCGTGTTGGCAACACTGTACACCAGTAGGCTAACTGGGAACGGATGCATTTACGAGGACATGAGTTATGAGATGAATTAATTCTTTCGCCCTCTTTACAAGTACCAGTATTCTCACCAATTAATTTTAAGTTATCTATATATCTATAAAAGTAAAAACTGATGGACTGGCTGACATACCAACGACCAGACTCGACCATTGGTACTAGAAACATGACATTGGAGGAAACCTTTATTATGTGATGTAAGCAGGCACTAACGAGAGATTTTCCAATATTCAACTTCTAAAGGGGTGAAACGGGGGTTCAGAACATGTATGGAAAAAAATATAAAATGGTTGCATAAAACCGAAACTTCATGAAAGTACTGAAGGAAAGAAATAAGTAAACAAATGTTTCGCAGTTCCTTAGAAAGAAAGTCAAAGTAAAACTGTTATTTTTAATAGAATTTTCGTTAAAATAATCTTAGATATAAATAATTAACTTTAGAATCTAAAAACATACTCATACGTAGAACAAAATTACTATAGTATTATCGTAATTTACCAATATTGAATAAATTGTCGCTTAATGACGCTATGCACATTTTAAATTGGACTATAGATTAATTTAGGTTTACTTCACTGAGATCTAACTAAAAGTTTACTTATACATCATCGACTTACATACATTTTTTTTCGAATTTGTATTGTGTTTGTACTGATTTCCCTATTTATTGATACAATTCGTTTTTGTTTGCATCTATATTTGTTTTCTTATTTCAAACAATGGTTTTTGAAATGAAAAATATTAACGGTCTAATGGTGCGCCAAATCGCTGTGACAATTATTGGGATTGGAGTTCGCCTGTTTGGGCCCTTTTCTTTTCTTATGTTCGGCATACAAGAAATGGCAATGGACGCTTATCAGGGGTGAATTTTCAATTGTAAATATAGACGAGGCAGTTAATTTCCCAGTGCAATTTATTTGAAAGATGTAAGATTTTACATGTATAGATACGAGTGTAGATATACGATATTTTTTTTTTTTTTTAACTAGCAGCAGTCATCAATAACATGTTTCTGGCATCATTCGAAGGAGAATAAATGGTATGCAATGCAATAAGCACGGTGGCAAATACAGACGAAGAAGTTATACTGCGTGCGTACACACACCTGTTGCCTTGCTGAGAAATTTGAAGGCAACGAAACTCTGTAATGACTCTACGCTGCTAGTCTAAAATGTTAAACAACACTGTTTACAAATAAGTATTGTAAAAACTCTTAACTTAAATGTTGACACGGCCGATTACAAACAACAAATCCAAAATTAACAGCCACAATTTTCTTATTTTTGGACATGCATTTCATTCCATTATCTATTTTAAAAATATGTATTTTCTTATTTTTGGACATGCATTTCATTCCATTATCTATTTAAAAAATATGTATTTTATTTTAAGACATACTTGCTATTTAAAGGATATTGTAATGAAAACACGAATTCCACGCTGACAAAGTCACGGACGAAATCTAGTCCTGTATAAATACAGAAAACATATTTTTCAAAACAGTGGAAAAATTCACAGAAACGATTCAAGTGCAAAAAATAATAATTAACTATAAATCTCTAAAAAAATAAGTTAATAATATAAATATGAGTTTTGATATGAGTAGATTCCTAACAACACTATGTGCATTTTAATATAGGGCTGAACCACATTTTTTTTGGCAATGTTACAAATATTATTTGCGTGGAAACAGTCAGTGTCTGAATATTACGTAACTTAAAAAAAAAAAAACATATGCGGCAATTTAAAATTCTTTAGCTGCCATACGTTAGTACATAGAACTGTTTCTGATTGTTATTCTTATTTTAGTTTTAACTTCTTGAAGTTTATCGATCAGTATATCGAAATTTAATTTAAAAGTAGTCTCGTATTATTATCGTTCCCACCCTTAATATTTTCAAAGAATGGCGCATCTATTAAACATTGGAATACAGCATTGCCCAGAAAAAAAAATTGACAATAGTTAAGTAGCTGCAGAGCATTATGCCTGATTCTTAAATAATTTATCCCCTCAGAAAATAGTTCCTGAAAACTGCTCTAATTAACACAAAATAAGGAAAATAAAACAATCCCAACTGAAACATTGCCTGTGTTTCTTTTTAATGCAAGTGTTCAAAAAAATATAACTATAATCAAAAATCCTTTTCGGTAAAAATGGGTAGCCAAATAATCAATGTGTTTGGTACAGAAAATTTATTTATACATGCATGCAAACTGCTGAAGCTCGAACTTCATAGCAGTTCACATACAGCGCCTGAAAGCAGCCATCAGAACCAATGTAGTAAATGTTACATTTTAAACAATTACCCTATGAAGACAAAGAAAGAGCAACAGCGAGAGTCCAATGAGATGCATTCTTAAAAAAAAAAGAACGTTAACTAAATCTTGGAAATTAATTTAAAACAAAAGCATTAATACATTATGGCATCACTTTTGTATATTGTGAGATGTTAGATTGTACTAATTTTTCCCTTATTTGTCTCCTTGACGTAGAGATCTCAAGTAAGTCACCTTCTCTACTAGAATATTAAAAAGAGTATACATCATTACCGTTTATTAAGTCTGAATCAAAACAGTCAATGCCTAGAAAATAACATGAGTTTCATGAAAGTATTTTTCAAAACGTATTTATGTACGTAGAAATTTTAAACAAACACGCCAGGCCAGTTAAACAAGAAGGAGTGAGCGAAGTGAGTGCAGATATTTGGGCGGTTCTTAACAGCGAGGTATTGAGAACCGATGTGGGTGATTGAGGTAAGTATGGAGCAGCGCTGGAATGGAAGGGTGGGGGAAACGGGAAATCCCCCAGAAAACCCGCCGACCAACGGCATCGTCTGGCACGATTCCCACATGCTAAAATCCGGAGTGACGCGGCCGGGGATTGAACCCGGATCGCCTTGCTGGGAGGCGAGCAGAAAAAGGCAGAGGCCACGAGAGGAAAGTACCTGTAGGAAATCTTACTAATAGCCTTTGCCGTGCAGACGTTTGAATAAAAAGTCAACACTTAAAGAGGACCGCCTAATTGCAGCTACCTTCCGCGTCTCAGGCCGAAAAGCGAGGGAGCGATAAGGGTGACATTGCCACGGGCATCGAGTGCGTCATCGCCGCTACGTGCAGGGCTCCGAACTGACGTGCAGCGTTCTCGTGCTGCGTAAACCCAGAAGACTTGAAGCGGTGACCCTATAATTACACTGGTGAAAAGTCTGTAAAAGCTGTTCACGATAAAGTGAGCACTATTGGAATCAACCTTAGAAAAAAGACATTGCCCCTGCCTGCATATATTTTAACGGACGCGCAGAGTGGCATGCACCCAGTAAAATTGGTAATGATGGATTCCACATCTTAATTTGAATAAACGTGTTAGGTAACCATTTGTGATGTCTTAAAATTATTTATTTCTCTTTCTGTTTTTTAAATGTACGGAAGTGTAAAAATAGCCAGTTTTGTATAATAATTACTTTTCTTATAATTCCACAATTTTGCTTGACCGACGCATGAATAAAGTGATGAGGCCTCATGACAAAGTTAATTTTACATACGGCGGAAGAATACACAAAACGCATACAAGCAGACGTTAAGCAGGACTTTCAGAAGTGCTCATTTTTACCGTGAACAGCTTACAGCAAAGTTCAATGCTAGGCCTTCGAGATTTGTGTACGTGCCTAACGCGTATATTTGTGTACGTGCCTAACGCGTATATTTGTGTACGTGCCTAACGCGTATATTTGTGTACGTGCCTAACGCGTATATTTTGAGGTGCAGCTCTTTGAAGAAGCCGTCTTCATGTGATACCCCTAGCGGACCGATATGTACACTCTCGCTTCATGTCCTTGTAGTGGGCGAGTGGAATGATTAACGGCAATAACCTAACCGCTACTTGAATGATTATTCATATCTTTACTCTTCCCTTCAGGTACACACATAATATTCCCTTATTACAAGTACTGCGCACTTGGGCGCTCTTACTACAAAAACACTACGTCCTTCTAGGAGACTCAGAACCAATCTCTACAACATAGTAATACTTGCCACCAACATCTGTGGCTGCTACCCTGAGAGTATCAGCGTGCTGGATTGGTGCTGGATATCTTCCATGATATCCAGCACTTGACATACCTGCCCCACACCGATTGGGCCCATCTCGCCTAGGCGAGTCCACTTTTTCCTACCAATCACAGTGCGTCCCTTCTTCGCGTCCTTATTGGGATCTGCCAATTACAGTCCATCTTTCGTCTCACGCCCGTACTGGATGCACGACCCCGCACGCAACCTTTCCTAGAATGTAGATGTTGGTCACACAGCATGACTTCTTGTTCGCACTCAATCCAAGGGAAAATAAGCATTGTTCAAGCAGTACACCATACAGCCAAAGACACTGCACTCTGCACAAGTTTTGATATGAGCCTCGTTGCTTATTTCTTACTAGGGGTTAGCCCGTGACCGTGTTTTTTAGTATTGTCACGTGCCTAGAACAGTTACGATGTTACAAATTTTTGTTATCATACAAAGACTAAAAAAAAATGATGTAAAACTAACTCAACATTGGATATAGTTATATCCACTAAGCCACTGCGGCCCCATTTGGAATGGCTCTATCCATTGAGCCACTAAGGCCCCACTTGGAATCGCTCTATCCACTTGGCCACTAAGGCCCCGTTTGATATATATATATATATATATATATATATATATAATATATATATATATATATATATATATATATATATATATATATATATATGTGTGTGTGTGCCACTGCGGCCCCACTTGGATGTGAAGTTAACTCAACGTTGAAGCGAGACATTTAAAGTAATCAAAAATGATGTTCCATTACCTTCATATCTATATTCATTAATACATAACTTTCATAGAAAAAGTAATTAGAAAATGGATTTTTAGTGTCAAATGTCATGATTGCATAATCTGATCTCGCTGAAATTCGAACTTGGCCTGTATTAGACCCTGAAGATTCTCTCTGCAAAATTTGAAGAACTTTTGTTGAGTTTCAAGGGACAGACAGAGATCGTCTCCGTCTCCTTATATAATAGGATAATTATTAATTAATGTATTTTATATTCACAATACAAATGGCATTAATGTACTTAACCTACTTACATGGTCTTAACCTTAACACATATTATATACTTCATGGGTACTGGGCTATTACATCTTTTCCCAAATTGAATAAAACAATATATATAAATTAATATTCACATAATATTTATTTATTGGCTGGTTCTCACAACATTTGGGTATCTTGGAGTGCTCTGAAATGGTGTTTGACGTCGACCACGAACCAGCGACCATGGTTTCCAATCTTTGGTGGGAACAATCACGCCGGAGGGGTGACATGAATATTCCACACCTCTCTAGTTTCGCCAAAAATTTGTCAAATTTCTCTCTCTCTCTCTCTCTCTCTCTCTCTCTCTCTCTCTCTCTCTCTCTCTCTCTCTCTCTCTCTCTCTCTCTCTCTCTCTCTCTCTCTCTCTCTCTCTCTCTCTCTCTCTCTTGCTCTCTCTTTTGCTCTCTTGCTCTCTATCTCTCATAATGGTTCTTTGAAAACATTAAAACTCTCAGGTTAATGTTGTCTTCCAACAAAATTTGTATCCTTTGCTGCAAATAGAAATAAGCACTGCTATGGAATGAGTTCTCCTAATCGTGTGTCGATCCAATAACGCTATGGAATTGTTATGAACTTGTACACGATCCTACCACTTAAGTCTTAGGCAAATGTGTAACATGCAAACAAAAATGTCGCTTACTATCGTTTTGCTCGTACATTTAATAAAACCAGCATTAATTTCCCTAATGTGGACGAATTAGGCCGTGACTATACGTTTAATTAACTTAGCTCGAGAACATTTAATTCAACCAGCCAAATTTTATCTTGTTGCCTAAAGTACTGCGGATTCGATTAAAATTATTCTGAAGAGATGCGATATTAAAATATTACGAACTCTCGTCACTCCACCTAAACAGGATATTCAGGGAAAGCAACACTCATTAACTGGACCAAAGTCGTGTTTTTTACCCCGCATTTTGCAAACAGAGTAATTAAGTGCACACACTCTTAGTAATTACTTGCAAATAGACTACATGAGTGTATCAGTGCATGCGTAGAATGAGAAAGCAGCAATGGTAAAGTTATCTTAATAATATTATAAACGCGGAAGTTTGTACGTTTGTTTGTTACTCCATCACGTCGTAACGGCTCGACAGATTTGGATGAAATTTGGCACAGTGGTAGATTACATCCCGGATTAGCACATAGAGTACTTTTCATCCCGGAAAAAACAAACAGTTTATTAGGGAATGTATAAAATATGCCACTTGGTCATTATAATTAAGGTTTGATTTTTGCACGTGGATGAAGCCGTGGGTAACAACTAGTTTCTCGTACATTAATGCTAGCGTTCCTACATTTTCTCAGTAAACAGACAAATGCGTACGAAACTTCTCAACTTTGTACATAGGCGTCGCTAAATATTCCATATTTGTAGCCAGATGTGTCGTATTATTTCCAAACGATATGTTTAAAAAAACTTCCAATTCAGTTAACGAAGTTTACCAGATATTTTCTTTTAGAGAGCAGTTCTGAGAAGCCGCATTTTCCACGCTACAGATATGTTTCAAATTTCTCGCCCTTTAAATAAATGTTCTTTCATATCGTTTTTGTGTACAGTCGAGGCTTAAGTTTGCTCCGGAGGACGAAGTGATTTCCTCGTAACACCGCTTGCTATACCGGGGCCGCTCGAACGGAACAGAAATTCCTGCAACTCACTCGCAAAAGCGTCCGCGCCGAAATATTAAACATTGTCCACCCAGGAAAACACGCGCGATTGCACCGCAGACGGGAATTCCCAGAAATTTTCCTTCCACTAGCATGAGTTATTTCACAGTATTTCGTTTTGCTGCCTCAAACCTAGTCGTTTTATTTTCTTCTCATCTTCTTTCCCAGGATTTCGTTTCGTGTCTGCCGACACTTTTAAACCACCAGCTCCGCTGCTTGAGACTGTCTTACACTGTGTGTGTGTGTGTGTGCGCCTACACACTGAATAAAATATATGTTAGTGGTTACAAAAAAAATTTGATGTTTACTAAGGCGAAGTTTTGTCGGTGGTGGGAAACAGATTATGGAGCACGAAAACGTGAAGATTGACAAATACTAAAGCCATTGAGTGCTCACTAAATATATATATATATATATATATATATATATATATATATATATATATATATATATATATATATATATATATATATATATATATATATATATATATATTTCATACTTTTGTGGTAATAAGAACATATTTTCTATATGCAACTGAATGTTTAGTCGACGGAAATAGCACTAATTTTCACTAACGACGAAATATTTCGCAGCGGCTACAACAGGATACCTATGGATGCATGCTCATTCCAGTTGGTTTGTCTTAAAGGTTGGCCGTATTCGTCTCTTCCGTCAGGTTGTGAATGAATTCACGGTGTATGCTATTAATATACTTGGTATAGCTCACATGTATAAGTTTCCCGCGAGGTGAAGAGTCCATACTTTGGCGTCTGTGCCGCCTGTTATATCTGTGGCCCCTCCATGTTCAAGCCAAAAACCCACAGCGCCAATCGATGTGACGTGGTAGTATCACGCTGCATAGATGCCGAGTTTGAAAGGGCAAGCAGGCGATCGTCCCACACACTTCATTTAGCAGGGGCCGATTGATTGCCAGTGGTCAGCCACTACTTCAAATTCCCATAAGTGTATTTATAATTGATGACGAACTATTCGTGGCATCCTTTTTAAGTTATGTTTTCTTAATAGGTATTTATGTAAACAAAAGTAATAGTATTTCTGTGGGTATTAGTTCATTTAAATAAAAATATA
The DNA here is from genome assembly GCA_029891345.1 of Dryococelus australis. NCBI lineage: Eukaryota > Metazoa > Arthropoda > Insecta > Phasmatodea > Phasmatidae > Dryococelus > Dryococelus australis. The sequence goes on along the minus strand of CM057000.1, from coordinate 117,665,823 downwards.
TATACAACACACCGAAAGACACAGATAGTGATAAAATAAGATAACGTTTCCAAACACGAAGGTGTCTTTCATTCCAAAGAACCCGGGTTCGATTGTTGGTTCGGCCATCCTGATTCCGGTTTCCCGTGGTTGTCCGAAATAACTCCCTGCGAACGTTGGGTTTGTTCTTTAGCAAAGACCATGGCCAATTATTTCACCGATACTGATTTCAACGAGACGGTAAGCCATACCTTAAAACCTGCAACCCGCTGCAAGCTCTCACCTACCAGCCAGTATGTTTGCTTGCAATGTAACATTATTGCTGCAACTGTGAATACATTATTGCTTTGCATTATATTGCATTTATCGCAACAAGAAATGTAATTTTGTGTTTTCCGCTAAATATTGAAATGACAGGGAATTTTCGCTGGTGCCACAAAATTTTGTGGGAGTTTTATATTGATACAAGAATTTTGTGTCACCAACAAAACATTTTAGTTACCCTAAAACTGTTTTTTTTTTTTGCGGTGGTTTCTCACTAGGTCTGAACGTGGCAGCTATACGTGTTTTTTATACTAGTATTATTTCGATTTAGACCTACTTACTGGTGTCATATTCCGTTAATCTATTTTTCCAGCGTAAACATACAGCGTACATTCAGCTCTAAAAAGTACGTCAACTTGTTGGCTTGCATGTGACGCAGCCAAGGGTTATGGTACAGTGTAATTATAGCTAATATTTCGGTTCTGTGTCTCCCAAAAATTATGTCATTAAAAGCGGAGCAGATTACTGATTTTGGTTAGAGAAGACGCTAAATTAATGTTGTGAATCAAAAATAGGAAAGCATGAGACCAGAGTTTTCAGAAAATAAGGAGTGCTTGAAACACCATTCTTGGTCATAATCGACAGAGATTGAGAGACAGGAAAATTTATATTCTAAGGAAAAAGTTTTTTCCAGGCCAAGTGTATTATATAGTTCACTTTATTTACTAGACTTATTTCTAAATTAAATCATGATATATTTCACATAATTAAGGCACGGGTTTTGGTGCACGTAAGTAAGCTGCCAGTTTCAAAGCATACTGTTTATGGTCTCAAGTGCAAGTACATAATTCTGGGTTGTGTCTGCTCATGTTTATCCACTGGAGACGTTATTATCATCCACATGATGGATAGAATATGAGCTTAGTGCTGGTGAAGCTGACTTTTCTAGCCTGGAGTTGTTGCTGAAGTTTAACTACTTTTTTTTACTAAGGAACATTAGCTGAGCTTACCTCTAATTTCGTTGCAGTTTTCCTGCCTCTGACGTTATGATGGATATGCCTCGCAAAGCGAATCAGTTTGAGGTTTTCTTACATACTCTGCGATTTCGTGATGACATTTGCAAGATTGATTTCGTAAAACCGTATCAAGAAGCATGTTGTAACATAAACGTGTAACACCTGAGTTTATTTTATCGTTAAGTGTGCTCACCAGAAGGTCATGTTTATTAGGCTTATTATAGACAACAGATAATAGTTTAATAATATGCATAACATTTTTGTGGCATATAAATATTTTTTCTCACTCTATTTTCAATAAGAATAATTCATTTGCATAGTACTTCGTTGTGTATTATAATTTCTAGATTTGTTGCAAACTTTATATGTGATATTTGTTTACTGTCACGTGGCCGCACATTCGAGTAACCTTTGTTGACAGTTGCTATAGTAACGAGATGACGTTGTCATCCTCGTTGGTGTCGCCGCCCCATGATTGGCTGGGGCCATGGAAGCTTCACCTTAAGCCGTTAGTGAAGGGCTTAGCCATTTTGCTTTTCTACCGATAGGCGGACTGCGATGGGTGTCGCAGGGCCCGGTATATGTTTATAATTCGCTAGGGAACCTGGTTCGAGCTCCGTTGTTTGGGACAGCAGACTGCCTGACGGCGAAGCCGGCGTTTTATGAAGACGAGAAGATGAGTCTGCGCGCGCTTCCTACGCGTTTTATTATTAATTTAGTTCGCCACCCGCGAGTGATCCGAGTGGTACGTGATGAACTCTACGTACGCGCACCTATGCTCGTAAGCCTGAATTACGGAAGGCGCCGGAACTGAACACGGGACTTCAAGACGCTACTGCGGCTAGATTTCATCTGTGAGTCGAACGTTGCATTTCTTACCAGTTGGAGCAATTTATCACTATGGTCGAAGATTAGGTTTTTGTTGCAAATTAAGCCAGCCAGTTACACCATGTTGGAAAGTCAGCCAAGTTTTTTTAATTATAGGCTATTCGCGCTAAACTGAGCGCTTTTGAAAGCCATGCTTAAGATCTAACTGTAAGCACGTTGTGAATTCTCTCGCCTTATGTAAAATTAACATTGCCATGGGCATCGTCACTTTATTCATGCGTCGGTCCAGTGAAACTGTGAAATTATTAGAAAAGTAAATATTTTACAAAATTGCTTATTTTTACATTTCAAAGCAAAAGAAAGCAGGAACAGAAAGAAATAATTTAAGTTATCACAAATTGTTACCTAACACTTTTCATTCGACGTTAAGTTGTGGAACTACTTTGCCCTCCAGCGTTATCAACTTTGGTGGCAGCATGTCACTAAGTGCGCCCGTTTAAATATATGTAGGTAGCAGCAGTGACTTTTTTCTAAGGTTGATTTCAAAAGTGCTCACTTTATCGTGAACAGCCTATATCTAAGGAGAGAGGAGTATTATCCTGATGGCAGTGTTCCAGATTCCTGATACACATCTCAAGGAGTTGTAAGTTCTGGTATTTAAGTCTTATAAGTATGTGTAATTGCTATTCACCTTCATTCTAAGGAAACTAGTATTTAAGTCATACTAATTGCACTTTTGTCTATATCTGTCTGTTTCACCTTTACATATTACACAACCCAACTTGACGCTATGTACGTTATTTTTGGTGCCCTTACGCGGGGCACTGCTGAATTAAGAAGTCATACGTCATGCGCTACAAACGATAAAAATTAACGTAAATAAAATCTTTAAAAAATGTTTTTTTGCCATGATCGAAATATTTGTTAATCAGCGTAATAGTTTTCTCTTAACGTTTCGCACCCGTTAATACACAAGTGCAACAACTGTACCACTAGAAAATAACTAGGCATTAAAACTGGAATTAATTGGTCTTCCAATGGCTTAATATTATTTAGTAAACACCGCCAAAAACAAAAAAAAAAGAAGTTTATATGAAATTAAACAAAAAATTTAAAGATTGTTTCGAAATTAAAAAATTTTGTTTGGTAACGCTACTAGAAATAGCAAGACTTGTCTTCCAGAAAAATTGTAGAAACGAATAAAAATGTTATACTGGACAGTAGAACTTGAACCTGTTTTAAGCACTCAATTTCGAATAAAATTATGCTAAAGATTTTTATTCCATGGTTTAAGATATATAACTATTGCTCGCCAAATATGATGTCGAACTTTAAAAACATTCAACACCTGTCACCATAGTAACTAACACAACGTAAGTGAATCGGGAATGGTATGCACGCACACGTGACACGTTGAGAGGCATGCCTGCAAATAGAGGCTTTGATCAGTCCTAAATTACTCAAAAAATATGTGTTAGATGGAGTGATGAGTTCTAGAGAAACTTAACAAATATTTTGGAAATTATAAACATTTTCACACCCTAAGGCATTAGCTCCCGTGTATAGGACATATTTTCCTCAATTTAAACGAAATATTTTAACTAAAATATGTTATATAAAAATATATTTTATAGAATTTTAACTTCGATTTTATTCAAAATAAATATTTCAAATAGATATTGCTGATAAACACGAGTAACTTGTAAAATACCCACAATAAATCTTACAAAGCCAAATTAATGTACTGATTTCTTCTTTTCAATGCCCGATTGTGTCACTGTTTGATCGTGCAAGCATTAGGGCCATTTCGTAAAAATGCAAATATTTGAATATTATTTAAACCGATTGTCATAAATGTTGGTGTAAGAAAAAATCTTGCAGTAGTCGATTTATAACGAATCCGATGCACCGTCCCTTATATCTTAATTCACAATCAAGTAATTCAATAAAATTTTTGAAAAGTGATGTTGAATTAAAAAAAAGGAAGTCTTCTCTTTTCGTGACAAAAATAACTATAAAAAAATATACCTTAATGACGGACAGACGATAAAACCTTCGTATAAATTTCTCCTTTTTAACCTTTAAAAAAATGTATATAAAGTGTCACAGCCCTATTTAAGACAACTTATGTATACATTATATATATATATATATAGAGAGAGAGAGAGAGAGAGAGAGAGAGATGGGGGTAGGTCTTAAAACTTGTAAAATGTAACACGGTAGATTAACCGCTTTATCCTGTGTAGGAATTTAATTAATGGTATCCAACGGCAGCTAGTGGCACCTAGGCATATTCCTTTATATGATACTGGCATATTCAAAATGCCACCCTACATCGCAGTCGCGGATAAACACTGAGACCTGAGACGCACGCTACAGGGCCGAACGTGTGATATAGACGGCGTTGAAGAGGATAGCGTAATTACGACCGGCAGGCAGGCAGACGGAAAGTCGGAGGTTAACGAACCCACCGCCTCCGGCAGACCAGACGTCCGGGCTTGTTGACACGGTAACCTCGTCACCGGGAGCGCAAACAGTTTACCCAGACGCGATCAATTTGACCGTGGCGAAGTCGCAGAAAAGAGTGTTGAACTGTGCGGCTGGTGAGTGGGGGTGCAACAACACCCAGGTCCCCTCGACCTTGGAGGGTGGCTCGCTCACCTCTTCTTCTCCTCGGCGGGGTTGTTGCGGTAGGCAGCAGGACTCCTGTTGACGGACACGCCCTCCAGGTATCCGCTGTGCAACCAGAGCCTGGCGCCGACCACGCCCGCGTGCGCCTTCTCGATGCTCTGCCAACAACCCGTGCACACCCTCGCTGCACTCCTCCGCGCACAGAGTAGGTAACAATACAGAGGCGGGACCTTGGGGGGGGAAATGACACCCCGCGTCAAAACACTGGGGTGAGTGAGGGAGTGAAGAGATTCGGGCAACTCTTCACATCGAGTTCTTGAGAGCCGATGAGGGTGAAGTGAGGCGATCATGGAGCAACGCCGGAATGAAAGGGCGAGGGGAAACGGGAGATTCCCGAGAAAACCCGCCGACCAGCGGCATCGTCCGTCACGATTCCCACTTGCGAAAATCCGGAGTGAACCGGCCGGGGGTTGAACCCGGTTCGCCTTGGTGGCAGGCGAACTGTCTAACGCCACCACCCCCACCCCCTCCTACCCGCAATGGAATTGCTCTCCTACCAGCACGACTATCATAAACAACGTGGACAGGATTTGAATTTTGAACACTGCTCGTGTAAACAAATGCTTCGAGATGGTTTTTATTTTTCCTCTAGTCAATATTTAATGCTATTTATTCATATAAAAGGGCTCGTCTTTTAAAAATTAAGTTGAAAACAAACACGTTCATCAGTGTTGGCCATGTGACTTGACAGTTGTGTATGACTGGGGTATTATAGGTCAATGTTGGGTACATGCGCAGAAGACCTCATGTTTAACATACGGGTAAATATGTTCTTATTGAGCACTAACTTTTGCATGTACGCCATCATTAAAGTAAAGTACACAATGACATAATTATTGAATTTAATTAATTTTCAAGCAGTTTCGATTATTGTTATTACACTAATATATGTTTAATTTGTTCATAACACTATCTGCAAAATAATATGATATATTGTCTATTCGCTGTTTATTCGCACTTTTTGAATCGAACATTCAAAAAAATCACCCCATGTATGACGTGTTTGGTTGTTTCCTAAATATGTCATCTATCGCAAACGGTTTATACTTGTGTTAACATTAAGGTACCCTCTTTTTGGTCAGATATAATTTTTAATAACAATTTATTTAAAAAAATAGAACATTTTATTTAATTAATATGAATAAAATCAGGAGAAAATAGGTATGTTGGAAATGCCTACTGGCTGTTCACGGTAAATCAAGCACTTTTGAGGTCCTAGTTAATTTTTACTTGCAGCCATGTTTTATCCTTCAACAATAATTTTTAAATAAATATGGCCATGTAAGTAATAAACACAGTGGACATATTCCACAGCACAGCGAAGATAACGTCTGAGACTAAAATGTAATATATATTTATTGACTTTTACTAACAAATGAGGGGGCTGTCACTTTACCATGAATGAACTATAGTACGAAATAGTTCTTATGCCAAGCGCTATTATTATTTTTGTCCGCGGGGTTGTCTTTGGTGTGATTTTCTAGACTTGGTTAAGCTTGGTTTGCATACGGAGGAGGAATATGATGAAAGCAGTACTTCAGCAAGACTTCAGAAAATTCTGAAGTAACCGTGAATGGACTTGAGTAACATTATCTCCTAGTGGATCATGATATCTATTTTTTGGGCATTCCTGTTGTTTTGACCACAGACGAAAGATGAGATAGGGCGGTTTCTGTCTTCTGCCACATGTCTCCAACATTTACTCGTTCATCGCCAGGAGAACTGTCAGAGTAACATGGTTGACTGTAACGAGCGTGTTTGTTTAGGTTTGAACAACAGACCCGCCCTTTCGTATGAATAAAATGCTTCGACTAAATTAAACATATGCTAGTTGCGGTAAAACTACGTTAGGATAAGCGTACAATAATCTCAAAGCACAAACTTACATAAACAGCGATATCTTATATAACCAACCTGCGTTTTTTTTTATATTGCTATTGGCATAAAGCAGTGCAATTCCGGAACAAAGATAATTTCTACTGTGCAGCTCGCACGTGCACTCTACCCCGCATACTCTCCCCCCCCCCTTTTTTTTCCTAGCGGCACCACACCAGGTTAGTAGCATTACGTAGGGCATACGGTATTCTTATTTAACACTAAAGACTGTGTGTATACCAACATTGGAGTAACACACACTCGTATAATTTATAACTGAATTAATTTTACCGAAATATTATTTTCTTTATTATACTCTTATAATAATATTAGCAACACTTAAGAAAAGGTGAAAAAATCTTGGGTTTTGTGGGGTCCGAATCCCCACTGGGTTTACAAGTGCCTCAATTGGAATGGAACCCTGAATCATAATTTGAAGTTCCTTGTTCACTATAACTTAAGTATCCCCTCTCAAGCAGCAGTTTGAGTTCAGTCAATTTTTACTTCTACCTCAATATCGTGCATGTTTTAAGATATGCATTCGGAATGATACGATCACCAATATACTGTCGAGAGTACATGGATACTACCATGATAAGCTGGAACATTTTCCAAGCTGTTAACACGATCAGAAGATTAGGTTGGTAGCCACATAGGGCATGGAGTATTATTAGTTTAAGTATAACTACGAGTTGTCTTACAATAATAATTTTTTAAGACTCAGTAAAATCACATTATGAGACCTAATAAAATAAAATTTATTAAATCATAAATGAAATCTCAGTTAATGCGGCCTCTTTCTCACTTAAATGGACGTGGGTGTAGAATCTGAAGAGTTATGATAAATTCGTCTGAAGAAGAACCTCCACTGTAAAAACGCAATGTTTACACGCACCTACGCAAGAAAATACAATCAAGAAAACAAAATTGTAAGGAATAATCGGTTTAACAAGCACGGTGTCGAAGTTGATCAATTTTGGTGGCATTCCTCTTGTTTGAAATTGTTTCGCCATTGGGGATTGTTTTTCAATTTCACGATTTGGTTACTACTTATAATTTCTTTCTCATTCGTTGTAAAATATTTGTTTACAGTTTTTATGTTTGTTTGTTTTTCGACGAAAGTACGTTTCAAGTAAACACTTGCATGTACGAAAATACTCGTTTTATAAGATTTCGAGTGCTTCGGTAGTAAAATTCCAAACCCAAACTAACAGCGAAAATGTCCACGGTCTCCAACAAGTACTCTTTAAACCTCCTGTTTTCTTGATTCTTTGATTTCATTGTTTTCAAAAAAAAAACGTTAGAGTTGCTTACTTTCAGAATACAACACTAGGTTACATATATGTATCATCCTAGCTTACGTATGCGGCTTGTATCTGTTTGCAACTATAATAGTGCGGAATCATAGCCTGTTACGATAAATTTCGTTTTCGCCTTATAAATTACAAAAACGTTTTCCTGGCATAACGTAATCAGATTGTAATAATATTTTATAGAAATATTATTACACTAACTATCGTCCCGCCGCAAACCTTTCACAAAAGCTAAATCTTCTGTATTGACAAATATATGGGAATACGAACGTCGTAGTGCATGAGTGTATATGTATCAGTCTGCGCGTATTATGTTTATGGCAATGCAACGAGTGGTAATTAACAACACATGATTTATCAAATCTTGACAACAATTCTTCCTTCTTAGATGATTTTTTTTTAACACACACACATATTTCTGCTGTCGAAAATTTAAGCACGTCATCAAAATTGGTTGCGTACATAGCCAAAGTCAACTAAATTGTTATATCGGCAAATTCTTATTAAACTTCAGTTAAGAAAGTGAGCTATACAAGACGCGCCTAATTACACATACGTAAAAAACACGGAAACCGCATCAACAATCTCTCTCAAATTTTTCAACGTGTGAGAGTAGCGTGTTTACCACACTGAAATAATGTTTTTTTTGTCTTCTAATAAACAAAATGCTTGATCGTATATGTCCAAATAAAGATGTTGTTGCGCTAAAAAAATTTAAAAAAATATTTTGCTGTGCAGAGAAAGCACGAAAAGTAACAAAACTTAATTTTGTTCATGTATCAAAACACACGCTTGAGTTGACAAAACCTCTATTTTCAAATGAAATAATTTGGATGACAAAGAAAGTTTAGTTGAATCAAGTCTGTATATTTGTTTGGCTTTATACAAACCAATAGACTGTTTGATCACAAACCTTTCTTTCCGTGCATGCTCTTGTTCTAGTTCTTTAGTGAGACCTTCGTATCTTGTATATACCGTAGCTTCGTGGCATTTACGAAGTTCTTCGACGGCAAGTGAGTGGGCAATACGTCGCTCTTTTCCTTTGGTTTTCGAATAAACTCTGCCGGCGTTCTTGGGGCAAGACTCCTGGGACCTAACTAAAAGGAAACGTCAGGAAGTATCAATCATGGTCTGACTTATCGATATCGATGGCCTCCTACGCCCGATTCACAGCTAAAGAGGAGTGTGCATTGAAACATTTTTTTTTTTTTTTTTGAAATCGTTGTTTACACGTATTCGCGTATCTCGGTAAATATATGTTCTGCAAAGACGAATTCTTGCTATTAAAAAAATATCTATGCCTCTATGTTATTACTTTTAACATATTAAGTATATTCACGGGGGGGGGGAAGGGGAGAAATCGTGAAAACGGTCAAATGTCGCATTTTTTAAACTTGGCTACGCAGTTTCCTTAAGCGGCATGAGAAAGGTACAAACATACGGGCGTAGTCTAATCTGTGGGCTTTCATTGCATGTAATAGAATCCCACTGTTACAGATCTAATTTGCACAGTACAGGACCACGACGGGAATTTTGCACACCTTGCGCGTAGGAGCGATGAGGCACTAGGCGTGCGTCTGTTAGTGTCGCCCGTATCGCTCCCTCGCTTCTTGACCTTGAAGGTGCAGGTGCACACTCCACTTACGGGGATAAGGTCGACACTAACACGCACGCCTAGTGCCTCATCGCTCCAGCCCGCAAGGCGTGCAGTGTTTCCGTCGTAACGCCGTACTGTGCAAATTAGATCTGTTAACAGTGGGGTTTTACTACACGCGATGAAAGCCCACAGATTAAACTTCGCCAGTATATAGCCATATTTATCCTCCTAGAACGTACGCAGTTTTAAATTGACGATGAATCGAAAGCAAATAGAAAATCACTTCCATCGGTGTTAAATATATTTTGGAAAACCTTAGAGATGCAAAATATTACAGAATTTAAAATTTTTAATGCAATTTTATAAATAGCACGACAAATATTTTGCAACGTATGTACGTCGTCCTGGTGACGAGAAATCATTCACGGTCGCAAACACGCAGCAAAGAGGCGTTTCAAAAGAGTACTCGATGGCTGTGGCCAACACTAATGTTGAGGAACGAAGCAAGTTTCTTAGTTATAGGCTGTTCACGGTAAAGTGAGCACTTTTGAAAGCCTTTTCATTCGGGATAATGGTTTTAAAAAATGTGTTTTATTTAGCCTTGGACATAAACCTCCAAGTGCAGTGGAATATACACACACTGATTGTTACTTACAAGACAATATTTATTTAGAAATGTGGTTAAGTGATAAAATACAGCTGAAAGAAAAAAGTAAATAGGGCTTTAAAGGTACTCACTTAACCATGAACAGCGTATACCTTAATACATTCCCTGGCAATGTGCACAGTGTACATCGCGTTTTTTTTTTTCCGCCTTTGAGGGCGAGAGGTGCAGGAGAGATAAGGGCGACACTGCCGCTCGCATCAAGTACGCCATCGCCGCTAGGCGCAAGGCTCTGAACTGACGTGCAGAGTTCTCGTCGCACTGCACTGCGTGTACCTGTGGGACTTCAGCCGTGACCCTATCATCTGATTGGTGGGAAGTCTGTAGAAAGGCTCAATGCAGACCACTTGAGTAGTTTTGTATGTATCTAACGCATATATATATTTTGAGACACGACGCTTTGAAAAAGCCATTTTTAGCCATTTTGGAGTAGTCAAAAATGATGCTTCTAATGTGCGGAACGTCGTGTAAGCACTCAGTTGCCGTCGTCTTAAGAGTGTGTGTTTTTTTTTCTCGTAATTACCATGTTGGAACCACGTTTAATAGTTTCGCAAATAACGTAAATTACTATAGGCTGTTCAGGTAAACTGAGTACTTTTAAAACCCTGCTTAGGATCTACTTGCTTGTATTCACGTTGTGTATTAACATTGCCATGGACCTTATCACATTCATGCGTCGGCCAGGCGAAAATGTGAAATTTTGAGAAAAATCAATATTTAAAAAATCTGCTTACTTTTGCAAAATGCAGCGTAAAAGAAACAGAAAGTGTCGGAAATAATAAGTTATTACAAATGGTTACCTAGCACATTTTATTCAACGTTAATAGATAAAACTACTTTCCCCTCCATCGTTACCAACATGACTGAGCGCATGTCACCCAGTGCGCCCGTTTAAACGTATGCAGGTAGGTGCAGTGACTTTTTCCTAGGGTTGATTTCAGAAGTGCTCACTTTATCGTGAACTGCCTTTAACATTCTGTATCGCAGTTCAGGCACCAGATAGTCCAAGCCGTTGATAAAAAGGGGGGGGGGCGCCCTCAAGAGTGATAGCTTGTTTCTGCAGCGATGCCCAATTAGCACAGCCTTGATAACTGCGTCAGTTCAATGAAACCTAGGCCACACTTCACAGTATTGTGCACGAGCATGAAGCTTTCAATTTCTCGCTGGTTACTTGCTGTCGTAGTCAAATAATATAAAAGGGCCTGCATGTTTTTCAATTCTTATTCATGACTCAGAATTCCTCACACTCTAAATCTGAATCACTGAGACTGACACTGCTTCAGTCAGTTAACAGTACCTGACTGTAGCAACAGTCACTTCAGTGAATTTAACTGATGAATCAGTGAAAAATGCGAGATTTCCTTCACTTATTGATTCAGTGACATTTTTCACGCGTTCATCGGTATTATTTTTTCACTGATGGATCGATTAAACATCGTGTAAAAATGGCCGTCAAACAATGTGTATCAAGTGAAATAACAACGAATAAACTAATAAAACCAATACAAAATACTTTCTAAAATGTGTTTCTTCTTTCAAAACACCATTTTATGAGATAATATGAACATTCAGCCTTCATTCCGTTGTTACGTCTTTCATTTAGTTTTCATGTAATCATCACAGCGCTCTATTTGAATGTTTAAACTGCATATAATGTGGTAGAAAGAGTGCACTCGTATATGCTTTTCGTTTTAACAATCCTAACGGTACCAATTAAACCAAAAACGAAAAGTTAGGGCATACAATTTAAATCTGCACAATTTTGATGAAAATATAAGACCAATATTTTCCTCCAACTTCTCAACTTGGCTTGATGGTCCAGATGTTAACGTAACGGTCTAAAGTCGCAGATGATAAGGTGTGTGAGTTCAATTCCGGCCACCTGTGAAAGTTTTCTCCTTTTTTAAACTACGGTGAATTGCGCGCTATAAATAGTAAGCTATCGTAAACATGTTTATTTCGCGTAATTATTTTGCTACATTCAATACTAACAATATTTAATTCGCCACTGCAGTCGGCCGTCACATATTCAATCAGTGAAATTTTTTCTACTCAATAATTCAGTCAGTAACATTTTTTTCACTGAAACACTCAGTGGCTTTCCACTGCTTCTAAATTGAGCCATTTTCACTTATTCGAGTAGTTGAATTTCACTGCGATTCAGTGGTTTCCCACTGATTCGAATTTAGAGTGCAGAAGATGTCAAAATACATGTGGATCAATTGTAAAAGAAACAAGAACATGTAAAATTTTGAATAAGGCTTGTTCCGAAACGAATACGCAAAATTTTCAGATCTGTAACAATTAGTTGACCTGCCTCGCTGCTACCACATTTCTACACTGCACTGCCATTGGTCGCTTCATTGCGATGTAAAACCCGACCTCTCTGACATTTATCACGGGAGTGATATACCTCGAACGGTTCTTGAATCTATCTGCTACGAGAATTACAAGTCTCGTCAGTTTACATCAAGCGGTTCGTTACAAGGATATACGTGAGACGTTTACTAGCAGTTTCTGTTTTGAAATGAGGACTGTTAATTTGCTGATTTTTTTAAAAATAACTATTGTGTGTGTAAAACCAGGACTACCCTCAACACAAAAGGACGCCTAATGACACTTTATATTTCATATGCGTCGCTATCGAAAGATAGGTTTTTAATAACAACAATTTTAAATTTTAAAAACTATAACATAAAATGCCGTAAAATGGGGCTAGCTAATAGTTTATTAGGAAAGTGCGAAAAAATAATTAAATAGAGCTCGCTCTAACCCGTCAAATTCACGTAAGTTGTTGCAAAGAGGAGAAATTAATTGAAGTGCTAGTCACAGATTGCTCTATAAGCTATTCTTACATATAGCTCCACCGGAATATTTCTGTGTTCTGACACATTATGTTCTGACACTTGCGTTCACCATATCAATATCTACGCTGTAAAAAAATTCAGTACATTTGGTACATTTTAAAGAGCGTCTCTAACTTAACCCTTTTATACCCCGCTTTAATTTTCGACTCCGTGTGTTGCAAACAAAAATATTTACGATATGTGAAGTACTTCAATCTACCCAACATTTGTTTCGTTGTCGCAGTCAATAATGTGTGGACTTCCTTATCGGTGGCAGTTGTGTGAGCCAAGACGAGTAGCACGACTTGTGAGAACCATTTGTTTCGTTGTCGCAGTCAATAAGGTGTGGACTTCCTTATCGGTGGCAGTTATGTGGAACCACGACGAGTAGCACGACTTGCGAGAACCATTTGTTTCGTTGTCGCAGTCAATAAGGTGTGGACTTCCTTATCGGTGGCAGTTGTGTGAGCCAAGACGAGTAGCACGACTTGCGAGAACCATTTGTTTCGTTGTCGCAGTCAATAAGGTGTGGACTTCCTTATCGGTGGCAGTTATGTGAACCAAGACGAGTAGCACGACTTGCGAGAACCATTTGTTTCGTTGTCGCAGTCAATAAGGTGTGGACTTCCTTATCGGTGGCAGTTGTGTGAGCCAAGACGAGTAGCACGACTTGCGAGAACCATTTGTTTCGTTGTCGCAGTCAATAAGGTGTGGACTTCCTTATCGGTGGCAGTTATGTGGAACCACGACGAGTAGCACGACTTGTGAGAACCATTTGTTTCGTTGTCGCAGTCAATAAGGTGTGGACTTCCTTATCGGTGGCAGTTATGTGGAACCACGACGAGTAGCACGACTTGCGAGAACCATTTGTTTCGTTGTCGCAGTCAATAAGGTGTGGACTTCCTTATCGGTGGCAGTTATGTGGAACCGCGACGAGTAGCACGACTTGCGAGAACCATTTGTTTCGTTGTCGCAGTCAATAAGGTGTGGACTTCCTTATCGGTGGCAGTTGTGTGAGCCAAGACGAGTAGCACGACTTGCGAGAACCATTTGTTTCGTTGTCGCAGTCAATAAGGTGTGGACTTCCTTATCGGTGGCAGTTATGTGGAACCGCGACGAGTAGCACGACTTGCGAGAACCATTTGTTTCGTTGTCGCAGTCAATAAGGTGTGGACTTCCTTATCGGTGGCAGTTATGTGGAACCAAGACGAGTAGCACGACTTGCGAGAACCATTTGTTTCGTTGTCGCAGTCAATAAGGTGTGGACTTCCTTATCGGTGGCAGTTATGTGGAACCACGACGAGTAGCACGACTTGTGAGAACCATTTGTTTCGTTGTCGCAGTCAATAAGGTGTGGACTTCCTTATCGGTGGCAGTTATGTGAACCAAGACGAGTAGCACGACTTGCGAGAACCATTTGTTTCGTTGTCGCAGTCAATAAGGTGTGGACTTCCTTATCGGTGGCAGTTGTGTGAGCCAAGACGAGTAGCACGACTTGCGAGAACCATTTGTTTCGTTGTCGCAGTCAATAAGGTGTGTACTTCCTTATCGGTGGCAGTTATGTGGAACCACGACGAGTAGCACGACTTGTGAGAACCATTTGTTTCGTTGTCGCAGTCAATAAGGTGTGGACTTCCTTATCGGTGGCAGTTATGTGGAACCACGACGAGTAGCACGACTTGCGAGAACCATTTGTTTCGTTGTCGCAGTCAATAAGGTGTGGACTTCCTTATCGGTGGCAGTTATGTGGAACCGCGACGAGTAGCACGACTTGCGAGAACCATTTGTTTCGTTGTCGCAGTCAATAAGGTGTGGACTTCCTTATCGGTGGCAGTTATGTGGAACCACGACGAGTAGCACGACTTGCGAGAACCATTTGTTTCGTTGTCGCAGTCAATAAGGTGTGGACTTCCTTATCGGTGGCAGTTATGTGGAACCGCGACGAGTAGCACGACTTGCGAGAACCATTTGTTTCGTTGTCGCAGTCAATAAGGTGTGGACTTACTTTTCGGTGGCAGTTATGTGGAACCAAGACGAGTAGCACGACTTGCGAGAACCATTTGTTTCGTTGTCGCAGTCAATAAGGTGTGGACTTCCTTATCGGTGGCAGTTGTGTGAGCCAAGACGAGTAGCACGACTTGCGAGAACCATTTGTTTCGTTGTCGCAGTCAATAAGGTGTGGACTTCCTTATCGGTGGCAGTTGTGTGAGCCAAGACGAGTAGCACGACTTGCGAGAACCATTTGTTTCGTTGTCGCAGTCAATAAGGTGTGGACTTCCTTATCGGTGGCAGTTGTGTGAGCCAAGACGAGTAGCACGACTTGCGAGAACCATTTGTTTCGTTGTCGCAGTCAATAAGGTGTGGACTTCCTTATCGGTGGCAGTTATGTGGAACCACGACGAGTAGCACGACTTGCGAGAACCATTTGTTTCGTTGTCGCAGTCAATAAGGTGTGGACTTCCTTATCGGTGGCAGTTGTGTGAGCCAAGACGAGTAGCACGACTTGCGAGAACCATTTGTTTCGTTGTCGCAGTCAATAAGGTGTGGACTTCCTTTTCGGTGGCAGTTATGTGGAACCAAGACGAGTAGCACGACTTGCGAGAACCATTTGTTTCGTTGTCGCAGTCAATAAGGTGTGGACTTCCCTATCGGTGGCAATTGTGTGAGCCAAGACGAGTAGCACGACTTGCGAGAACCATTTGTTTCGTTGTCGCAGTCAATAAGGTGTGGACTTCCTTATCGGTGGCAGTTGTGTGAACCAAGACGAGTAGGACGACTTGCGAGAACCATTTGTTTCGTTGTCGCAGTCAATAAGGTGTTTACTTCCTTATCGGTGGCAGTTATGTGGAACCACGACGAGTAGCACGACTTGTGAGAACCATTTGTTTCGTTGTCGCAGTCAATAAGGTGTGGACTTCCTTATCGGTGGCAGTTGTGTGAGCCAAGACGAGTAGCACGACTTGTGAGAACCATTTGTTTCGTTGTCGCAGTCAATAAGGTGTGGACTTCCTTATCGGTGGCAGTTATGTGAACCAAGACGAGTAGCACGACATGTGAGAACCATTTGTTTCGTTGTCGCAGTCAATAAGGTGTGGACTTCCTTATCGGTGGCAGTTGTGTGAGCCAAGACGAGTAGCACGACTTGCGAGAACCATTTGTTTCGTTGTCACAGTCAATAAGGTGTGGACTTCCTTATCGGTGGCAGTTTGTGTGAGCCAAGACGAGTAGCACGACTTGCGAGAACCATTTGACAACAGGTGATATAATTCGTCACTCAGCTTCGCAGTGTGCAGCGCAGACGGAAAACTATCTACGCATGCTCAATGTACACAATTGTGTACACAGGGATCTGAACGGGAGATAAATACTATGGGAAGTTTTTCATACTGTATAGATTTCGATAATGTTACAAAGAATTCTTTGGAAACTAACTGACGAGGTTATCGTTGTAATACAAGCAAACAAGAGAAAAAGTTTACGAAATGTTAATATGAAATGTGTAAAACTTTAATATGCAAATATTGTAGACTTAGAACACAGACCTTCATAAACTATTTTGTAAGTTTCGTAAAACGATGTGCTGTATACATACAATATTTAAGTTGAAGATTTTTAAGAATATCTTTGTCAATCTGTTTCCAAAGAATTGTTCCAAAAGCATATAAGAATTTTTTACTTTGCATACATCAGGCTGAAAACCAAGAAATGTTGAACATCGCCACTATACAAATTCGGGAACATCTTAATATATTTGATTTTTTTCATGAACGAATGTAGGGGACAACTAGCACGAATTTATGAAATGTAAAATCTTTAACTTTTACGATATTTGTGAAAAAAAATAATTTGATGTAGAGATTTCGTGAACAATTCCAGTGTTGTCAGAAGTAAATGCAGTGAAAATTCCCAACACGCCTTCACTTATTGCTTTATGAACATTGCAAATAGATAGAACTGGTGTTTTTTTCGCGAATAAAATATGATACACGGTGGACTTCAATACTATAAGCACCCAACAGCGGTTTATCTATATCCATTGGCTGCTGTCTGCTTGAAAAGGGTTTTTTTTTTTTTTTTACATATTTGACCAGCCCACTGCGAATTCGGCAACATCGGCACGGCTCCTACGTGATTCGTGTGCGGACAGTTCACATATGTCAAAAAGTAGTTCAGCCAATCAAGGTAAGTAAACGACCCTACAGTGTTTTGAAATATAATTTGTCTTGAAATCTTTCCGCGAAATTTCACTACCCCTATAAATAGCGTTTACTTGGGTTGTCCTGCCTAGTTTCCGCACAGTTCTTTGGTGGCCATATGCATTACAGCGTCATGGAAACACTACATTATATGTCTAAAATTAAATTTTAATGTTAACAAGCCGGTATTTTGGACTTCAGATAAGCTACATTATAAATACGGAAAATTATTAACAATTTTACACGATGTATGAAGAAAATTCGTTGTAAAAATACAATATAACAATATTTCACTTGCGTAATAAGAAAAAAATTTTGGTTCAAGTCCTGGTTCCCCGCATAACTTACTTTACGTGATCCGAAACTTCACACCCGGTGCGGTTCGGAGGTAACAAAAGTTGGGATTTACTGTTCCTATATCCTTTTCGTGCGCAACGATGTGACGTCAAACATCAATTTTATTACAAGTCATTTAAATATCCCCATTGTGGTTTTTAAATTTATTGTGAATATTTAATAAACCTCCTCGGTATACATTTAAGTACACTCTGAAAATTGTGTACAAATTAACCCGCCAGTACATACTAGTGTTGATAGTGCATTTATGGTAAAGCTTTGCCCAATCATCCGTGTTAGCTTTGCACCATTTTCTCAGTAAATAGGCAATTGGGGTAAATTTGCGACAGTTATAGGCGTAGCTTTGTACCAAATATTTTTTTAATTTATTGTGAATATTTAATAAACCTCCTCGGCATACATTTAAGTACACTCTGAAAATTGTGAACAAATTAACCCGCCAGTATATACTATTGTTGATAGTGCATTTATGGTAAAGCTTTGCCCAATAATCCGTGTTAGCTTTGCACCATTTTCTCAGTAAATAGGCAATTGGGGTAAATTTGCGACAGTTATAGGCGTAGCTTTGTACCAAATATTTTCATTTGCATAAATTTTTACAGCTCCCTACTTCGATTAATTCTTGAAGGTGAAAAATCGTATAAGCTGTTAACGGTAATACTGAGGACATTTAGAAACCGTGGTTAAGATCTACTTGGATGCACATTGTGTATTCTTCCGCTTTATGTAAAATTAACACAGTCATGGCCTGATCACTTTATTAATGTGATAGTCAAATAAATAGTTAAAATTTTTCTAAAAAGAAAATATTTTATATATCTGCTTAGTTCTACACTTATATGCATTACAATAGTGAGCAAAATAAATAATTGCAGTATTCACAAATGTGTCACAAAAACTATAAATTGAACGTTAATATATGTATAGGCTGTTCACGGTAAAGTGGGCACTTTGGAGTTCCTAGTTACTTTATTCCTTTCAGCCGTTTTTTATATTTTAAAAATATTTTTAAATAAATATTGCCATGTAAGTAATAACGACAGTGTCTATGTACCAAAACACACGGATGTGAACATCTAAGGCTAAAATTTAATATGTATATATATTTATTGACTATTATTCCAAATGAGAGCGCTTTCAAAAGAGCTCACTTTACCGTGAATAGGCTACAATTACTTTCGCTCCGTCGCTAGCAACTTTACTGGTTGCGTGTCGGCAAATGTGCCCGTTACGTGTTCGTTGGGACTGCGACATTTCCCAGCGGTTAACTTCAAGAGCGCTCAGTTATCGCGGGAACGTTCGTACTTAGAAACAGACAGCTATGTGCAGAGAATCGTTGAGGATTCGTTTTAAATTAAGTTAGGTTGGTGCGACAAATTTGCCCTGGCTGGTACAGATACCGCAGATGATGACTGTAGGGAATTTGCAATCCTGCATTTAGTCTATTCGCAATATCTTCGTATCAAAATAAAACCTTCGGAAGATCACCCCATGTATGACGTGTTTGATTGTTAAACGCAGTTTACGATAAAGCGAGCACTTCAGAAACTAACCATATAGAAAAAAGTCACAGTCCCTGCGTGCATATATTTTAATGGGCGCAGTGAATGACATTTGCACAGTAAAGTTGGTAACGAGGGATGGAAAGTAGTTCCATATCTTAAAGTTGAATAATAAGTGTTAGGTAACCATTTGTGATAACTTAAAAGATATTTCTTTCACTTTCTATTTGTTTAATGCACAGAAGTGTAAACATTAGCAGATTTGTAAAGTATATCAATTTCTAATAATTTTACAGTTTCACTTGACCGACGCACGAATCAAGTAATGAGGCCCATGGCAATATTAAGTTTACATAAGGCGGATAAATACACAACGTGAATGCAAATATATCTTGAGCAGGGCTTTCAAAAGTGCTTATTTTACCGTGAACAGCCTGTACCTAAGTATTCCATGTATCACAAGCATTTGATATTTCTGATAACTAGAGACCTGAAGAATTTGTGGATTCATTTTGGAACAAGCTAGAATTTAAAACGCGTGTACTTATACAAATTTAACCATTGGTCCACACGGTGGTTGACACCTCCTGGAGAACGGTGGCCCAATCGTCGACTTCCACTGTGAAATCAGACAACCAATGCACAATTGACATCGGCATATTTGTACATAAGACTGTAGAATCTAGCCTGCTGGTCATCGAACTCGCGAATTTTTCAGGTCTCTACGTATAACATGACATTATCTTATTTTTTGTGAAATTGAACTTTTGGTTATTGATTGTTTATAAATCAAGATCCTATAATTTATAATAATAACGAATGAAAACTGAGAGGAAATAGGTGTATTGAGTGGAGGCTAGACTTCAATATCCGATGTGTAGAGCTATAGGCTGTTCACGGTAAAGTGAGCACTTTTGAAAGCCCTCTCACTTGGAAAAATAGTCAATAAATATTGTTTATTGTTGCCCTTGACGTTAACTTCAGAGTGCGGTGGAATATATACACTGTGTTTATTACTTACATGGCAGTATTTATTTAAAAAGGTGGTTAAAGGATAAAATATAGCTGATAGGAAAAAGTAACTAGGGCCTCAAAAGTGTTCACTTTACCGTGAAAGGCCTATAGTGATTTTTCGCGAAGAAATATGAGGACATGGTAGACTTCAGCACTATAAGCACCCAACAGCAGTCTGTCTATTACCATTGGGTGCTGTCTGCTTGAGAAGGCGTTTATATATTGGACCGAGCCACTCAGAATTCGGCAACCTCGGCACGGCTCCTACGTGATTCGTTCCCAAAAGTGATTCCGCCAATCAAAATAGGTAAACGGCCCCACAGTGTTTTAAAATATAACTTGTGTAATATTTTCGCGAAATTTCACTACTCCTACCAATGTGCACACTTGCAGTCTTCATTTGACTACTAGCCGCTTGCCTTTGTGTGAAGGCAGTCTGTTACGTGAGTGACCCAATCATAACTAAGCCTCTTCGATACTGACTGTCGTACGTGATTCACGGGCAGACAGATAAGGCGCGTAACAGTTCAGATGATCCAACCACGAAAGTATTTCTGAACTAAAGTCGGGACTAAAGTGCATTGTAACACGACTTGTTCTGAAATACTTTCGCGAAAAACAGGTGCTCCTATGTATTGGTAATGCGTAGTAAAAATAATAGTTCTAATGCAAAATATCATTAAAGTAAGTGCGCACAAATGAGGTGTGTTGGTGTCAAATCTTTGAACTTGATTAAGCTTTGTTTACATGAAGTTGAGAAATATTCTGAAAGTTTAGCTTTAGCAGTGTTTCAGAAATGTTGGAGGTGACCGTGAATGGAGTTTAGCAGCCACGCAGAACATTAATTTACATAGCTACAGTCTGGCGTATGACAGATTTCCTATATTACGTATAGGTAGATACACGTGCAGAATTCGCGTTATCGTTCGGCAAGAGGCTAGCTAGACTCCTCTGCACAGTTCACGCGTGCACGTGAACGCAGTTCGTGGTTTCATTGGTTGCTCACAGATGTACGCCGCGTCAATGAGCCGTGTGACCGCGTAACTGGAGAGGGATTGCTCCACCGTTGAGCCTTTACTACTTCTCGAAAGTATCCTGGAGGCATACAACACAAATTATCGACCAATGGCAATAGTTCAACGAACATACAACCACTTGGCGTTCAGACTGCATCCACATAATAATGCAAATGTTGCAGGTCCTTGCGTATAGGTTAAAAACTTCCTATAAGAGTTCAGGGAAATTACTTAATTTCTTTTAACTTGTTCTGTTACGCATTAATATTTGAGTTAAAGTATTGCAATCGCGTAATTTTTTGGCATGAACTGTACTACGGTACTGTACAGCCGTGATATTGGTACTAAACATTCACGTCAAAGAGTTGTACTGAATTCCACTAATCAGATTAGCCACAAAGAAGACTCTCAAAGTACTGGACGCTGACGCATTGCTGTGTGCTGCAGTGCCGCTCATGACTTCGAGTCCTTTACAAAGCGTCCACGGATCGTACGCATGGTGACTGAACGAATCAATGCGTGATGGTGGCGTGTGGTGAACTGTTGCAAGGTGATGCTGGTGCTCGCTCACTGCCGTACATTATCGGTGCACGCAGCAGGAGCCAGCAACTACCGCGCAGCCTAGGGATTCTGAACTCATTCCGACCACTCACAAGCGACAAGCAAGGTGACCCATAACATCCGCGCTGTGGATTCAGCCACCAAACTACGTTTTAGAGGTGGAAGTATGAACTAAAGGCTGTTCACGGTAAAATGAGAACTTTTGAAAGTCCTGCTTAAGATCTACTTGTATACACGTTGTGTATTCTTCCGCATTATGTAAAATTAACTTTGCCATGGGCCTCATCACTTTAGTTTATCATCGGTCAAATGAAACTGTGAAATTATTAAGAAAGAAAATACTTTTTAAATATGCTCATTTTTACACTTCGATGCATTAAAAAACAGAACGCGACAGAAATAACTTTAAGCTATCACAAATGGTTACCTAACACTTTGTATTCGACGTTAAGATATGGAATTACTTTCCATCCATCGTTACCAACTTTACAGGGCGAATGTCACTCAACGCGACCATTAAAATATATGCGTACAGGGGCAGTGACTTTTTTCAAGGCTCATTTCTAAGCTGTTCACGTCATCTTGAACAGCCTATAGCAAGCAACAGGGTACAGCACATAGCTAACGCCAGTTCACCCTGCAATAGTTCACCACACGCCGCTGGATAGCTGGGAAGCGAGTTAAAGGCTGTTCACGATAAACTGAGCACTTTTGAAATCAACCTTAGAAAAATGTCACTGCCGTACTTGCATATGTAGCCGACCTCCCGTGGCGTAGTCGTGCGCCACCGATCTGGGGTGCGGGAGGCTCTGGGTTCGAGTCCCGGGCAAGGCATGGGTATTAATTTAAGTTAGGTTCTAAGTTAGTCTGTAGACCGTCCACTGCTAAGTTTTCAGGCATAAAACCGGGGACGTTAAAACGCCCCTTTTAATAAAACAAGTACCTTCATATATTTTAACGGGTGCTCTGAGTGACATGCGCCCAGTAAAGCTGGTAACGATGGAGGGGAAAGTAGTTCCATGTCTTAACGTTGAATTTAAAACGTTAAGTAACTATTTGTGATAAATTCAACTATTTATTTCGCTTTCTGTTATTTTTAGTGGTCTAAGGGTAAGAATTAGCGGATTTGTAAAATATTTACTTCTATAATAATTTCCGTTTCACTTGAACGCACGAATAAAGTGGTGAGGTCTATGGCAATGTTAATTTTACATAAGGCGGAAGGATACACAATGTGCATAAAAGTATATACTAAGCAGGGTTTTTTAAAGTGCTCAGATTACCGTGAATAGACCATACCAAGTTTTTTTAATAATTAGACAAGCACCCAGGTGAATCGCCGCCTTGCCGGATCCGGAACCCCCACCCCAAATTTCCAAGTCCACCCTAGTAACCCTTCAAAATAGTTAACCTATCTATTCCTGTAGTAATTTTCACCTGGCAGTGGTTTCGAAATATATTTTCCTTATTGAAATGTAATCACTAATGAAAGAAAACCTACCAATCTACATAGAAGATAGAGTATGAATAATAATTACTATTAGTATAATTTTAGAAACTAAATTACTAAATGTTCCTATCGAACCCTCACAAATAATACATCGCGTATCAATACAAACAATAATATTCAGTAGATTGATGTCCAACCAGTATATTGATAACGAACTACCCACACAGACATCAATAATACAGATATACACAAGAACAAATAAACTGAAGGAACAACACTTACACTATACAACACCTACACAAACAATATTACACTGACAACAGCACAACACCGACACATCAATCAAACACACGACGGACACCTCACAAAACGACAACAACCGTCTGCCCCCTCTGTCTCGGGAGATGATGGCGGGCTGAGGGTCAAGGACGGAAGCAGAGGAATTTTTAAATTATAACGTAACTTTTTTATTTAAACTTTAACAAAATAATTTTAAGCCTCTGTTTTAAATTTTAAATAGTTTTTAAATGTTATAACGCGACAAATTGTATTTTTCGACTGAGACCAGTTACGGCCTTCGGCTGGGCTCCGGTGCCATTTTAATATGTTCTGTTCTGTTCTGTGAGACAGAGGTCTGGGGATCAGAGGACCGGAGTTTGAAGGGAGTACCTTGACAATGCCGGTGACGTAGGAGTCGAAGGTCTGCTTGACGAAGCCGAGTACGGAGATGTCGTAGAGGAAGTGGTGGAGGAACCCTCCCGGGGCAGAGTGTGTGTGCGTGCCGCTCAGCATCACGTTGGAGTGCGTGTACGTACCGCCAAACTCGGCCGCCAGCTCCTTCACCACCTGCAGCAACACAACAACACATCGCTCTTATAGTCTAGCCGTGGTTCCTTCGAATTTATTTTTTTTTTTTAACACATTGCTGTCTGCACACATTTGCCTGGCAGTTAAGACGAATCAGAAGTGAGTCACCTAAATCCGCTACTGCGAGAACACCGGTTCTGTTGGTGTCTGTGTTAGAACTCACCATCGTCCTATTGGTCCATACCACACCGACCACTACACTGTACTTTACAGCGTTCGTTATTGGCCGGTCATCAACCAATGGAGAGCCGAACTGATTTTGACCCTTACAAATGTCGTTTGTCGTATAAAATAATTTATAATCAAAAGACATTCTATTGTTAGCAATATCATTGTTGTTGCGCTGTCGTGTTCTTGTGGGCCGATGTTAAACACTAGGCGAACAAATACTGCACATCCATGCGAGTTTTGTTCTGAAGAACAGAGAAATTTTCAAATTAGCTTTGCTCGAGCTACACTCGAGCATAATCTACAAAGTGTTAGTAAAATCCCATGTATAATGTGTTTGGTTGTTTCCTTAATGTGCCAAGTATAGGGCATTAACTTGACAGGTTTTCACGGCCCGAAGGCCAGCACATCCTCTATCCTCCCGCACGGCATCTTGTTACGAAAACATCCCGCTGTGCGCGCTATGGTTTATACGACAAAGTTGGAAAAGCAGGCCACAAGAAGGTCCATAAAACACAGAGTCAAAACAACGAGCCACTTCGGCAATCTGTAAATTAATTAAGAAATGCGCGAAGTTAAACAGAAAATATGGGTCCAGCAAGCCTCGTGAAATTCCTTCTAAACACTAGCAATCTACTGGGAAACTCCGCCCTAGGGTCCACAGCGGGAACCAATAGGAAGACATTTCGCAAACGAGCACGTGGGGTAGGTCGAGAAGTGTGCAGGGAGCCGAGGGTGCAGTCGGCGACATGTCACCGGAGCAGCTAGCTGGGGTTCCAACCAGAAGGTCGGGCGGTGAGTCCCGGGCGAGGCAATGGTGAGTGCACTCCTATGCGTCTACCCGTTTCCTAAACTTACCCTATACCCCCTTTCCTTCTATTTCTAGTTGGCCAGTCAGTTAATTACAATGATGTTGTGATTCTATCCTTTTATACAGTAAAATAATTTAGTACAACTTAGCTTCACTATTCTTCGTATTTACTATAATCCTTCGTATCTTACCCTTTTCTGAGCTTATAACATGATGTTAAGGTCAACTTATAACAATCTGCACTCGGATGAGTAACTTTCTCCTCATGGGTCTTCGTGCCTTGTACATCTTCTTTAAGTCTCAATGGCCGTAGCCGGTTCTCTCAGTGAAAACCTGTCCTCACCAATCATAAGTGTTCTGACTTTATTCATTGAGCCTTTACCCGTGCACTCCCTCATCGGTCATCGGAATCCTCCAGTTACCACCAGTCGAATTCCTCAAGCATTTTCCCCAACTCTTGTTGCAAATTTGTTACACAACTTTTTTTAATGTGATTTTTATACACAGTAGAACATGCACATAACGAAAATCAATGACATTCCCACTATCTATTTTTATCTTAACTGGGAAGATCAGAAAACTAACTAGGAAATTAACGGAGAGTTACCGTGAAATCCAAGGAAAGTCCGTTTTTGAAAATCAATGTGTCAGTGATTTTACGGAGTAGTTTACGTACACCTCTGGATACTTTTTTTACCACCACGTTTCCGTAAAATGAAAGAATTAAATTTAACATTGTGCGTAGCTACTGTATATTGAATGCCCGTCTCTTCACAATATAGCAGAATATTCTCCTTCGCTCCACCGAAATGGCCACACTTACCACCTAAATGTACGCACATTGTTCTCGTTCACTACATTACGGTTACTTCGCGCTTTTCTGAAGCCCTGCTTAAGTTCTACTTTTAGGATATTTCTCCGCCTCGTGCAAACTAAGTTTGACTATGTCTAGAAAATTACACCAAAGGACAACGCACCAAATTCGTTCGCACTCAATCGTAACAATATTTTACATGAGAACTATTTCTTACTTGGCGCCACCAAATCAGATGTTTTCTAATGGTTTTAATTCATATTTATTATAAAAGAGATATCATAATTTATAAATGAAATATAAGTAAAATATAAATTAGCGAAAAAAATAAAATACTTCTACGTTAAAGGGACTATGAAGCTGCGCGTTGAAGGTCAAGAAGTGAGGGAGCTATGAGGGCGACAGTTACACGCACTTCTAGCGCCTCATCGCTCCTACGCGCAAGGCGCGCAGTGTTTCCATCGTGACGCTGTACTGTGCCAATTAGATCTGTAACAGTGGGGTTTCATTACACGCGATGAAAGCCCACAGATTAAACTACGTCTGCGGGTTTTTTTTTTTTTTTTTTTTTTCCACTTAAGGAAACTGCATAGACAAGCTTTAAACATGCTATAATTAACCGCATTCACTAATTTTTTCTCCACTAATACACTTAATATGACAAAAGTAAAAAAAAAATAGGGCCATAGATAATCGTTGTTTATCTTTTCTGACAAAAAGTCATACTTCTAGAACTTTTATTTACCGAGATACGTGTTTATGCACAAACAACAATTTCACAGAAAAAAATTTTTCAGTACATGGGACTCTTAACAGAGGTATAAAACGCTTGTAATACATGGCATAAATTAGTTAGGAAATAACTCAACACATCATACATGGGGTGTTTTTCCAGAGGTCTGATACATGAAGTGCGAAGAAACCACGAATATACTACACACAATAATTAAAAGAGCCGCTTATACCGCGAGCTTCAGCCAATAAGCGCAAGGTAAATCACTTGCCAGCCGGTGTAACAACCAATACGAACCCGTCCGTGACACGCAGTAGGCAGTCAGACGCAATCTCCGTTCCAGAACCCGGAGCAGCCAGCAAAACAATGGATATAATCAATCCGTAGTTTCTTCACACTCTTTCATCTAAACCTTTGAAAAATCAGCCCATGTATGATGTGTTTGTATGATTCCTAAGGTTCCGGCTATCACCGGAGCCCTTAAGAATTCGCGGTTTCAATTTGGGACAAGCTAGAATTCAAAACGCGTGTGTGTGAATATAACTTTAGTCATTGGTCCACACGGTGTCTGGAACTACCTGGAGAACGCCTGCCCAATCGTCGCCTTCCCCTGTGACCGCAGGCAACCAACGGGCAGTTGACACCGGCATATCTGTACGCAAGACTGCAGGACATTGAACTCACGGATTTTTCAGGTATCTAGCTATCACAAGCGTCTTATACACTTGTTAACTTAAATTTATCTTACTTTTAGTTAAATTTAAACATAAATTTTAATTTTGATAATATAGTGATTAATTATATTAATGTGTATAAACTGTGAAGAATATAGGTGTGTTGTTAATGCCTTGTATGACACAATTCTCACACCAAATATAGTTCAACCATATGTGCACGAAAGCAGTGCATTGTCCCTTCAATGTAATTATCTTGAACAAGTTCAGCTTTGCTTACATGAGGTGCGGAGAAATGTCCTAAAAACAGAACTTTAGCAGGGCTTTAAATTTTTTGCAAGTAACCGCGGGTGGACTATACGTCCGCATCAAAGGAACCACCTCATAATTTCATTCCATTGTATTTCGTATCCTGTGCCTGTACGCTGGTATGAATTTCACCCCATAGCGGGCGACAGCAGTCACATTAATCACCTGAGAAAGTATATAAGCATCACAACCACATGTGGTGGGAGATATAACAACTGGATATCATCGAGTTAGCCGACTTGTAATAGTAGCGGTTTATAAACCAATGTTAGTTTCATTGTGCAGTATAACTGTGAAAGAAAGTGAGTACTATTCAAAAGCAAACTGTCCTATGGGAAGTTACTTGCTATACATTCAGCACAAAAAATTTCTGCCCCTTCTAATATTTACGGTAGTTCTCTGGGTGCAAAATGAAACACTTTTAGAAGCGGGACAAATTAAACATATGACAAATCTCAAAACAATTTCAGTGTAATATAGTATGTGAAAATACTTCACGTAAACCAGTAATACCCAAGAGACAGGAAAAATTATACCACCAAAGTTTTTATTTTTTTGTAATTCGGATATTTCAAATTTTTTTAGAACAAAGCCTAGCCATCCAGGGGTGCTGACGATGGGGTATGAAACAGGTCTACCACCATAGAGAAAGTACATGTTATGTTTTTTATTTATTAGAATAGATTTTAAAGGATTAAAGGAAATAATATATTGAAAAAAAGATTACGGAATCACAACCAACCTAGTAAGAAAAATGCGCGTATTTATCTGTAAAAATATGTAATCATTTTTACCATGTATACGTGTATAAATACAAGTATGAATAGAAGTATGCCTATATATGTTCATTTTGTATATTTGTCAACAGTTAGGACAGGTATGTACTCATCCTATTTTGCATTCATGAAAGTGCGCACGTTTATAAACATGTTACTGTAATCATGTATGTATCTATGCGAGTGTATGTACAGTACATTTATTCAAATATACGAGGGAGATCCTAAAATAAATTATTATATTATTAGTCATCGTGTATGTATCATAACATTTTTTAAGTTTAATCGCCTACAAAATGATGTTCACCAGACGCATTGTACATGTCCCAACAGGTTTCCCGCTGTTGGAAAAGATTTTAAAACCCATTCGAAATAATGCTTTCAGTACACCTCCCGCGATTTTTTGTAACCTTTTCTAAGTCCTGAAAACGCCTCCCTTTCAAGTTTTAGGAAGAGGGGGAACATGTCCGGTGAATAGGGTAGGTCAGAAACTGTTGTCAAGTTTTTGGCAAAAAAAAAAAAAACTTTCTAACACTGAACGCCGTGCGCGCAGGGGAGTTGTGGTGGCAGAGCCATTCCCTTGATCAAACTGATCATTCGCTGACGAGGACGCTTGGTGAACAAAACCAGACATGTGTCAATTGTAGCACAGCCTAGCGGCGGCAGACGTCAGAACTGACGCCTCGCCAGCCCGCTAGATGGGGGCGCGAAATGATCTTGCTTCTGGAGGTTCAGAACGCAATCACCCAAGCACGTCTGTCGTGTGGGTTGCATTGTGCCAGGCGTCCGACTTGAGTGAATGTTTTTTGGCCAGGCACAGACGACGGTCTCTCACACGCCCTGTTCACCGGAATTGGTCCCAATGCGAATTCTCTCTCTTTTTTTTTTTTTTTTTTTTTACTATGACTGAAAATACACGTGAAAAGGAGTCCTTTTTCAGAACGTAGAAGACGTGAAACTCGTCATATTTGAGACCTCCTTCGTATATGAATATGAATTAATGCCTGTATGCATGATTGTATGTTTGTGTATGTATGTACGAACGTTTGTCTACATGCAAGTACTCATGTCCATGTAAGCATGATTTTAATTATGTATGAGGTATGAATGCTCGCATGTGTGCATGTATGTTTGGTCATCAGGGAGAAATGGTTGAGACTGTGGGAGTGAAATATTGTGATGTTTCAAAAATTGATTTAGTGCAAGTGAAAAAACGTCAATTTGTTCTACCGGATTATATGAGATTAAACATACTGTCACACGCGGGCTCAAGCAACGGAGCATGGGCGCTGTGTTACCTGGTTATGCGCGGACCCGGGACTGTGGGGCGTGACCCACCTCGAACCTCCACGTCCCACAGGCAGAGGCTCATTATTTCGTCGCCCGGCGGCCGGGGAAATGATTTACAGCTGACCTGTCTGGCGTCACAACCCTTCTCCCCCTCCCCCCTTTTTTTCCCTTGACGGAGGAGCCGACAATTTGGAAGGATGAGTAAAAATATTCTGGTAATTACAACGGCTGACGACACTAAAAAATACCACCTCAGCTGAAGGGTGAGTCATTGTGGTAGTCATCTGGCTGAAGTGCGGTAATTAAGCTAAGTCTGGTACAACGAAGGATATCGGCGAAGAGGACGGAGGACGGCGGAGGGGACCAGACTACGGTGTTACTGTGTGTGAACAAGTGATACGGACTTTATTGTAAATATTGGAACTTCAATTATGGACATATAATGTATAAAATAATTAAATAAGTTTTACAACATTGTTTATTGGGAGTGATTTTAATAATGTGACTACATTAATTTCTTGGAGGTGAAAGTAAATTTTATTGATTGAAATTATTAATAGTAAATAGTAAGTGCCAGCAAATTACTGTGAGATAGTGAGTCATGAGTAGTATTTCCTTTGTAGTCACTGCAAATTAGTTAGGAAATTATAATTAACCCTTTTATTTGATTAAGACCTCCATCCCTTAGAGAACCTTGCTAAGTCCACTGACTTGGGGAAATGGTAACAGTATTAAAATATTTACATGTAAGTTTGCATTGAGGAAAAAGGGTCCTATTATTCTTGGATTTTTTAATCCTCGTAATTAAACTTTATGGCCGGACATTGAGAATTAAAGCATATCAAGACTAGAGGACAACTTAAGAATTTTCGAAGATTGTACGGTTTTAGTCATATCTATATTTCCTCATGTGGGACAGAAAGTATTAAATAATGAGGGGACATTTGATTAGAACTTACAAATGTCAAAATAGTCGTGCGAGAAAAAGAAGTTGGATTTCTAAATTTCTGTCAACACAATCGCTGTGCCTTCACAAGCTCGGTTATTAAATATTGAATTTGTAAATCAAGTTATGGAGTATTATACATAAATCTAAGGTATCGGAAATGCTCCCGCCTTAAAGAAAGTAAGTTTTGGATGGTTAAAAATGCCTAAAGTTGTTATAAATGTTTGTAATTATTTTATTTATAATGAGCCTGTGTCGTACAACAATATGGAAAAGGAGCGCCTTGGAAACAACAGCCTCAGCGACTGCGAGATTACAAAACGTGCTCGCGTAACTGCGCGCCACGATCATAAATATAAATTCCTACAATAGCAAACCAAATTGTTTTTTTTTTGTGACAAAATTAATATATGGGGGTGCATCCAAAGAAAATAATAAATATATAATTAATATTGTTTCTGTGACGGACTTTAATTTCGTCCTCGCAAAAAATAATTTAGTGAATATTAATAAATTTTCGAATCGGTTGTTAAGACCAGCAACATTCACCGATTCTAGCTCGATATGAAACCGGATAGTGCCTCTATTGGAAATATTTTCGCTTTATAAAGTAGGGGCCTTTACTGTTGTTTTATACCTTTGCACACTTATTGTATATCACGATTATTATTATTATTATGCTCTCCCAACGTAATTCATTCTCAGATAAAATTATCTACAGAGTGGGTCTAGTTTAAGATTAATTTGCAACATTAAATGTACGGTAAACATTTGCAAGGCAGGAACAACTAACGAGATCTAGTCTCTCATCGCAGTTAGACCGTTGTCGCCTAATAAATATTGATTAAATTGCCACGAGAAATCACAATGTTCGAGTTAGGATATGATGCTCTTCTTCCGCTTTCGATTATTTATAGTTTAGAGATAATCTTAACTTTCTCGACTTACGGTGGCCGCCTGGTTGAACGAATCTTGCACGTCTTGGGCCTAAAAGAATGGGAGCACTAGTGGCGATCGAGATATGCGCAGCAACTCTCTCATCGCCTCTACGCACGAAGCACTTAACTGGAGCGCAGTCTTGCCGTCGATAAGCGCCTCTATGAGACTTTCAGTGGAGACCCTACCGTTTTATGACGTGATAAAAATAAATAAATGTTATGTAAATGCCAGAATGTGCATACCAAAAAATTAACGCGAAAACACCCGTTTGAGCCATGTCCACTTATCAGAAGAAAAAAAAACATGCTTTAGAGAGAAATGGAGGAACTGAAAAATGTATACAGACGCGTAACGTGTCCAAAATGCTTTTCGTAATCAGACCTCTTTCAGACACGTTGGACAGTTTTTTTTTTTTTAATAAAACGTTTTCTGCTGGAGTTATGCACACCTTCTCCGTGGCCTACGACTCCACGGAAGTCTGCTAAGTATATTAAACGAACATATGGAACGAGTGATTTAAAAGTTAAAATTGAAATCTCATGAATTACTACAAAAACACTTGGATACTATTTTTTTCCCTCTAGCTGCACTAATTTTTTCTTCCCTCAATCCATCATGTTGAAAATACGCAAACGAAAACGATTTTTTTTTTTTTTTTAAATATGGCTTGGAACTTTACTGGGGGGGATCGCACAGTCGCTTCGCGAATCCCATCAACACTTCGCTGCAGTTCTACTCGAGCGCGCACACAAGCACGAATGTGTATCCAGCGCGAGTGTGCGCGCGGGCGAAATGCACTTGGCTGCTGTGTGCGCAGTACAGACAACTCGGACCGTACGAGCTGGCGGAAAGCACAATGACACAGTTGCCGCCTACTAGTTGCAACTAAGCAAACGGACTTTATTTTTGCCATATTAACTCGTTGCATCGCGGTTTCTCGTCCTTCACTCGCCGCTATTCCTCCTCTTAAGGTTGAAGTAAAGCAACTGCCTATGGAGCACTGCACCCGACTATACAACGTGAAGAACTCATTAAAAACGTAGTACGGACAGCATAAAAGTTGTCATAAAAGAGCGGTTTATGCTGTACATGAAAGAATAATTTGTATATTTTCCAACACAATTAAATATTTTGCTAAAATATACTTTTAAATGTGAAAAAAAAAAATTCTATTAAAATAGTCTATATTTTACTTTAATTTAAGCGCATTTCCATTATGGATGCTTCACAAAGCACAATTTGCAAGGTCTTCTTCAAGAAAGATCGTCATAATATTCACTGTGATTGCATGTAAGAAAATTGAAATAATAATGGAGGAAATTATTTTTGTAACTGATTTTATGTGCGCCCATTTGTCACAAACATGTATGGCTGAAACTGACGTAAATAAAGTTAATTATAAAATTTATATGATACACTATAGCAAAATTATTAATATGAGTTTGACATTCTATATGTCCGGTCGAGAAGTGGTTTATCCTGATTACGGTAACAGGTAATCATATCAAGCTCATTAGTATTTTTCCTCCCAAATAAAGATCAGTATTTTAAAAAGCTGCCAACGATATTTTTGATGAAATATTTTTATGTGATTGAAGATTTATTTTTAATGAATTTGTCTAATGAAGTGGAAGTGTTGTTGAATTGTACTGATATCATTATGATTTGTCCCAATGGTAATTATCTTCTTGTCTTGACAAATCTACGTTTAATTTGCATCTTCGTCAGTGTTTTTTTGTCTTGATTATTAATAATAGTGTGCATAATTAATTTTTGGCATATCTGTTATTGTATACTACTCACACGCCTGACTTCTAGTCCGATTTATCAGAGAGAGAGAGAGATCTTCCAGAAGTGTGTCAGACATTCTTAATCCTATTTAATTACACTCATACTAAGGGCATTCATGTAAATGTTACTCCTGGACTCTGGCTTCCGCCAATTTCTAGTTATATGTTCTTTTTGTATTGTAAATATTATGACGATTACACCTCTGGCGCTTGAAATGTGCTGTAGAGCGATTGAGATACTTATTTTTCAAAGAAACTATTAAATGTGTGTCCAATGAGCCAATCCATGGAAAGGACACACACATCAGATGGGGGCTGCTGAGTGCATTTAGGACGTCACGCACATTAGAAATACCATTTCAGTGCACTCCAAAATGGCTGAAACCCACTTTTTTAAAGTGCTGTATCTCGAAATACGTGCATCAGATACACGCAGAACTAATCAAGGGCCTGCATTGAACCTTCCTTTAGACTTTCTGCAAGAAAAATAATATAGTAACTGCTTAAAATCCCATATGTACACGCAATGCGACGAGAACATGTGCACACTAGTTCAGAGCCTTGCATTTAGTGGCGAAGTTGTACTTGATGCGCGAGGTACTGTAGCCCTTATTGATTCTGTGCCTCTCGACCTTATACGAAGCGGAAGAATGCTCCTAATTGGCGGAAACCTTAAGAAGTTTTTTTTTTTTTTACCTGGTCGGAGCCACGTTAGGAAGACTATCATTATTAAAGGCTGTTCACGATAAAGTGAGCACTTTAGAAATCAGCCTTATAAAAAAGTCACTGCTCCTACTTGCATATATTGTAACGGGCGCACTGAGTGACATGCGCGTGGTGAAGTTGGTAACGATGGAGGGACCATATTTTTACGACGAAGAATAAAAAGTGTTAGGTAACTATGTGTGATAACTTAAATTATTTCTTTTCCTCTTTTTTTTTTGTGCATCGAAGTGTACAAATAACTCGTTGGTCAAGAAATGAAAGATACCGAATGTTGGTCTTGTACCGTCTTATTCGGCCTTCTCGACAGAGTCCGCTGGCATTTGCGTCATAGGTCGCCAAGAATCAAATTCAAAGACAAGCTTTTCAAAACATCAATAAAATAAATTAACTTAATTTCAAATGGAAAATCTTGTATGAAGTTCAAATGGACTCGGTAAGTATTCTCATTTACCCAACAAAGTACGCCATAGAACTGAAATTATTTTATAATATAGGCACTTTTTCGTTCCTTTTCAATCAAATTCTTCGTATTTATTGGTACAGTTAATGAAAAAACGTTACTTGCTAAAAAAAAAAAATAGCAGGAGTGGCACAACTTGCTTCTTCAGAGGAAAGCGGCGAATATTTGTTCATTCGTTTCTTTTCTAAAAAAAGAGCCAAACCGAGAAAGAGTAGACGGAATATTCCGAGCTCCCACGGAGATCTACTTACCTGAGAGGGTAGTTCGTGTCACAGTCGGTGACGAGTCAGTGTGTCAGTGTCAGCCCTTCTTTCCGTCCAGGGAATAACGCGAGGGCTGAGGAAAGGCGATTGATAAAAGTCGCTCTCCCACAAGTTCCTTTCCTTCTTTATTTACTCTCACGTTGACTGTTCCCGGTTTATCGGCTCGCTGCAACAGGCCGCTGGTGGGGGGGGGGGGGGTGCTTGTTTCGCTGGCTCGAGACGAGCACTTGCCAAACAATCAGACCCTGTATCGAGGGAAGCCCCTGGCGAAACAGTCTACCAGCCAAGCCAAACCACCGTCCCCGAGCACTGGCAACTTCCAGTGTCTACTTGTGAGGCGCCCGCCAGTCGATTCGCTTGTTCGGGACACTGTAGCACCGAATAGGTCAATGTTGTTCACGATTAAGTGAGCACTTTTTAAATCAACCTTAGAAAAAGTCACCGCTCCCACCTGCATATTTCTTAACCGGCGCCCTGGGTGACATGCACTCAGTGAAGTTGGTAACGATTAAGGGAAACGTAGTTCCATATATTAACGTTGAATAAAAAGCATTAGGTAACCATGTGTGATAACTTAAATTATTTATTTCGCTTTCCATTTTTTTCCTGCATCGAAGTGTACAAATGAGCAGATTTACAAAATATTTACTTTTCTTATATTTTCAAAGTTTCACTTGATCTACGCACGAATAAGGTGATGAGGCCTACGGCAATGCTTATTTTATATAGGGCGGAAGAATACACAACGTGCGTACAAGTAGGTCTTAAGCAGGGCTTTTAAAAGTGCTCATTTTACCGTGAACAACCTGTAAGGGTAATCTATTCGCGGTAAGTTCCAACTTTCCTGAAGCCCTGTTGAAGATCTACTTCCAGTATATTCCTCCGCCTCGTGCTAGCAAAGTTTAGCCGCATTCGTGCATGCGAACAATTTCTTACTAGTAATTACCAACACACCTATTGACTCAGCATTTTTAATCATATTATTTATAAATGAAATATTAAATTTTATAGGTAAAGTATAGTTGAAATTTCAATTTAACCAAACATAATGTAGGCCTACGTTAATATTAACAGAAGTGTTAAAAGCTCGTGATACATTATATATTTAGGAAGCAAACATACGTGCCATAAATAGGTTGATATTTCAAAGGTTTAATTCAAAAAGTGCGAAAAAAAAAACAGGTCTATAAGTGAACTGGCTACACGGTTTCTTTGACATGGTTGTATTCATTAACAGATTGGCTACGTTAGGCACTGGAATAGGCCTTATGTCTAATAGGCTACTGTCTGCTGTTAAATATTCCCTATTGGATAAGCTGGCAGCTGGTAGATAAGTTACCGGACGGTGATTGGCGGACTGCGTCCCGCCATATTGCTGTCCAGCAACGCCATTTTACTGGCGAGTGCTAATGGAGTTCGTAGTACAAGCGGCTATCTCCCTTTCGAATTATTAGCTCTCCAGTGACAGAAGCAAGGCGACCCTAGTGGTTGTACGTGCAAGGCACTGAACTAGTGTGCAGTCTTGCCGTCAAGCAACTAGTAGAGTAAAGGCTGTTCACGATAAAGTGAGCACTTCTTATATCGATCTTAGAGAAAAGTCACTGACCCCGTCTGCATTTACTTTGACGGGCGCACTGAGTGATATGCGCCCGATAAAGTTTAAAAGGATGGATCTTAAAGTAGTTCCATATCTAAAGTCACAAAAAAGTGTTAGATAACCATTTTCATAACTTAATTTTTTCTTTCGTCTTCGGGTTTTTTTATGCATCGTAGTATAAAAACGAGAGCCATTTTGCAAAATAATTACTTTCCCAATAGTTTCACAGTTTCACTTGACCGACTTATGAATAAAGTGATGAGGCCCATGACAATGTAATTATACATTAAGACGGAAGAACACAAAGTGTGTATACAAGTATATCTTAAGCAGGGCTTCCAATAGTGCTCATTTTACAGTGAACATTCTATAAATACATGTCTTCCAGTCTCCCAACTACTGGAGCTGTATTTGATTCGGAGAGGTGCAGGGGCGATAAGGGCGACTCTGCCTCGCGCATCTAGTACGCTATCGCCACTAAGAGCAAGGCTATGAACTGACGTGCAGTGTTCTCGTCGCAATGCTTGTACCTGCGGGACTTTCAGTGGCGACCTATTATTTTATTGCTGGAAAGTCCGTAGAAAGATTCAATGCAGAGCCTTGGAGTAGTTCTGTAATATCTGACGCGTATATTTTGAGATACAGCGCTTTGAAAACACCGTTTTTAGCCTTTTGGAGTGCTAAAAAATTGGGTTCCTATTGCGCATGACGTCTTGAAGGCACTTAACAACCCTCGTATGGACTGTGTGTTCTTTAGGTAGATTAGCACATTGGAAACTTGTTTAATAGTTTCGAAGTTACATAATCTCCTGTCCGAATTTCGCATATAGTCTGCAGGTATCTAAGCATGACATTTTTGGGCCATACTGAAGTGTTCCGAAAATGTTCAGGGTGCGAGAGAGACTTAACAAGTTGGATATTATAATTAGTCAGAATATCTTTTGTAAGAGACATGATACGTATACGTTTGGTGGCTTCTGTTAACACGTGTTTCCAGTACTATGCAAAGGAATTAACGAGCCGGATGGGCAGGCTTCTTAAAGCACGTAATCTGGTGACGTGGATAGGAATTATCAACAGATTAATTTAAAAACTCGCGTCCTTTCCAGGAATCGTACTCGCAGCTTACGAAAGACATGCAGTCAAGCGAACTTTTGTAATACGGAGGTCGGCGATTGTGGTATTCGACCAATATGCCTTGATACTTTTCAACACTAGCATACAAACACATTTTTTTTTTTTTTTACTACGGAATAGTATTTGCTAAAGAGAATAATACCCCCCGGCCGTTTTTAGGTAGCCACGAATTGGTTGATTCCTAACCAACCCAACTCGTCCGATGAAAGAAGACTCTAGCTGTGGAGAGAGTTTATCCATTTTTCTGGTGAGCTTAGCCCTCTTAATTCCAGACCAATGTGTTTGTGACTTTTTAATATGCCCATATCCCAAGATGTTATGTAAAAAAAACAATCAACTAAATTATTCATAAAAATAAAATCATTTAAAACACGAGTAAGGGAAACCTGTAATTTGAGATTCGCCTAGATAGAACAAGAAAATGCAACGAGCATGCTGCAATTAAATGAATTACCCCTTTTAGATCCGCATAGCTCTCAGTAAACACGTTTATGATTACCAAATTAACCTGCATCGTAATCATTCTTGTCTTGAACGAGCATAGAAGTGAAAGCCACCGTATTTCTTCACAGTACATATTGACGGCAGATAAAGGCGAATACCGCACCCATAGATGATAAACTTCTAGTCGTCTGGATAGGGCATGAAATTTTCACTACAGTAATTAAGCCGAATCAACGTAAATCACGTACACTTGATTCGACATAAAACAAGTTATGACGTCATTCCTGCCAACGATCAATTTGTAACCATTCCGCCATCGCATTTCTGAATATTGTAATAAGTATTCAAACATTAAAATTTAGTTTCAGTTTTGAATCACAATTGCAAATAACATTGTCTGCTGTAATAATTATGTAGTACGTTAAAATTAAAAACATATACAATTTCCTAGCTACTAGCGCTGCAAAAATTGTAGGGTTAAAAAAAAAATTTAAAGATATGCTTAGCATATTGAAGTATACTCGGGTAGAAAAAAAATAACACAAAGTCACTAGGGCCTAATCGCCGTATTTTGCGCTGATAGAAAAATTTATTTCATTTTACTGTTAAAACTATCAGTGCTACCTCGAAATGTAGATATTTCAATAGTAAATATTATATTTACAAATATCGTATCAACAACTACGATATAATTTTTTAACTGTGAACATTTCTTACTATTTGTTGCCAATGCATGCTACCCACACTGTTTAAAATTCATATCAAATACGAAAAAAATTTTGGAATTTATTGAAGAAATGAGTATACAAGTTAAGGTTTCATTTAATCAAAAATGTAATCACTCAAAGTTAATCACCGTTTAAACCATTGGTTTTTAGATGAGTTATTTTAAAAATGTAAACAAGTTACTTTTAAGGTGATTTTTCAAAGATTTGTTTTTAAAAAAGTATTAAGAAACTGTGACTGGTCTATGGAGTTGTAGAGTGACTCTTCTTGTATTCATTTAAACACACGTGTCTCTGCAGCTGTCCAATATTCACGCATCGAGTTTGTAACTGCCGATAATGATAATGAACTATTGTGAAGTGTTTACTTGAGTGTGCTTACTCTGATATGAAACCCTCCAATATTCTAGTCTACATGCTGTAAAATATTGTTCTTCGTATTTTTACCGAAAATTCCTTGCGAACTAGTTGTCAAGATTATTTTTGTAAGGCTGTAAGTAAATTTTAGCAATATCTACACCATGTTACAGCGTAATCTGTAAAACTAATATTAATTTTAACAAGCAAGTAGGTATCGTAGACTTCAAGTTTATTATTAAAAATGTATTTACATAAAACACTTTACTGTAAAGATAGAACAGTTTGTTGTGTCACAAGATAATTTTTGGCAACTAGTTTACAAATGAATTATTTGTACAAAAACACAAACAATTTGTTTTACTTTGTACGTTCGAAAATGGACTAACTCCGTGTGCTTATTGTGCATGCTTAATTTTTTTTTTTCGTTCACATGAATGGGCTCCACTTGCAAGGGTTTCAGTGTCCGTACACAAAGGAACTCTCTACATGCCGGGTTTCATGTCGTGCTAACGATCTAGGTCGGGTAGCATCCACGACGGTAAGTACAAGCATATCCGCCCAATTGATAATTAACGTCTGCGTGCTTCTACCACAGACCTCGCGACCAGCGTAGAAGCAAGACGCAAGCCTGCAGTGTACTTGTAATCAAGACTGCTATAATTACCTGCAATTTGAGCGGGGCTAGGCTAACGTCTAGTCGTACAACATGCTGGCATAGGCCGTTCACAATAAAGTGAGCACTTTTGAAAGCCCTGCTAAAGTTCTACTTCCTTGCCCATTATGTATCCTTCCGCCACATGTAAACAAACATTGCCATGTGACTGCCAATGTTTACACTTCAGGACTGCTCCATTTAACGTGTATAATATTATATATAAAACATGTAACATATATGATGTATGTAACACATGATATATAACTATATGTGTATATATGTATTTAAGTATGCATATATAAGTGCGTAAATATACATGTATATACATCATGTAAAATGTAAAATATATATAAAATATGTAACATATATAATCGTTTGGGTCCGATAGACAAAAACTTTACACAACAAACAATTTAAAAATGAACGCCCTAAGGATGAAGTCATGGAAACCATGAAATAGCAAACATTAAACTTGAGTGGTGAACAAGGACCAACACGACACGTTAAAAAAGGACACACATTAGTTAAGCCGAAAAACAATTTGGAACGGCAGCCAAATCTAGATTTTGAAATAGACTAGCGCTACTGCAACCCAGGATACAACACCACATAGACAAACTTTAAAAAAAGTATCGCAAACTTAACGTTTCCCACGACTCACCGTTTTTTAAGTGCCCCATCGCTCTGTAGCATGACTAGTAAAACGTCAACTCGAAAACATGGTAGCTGTGTTTGGCCTCAGCTGACCGACGTGAAGTGCAACTAAGCCATCAGGAAAAAATATACATCCTGCAGGCATGAGGTAGCGGCGTAACGTAGCAGACATCCGAAGCGTATAAAGTAGACAGAGAGAGGCCGTACGAGGCCTTCAATAAACAACCACGATAAATAAAAAAATAACGACGCACAAAGGGGAAGGCAGGGAGGCAGAACAGTGTAGTAAGTCGAGGGGATCTGCACAGAGTAAAGTGAACACCACTGCACAGAAGTAGAAGGTGCTAATAAACTTAACGTGACGGCGCTAACGTGAAAGTATATAGAAATATGTAATATATATAAAAAAGTAAAAAAAAAATTTGTGCATATATATGTACATTTTAAGGATAGTTTTATATGCACCTTTATAAATGGAGATAAATATATTTCAACATAGGTATATTACGTATGTATAAATTAAAAATAATTTACACTAACAATATAAACATCTCAACAAATGTATGTGTGTGCACATACATTTTTTTTTTACGCCGTTACTCTGTGTTCGTACCCTCCTAAGAACCTCCAAAAAAGAACTGAATATTTATACTGTAAATTGAAGTGGTAAAAGAAGGGTATACCAGGCTTGTAACTGGTACCACCTTCATCTGTACAAAATAGTTCTAAAAATAAAGTATATTATTTATAGCTAAGTGAAATGCAGATCTGGTGATGGCCACATTTCCTGTGTCTCTTGTGGCCCAATTGGGTGCGATATTTCCTTTTTGTCAAACCCACACAGACCTTAAGAAACCAATTTTACAGGTAAAGTGCATGGACTTTCATGATTGTTGTGGTTCCTTCATTGCAATGACTGCAGCAAAACTGAAAACTTAAATGAGAAAAGTAGTGCCTGAAATGTTTTACGCAGCAGTGACAGTAAAATCGACTTTATTTGTATTTCACAATATAACAGACTAGAGCACTTATTGTAGAACTGGTACAGTTAAGCCCGGGCTACAATTGCTATAAGTATATCACTAACACAACACAGTGATATGCATATGAGTTAAACGGCTTGTTTTCAGTTATACTGTCTACAGCGCATAGCGATAAGCACTTGATTTAACTTTCCTTGTTATTATAACTGCGCGTCAATAAACAGCCAATCAGAAGCCACGACACTTATACTATGTTATCAATTGAAAAACTTATTTACAAATCAAGAAAGCGAGTATTTTGACTTCATTCCTCGGGAAGACATTTTCTTTTGTTTATTTATGGGCAATCACAACCACGGATGTTTTGTAACGCTTTTAGGTAATGTTTATAGTAAAAATTGAAATGTAAATAATTTGTAATTAAAAAATGTCTCAGATCAATTGAAAATATTTATTTTTGAAAGAAAAAAAAAACCCTCCTACCAAGTCTATGTACCAACCTTAATTTCTTCGGTGCAAATGTAGTCAACATAAACAAACTAATATTATCATTGTATAATTGTAATAATATCAACAAACTAATAATATCAAACTAATATTGTATGTGCTTATCGCTATAACTGTGAATGTGTTTGGTATGTCAATTGTAGCCCGACCCTTATTGAAAGCTAGCTCATACATCTTATTTAGAAATTCTTAATTTAACACATACTCTGCGTAATGTAATCTAACTTTTACAAAACATTCACTTGCAAGTAAACAGGAGCTCTGGCAATCTGGGGTGTTGACTAAGCCGTGTAATTTACAGTTACATTAAATTTCAATAACTGCAATAGTTTCGCGTCCAAAGTGGCAAATAGCAAACAATTATGCCTACTCAAGAACGCATACTTAATTCGTTGATATTTCTCAAAAGGTAGCAAGTTGTCTTGTCGAACATCCATTTCGAAATTTAAACATGGAATTATTCTATAAATGTTGACAATTAATTGCAAATACTTTCTAATCCTTATTACGGTCAGCATGACCAAATAAAACAATTACACTTGCATCAAGAAAGAATGTCGGAACAAGCGCAGCTACAGGTCTATAGTTAACAAAACCAGCTTCAATATTTTATAGTCTATAGGATGTCGGAACACCTTTGGTGTAGCATCAAACTGTGATGTTTATGTTATGTTAACAATAGTAAAACTTAACGCTGTACCTTGGGATGAATAACTACACGAACACAAGTTTGAGATTACGCCTACATTACAAAACAACACAGTGAAATAAGAACGTGTAAACGTAATATATAATTACTGACTGCAAAATTTGCACTTGTTGTCAAGGCAGATTTAATAAAGGTTACATGGCTAGGCCTAAATAGATATGTACAGACGTATTTAAGGTTAGGCCTATATTATAAAATAACACAGTAATATACAAACGTGTAAAATTAACATATAATTACTGCCGGCAAAATTTACACTTGTTTAAAGGCAAATTTAAGAAAAGTTACATGGCTGGGCATAAATAGATACATACAGACGTATTTGAGGTTATGCCTACATTACAAAACAACACAGTAATATACAGACGTGTCAAATTAACGTATAATTATTGATGGCCAAATTTGTTCTTGTTATCAAGGCATATTTAAGAGAGGTTACATGGCTGGGCGTAAATAGATATGTACAGCTGTTTTGAGGTTAGGCCTACGTTACAAAACAACAGTGATATAAAAACGTGTGAAATTAACGTATAATTATTGACGGAAAAATTTTCACTCATTATCAAGACAGATTTAAAAGAAAAGTTAAACAGATGAGCGTAGGTAGATAGGTACAGATCACTTTTAATATTATTTGTCAAACTTAGGATTAACATGTACTTCGCAAGCTCACATGAATGTATTAATGTCGCGTTTCTGCTGCCGTTCATTTACTTTCATTATTGTTATTTAACTTTCCGTTTATAATATCACGTTTTCCAGCCATCGATTCCTACTTGTTCGTTTTCAACGATTTACTTCAATAACGTACTGGCGGTAAGCGGGGAAAACACGTCGTAAAACCTGTTTGGGGAAACACGTCGTAAAACCTGTTTGGGGAAACACGTCGTAAAACCTGTTTGGGGAAACACGTCGTAAAACCTGTTTGGGGAAACACGTCGTAAAACCTGTTTGGGGAAACACGTCGTAAAAACCACACTTACACTTACCTCCGGACAGTTGCAGTTGAAATTTTTATAATTTCTGCAACTCATTCGATGACCTTGCACGGCTTCATCTCTCCTCGACGTATTAAAGAATAAATACTTTCGGCGAGATTTATAATGTATTCCTGACGCTGACTATTCGTACGTAGTTTGCTGGAACTCATGACTTTACACAAAATCACTACAACACAATTAAACACTATACGATCTATAATAAAACAATGATGATTGCATATAAGATTAAAAATAAATGAGAAATATTAAATCACAGCTACTTCCAGCTTCCAAATTTGTAGCTTGCCTCGCAACCACTCCACACAAACAAAGCCAAGCAAGAAGCATGAAGGAACCACAACAACGGACCATTGGTTTTGACTGTTGCGCCGATCAAGTGACACGATATAATTATGAGTTATAGTAAATACATTATATTTACGCCGATAATTACTTTAAACTGTATAAAATAAACTTCAAGCAACTTAAGTAGCCATAAATTTAAACATTACACTTGCAATAAAGTGTTATTTCTTAGAACCTTTCAAATTTCATTGCCAACATAACTGGGTGTGTTCATCCCCAGCCTGTGAGGTGACACACATGGTTATTCATACGCAGTTGCGGGCAGTGGTTTTTTTTTTCAAAGGTTGATTTCTAGAGTGCTCACTTTAACGTGAACGGCCTTAACAGAAAGGTATAAGGGGCGAAAATTCCCTTAACTTAAGAGAGCACGCAATCGCTGACTGCCTACTTGCAACATTGAATATATATATATATATATATATATATATATATATATATATATATATATATATATATATATATATATATATTGCTGATTATAATAACTATGTTTGATGTTTTCCAAGACGACAAGACGAATTTTCATTGCTGCTAAGGAAAGAGATTGTGGCGAACAATAGCAATTCCATTGACAAGTATTGAGGGCATTTAGTGATTGCCCACTAATATACTTGCTTATTGAGAAAATACGTATTGGCTGCAACCAGATACTATATTGGCAGCAATAGCATTCATGTCTTCCACAGTGTAAATGTATTGCTGCGACTGCAAAACTACATCCGATATATTCTTTGTATGCGCACTGGTGTATTGGAAGAGGCCACCTTCTGGTCTGGCTACAGCGTCATATTTGCACGTTTCCATCCCCATGCTACAAGTCACGAACGAATTCATGAGGGATATTCATAAG
The DNA here is from genome assembly GCA_029891345.1 of Dryococelus australis. Classification (NCBI taxonomy): domain Eukaryota; kingdom Metazoa; phylum Arthropoda; class Insecta; order Phasmatodea; family Phasmatidae; genus Dryococelus; species Dryococelus australis. Next base: position 117,621,121 of record CM057000.1, on the reverse strand, counting down.
ATAACGGGGATTGGTTAATTAACCTCTTCATTCCAAGTAAGTAAATGGTTCACATGAATTCGCCCAGAAAATAAACTTGATGTGTTCAGGACTTGGCATGTGTGCCACTTGTTAGATTTGTGATGACAAGTGCATCCTGAAGTCAAGAACCGCAACGCTGAGCGAGGAGTAGCAGTTGTAATACATAGAACTCGCATTCGATAGAACCCAGGTTCGATTCCTGGTCCGGCTATCCTCAGATCCGTTTTCGAGTGTTGTCCTAAATCACTCCAGGTGATCGCCGTTTCCTTAATAAGGGCCTCGGGTAGTTCCTTTCTCGACTCTGCAGTCGACCAGACGTTGAACCATACCGACCTACTAAATTCCGTGCTTCACATAAAACGTTCGTGAGCCCTACTAACAGGTATCGCAGCTAGCATCGAAGCATTATTGCTGAGGCTAATGACCACAATATTCCCTATCGACACACTGACTTCATCGGTGACCGCAAAAGTCCTTTTCGGAGTTGCCACTAAATAGTGAAGTACAAAAAATATTGTTGGTGCGATAAATTCTTTGCTCAGTTCTATACAAGCTGTATTTAAACTACATGTCGAAATTCAAACAACAGCACCTATGAGCTAAATCATGAAAAAATTATATTATCAAATTTTTTGGAACATTCATCTAGTATTTTTAATTTCTAATTGAAGTTTGGAAAACAGCGCCGGGAGTCCGAAACTTCACGTTCCTGTTATTTCTGATGTTTAATGGCAATGGTGTCGTGAAAGTGAATTCGGATTTCGATTGGATCTCCATTGCCTACAATGACTACGAAAAATGGGGCGTGGCTGTGTTGGGGACACGGCCTTTTGTTTTGCGTGTGTGTACGTCTACGTTGACGTGCTCGGACGCCTTGATGTTTTTTTTTTTACGTTCCCGGCACCGCTTCACTCGATCATATGTGGTTTTATGGGTATCACTGGATTGCTTTTGAGAAGCTCTTTCCAACCGTGTACGACTTCTGTATTTCGACCTGGCTTTTTGACGAGCATAGGGCGACATTGTGTTTGGTTTTCTTAATTTTTTACATTAATATTATACAATGCCACCACTACCACGCCACCTAAATGTTTTTATACGCATAATCGATTGATCTTGACGAGAGCTGTCGATTGAAACCTAAACGAACGTCGTAGCTTCTCCTAGTATAAAGTTATACTACAGTACGTGTAAGTTATGAGATGAGGCGAAACGAACTCAAAATTGCGGCACTCCCAGTCGATCACACGCGATGCATCGCAGTCCTCACTCAACGTAACATATTCTTTGATCCTTTGGCAATCGAGTGATGCAATTGTATTCTGGATGTAGACGATAGATTCGGAGCTGCAATCCCAAACTGTATGCCCCGATTTTGTTATCATTGGATTTTCTGTATTGCATCCCACTATGGTTTCAAGTTTAAAGACGTATTCACGTCAGAAAGAAACCAAAAACCAATAACACGGGTGAGAAATACAAATGCAATAAAAATTTAATAATGAATTAATCATTGCCTCTTTTTCTATATATGTGCATGTTTACATTATCTCATTTTTATCGCATTTGTGTTTCTCCTCTACATGTTGCCTTCGTTTTTGGCTCGTGTATTGCAGTCATTGTAGGCAATGGTGATCCAATCAAGACCAGATTACAGTTTCACGTACTTGCGTGGGCAACAAGTTGCATATCACGAAGGGGCATGTAACTTGTGCGTCATGCGGAGAGTGCCCGCACATAATGCCACCATGAAAACACGTGCAGACCCTACATCAGTAATTCTGTTGTTTCTTCTTGATTACTAATCTCCCATTTTTCACGTAGCTTGACACACGTGTATTAATAACACGTAGTAACTAACGGCGCCTACGTAGCTCGAGTTTATAGTGTCCTATGTTCAGGCGCTCTCGAACATAGACTAAAGATGTGGTAGACCGATCTCGCTGGCTGCGCACAACCATTCTCCGTGTCCCAACATTGAACTTATTTTCTGCCTACACCTCTAGCAGAAATACCGTGGATTGGGTTTGAGGTTAGGACACTTTTTTTTTTTTAGTAAACTAGTGTTTTTCAGAAGTTTTTATACTTCCTCTAATCAATTTGTAATGCTTTCTGATTACATTCAAACTGGTAAAAGAATTTTATTAATATAATAGTGATTGTCATTTAAAAATTAAGATACAAACAATCACTTTCGTCACTGTTGACCCTGTGACTTTGACAGTTATGTAAAATTGGGGTAGGTCAATGTTGGGTACATGCGCATAAAACGAATAAGCGGTCTGCCTCATATTTAGTCTCTGCTCTCGAATGGGCGCCAGTTCCGCTCACTGTCTTGATATGCAACCTGTAGTGCACACAGGTACGTGAAGTTACGGACTCCTGGCGCTGTTTTGCTAACATCAATTTCAATTAAAAAATACTAGATGAATTCTCTGAACATTTGATTACAAGTATTTCTTGTTTATATTAGCCCATAGATGCCGTGGTTTGAATTTCGACGAGTAGTTCAATAACACCTTGTATTGACGAAAATATTTTATGGCCACCAACAAAGTATTTTGGTTTTTTTAATGTTTGCGTATTTTTCTACCACAGTCGCGAGTATGGGCCCAAACAAATTATGTCCACAGGAACTTGTGCACGCGCCGTTGTTCCAAGTGGATGGAAGTGGTGGATTCCTGAATCCGTCAGCCATCTTGGATTACTTCACAAGGAGGTTCCACAATTTTACGTTGGTTATCTTCGCCCCAGTTTCTCGCCCCAAAGTGGCCAATTTCTTTCGTATTTTCGATTGTTAATTTTAATAGCCGATCTCTTGCATCTGCCATATTTGTTTGCATCGAATCTCGCCGCTGGTGTCGCCAGTGTTGGTGCTGAAGACCAGAGTATATGTTGTAGTTCATGTAGCTCACGACCTTATAGTCAATTTTTTTTTTTGTAAAAGAAGGTTAAGAATTCGTGTGCAGTCTTGAAGTGACAGACTGCCGGACCTTGAGTTGATGAGCAGGTGCTATAACCAACTAAGCTACTGAAGCATTCGAGGACGTGAGACTTCAAAAGTATTTTATAAAATACCAGACCCTTACAGTTGTACATTTGTTCTTATAGCCATAGCTTAGTATATCCACTAAAGCCACGGAACTCAAAAAAACTCTTTTTTTTTTTTTATTTTTTTTTTTTTTTAGAATTGACATTTTACATAAGCACACCAAAGTTTACTTATTTCCATTTCTGAATAGTCCATTTCTATAATTTTCTATCGCCTACATTAATGTTTTCTAGAAAAATATACTCATATAATAAATTATTTCATGATCTTTTATTGTGCTTCGCCTGGTGGGTATCGTATATATTTTCAAAATTATTCATTCCTTCTAATACTCCTGTTAATATATACTAATAAATAAAATTGAAGTGTCTGTTTGTTATTTCAAGATTGGCAGTAATATCTAAGCGTAATATGCTATTTAAACGATGTTGAAGCATAAATAACTGTTTTTAAAATTTTTGACTGTCTGTCTTGATGTTTGTCCATAATAGGCTCAAAAACGGCTCAATCTATTTTGATAAAATTTTCCGATATCATAGAGTTTATTTCTATTTAAAATCTGTTCTTTATTTCATCTCGATATCTGAAATGGTTATGAGAAAAAAATAATTTTTTCAAACAATTTTCTTCATGTTTCATATCTTATTTTATTGCAAAAGGATTATTGTAAAAAAGTATTGTTGAAACGACACCAGTTTTTAAATAATCATTTATATAATACGCATCATATAGAAAGATACATTAGTTTTTGGAAATAGATAATAAAATACCATATTATCAAACAACCAACAAAAAAGCGACGATAAAACTATTTCCGAAAATAAAGTGAAAAGCCATCAAAGCAATTATATAGGTATGTATTTCAATAACAACATAAAACCTGAGCGAAGTGATGGCGGGCTGTATTTTAATAACTCCATAAAACCTAAGCGAAGTGAAATTTATATTTTAAACATATGAAAACAAATCCTAAAATACTGCCATTAATTTCCATCTAAACATATAAAATATTTGTAAATTCTATTTAATTATATTTAAAACTTTAAAATTGATGGTTTTTTGTTTTGATTATAAAAATTATTGTGTATAAATTTCGAGTGACCTTATTTCACTTTCCTATTTCTATTTTTTAAATGTAAACAAATCCTAAAGTCCACGCGAACGAAGTCGCGGGAGCAGCTAGTTATGAATAAAATGTATCCAAGAGTTAGAAAGGTTGCGTTCTTATACACCGTTCATCAGACATAATAACCAAAAAAGACATTTCATTATGGCCTCGGACTTTTGGTTTTGGGTACGGTGAATGTATACACTGTGTCTACTACTCACGTAGCAGGGTTTACATTAACAAGTGGTGGAATGATATAAATTGACTGAAAGAAAACAGTAACTAGGGCTTCAAAAGTGCTCACTTTATCGTGAACGGCCTATACTATTTAATGCTGTAAAAAGAAGTATTTTCAAAATCAGATACTTGTACACATTTTTAGTTCAAGTGCCTGTAAAGAGTATACTTTGTTTGAAGTTAAGCACTTCTAAAAAAACCTTTTCGGGCAACTGTAAGTGTAAAATAGACGTTGCATTGTCAGTTGAAGAGTTATTCTCTGCCTCATGACTGTTCATTCAGCTTGATTGTTATCAATTTTGTAAGTACGTGCAAAGTCTTATTAAAAGGGGGGTGAAGTATAATATTTCACATCAAGAGGATTCTACTACTTATTAAAAGTGTAAGATATAATTATTACGAAAAAAGTGCACAAGCGACATCGCTTGGTATTGACGTGTAACTAAGTAATAAGTAACAAGTTTCTTTATATAACTTTATGGGGTAACTTGTTACATTTTTTCGCGGGGTAACTTTTAGCTTGGGTACTCATTAATTATATCGGCGAGTAAAGAAAAGTTGCTTTTTCATTACTTACCACTTCAGAGTGGTTTCACCTCAAAGTGCAGCAAGAATAATTGAAGAAGGGAAAACTTCGTGAGTAACGGGGAGCAATGGTAGGGAGTGCAAGCACAATTATAAAAGGTGACAGAATCACGTTCATCCCAGAACTAGTACTGCTATGGCCATGCTGCCGGTATATTTTTCCCCTGTCTTTTTAGTTCTCGTGTGAACTGTACGTGGCGACTACAGACCCTGAAACGCTAAAATGAACTGGGACAGTGAAGAAATGTGTATTTCGTTTCCCATACTGAACGAATACTTCTCTTTACTCTTCCACCGAAAAGTACCTACAACCCATAGGCAGCCCTCTTGGACCAACCAGTAGGTACTCTTTCAAGCACCACCAATCAGAGAGTGCCAGAATCGTATATATTCACCCGGCTTCCACCTCAGCTCAGTCTGCTGCAACTGTTCATAGAGTCCAGTGTCTCACCTGACGAAGGGGACAGATTTGAGGCCCCGAAACGACGTAAATATTTGTATAATTGTGTTATAATTTTTTGTCGTTCTGTGTCCTCTCTGTTAGTTTATCTATTCCTTTATCTCGTTTTTTTTTATTCCTGTGTAGCGTCTAATTATTTGATTTTATAGCTTTACAAGGAATACTTTTTCCTGACTTGTGTTACATGTAGTTTTTGTCTTATTCTTGTTTAGATTTCTAATTATTATTGTGCAGCTTTATCCACTGATATTGTTTTTGCACTGTATTTTTTACTTTTGCTGAATTTTCCTTTTCGTCATTTTGTTGTCGTTTCTTTTGGTTTGCTTTTGTTGTCTGTAATATTTTGTAACAACGAGTTGTTCATCCGTTTTTATGTCGTTTTCATTATATATATATTTGTTCTGTATTGACGAGGAAATAGCGTATCCTAATTATCTGTATGTGGTGTTGTAAAAGGTTTATTCGTTTGTTGTCTTTATTGCTGAGTTCTGTGTGTGTGTGTGTGTGTGTGTGTGTGTGTGTGTGTGTGTGTGTGTGTGTGTGTGATTATGCCAACATAATAAGATAAAAAAGTCAAGGAAATTCACATTTATGTTTAGAAAACATAGATTTAACATTGGGATTTTTAATATGTTACCGGAACTAGTCTTGTCTTTGATTGCAGCTACACTTCTGCTATCTGTGGACTGCCTGACAGTTGTAAGATGTTTAAACTTTTTTCGTAAGGCATTTGGGAAATGTGTGGTATGAACTGAGGAGTACTTTGTTCTTCTGTGCTATAGAAACCAGTATTCGTTCTGTTACACCTATGGGAACATCAGGGGATTACAGATATCAAGTAAAGAGTTATGCTGGTATAGTTATGTGGCATTGTTCTGCGCATCAGCTGTATCGCTAGTTATACCCCCCTCATCACCCCCCCGGCCACCTTACAGTGTGACTGACTAGCACCAGGTATCCGGACTGGTTGAACAAACAGGGACGACGTTGGCTCTGCATACCTGGTTGCTCGTTCCTTGAGGTATTTGGTAACCCATCGCTAGGCAATCTTGGAATGATTCCCTCACTTATTTCAGGTGTCGCATCACTGCTACCGCCAACCCTGGACTTAAACAAACTGGACTACGCCGAGGACCCATGGATGGAACCTTGGCTCATCCACTAGGTTGGGCGTTGGGCCCGAATCCCGAATTCCGCAGTGAAGAAATCCAAGGAAATGGCAAAGGTCCTGTCAGGAACAGCCACTAGTGCCATGGAAGTTTAGTTAATGCCACGGACTATTGGAAAAGCCCTACCGAGTTTCTCTGGGATCCGTTGAGGTTGAACTAGTGGTGGCAGTGTTTGAAGGTCTGACCAACAACCAAAGGGTTGACGTAGTGATATGTGACACAGCTCCGATATTAGCCTGGGCAATCAGTAGAAGTTGGATAGTGCCTCGGCTGGGTAACGGATGCCTCTGAGTGTGAGAATCACAGAGGATGTTGTAGGGGAGTGGACTGTGTGCAGTAGTACCAGGTTGGAGCTCGTAAATTCTCAACTGTGGCATTTGCTGAATTCTCTCTCGCGCTGATTGAGCTCCTTGAATTTAACGGGAGCTCGGCGACATGCTCTTGTACTCCAAAAGGAGTTAGGGCGCAGTCATTCCGAGGATTACCCATGAAAACGGCCAGGGAGCAGACTGTGAGCTGAGTGTTGAAACACGTCACAAAACCTACTGTGTCGTCTCTGTTTGTTGTGCAATACTGGAAATAAATTGGCAGGTGTTACGCTCACCCACTACTTCGTTGGTTTGCTGTGCCCTTTCCATTTAGACCGTTCCTACTTCGGGGTGTGACCATATCTCAAATTGTAGCCATGACACGATGCATGTTCGTCGTTTTAACATAACCTATCCCTAATTATACGACTTCCTCTAATATGCATCCCGTGCTTTTATAGGCTATTCACAGTAAGGTGAGCACTTTTAAAAGCCCTCTCATTTGTAATAATTGCAAATTAGACGTTGACTTCCGAGTGCAGTGGAATATGCACGCTGCGTTTATTACCTACACGGCGATATTTATTTAAAAGCGTGTTTAAAGGATAAAAAAATGTCTGAAAGAAGAATGTAACTAGGCCTCAAAAGTGCTCGCTTTACCGTGAGCAGTCTATACCAAGGTTTTCGGAAGACCCACAGAAGCGTGGAGAAGTTCACACTGGTGTGGTGGAATTCGGGGTCTTGCCTGAAGGAGAAGTTAGTTAATCGCATGCAGCAGTCTCCGAGGACAACTCGACGACGGAGTGCACTGAGTTTGATGGCGAGGGTCTCTGCGGCGTGGGACCAGGAATGCGAGTCAGTGACAGTAGTGTTCACAGAGTGGGCACTGGAGACGGTGAGTAGCTCAGGAAACAGCGAGAGGTGGGGTGTGTATTGTAAATTATTTAAGGCATGCCACAATTTACTAAGTTGTATTCATTATTCGGAATCAGGTTATTCTTGTTTTGAAAATTGTGTGAAAGTTTAGAACTCTAATTAATTAATTCACGAGCGTAGAAATTTGTGAGTAACAGACACATCTATTTTAAAGATAAGCTATAGTTTTTCCCTAAACTTAATACATTTATTTTAAAATGTGCGTAAATATTCACACTAATTTAAGGGCACAATTCTAGTTCTTCCAGTATATTTTGTAGAATGATGTTATCATAAACTTATAATTAAAAAAATGTGTAGGGGTAAAAAAATTATGTCAAAGCGTGTATTTAAAGAATTATTATCAAGTAAACCTTTTTGTTGGATCGGGTTTACTGCTGCTCATGAAGGCAGTCGTGTCGAACACTCGTCCTCCCTCCATTAGCACGCCACAAACGAAGTGTACGGAGCAAACTCTGTGTAGGTGAGAGCATGATGATGGAAATTACGGGAAGGATATGAGGATGGGGTGGAGGACAGAGCTGGGAAGTATCCCCCCCCCCCCTAATAACTACCAAACAGCCCACCTGGCTTGTGAAGTCCCCGGCGTGCAGTACGAATTCTTCGCCGCCAGGAGAGCGGAGTCATTTGTCCACCCAAACGACGATGGCATTTCCCCATTTCGCCCTCTACACTCGGGCATTCCGGGAAGGGACATCGCGCCCACCGGCTGTCCGCGTAGTTGTCGGATGTACGCCGCAGCTCGGTCCCATCCGGGAATCCGATATCGAGTTGGACTGACTGGTCTGTGGCGAGCCTGGATCCTCCCGGGAGCGAATCGAATGTTTGCGTGCGCAACGCCATTGGATTTCAAGAATAATTCGAAACAAGCGAAACCTCCATTCGCAGTTCTCCGCTCAATCCTCTTGATCTAGCTCAGTAGAAATATATAACTTCGCAGCTGTAGCGACGATAGCTATCATTCCACTTCAGTGATTTCCTGATTGATTTTGCAGGTCATCACAGATTCTGAACGTGGGCAAGAAAAGTAGGTGAATACCACTTCAAAAGTAGGAAAAATATGGTCTGTAGCCCTTGTATAAACAAGTAACAAACAAGGATACAAACAAAAATTCCAAGTAACAATTTTTTTTGGATAGTTCATCTAGTATTTCTTGAAGTCACGCAAAACAACTCAGGGAGGACGCAACTAATTGTACCTGCTTGATGTACAAGTTGCATACCACGAAGGCGAACCGAACTGGTGCGCCATGCAGGAAATAAAATGGAACCACTTCTGGCAGCATTCACTGCTAATCTCCCATCGTTCAACTAGTTTATAGGCTGTTCACGGTAAAACGACCACTTTTGAAAGTCATACTTAAAATCTACTTGTATGCACGTTGTGTAGTCTTCCACCTTATGTAAAACTGGCATTGTCATGAGCCTCATCACTTCATTCATGCGTCGGTCAAGTGAAATTGCGAAATTATTAGAAAAAGAAATATTTTTTCAGATTTTTTTTTTTTTTTTTTTTACAATACGGTGCATTAAAAACAACAGACATAGAAATAAATAATTTAAGTTGTCGCAAATTGTTATGTTACACTTTTTATTCGACGTTAAGTTATGGAACTGTTTTTCCTCCATCGTTACCAACTTTACAGGGCGCAACGGCGCAAGACACTCATTATGCCCGTTATATATATATATATATATATATATATATATATATTCAGTTAAGATCAGTGACTTTTTTTCTACAATTGATTACAAAAGTGCTCACTTTACCGGGAACAGCCGGGAACTTTACTCGTGTACTAACATGTAACGACTAGCGTAGCCCACGTACCATGATTTTATATTGTCCTATGTGCAGGAGCTCCCTTCACGGCACAACAGTTTCGTTCGTCCTCGTGGTATGCAAATAGTCGCCGTACCGCATTACTGCGGACTCCATGCGTTATTAGGCTAAATGCAACTTAAATTTAAAAATACTAGATCACCTTTCCAAAATATTGTTAAAGGCTGTTCACGATAAACTGAGCACTTTTTAAATCAACCTTATAAAAAAGTCACTACTCCTAGTTGCGTATTTTGTAACGGGCGCAATTAGTGACATAAGGCGGAAGAATACAAAACGTGTATACAAGTATGTCTTAAGCAGGGCTTTCAATAATGCTCATTTTAACGTGAACAGCCTTTATGAGGAGGTGAAGCACATGGCTGGTAGGCTGGACCATTAGACTAAATGCGCGAGTGAAATACATTTGAAATGGCGGTCACAGGTAGACAGAACACGTGTTAATGATGGGTATGAGTTAATTGACCGTAACAGAGGCAATTAAGAAGGGAGTTAATTGTAGTTGAAATATACATTAAATATTGCGCTCACTGTAAAAAAAAAGAGAAAAGGTGGAGACAACCAATTTAATGCCTTAGATAATAGCAGATGTGAATAAATTGGAAATCGAATTTAGATTCTGTTATTGTTTTACGGACTCAGATACGCCCCAATGATATATATGTGTGTGTGAGTGTGTATATATATATGCATATAAATATACACACACACATATTAGTTCGCAGATAAAACGGAAAGAGATAAGAGATATAGTTTTTCCTACAAAGATTTTTCTGCACTGCTAAAATTGACGGGATGTAGAAGCAGTGGTGTGATTGTAACTCGGCCCAGCTCTCTATTCTCTCTCTCTCTCTCTCTCTCTCTCCTCTGTGTTTTAACTATACGCGGTATCATGAGTTTAACTCAGGGTTGGTTTGTCGCAGCCTCGGGGCGCATTAGCTGCGGTTTCCTCCGGACTTGGTAATCCGTCGTGGCACACGACGCCATGTGGCTGCGACGTTGTGTTAAAGCCGACAGACACATCGCACGACGAGGCTAAGGCTCGGCACAACCCCTTTTTGCCGAAATCAAAGGGAATCAAATGCTAAATTCAGACAAAGATCTGTCATTTTTTGTGACAGTATTATCAAGTAATGTTTTTTTTTTTGTTTAAGATTAAACGCATCTACATTTCAAAACCGTCCAAATTTTAATTTTTTAAATATAAATTCACTTTTAAATAATTTTTTTAACTATCACAATATTATCAATATTGATAACGTACATTTGAAATTAAAAAATTAAAATTTGGAAGGTTTACGAATCTAGATGAGTTCAATCTCTAACAAAAATCTTTCGTTGAATATACTACCATTAAAATTGAATGAGAGATCTTTGTCCGAATTTGGCCTTTGATTTTCTATACGCCCATCCATGGTGAAGCCTAGTTCTACTGTATAATTATTACAATAGGAAATATTTTGAAAATCTGCCTATTTTTACACTTCGATGGATTAAAATAAAACGAGACAGTGAAAGGAATAATTTAAATGATCACAAATGGTTACCTGACCACTTTTTATTCGACGTTGAAATAGGGAACTACTTTACATTCACTGGGCGCATGTCACTTAGTTCGCCCGTTAAAATATATGCAGGTACGGATAGTGACATTTTTCTGGGGTTGATTTCAAATGTGCTCAATTTATCATGTACAGCCTTTACGTGCTGTCACTTCTCGTGCCTTGTTCGTTAGACACATCTGTTACGTGACACGCGTCTTTAAAATCAGACTGACACATGGGATACAGGGTTATAAACGGCGATGCAACGTTCACGGGATGATCTATTCCGACGCTGACATCATGGCTAATAACAAGGTTGAAATTAATGAGGCCTCGTTCGATCGGGTTTGCGACGACTGTTCTGTATTCACAAATGTTTACCTAGCATTTTTAATTCAATGCCAATACACGGAAATACTTCCCCTCCTCTGTTATAGGCTGTTGACAGGAGAGTGAGCAATTTCAGGGGCCTCGTTACTTTTTTTCTTTCAGCCATTTCTTATCCTTTAACCTCCTTTTAAAATAAATGTTGCCAAGAAATTAATAATGGCAGTACATGTATTCCACCGCGCTCGGAAGTTTGCGGTAAAACAAAAATTAAAAATATTTATTAACTACTATTCCAGATAAGAAGGCTTTCAAAAGTGCTCACTTTACCGTGAATATCATTACACCCAAAATTACTGTGCGCGTGCCAGTCACTGCGCACGTTAAAATACATGCACGTAAAGGCAGTTCATGATAAAGTGAGCACTTTTGAAATCAACCTTAGAAAAATATCACTGCCTCTATCTACGTGCATATATTTTAACGGGCGCCCTGAGTGACATGCGCACAGTAAAGTTGGTAACGATGGATGGGAAAGTAGTTCCGTATCTTAACGCCGAATAAAAAGAGTTAGGTAACCATTTCTGATAACTTTTATTATTATTATTTTTTTTTTTTTTTTTTTTTTAATTAGCAGATTTGTAAAATATTTACTTTTCTAATAATTTCACAGTTTCACTTGACCGACGCATGAATAAGGTTATGAGGCCCATGACAATGTTAATCTTACATAAGGCGGATGAATACAAAACATATATGCAAGTAGATCTTAAGCAGAGCTTTCAAAATTGCTCGTTTGACCGTGAACAGCCTATAGTGGGCAGTGATATTTTTCAAAGGTTGGTTTTAAAGATTCTCAATCAGCCTTGAACAAGTAATACCAACGATAACCCCCGCTTAAACACGATATAATGAAACACATACTTGTTTGGGTCACGGAACAGCTGAGTATACAGAAATGAAATGCCGTGGCGGCTCCTTCGATGTCGGAGTGGCCATTCGCTGATTCACAGCTCGAGAATCTGGAACGAGGCCTTGTTTCTGATTGGCTGCTGCGTCTTGCGAGAAGGTACCTGTCTGGCTGAGATCCGTCAGGTGACAACTCGGCATACCAGGCGCTGATTAGACGACGATGTTCGGACATGTTGGAGGCCCTAGTTCGCGGTATAAGCTGCCATTTTACTTCTGTATTTCTGAATGTTCTGTGGCGGGGTGGGCAACACGCAGCTAAGAAGACGGCGTTGAGGGGAATGGCGCATTAATGCAGTACAATTACCCGATTTTCGTCATAAGTTGTTTTTTCAAATGGTTTATCGAAATTTTTGGCGTGGCAGGTCATAAAAAATCATTTTGATCATCTTATTACATTCCTAAGTATTCACCACCTTAATTATTCTCGGAGCACCGACGGAATATAGGGCAAAGGATATGTCTTTTTTTCTTTCATCAGTAACCCGAGAAAAGGCTGTGAATATCTAATAGTACAAGAAGGTGTTCGAAATTAGTATTTATGTCTTGCCGTGCCAAAGGTTTCGAAAAAATCCCCTGGAATACAACTCGTGACAAAGATTATAGAAGTATACGGATTTCGTGCACCATTCCCCTTAATATGAGGCTTTTTACCTGCACTTTATCAGTACCCTTACAAGCATGGATTGGGGCTTTGGCAGAGGTAAATCGGCCCGAACCTGTTGCGACAGTAACTTGTGACATAGCTTCGGCTTCTTTTGATAGCACAGCTTGCTCGAAAGTACAAATATGAAGTTCTGACGGCTTGGGATCCTTTTTTTTTTTTTTTTTTTTTTTTTTATGGAAAGTTGGTAATTTCGTACGTTCTGCCGGTTCCTGTGACTGGTTCAGTCATATCCGCACACTCCCCCCTGCAGGACTGCGGACCAGTAATACACGTGTAGAAAGATACTGCACAAATAACGCGAAGTCCATTCGCCGTTATTTCCAACTTTTCTGAAACCCTGCTAATGTTCTACTTCCAGGAGAGTCCTCCGCCTCATGCAAACAAAGCTTAACCGAGTCAATAAAATTACTCATAAGTAGAGGCAAGATTGGATGGTGAATAGACATAAAAGCGAAATAACACCGAAACCCAAGTTATTACACCGCCAACACCGAAATCCAAGTTATTACACAGCCAACACCGAAATCCGAGTTATTACACAGCCAACACCGAAATCCAAGTTATTACACAGCCAACACCGAAATCCGAGTTATTACACAGCCAACACCGAAATCCAAGTTATTACACAGCCAACACCGAAATCCAAGTTATTACACCGCCAACACCGAAATCCAAGTTATTACACAGCCAACACCGAAATCCAAGTTATTACACCGCCAACACCGAAATCCAAGTTATTACACAGCCAACACCGAAATCAGAGTAAAAACACAAAATAAAATTTAATATAACCAGAATAAAACTTATTTAAAAAAAACACAAATTTTAACCCTATAAAACTAAATTTATGAACTATATACTAATCAAAATAATGTACATTTTTTACTCGAAGAATTTTTAAACATTTGAGGATGCCGAAAGAATACATATATATATAATTTATTTATATTTATATATTATATATATACATATCGGGTTGTTAATATGTAAAATGAGTAAATCACATGCTATGTAGTGTGGCTGGGCAAAATTGAAAGAGTAAAGAATTTATAACAATAATGTGGTTTCAATGAAAGATTTTTTTTCTGTTAATTAAGATGCAAAATAGAATTGTGTGGTAACCAAATGAAAATCCACATTCTCTAGAAAATTCAACAACTGTGCCATAAAATAATAAACCGTAAAATGTGATTTTTTTCCTTTGGTTTAAATACAGAGATGCTCACTCTTGAATATTTAGTTGTATAAATGTTAAGTATTAAAAGTGTTTACTTGAACATATGTGTGAAAGTTACACTATTGTTAACACTATATTCAGAATACATAGAAATAAAAGCAATTACACTGAAGTAATACATTTTTTAGTCAATCTGAACTAAAATATTTTTCTGATTATCACTTATTGTACTAACCCGAAGTCATCGAGACTGAATTTGGCAAGTACGTATTGATGCACACATAGTAAATATTTTATGACGATATAGACGAAAAATACAATTTTTAATAACGAAATTTTCATTTAAATAATACAATAAAATCTTTGCTGTACTCATAAAGCGGATATTACACGATACCTGCTGCCGTACTTATATAGCAGCTGGTATACCGGCTTCCGTACCAGGCCTTGTAGAAGCTTGTACAAGAGTCAAGGTTGAGACTCATGGCAATGTTAATTTTACATACGTAGCGGTAGAATACACACTGCTAAAACAAGTACATCTTAAGAAGGGCTTTCAAAAATGCCCAGTACCGTGAACAGCCTTTAGTTAACACAGGTTCATCCCTACCCATCTACCGTAACATATGAAGCAAATACTATCACCATACACTGAGAAAAACGTGTTGTTGAATGCGTGTGTTGATAATGCCTAGCAATAAGTAGTCATCCAAAATTAATTACATCGGGTGCCAGTACAAGGCGGGAAATGCCATGACCTATTTTATCCGTGTTTTATTGATATTAGTTACATATGAGATATTATAATTTATAGATAAAAGTAAGTAAGAGATGAATTTAACAAAAAAAAAAAATTGTCACTTTATGTTAACACGAGTATAAAACGCCGGTGATGCGTGATTTACAATACAGCCAAGCACGCTGTACTACCTAGCATACAGGATAAAGCTCTCATTATGAAGGCATCAGCCAACAGACAAATAACACAGCCCGAGGTGTACACACAACAGTCGAGTCTAGTTCAAGCCGTCAGATGAACTCACTTAATTTATGGGTCTCTAAACATACAGGTTAAATTCTCAACGTGTGCATGCGTGGGCATACGTGCCGAAGGAGGAAATTTACTTTTGACTTACTGAACCGCGAGGAATTTAAACTGTTTATGTTTTCACTAGCATCCAGAATAAGGGGTTTAATATTATACCTAAAATACAACAATGACGAATAATATTGGCGATAACAACTTTTAATTACTGTTTAAACCCGTTCTAAATCATTACAACATTACCTACTGCATGAAAAACTTAATTTAAAAATGTAGCGTGTCTACAGTATATAAACTCAGCACTCGACGTGTGAACTGGTAGTACAGTGGTAATGATGCAAGTATAATGTACCTCTCGGGCATGAGTCAACAACTCTGTTGGACCTAACTTTTTTTATCATTAACTTTTACATGCGGATAATATCCCGGTACATATAGGAAAAACTATATTTTCCAACCGGTCAGTAATTTTCGTCAAAATTGGAAATAGCACACTTGTACTCTAAGTGACTTGCACGTCATTTTCAAGAAAACGAACGAAACTATACTAGTATGCAAGTAATTTAGGTAAAAGGCGAACAATAATATAGCAATATTAAGATATGATAGCTAGTTTTTTCATAGGTTTAGGTAAGTTACTAACTGGTAGCGATTCTACGAATGGGAAATCTCGCGCGGCGCGCTTTAGCCAATCAGACACAAGGCCTGTTATCAGTGCCTCACGCGGCCTATCGGCGAATGAGTAAACGAGCATTGAAGGAACAGTTATGCCATTTCGCCTCTGCGTTCTTATCTACTCTGTGACAATATCCAGTCAGGTACTCCTGTTTCCCTTAATATTTAAGCGGTAAGAGAAAAGTACGATTATACGCAGGTAGTTTGATCTGGGTACTTTCATCGCGTGTAATAAAACCCCACTGTTACAGATCTAGTTTACACAGTAAAGCGTTCGGACGGAAACACTGCACGCCTTGCGCGTAGGAGCGATGAGGCGCTAGGCGTGCGTGTAACTGTCGCCCGTATCGCTCCCTCGCTTCTTGACGTTGGACGCGGAGCTATAGCCTATTCGCGCTTTCTTCGGCCTTTCTGAATCAAACCTTTGAAAAATCTCCCCACGTATGTCATGCTTGGTTGTTTCCAACATATGCCTTGTATCACAAGCGTTTTATACTTGTCGTCATTAAAGTTTCTTTTTTTTTTTTCTGGTAAATTTAAATGTTATTAATATTTTATCTATAAATAATAATGCTCCATTTATAAATAATTTGAATAAAAACAGTGATAAAAACATGTGTGTTGGTAACGCCTAGTGAGAAATAGTTCTTATACAAAATACTGTCACAACAGAGCGCGCACGAATCCGGTGCGTTGTCCCTCTGGTGTAATCTCTTCCAGGTTTTGTTAAAGCTTAGTTTGCACGAGACAGAGGAATATCCTGGCAGTAGAACTTTAGTAGGGATTCATGAAAGGCCGAAGATAGCGTGAATCAACTATACATAGTACCCTTTAAGGGTACCGCCTGCCAGGCTCCTGAACTGCGGTGCAAGGTGTTGTGTTTGGAGTCACTATTAAACGTGCCCGCGATATGTTTGCCCACAAGACTTCATACCCAGACGACGTTAAAGTTACCAAGCGTGTTGTAAATATTATTTTCTACCCCTCCAATATGGTTAAAAACAGCTTTTCAGACTTTCCTTTCTGTTTTTTTTTTTTTTTTTTTTTTTTATGCGTGTAAGTGTAAGAATCAGCACATATGTAAAATATCTACTTTCCTGATTATTTTACAGTGTCACTTGACCGACGCATGAATAAAGTGAGCTGCCATGGAAGATTCATATTACACGACAGCACTTTACGTACCAGCATTTGGCACCCTCAGTGGGTGCGCAGTGTGTCGTTTAGTACATATGTACTGGCAGATTTCTTACCAGGTTTGGTAATTGGACACGTCCTATTTTTCGTGGCAGGTTCCACACCGGCTTTCGTACCTGGCCAATCACGTCGCAGTTTCAGAGCGTAGGGGGCTCCCCGTGGCTACTACTTGAAACGAGTTGATGTAGAGACCGAAAAGGACGGCCTCCATCTTAATAATTCGAATGTTTTCAACCGTGATTTGGGTACCTGTGTTGTTGCGTTCTTTAGGCTACATCAAATAGTTTCTACATTAAAAATATTTTATTTGTTTACCCGTGGTTTTTATATCAGAGGAAGGAGAATCCGGTGAAATGAAGCAAATATGACACGGCTTTGGAAATTATAAAGTAAGCAATTACTATACGATTGTATGATTGGCAATAGCTTGCGGCGAAACAAGGACAGCTCTAGGACTGTTAAAAATCAACCGTATGCATACATTATATACGTCTGTAACCATTGCACTAGTTTACACGGAGCACGAGCCGGTATGAAGCTTTGCTAGCCACGGAGACCTGCTGAATCGCGGCAACTAAGTCAAAACAACGTTTTGAATATCTTAAGCCAGCCAGCTTTAACCCTTCTATCTATATGATATTCACGATAAAGTGTGCACTTTTGAAGACCCTCCCATTTGGAAACTTATGCCGGAATCACATAGCCCCGGCCAGCAATTCACCGCAAACACGACACGACACTTAAAACTAAACAACCGATGAAATACAAGATAGAGCTGACGTAAGCCCGACAATTCTGCCGTACGACCAGCAGTTCTGGATTAGAAATTATTTATATTATTCGTCGTGTCGTGCGGCACGACGCACAGTGTGTACAACCTTGTAAAATGAAATTGCGTGATACGCTTTCCCTACAATTGGAAATACGTAGCCTATAAGAAAACAAATTATGAAAATTATTGTATTTAACTCTTATGAATAATAATTTTACCTTTGTATTCAATAGCTATAAAACTTTGTTACCATCATGTATTCCAAATTTCCGGTCTGGCCACCGCCTTTGAAACTAGCGTAGTTAATCAGCGCCTTCCAAATGGATTCGAAAAATCCTTATCTTCGTTGTGTTCCATCAGTAAACCGTCGGGATGTAAATTCAAGCAGTCACATTTTTGTGTCGTGCTAAGCTCGTCGTGGCTATGTGATTCCGTCATTACGATTGCGGTGAAATTTACACATTGTGTTTATTACTCACATGGGAATATTTATTTTGAAAAGATTGTTAAAGGATGAAAAAATGGGGTGTGGCTGTGTTGGGGACACGGCCGTTTGTTTTGCGTGAATATGTTTACATTGACGCACTCGGACGCCTTGATGTTTATTTTATGTTCCCGGCACCGCTTCACTCCATCATATGGGGTTTTATGGGTATCACTGGATTGCTTTTTAGATGCTCTTTCCAAACGTATACGATTTCTTTATTTCGACTTGGCTTTTTGACGAGTATAGGCCGATATGGTGTTAAGTTTTCTTTCTATTTTTTTACATTAAACTCATACAATTTCATCATAACCACGTCGCACAAATGTTTTTATACACGCAATCGATTGATCTTGACGAGAGCTGTCGATTGAAACCTACACGAGCGTCGTAGCTTCTCCTAGTCAAAAGTTATTCTACGTGAAAGTTATGAGACACGACGAAACGAACTCAAAATCCCCGCCCCGGGCCTTCCCCCTGCGATGCTTCACAGTCTTTACTCAACGTAACATATTCTTTGATCCTTTGCCAATCGAGCGATGAAATTGAATTTTGAATGTAGACATTAGATTCGGAGCTGCAATGCCAAACTTTATCCCCCGATTTTGTTATCATCGGATTTTCTGGATTGCCTCCCACTAAGGTTGCTGACTCAAAGACGTATTCGCGTCAAAAATGTCTGAAAGAAAAAAGGTACCTAGGGACTCAAAAGTGCTCACTTTACCGCTAACAGCGTCTGCCCATCCGCCGGCATCAGCGTGTGATCCCAGCGACGACAGGTTCCGCTCGTAATGTAGGAACCTGGTGTGCGTCCACAATACCACAAAGTATTTAATCATACAGAGCTGAAAACAGCCACTTAGGGCCATATTCACAGACTCGCCTTAAGGCGAAGCAGCACTCTCACTAGGGATGGGAGGGTTTCACGAGTTCAATGACCTGTAGGTTAGACTCCACAGTCATGTGTATACTCGAGCCTCAGTTGTGTGTTCATTGGCTGCTGCGCCAGAGAGTGGCCAGTGTTACTCCACACCTGGCAGTATGGGATTCGCTACTTGTTTCCTTGCAAGTCTGCTATTGGCTCAGAGGCATCCAGGGCGTGTCTAATAAACTGTGACCCAATTACAAAGGTGACTCTGCCGTATATGTGTTTAACGTCTACTTTGTCCCGAAATGAAGCCGCGAAAATTCCTTGTCCCTAACTATCACTTAATGTAGTGGAGCATTCCAAGTGTCACTAGATTCCGTACGCTCAGTCCATTTTAGTTTAAACCTCGTGGGTCTTCATGAAGTTTAGTTTGGATGGTTTACCCGAACTTAATGACGTCGGATGATCTCAGCCAATATGAAACAGCTCAAACTATGACGTTTGCTTCTCGTATCAGATAAAATAAAGAGGTCTGCTCCCCGCAATAATCATTTTATTCTTGTGCCTTTTAAAATGTCATTTATTTGCTTGGATCAACATAAAACGCAAGTATAATTTAAAATACTGTCAGTTTACAAATAAATATATGCGAAATTGCCGTTTCTAAGATATTGTTAACTAAAGTTTATGAAATAATAAATTGCGAGGTTTTTTAATGGTATTTATGAGGGAAGGGAATAATCATTATTAACAACACTACACAGTTCCAGCGCCTAAACATATAACTGTTAGTAGGGTATTTTATGGGTATTTGTTTTGATCGAAAAATTTAAAATCATATAAAAACAACGATTTCTTAAATGCACTTTAGAATTTTTTAGTTTTCCTTGCATAATATGCTTAATGTAACACAAAATGCATTTTTTTTATTTGAAAATTTTGTGAAACATTCTATATTTTATGAATTGATGCGTATGCATTTGTATAATATACACTTACATTTGAGAAGAAATATAAATCTATAGAAATGAATACAATTTATAATACCTAGCGCTGCAACGTAACTAGTACTGCTGTATACGAATCACAAGTTACGTTTGAGAAACGCAACTCTATGAAAAATTAATCATTAATCATAAACGCTGAGTTTCAGTTCCGTAAATTCAATCTCTTAGCAGGAATGTATGGATTTTCAGACCCATTCAAACTGAAATCTTTAAATCTTAATATCATACGGGTCTTGCCATCGCCATTTTGCAGGAAATCTCCACTAGATGGCGATTCAGGGAGCTCGTCCAGCGACTATATTTCTCCACTCATAAAACAATATAAGAGTTTACAAACAAAACCTATTCTTCGCGATTTTTTTTAGGAGAAGTTACGTACAGAGGAGATGTTTACATAATATGTATAGCCAATTTGCAAGAAATTTTTTAAAAATTATGTTTTACAAAAAAAATACGTAACTTACTAAACATCTATATTGGAAATACACGCTCGTAAGGATCTTCTCCTAAAAATTTCTCTAAGAATTTTTTTGAAACGCTTATCTTTAAAACCTGAGGCGAAATTCCTTTTACATGGGATTTCCTATTTAAATTTCGCTCTGCCAGCCGGTAGGCAGAGCCCTTAATGTGACCGAACATACGAAACGAGCCATCTAGTGACGATTTCCCTTTGTTTATAGTGGTAGTGACGACTAGACTCTTCACTGCATACGTGACCACGGTGGCTGAGCGGTTTGCATGCTTGCCTCCCTCCAAGGCGAACCTGATTCAATCCCAGGCCGGGTCACTCCCAGATTTTCGCATGTGGGAATCGTGCCGGACCATGCCGCTGGTCGGGTGGGTTTTATCGGGATCTCTCGTTTCCCCCGCCCTTTCAATCCGGCTTTTTGCTCCATTCTCACCTCAATCACTGCATGCGGCCATTACGCAGCTAACTCCAGCCGCGCACGCTCCAGCAAAATGGCGTCACTTGCCAGCAACACTTCGAGACACCGTTCGCCAATCAGCGCCTGGTAACTAACTCGCCAGTTGACATCCCAGCCAATGGGGAATCTTGCGCGGCGCGCGTTAGCCAATCAGACACAAGGTCCGTTATCAGAGCCTCGCGCGACCAATCAGCGAATGAGTACATGTGCATTGAAGGAACAGTTATGCTATTTCTCCTCTGCGGTCTTATCTACTCTGTGACAATATCCGGTCAGGTAATCCTGTTTTCCTTGAGGGTCCCGCCTGCCCGGCACCTAAACTGCGTCGCAGAGTGTTTGAAGTCACTATTTAACGTGCCCCCAATATGTTTGGCTACGAAAAGACTTCATACCCCAGGCGAGGACAGAATGGTACTTTAAAGTTACCATGCGTACTGTAAATATTACAGTACTAGATGACCCGTGCAGCTTCGTTCGCATGACATTTAGGACTGCGGCCCCACTATTGGGTTCTCTAGTCACTGGGCTACTGCGGCCCTGCTATTGGGTTCTCTACCCACTGAGTTTCTACGGCCCCGCTATTAGTTTCTCTACCCAGTGAGCTACTGCGGCCCCACTATTGGGTTCTCTAGTCACTGGGCTACTGCTGCCCCGCTATTGGTTTCTCTACCCATTGAGCTACTGCGGCCCTGCTATTGGGTTCTCTACTCACTGAGTTTCTGCGGCCCCACTATTAGTTTCTCTACTTAGTGAGCTACTGCGGCCCCACTATTGGGTTCTCTAGTCACAGGGCTACTGCTGCCCCGCTATTGGTTTCTCTACCCATTGAGCTACTGCGGCCCTGCTATTGGGTTCTCTACCCACTGAGTTTCTGCGGTCCCGCTATTAGTTTCTCTACCCAGTGAGCTACTGCGGCCCCACTATTGGGTTCTCTACCCACTGGGCTACTGCGGCTCTTGGGAAGGAATGGAAGACAGCCCATAAACAAAAGGAAAGTAGAAATTGCGGAACTTTTTATTTTAACAATACTTTTTTATGCAGTAAAATTACAATAAGAATTTTCATGAAGGAATGATATAAAATGTAAAAATGTACATTTTTTTTAAGGAAATTTGATAATTTTCTGGGATAAAAAGTAGCCTATGTCACTCTCCGACCCTCCATCTATAGCTGTGCAAAAAATTACGTCGATTCGTTGCTCCGTTTTTACGTGAAAGGACATGCAAACACATAAACACACTTTCCCATTCTTTTAACAGTAACGATTTTGGAGACCTCCAATATCGTTAGAAACAGCTTTTTCACACTGCCGTATCTTATAATGTACTAGCCGGATGCGAGCCAAACTACGATAGGAGCCTGTATTGAACTTTGCTACGAACTTTTCATCAATAAAATTATAGCACACGTTTCGAACAGATCGACACGAATGTAGTCAGTCGCATTAAAGACATTCAGTAAGTCCTATTTGTGTTTTTATTGCATTTACATCCCTGTAACTCTGAAATGTGGCTCATAGCCTGCTTGTGTATATGACGTTTTTCTGTTGCCAATTATCTGTATAGTACGCTGCTGAAGTATGTCGGCTGAGTCACGGAACATTCTGTATATTATTGGACGCACTGAGTGACATGCTCCAGTAAAGTTGGTAACAATGGAGGTAAAGTAGTTCAGTGTCTTGACGTCTGATTAAAAGTGGCAGGCAAACATTTCTGAATATTGAAATTGTTTATCTTGCTTTCTGTTTTTATAATGCGTGTAAGAGCAAGAATTATCGTATAGGTAAAATATTTACTTTCCTCGTTATTTTACCGTGTCACTTCACCGACGCATGAATAAAGTGATCAGGCACATGGCGGTATTAATTTTACATACACGGCGGAAGAATACACGATGTTCAAACAAGTAGAGCTTAAGCAGGGCTTTCAAAAGTGCTCAGCCTATAATGAACGCAGGTCTTCCCTACCTCGCTGCCGTAAAGTGCCAAGCAGATACTACCACAATGTACTCGTTAGGACGGACGTCTCGATTAGAATCACAAGCGACAGAAACCCGAAGAAATCGGGGATAACTGGGCTGCTAAAGGCTGTTCACGATGAAGTGGGCACTATAGAAATGAACCTTAGAAAAAAGTCACTGCTCCTGCATGCGTATATTTTAATGGGCGCACTAATTGACATTCACCTAGTAAAGTTGGTAACGATGGATGGAAAGTAGTTCCATATCTTAACGTCGGATAAAGAGTGTTGGGGAACAATTTGTGATGGCCTTTAATTATTTATTTCCCTTTCTGTTTTTTTTTTTTTTTTTTTTTTTA
The DNA here is from genome assembly GCA_029891345.1 of Dryococelus australis. NCBI lineage: Eukaryota > Metazoa > Arthropoda > Insecta > Phasmatodea > Phasmatidae > Dryococelus > Dryococelus australis. The sequence goes on along the minus strand of CM057000.1, from coordinate 117,597,427 downwards.
GTGCATCGAAGTGTAAAAATGAGGAGATTTGTAAAGGATTTACTTTCTTAATAATTTCACAGTTTCATTTGACCTACGCATTGAATAAAGTAATACGGCCCACGGCAATGTTAATTTTATTTTACATAAGGCGGAAGAATACAAACATGTATATACAAGTTGATACTAAGCAGGGCTTTCAAAAGTGCTCCTTTTACCGTGAACAGCCTATATTTATCTGCACCACGTGTACACTATCTGATCAAAAGTATCCAGACAACCACGTGAAAAAAAAATCCTTTCAGTTGTGACGGCTATCCTTGCACGTCGAACTTCAAACCGACGGTGCCATATGAAGTTGAGAAAATGTTGGCCGTTTGGGACGGCTTACCTTCGCTGCGACGGGGGTGTGTTTGACGAGCTCCACGCCTCACGTCCGCTGGGCGGGTCCGCTGGTCTGCAAGAATGGGCGCCGCGGGGCCTCTGCCGCCCACGAAAGCTATGACTGCCTTCCCCTCCCTCGTAAGTCACCTTGACAACGTGACGTCAGCCAGCCAGTCACGTACCACCAGGGTACCCTTCCAGGAATTCTGGATATCGACGGAGTGAAGATCAGTTTGTAATGTTCTAGATGATTTCAAATGAAATATAAATACAGGTGACTCGCCCATGTTCGGGGAGACGACACAGGACAGAAACTGCTGTTCCGTCAACATTGCGGGGGAGGGGCTTGCTGCCATTTTAGTTAAGTATACTTTGATGTAACCTGCACATAGCTGGAAAGAAATGTAATTTTGTAAAAAAAAAAAAATGTAAATTTTGGGGGAAATTTTAAACAGAATTATTTTATACCTTTTTTATACTAAATGTAATCAGTGGGAAAATTATATTTTTATATAAAGTTTATTCTTTGTTATCTTGGGGGAAAATATTGTAAATGATATAAAGTTATAATATAAACGCAAGGCAACTAAATATAAAAACCTCTCCACTGGAACCAACCCAAATCCCTTTTTTGACATCATTTGGAAGCGAGGGGGGGGGGGGCTCTCAACTGTTTTCCACCTTAAAACACCTACATTCAGGAAGCAGTTGAGACAAAGACCTCGTCCTGCGTGTGCTGGCAACGCCGTTACAAAGTGTCCCTCAAAGACACTGCCCAGTAGCGTGGACCCGGGGTGGGTACACGTGATCTTTATTACAGTGCAATAAAGCGCTCCCCCCTTCCTCTCGGCATCAATTAACCTCGAGGTATCAATTTTTGTCGATCATTTTTTTTTCAAATCTTTACCTTCTAAAACTTCCCCATAATCATAAGTAGTAGTTATACTATTTAAAATTTTTGTCTGATTTCAAGCTATATTCACATGATTTTTTAGTATATCTATGGCCACCTTTTTTTTTCGCGAAATGATTCCACGTCTAGTTACACTCCAAAACACGCTAGTTCAGAACCAGTATCGCAGTTGGATGGCTTTAAAGGTGTCTGCCCGCCAATCACAGACGTACAGAGACGTATAGAATAGCAGTAGCTTAACTATGATTGACCAGTCAATTAATAAAATGTCTTCTCACAGAGACACGCCGCCAATAAGCCAAAGAATACTGCTGGGATACCAGTAGGGCATTGAAATCTAGCATGTGAGGAAATCCTTTCGCGCAAAACAGGTGGCCCTAAGTATATCGTTTAGTTCAAGATATGTAGCCTACACTAACATTAGGCCTATATTATAGAGTACGTAAGCTATATGTTATCATAGTTGCACATACACATTTTCGGTTATTTTGCCTTCTATATGTGTAATTTGCTAAAACGAGTATAGTATGTGTAATTTGACATAAATATTCCTAGGAATTGAAAGATAACAAGAAGTATTTGTTTAAGACATGGGATCTAGCGGTAGGAAGTAGAACTACTTCCAACTCTGTTTGTGTGTTAAAAAGGGAAGCTTAACTCTCGCTGATGGAATATGCTGGCCGTTTGCATATAACTATAGTATTCTCCCTACCTCGGACATACATGTGTTATTTGCGGTCTGGTGAGGGAAACTTCCTCAGCCCGCAGAGAGATACAAATGCTGCAACCGTCTGGGTGGTATAAGGGCCCGAGCACACGAGCTTCGGCAATGATTAGAAATGGCCTCGGACATACAACTAACAAAAAAAATTGTAGTCATTTGAAGCTCTGGTGCTGGTTTGCTCTCTTATCTTTAGAGAGTCTTGATGACTCGAATAGGACAGCCTCCCATAAGCATTGCCTTTGGGAAGATGTATTTTAATTCGGTACACAGTTAAACTGTACGGACGACCAAAAAAAATTATTTGATATCCACACCTTGTAAATCATTTTTGAGTACTTTTTTAGCTACTAAGTTAAAGGAAGGCGTACAATAACGGCAAAATTGTAAAATTACACATGCATACCATGTGGATTAATATGACTCAGTTTGAAAAGTACTGATAGGTATGCTACCAGTAAAGTTACTTGGGAAAACAGTGAGAAACTTTCAGAAAAGAAATTGGATGTTTACAATTACAGTGAATGATGGACTTTACTTTTGTGCAAGTGAAACTATGGCAAAAATACAATTGCGATATCTGTGAAATTTTACTTGTCATGGAGAAAAATACACAAATGTTACAGTTTATTTTCTGCTACATAGTGATTGCGATTTCACCATGTAAAATTAGTCTATTACTTATTTTAGGATACATATACTTGGACTCAGAGTAAAAAACGTTGGCATATAGAGGTGGATATTCTGATGCCACGTACATTTGTGTAAAATTGCATAAATTTTTTATTACAGTGATGCGATCTACAAAGTTTGTGAGCGTGAAATTTCTTATTTTAAGGCTCCCGCCTATAATGTCACTTAAATTCATTATAGATTGTTAGAAACACGTTTATCTACAAAACTATGAAACTTCGTCAAATATGCTGATCTACGAGAAGAACATACACTTCAAACGAGGGCTGTTGAGTGCTTTCAAGACGTCGCTCAAATTAGCAACACCATTTCAGAGAGCTGCAACATATCTAGAAACGGCTTTTTCACAGAGCTTTACCCTAAATACCTGCAATGAACCTTCCTACAGACTTTCTATCAGTAAAATAATGGCGTTACACGCAGCACGACAAAACCACTGTGCTCCAGTTGAAAGAACTGGGCATAGCTGCGATGGCTCACAGGACACGCCTGGCAATGTCGCCCTTAATCCCTCCCGCGCTTCTCGGCTCAAGGCATGGAAGACAGCTCCAGTTCGACGGGTCCCTTAAGGATCACGCGTACCTAGCGATAAGGACGAGACTGCCACGTGCACCAAGAGCGCCGTCGCCGCTAAGCGCCACGCTGTGAACCGACGCAGTGGTCTCGTCGCGCTGCGTGTATCTGCCAAACTTTCAGCTGGGACCCTATTATTTTATTGGTGTAAAGTCTGCAGAAAGACTCAATGCAAGGCCATTGAGTATAATTTTGTATATATCTGAAGCATACATTTTGAAATACAGCAATTTGAAAATGCCAGTTTTTTTAGCCATTTTGGAGTACTCTGAATTGGTGTTTATAATGTACACGATATCTTGAAAGTACTCAACAGCCCTTATCTGATGTGTGTTATTTGAGTAGAACAGCACATTGGACGGACGTTTAATAGTTCCAGGCTCCCGGCAGGTAGACCGGAGCCTTAAGGGCTGGTCGCTCGCCCAGCCAACTCACCTCCAACCGCATGAGCCAACAGAAGCAGCATATCCCATATGCCATTCCAACTAACCTCGGCCGTAGTAAAACGAAGAGGGTGTTATAAATCACCTAGGAGTCAATCACAGTCCTACCGGTCAGAGGTTTACGCCAATCGTGTATATAGGCGGGGCGGCTATATACCCAATCCCAGCGAACATCGGACATTAGCCTTACACCCATTACAAGCCAGTCGCCAACTCAGATAGCCGAGAGCAACCACAAAGCAGTGAGTGAGTGAAAATTTTGGTGGCTCTTAACATCGAGGTTTCGAAAGCCGATGATGGTGAAGCGAAGCGGGTATGGAGCAGCGCCGGAATGCAAGGGCCGGGGAAACGGTAGATCCCCGAGAAAACCCGCCGACCAGCGGCATCGTCCGGGATTCCCACATGCGAAAATCGGGGGAGCGACCCCGCCGGTAATCGATCCCGGTTCACCTTGGTGGGAGATGAGTATTCTAACCCCTAAACCACCGCAGTCCCCAGTACAGAGAGTACTCGCTTTTTTCATACATGGGAATTTCTTTACATTGATATCGCTGTGTTGTGTCTAAAACGGTTCGAACGCTAAGTAGTGGAACTGCCCAGCGAGTGGTCAAGGCTACGTACCATATTTGGCCCGAACACATGGGAAACGCCTCTTTTGCTGGTCACGAGGAAACAGATTCGCATATTAATCGCCCAAGGTAGCCTTTTATCTGTGACGGCGCTGGTGGCTAACAGATTGCCAGACAGGGGTAGGCTATATAGCCCACAACACTTCGTCTGTCCTGTATATGAACGGTGTATGGTTACCACTCTTGGATAACTACGGATTTCGCGAAAATATTTCAGGACAAGTTACGTCCCAAAGCACTGTAGTTCAGAACCACGTTCGTGATTGGATCATTTGAATAGTTACGCATCTTACTCGTCTGACCGCGAATCACGGAGGTCAGTATCGGAGAAACTTAATTCTGATAGGCTCACTCATGTAGCAGACTGTATTCACACAAAGACAAGCGACTGTTGGTCAAATTAAGACCACAAGTGTGCGCATAGGATATTGTAATCTAGCCTCCGCGTAAATCTTTTGACGAAAAACAGGGGGTTCTACCTACATGCTAGACTACACAGTCCGTTACACGTTACCTCAGAACAGCCAGTACTTTGATTCGGATTTCTCGAGGGCGTGTTTTACAAACTGTGGGCCGAGTCACGTCAATGTACATGAGTTTTTTCATGCCTAGTATGCCTTAAAATCTATTTTCAACCTGTCCCTATAGTTATGACTAGGGACACGCAGTATTCGCGTTATTACTTGCCATCAGGCTAGAATTCGCAGTACTCTATATACTCGTGCCGACGTCGTTTCTCCATTGGCAGCAGCGTAGATGTGAAGCCACGCCCTTTCCGACTCAACTGCACGTGACTGGGGTACACGATTGAGAAGTGTTCATTCACTGGCTCGGAGTTACCCAGGGCATGCCAAATAAAGTATGGTCCAATGATTAACGAATTGCAAAGGAACATTTGGTTTAAGTTTAACGTGTCCTCGAATCATAACGCGAATTTTGCAGGTCTCTAGTTATGACTGAACAAAAATAAAAATTTCTCACTGCAATATTTCTAGAGCATGGCAAGCGCAGAGTTCTCTTGCTCAGAAACTACGAAGTTTCAACTAACGTGTTCGGCGTGTCATTTCCAAAGAAACCTCCTTTCTCACAGATTACTCGAAGACGCTAAGCACATGCCTGCAGGATAGATCCGCGGAAGTGCATGTTTTTGTGCTGACCGCATCCCATTGCAACTTACCTTAACGAGTGACGTATTTCGGAAGAACCACATTAATAACTGCATTGGCTAGAATCGGAAAGGTAACACGTTTGGAAAACACCAGCAGAGAATGAAATTACAACCCCTCAAACGTCAGTCAAGTATGCCGACTTAAAAAACACGTTCGGTCCACGAAAGAAAGAAATTTTGATTCTTATAATTAGAGACCTGAACAATTCGCGAGTTTAATGACCTGCAGGCTAGACTCTACAGCCTTATGTGCAAATATGTCGATGTTAACTGCACATTGGTTGTCTGCTGCCACAGTGGAAGGCGATGATTGGGTCAGTGTTCTACAAGAGTTGTCAAACATCGTGTGGACCAACGGCTTAAGTTATATGAACAAACGTGTTTTGAATTCTAGCTTGTCCCAAATTGAATTGGCGAATTCTTCTGGTCTCTACTTACAGTTAGAGCTAGTGATTTGTTTGCAAAAAATAAGAGTACACGATAGAATTAATTATTATAAGTACCCAACAGCACTTTGTCCATTGGCATTGGTTGCTGTCTGCTTGAGAAGGTGTATTTGTATTTGACCGGACCACTCAGAATTCGACAACATCGGCATGGCTCCTACGTGATTCATGTGCGAACAGTAAACTCGTATCAAAATGTAATTCAGCCAATCAAGATACGTAAATGACACTACAGTGTTTTGAAAGATAACTTGTCTTGAAATCGTTTCGCGAAATTTCACCACCCCTGTTTATTATCTTTCGCGGTGTCTTCACAAGAATCAAACGTTTGAAAAATCACCCATTTAGTGGCGTGTGGGGAACTGTTGCAAGGTAAGCTGGTGGTTGTCCATTGCTATACATTCTCTGTGCACGCAGCAGGAGCCAGTAACTACCGTGCAGCCTAGGGAAACTGAATACATTCCGACCACTCACAAGCGAGCAGCAAGAGACACGCTACACACATCCCCTGACGTTACCTGGAGAGCTACGTTTTAGTGGTGGAAGTGTAAACTAGCAAGCAACAGGGTACAGCACACAGCTAACGCCAGCTTACCCTGCAACAGCTCACCACACGCCACTACACCCATTGTATGACGTATTTGGTTGTTTCCTAAATATGTAATGTATAACAACCGTGTTATACTTCTGTTTTTATAAAAGTACATTAGATTTGGTTCTACTGAAATTTTACTTGCTCTTTATCTATAAAGTTTAATATTTAAATTTATAACTGCTATAAATAAAAACAGAAAAGAAATAGGTGTGTTGATAATGTATATAGTAAGAAGTAGTTCTCAGACAAAATTTTAATAAACTGAGTGTACAAAAATACGGCGAGTTGTTCCTTTGGTGCAATTTCATAGACTTAATTACGTTTATTGCACGATACGGAGGAATATCCTGTAAGTATGACATTAACAAGACTTCAGAAAAGTAGGAAGTAACAATGAATGGAGTATAGGCGAGTGTTTGGGAAGAACGATTATAAGCCATTAGGGCCACAAAATGTAGTCACTTGGGGCAAATTTGTACCATTCCTTACTCATTACTATGTTCTTCATAAAAAAAGTATTTCTAAACATGAGGTATACATTAAGCTGGGGAATACAAACTTTAATTTTAAACGAAAATGTATAACCCAGAAAATTTCCGTACTAGCGCAAAGGTACACCAAATGACTATGATGCAGGAAAAATAAGGAAACTTGTTATTTCTTTTAAAATAATAATTGGCCTTTCAAGGAAGTTTATTACTCCTGTCAATAGCTTTAGTTTGGAGAACTTATAATTGAATTGGAGTCAAGTGTGGACATAATAAGAGTGCACTTGACAAACAAAAAGAACCTCTTCTTAACTCCGTTGTAGAGTCTTGAGAACAAATCCGTTTTAAACGTAGAAGTTCGATTTTCGTATTCAATTAAAGCTGTTTTATTTCAGTCCTTACTTCGAGATGGAAAACTCCATCTCTGATTGCTAATCGTAGACATTTAATGTGCGAATTATTGCCAGTAACCTGGCGATATATTGAAAGCGCTATATGTGATATTGTGTGACCGTGAACTATGGAGTGTATAGGCTATTCACGGTAAAGTGGGAACTTTTTAAGGCCCTTCTAAATATTTCCTTTTGGTCATTTTTTATCCTTCCGCCCCTTTTTAATATCAACAGTGCCATGTGACTAATAAATACGGTGTATACATTCACCACTTTCCAAGTTTAATGGCTGAAGTTGCAATTAAACGTAATTATTAGTGGCTAATGCCTGGTGGAAGGGTCTTAAAAAGTGCTCACTTTACCGTGAACAGCCTATAGTGAAGCTGCCTTGAATCATAAGCATCAGTGGAACAATACCCACGGTGTTCTTCTACGATAGGAGTAGATGGAAAATATATGAGTTGGGCACAGCGGGATCCGGGATCGGAGACGGAGCCGGGCGCCGCCATATTGGAATTTAGCGTTTTCCATCAAGATTTCCCTTTTTTCATTAAAATTTCCCTTTTCCCTTAAAATTCCTCTTTTTTCCCCTCGAGATTTCCCGTTTTCCTTTTAAAAAAAAAATGGGGACCGACCCCCCACCCCAGTTGCTAAAACGAGCAGCAGAAAGTCATTTCCATCCATCAGAAGGATTTGGGAGGATCGCTTCGCGAGGTCCGAGCAGTGGTGGCCATGTTGGTTTCGTAGGCATAGGGTATTCCAAATCGATACATAGGGTCCAGGGTCCGGAGTTAGACCTAACCATCAGCCATCTTGGTTCTGTCAGCCATCTTGTTCGCCATGTTAGATGTAGGTGACCTTGACCTTGAACTTTGACTTTAATCCCATGACACTGAATGACCTTGAACCCAAAAATATTCTAAACTATACCCAAAAACTTTTAAAATTTTTTAATTTTTTTTTAATTATTAAAAATATTATTTTAAAATCTACTCAAACTTTCATTCCCGGCACTATGTCCTGCAGACGACTAATCAATCGTATTGTCGTAACCTTTAAAATAACATTTAAAATACTGATGTTAGTACACGTGTCTCACGAATAAATAATGCTATAAAGCTAATTCCCCAGTTGTGTCATTTCCCCCTTCCAGTTATACAACCTTTGGGTGAAACACTTTTCCATTTTGAGCCTCGTCGGAGTTATTATGGAAGGTAAATATAGATTGGACATTAAATGGGGCATCATATATATAGGACATAATATACATATGGGACATTGTATGTGTATATATATATATATATATATATATATATATATATATATATATATATACACACACACACACACCCATACGATGTATCAACATTTGATCGAAAAATTTCGGCTACAGGTTAATCATGGAAAAACAAGTTGAAAACGACCTATGGTCTAAAATAAATTCTAACGGAGGTGCGTATTTTTGAAGTTGTAACTGAACAAGTAAATAGCACCACTGTTATGTATCTCCCTCTGGAATATTCTCCTTTCTTTAATAGCCGCAACAGTGGTTGTAGGGTGTTGTGCGTGCCCCACCTGCCAAGTATTGGTAAATATTATTTTAAAAGTAAAACACGAATTACTCGTAAACGGTGGGCCATAGGGTCTTTACACAAAGCAACATTTCTGTTAATTGTGACATGGGGATTAATAATACATCTTCTAAATCCAAAATATGTTTTCGAGTCACGGAGGTTAGTTCGAAATAGGCGAAGTGACCGTGATTAATTGGATGAAATAATTTGATGGCAGCGATAGGTGTTGCTGTGTTTGAAGATCATTGTTGAGTTAACAGTTATTAAGACAAACTGTGTTCCATCCCAAATATTATTTAAACAATTTGCAATAAAAAAGTGTTTCAGGTCCAACTTCAAAGATGTGTATAGGCTATTCACGGTAAAGTGAGCACTTTTAAAAACTGTCACATTTGGAATAATAGCCAATAAATATATTTTATTTTTGCCTTTGGCGGTGGAATATACACACTATGTTTATTACTTACATGGCAATATTTATTTAATACAATCGTAAAAGGATAAAAAATGGCTGAAAGGAAAAACTAAATATGGCCTCGAAAGTGTTCACTTTGCCGTGAACAGCCTATATAAACCTTAGTTATTCAATTAAAGACCATTGGTCGTAATGTATTTTTAGTCAGACTTATTTTTCGTATATTAACTGCAGCCAAGTCAGTCAATTTAATACGTTAATTCTTTTTATTTGTAATTATACAATGTTTAGTACAAGATAGTTATTAATTGTTTTGAATTACTATATTGTAATATAATTTATATATGTTGGCACGAGTCAATTATACTGTATACGCAAAATTTGTCAATTGCAATTTGACAATGAAGAGTTTATTTTTCAAAAATGTTTGAACTTATTTTATTTATATATGATGGCGAGACGGATACCTCTGAAGTTGGCAGACTGGCGGGCCATGACATGGCTGTTACTTTTGCAACGAAGCGTAAATTTTTATACGTAAATTACATGGTATGATAAACTGTTTAGTTTTTTATCCTACGAGGCAAGTTACGATGTTGATAATATTTGTTACCATTGGCGTATAAGTTCTGTTTTGTGTTTTTCGTTAACCATTGCGTAGTGGTGGCGATGGTGTACGCTGGCCCTGTGTGTGTGTGATTTCAAATATTTGATTAGCACTATTCATACGTTTTAACTGTGAACTGTTTTTATGACGAAGTTAATTATTTACATCCACGTCGGTTTATTTATTACAACGTTGTACCTTTGCCCTAAGGGGTTTGAAACACAGTCGTAACGTAATTTGCCACAATCCCACAAGAAAAAATCTAAGCCCAGCCCGACAAATTTTAATAAACCTAATAAACAGTCAGTAGCAATACATAGAAATATGAGTAGAGTAAAAGTTGCGGTAGGCTTATTTGTGTGCATGTTCATCGCTATCTTTAAGTTTGTATGACAAAAAATAAGCGACACGAGTTGCGTGCTTGAATTTCATGTGTATTTTTCGTTGGACTAGTTGTTCCTTCGTTTTAATATTTATTCTAACTGAGGCCGTCCTTCTAAAGAAATAAACAACACATATCAATAACAAAACGTTAAATACTACAATTCTTTATCCCGCAGTTGTAACAGTGTTAAACACAGTCGCCGCAAAATATTAACATGCATTACGTGTAATGTGTTATGTCGCGGAAAACTAATATGTTACAATGTAAACTAACCGTAGGCCCAAGAACTATGGTCAATTCAGGCTATTTTTAAACGTCATAAAGCAGACCTAAGTAATGTTATAGGCCTAAACTGTGAATATTCGTACGCGATGGTTTTTTGGAATATGACATATTTCTTTGAAAATCTGTAAACAGTAAACAACACATTTGACAGTTATAAAAGTAGAAGTCACATTTCAATGTTTATGTTTGGGGTTAGCGAAAGTATACGAACACATGTACACACACAATGGACTGTAAACATTGATTTTTACATATGCTACATGGCAGTCACATGGCAATGTTTGTTTACATTTGGCGGAAGGAAACAAAAAGGGCCTGCAAGTAGATATTTAGCAGGGCTCCGAGAAAGTTCCTTCCAGTGGGGAATGGACTATAGATATTTTGTTGTCACACTGTACTGTATTATTCCTCATTCCCTCGCTCCGTTACACACATGTCCCACAGGGCCCATTTTAAAGGACTCAATCTGTATTAAAAAAAACAAACAGAAATGTGACAGCCTGTTCCATAAAACCGAAGACTTAAAAACACTGAAAGGAAATTACTGAATATACACACACACACAGTGTTTCTAAATTAAACCGACAAACTTCATGGGATGATTCTTTATGTAAAAATAAGTAGAAAGTACACAGGACATGTACTACCTAACCTGAATATTAAGAAAGTTATAAGCTCTTGAAAAATGAGATTTTCAAATGTATTTTTACAACATATCGGAAACTCACATTAATACCTTTCCCCGTACAAAAAAAAAATATGAGCGGCCACCGTATTTTTCCTGGAAACACTTTTACAGTCAGGAATTTCGAACTTTTGATGATGAATTATTCAACAGCGTGGCCTAAGTAACGAAACTTGTGCTCCTGTCGCAAGTGCCCAGGACCCACCGTTTGCGTGTAAAACGCACACAAATAATCGCCTGCAGCGATTCACTGCCTAGCACATAGGCAATACTATCTGCATCCGCGTACAAAACACTGCGTGTCCACTGCACAGACGGCTGCCTGTTCGTTTCTGGCGACAGTTCGTATGTATTCCTTGCATTGAACGTTTGAATGGTATTTTTGCATATCGTAAAATAAGTGAAATGAAATTACAATTCTTCGAATAATGTGTCGTGTGGCCGGGAACCGTCAATACCTAAGAGCAAACCCGTATTAATGCCCCCCCCCCCCCCAAATTCTAATGACGACAACATGGTTGACCACGTGTTAGGCATCGTCGCTGTTGCTGACGATATGTGAGCGTGCCCTCTCTTGCGTCGGTGCCTTTGTACAAGTACCTGTTAAGATATGCTGCTTGCCTAGCAGGCATAATGACGCACCCCGCCACTTTTGCCTTCTGATATCTTTGAAAACGGTGGGTCCTACGTTGTTGCAACACGAGGACCATATATGTTACGTAGGTGTTACTGCTCAATAAACAGGCATCGCACGTTCACAATTCCTGAAGGTAGAAACGTTGTACGTGTTCAAGAAGTTGCAAATAATACAAACAGTACGTTTGCGTGTTTTGTAAATGTAGGCCTATTTGTAAACAGTTATTATAATTATTGAAATGCACGTGGCCTGAAAAGAAAAAAAAAAAGCCGAACTGTCCACACGCTTGTAGTCAATGAACAATATTTGTTTGTCTACATCGTAAATGCGAGTGTAAGGATAACTTTGGTCAAAGTGTGTGCGTGTATACATTGCTGCACCTGTACGAATACGAACAGCAACGTATGTATCGAGTTTTGTATTTTCATTAACGTTATAATTTTCGGTGTTAAATAATTTAAATGCTATTTCCATAGGAGCAAAATTTTCCATTGTTCCATCAAAACAATATGCAACTCAAAATGCCACACACTCATAATAATATCAAAATATCCCCGCCTCATCAAATACGTTAATCTAAAGGCAATCCCCCCCCCCTTTTTTTTCCGTTTTCCCTCGAAATAAAATGTCATTCAATGTTTGTTTTGAAAAAAAACAGTAAATGACAATTATTTTATATCTAAGCATATTCACAAGGATTAGTTCATTCCCAAAAACGTAGCTAATGTGCGTATACATACCATAGTATTATTTTAACGTGTCTTAATTAAATGCATAACTTAAACAATAGTAAAAAAATAATAATTTTTAAAACAATTTTTTTAATGACCAACATATATCTTGTGAGGTGGTAGGGTTGTATAATCGATGTTTGCATTAACACTCGCATAGCCGTTTTCTTCCCGCACAAGAATTTTTGTGAGCACACGTGTGGTCATTTTGTATGAACAAATTTTGGTGGTATTTGATTGCGACGTATTTGAGTTGAGAAGTAAACCTCTCGTGACTTTCTCCCTCTCGTCTTGTTCCGCCGCGTTGAAAGAGAAACGACCCCAAAGGATATTGAATCGACGGCAAACGTTTGCCTAGGACATGTTCAAACAGAAGCGAGTATCCGAGCCCGCTGGCTGGAGCTGGCAGACGTCCCTTCCTCCTCAGCCGCGGTCCACAGCACAAACCCGCCGTCTCTGCTGGCGGAGGCGAACATCACGAAGCCCCACTGCGTATGGCTGCAGAGAAGGTAAGTATCAAGAAGTTGAACGGCATGCCGATTCATTTTATGTTAGCTTATCCGTTCGCTGATTGGCAGCGCGAGGCTCAAGGAACGAACCTTGTGCACAGCCACAACAAATCTATCTCCTTCTTCCATGCGGACTCATTTTTTACCTAACAACACTGAACATATTTAATATTTAAGTTCTAACTAGAGCTAGTGAATTTTTCACGAAAAAAAAAAATGAGTACACGGGTATACTTCGACACTATAAGTACACAACAGCAGTCAGTCTATTGCCATTGATTGCTGCCTGCTTGAGAAGGCGTTTTCATATTGAACTGGACCACCCGGAATGCGACAACCTCGGCGCGGTTCCTACGTGATTCTTATGCAGGCAGTTAACGCGTATCAAAAAATAATTCAACCAATCAATGCAGGTAAACGACCCTACGGTGTATTGAAATGTAACTTATAACTGATTACCCATCGTTAGCTGCGACGAAAACATTGAATGCTCTGTAGGCAAGTATGTGCTGCGGTTCAGAATTTCTCATGCTTCTAACAGTACAATAATGAGCATATTTAGGCTGCTGTAGGCAAGTATGTGCTGCGGTTCAGAATTTCTCATGCTTCTAACAGTACAATAATGAGCATATTTAGGCTGCTGTAGGCAAGTATGTGCTGCGGTTCAGAATTTCTCATACTTCTAACAGTACAATAATGAGCATACTTAGGCTGTAAAACAAATACTACTTCGAGTAACGTTGTTTCTGATAAAGTTGCAATCTGGGTAAGACCAAAAAAGCACATTTCGATTTTACTTATGCCATAGCTTCCTCGGTCTCATTTATCAGTGCAGAATTAATACTTGTAATCAGACATCTCAATTGTGGGGTAAGAGAATTTCACACAAGAAAGTCTTCCATTACGCCCATTTATCCTGTACATGCTGTATATCCTGCGTGCTGCGAAATATTCCCCATTGATTGGGCTGCCAGTTGACGAGTGTGTTCGGCTAAACTCGAAATAGTCCATCGCATCTGTCAGTTGCCCATCCGTCCAGCGGGGTCTCGTGATCTTCAACCAATCGCAGAGCAACTTATTATTTCTATCCGTCCATCCATCTAATATTTACCTTAATTTAGTATTTTACTATTGAAAAGGGTATTTTCAACCAAAATATTCATTCAATTAAAGAATGATCACTTTGTTAAGTTGTCACAGCCGAAATGTTGCCTTACAGAGCGATTGACGGGAGACGAATTGTTGTGAATCACTTTCAACTGACGGACGGAGACACGGGCGGATGACTGACTGACGGACGGGCGACTGACTGATTGATGCAACGGACTGTTGTGAGTCCACCTTTACCAGACGCTCATTGCCGAACGAAGTTCCGACATGTTGCCGGCTACAGACGCAGATCTGATGGCGTGAGCGGCTGGAAATTGCGGGATCAAGCGGATATTTCGCCCGTGTATGTTCAGCTGCAGTGTAATATAGCGACGAGATACGTGAAGATCTTTAGAAACCTCTCCCAACACCTGAGCCCTCGCCGTATGAATATCGCTCAAGAAACTTCACGTTTAAACACTGTTCAAACTTGCTTATAATAATGGGTATTTTTTACTCAAATGGATTTACAGTTAATATGCAGAAACGTGATCAGTAAAGACGAGAAGCTTGTCATATAGTTTCATTTGTGGTAAATTAAGTTTATTTTATTTCCTACCTTGATAAACAAACTGTAAGACATTTCTGTGCAAAATAATGACGTAAATGAATGCGGCATTTATTAACATTTGTCTTGTCTCCAGCCATTATGAATAAACGCATCACTGAATCAAAAAAACTTCGGCACTTCTACTGACAAACTATCAGTTCGGCCGGAAACACATGTTACTCAACAGACAACGAGAAATACACATTCCCGGTTATGCATCTGTAGCTTGACGCATGCCGCTTATACCAATTACCATAAACGATTGCGACTCATCTCACTGCAACCCTAGTGTATACTTCTACACTCGTGAGATCTGAACCCCGCGCCATTTCGTACACGTGGATATAGACTGTTCACGGTAAAGTGAGCACTTTTTAAGGCCCTTCCAACAGGCATTAACCAATAATAAATATATTGTATTGCAGCTACAGACGTTAATTTTTGGGAGATGTGAAATGTATCAACTTTGTTTATTAGTCACATGGCAATGTTTATATGAAAAAGTGGCAAGAAGATAGAAATCTGATGAAAAGAAAAATTCAGCACGGCCTTAAAAAAATGCTCACTTTACCGTGAATCGCCTATACGAGGGATTGCGAAAGACAGCGACGCGTCACCCCCCCCCCCTTCCCCTCCTTAAACGCGCTGAGAGCCACAAACCATCAGCCGCCTCGGGCCATGCACGAGCGCCACCGAGGGACAAAATCCAGTCAGTTTAACTAAACTACCTGGCGCTAGCATCGCGCACATCACTCCGCCTGCTGCTCTCACAGCGAACACACCTCTCTCTACTTCACTAGCTTTTCCTCATCGAGCTGACTGATTAAATATTTTATCCCTAATTATGTCCCCCAAGTTTTTAACATGTTTAATTACAAAACACATGATAATTAAATAGCAGTGCTGCCTTCTCTCCTCGGAAGACAGAAGCCCCGCCCTCGGTTGAGATACAGCCAATCAGAAAATTCCTTTACTATGAATCCCCGCCCACCGACAAATCCTTAAACCCATTGTCCCACACAAATAAAACCTTATATATCAACATTTAATAACAACATACACACTCACACACATACACCAAACATAGTTCCACCTTAAAAAAAAAAAAACTCGATTTATTAACGCCATAGCTAGAAGAAGACTCTGCTTCCTCTGCCTCTTCCTGACATCTTGCTTAACTTCACGGGAATATTTTATAAATTAATAAAACCAACTTTTTAATAGATTTTACCTAACTTTTAAAGACCTACATTTTTAATTTTCAAAATTCCGTGCCAGTAGGGAACGGAACTCCACCAACTTTCCCCTTATTTTTGTAGGCAAAAATGAGGGGGAAAAAGATTGGAACAACCGTGGCCCAGGGGCTATACTGGGTCACAAAACCACACTCCTGACATGCGAGCGCTGCGTGTGCCAGGTTAAAGTGCCTATATTATGGGGGATCAGGGCGGGGTGGGTTAGCTGCCCCTAACCCTGACCCATTCAAATGACTACCGCTTGGGAAGACAAGGGCCTCGGTCTGTACTTCCCCCGCGCTGAGAGGCTTAGCCTCAATGATGATAAATCGGCGGCGGAGCTGGACCACTTGAGATCGTGTTTTCGAGGAGTGAGGAGTTCGGCCTGCCACTGTAGGATTTTTTAGTTTTCGCGACATTTGAGGGTCTGCTCGTCGGCTGTTGGGTCTAAAAACCTGACAGCCATCTCGAGCCTAGCCCCTTGGGGGTCAGCGGCGATAGACTCTTGCAGCGGATAGGCACACTTAATTCTTTCTCCTTATTTTTGCTTTGCTAGTACACTTCCCCCCCTTTTTTTATATAACCTACTCCGGGTCCTGGACGGGTGTAGCTCTGTGGAGGGGGTTGGGGTCCCCAATGAATCACGTGATAATCATCATGTAAAAAACACAGCACCCGGTGCAGAGTTTTATGATCCGAACCTGAACAATAGGTCTGTTGTTTTTTCGAGCCGGGAAGTAAATTCCAGTTTTCCCCTATCATCCTCAGACATGGAATTCGAGCTTCAGGGTAGCAATCTGAAAAGACGCAACTCCAATGAGAACTCGGAGGATGCCAGAGCCGCTCTTCATACCCAACTGAGCAAGCGACAAGCTACAGAAAACCTGGAGTACGAACAACAAACCCTGGTTGAGTCCAGGCAACAGGCACAATGTGCCCCTGGCACTGCACTGGACGTGCAGCCAAACATTCCGGTTCGAAACCGGTACGCAATTTTGAGGGAGCAAGTGGCTTCCACCTCGATCCCCGGCTCTTCAAGCCAACCACCAAACCTGAACCTGCGCAACAAAGCGAAACAAAGAAAGTCAACTTTCCGCCTCGTGGTGCGAGACACAGGCAGGTACTCTTTCCTCGTTAGACAGCTCCGAACCATCTATCCCTCAGGCTTTACCATCAGCATGGCCAGGAGCGGTCGGCACATTGTTGCAACCGACCTGAAAAAATATGAGGCCGCGACACACATGCTGAAAAACACAGGCATTCCATACTTCACATTTAGTACAAATATCGATCCACCCCAGAAGGTCGTGTTTGATCTGCCGGCAGACACGGACCCTAATACCATTGCAGAGGAGCTCACACAGCGCGGGTATCAGGTGACTGAAGTGTATCAGTTTAAGTACAGGAAAGAAAACGAACTAGACCCCTCCCAATACCGGCTCGTACCACAGAACCGCTTCTGCGTCACTGCAGCAAAGAATGACTCTCTCGACCCTCTTATCTCTGTAACCCGGCTAAACATGACAATTGTTCATCCCCGCCATTACCAGAGGAAGCTCAGTGACGTAGCTCAATGTAAGCTCTGCCAGGCCCTGGATCACACTAAGAATTTTTGTCACCTCAACAAAGTCTGCCCACACAGCACTGGGTCACACACTCTGGATGCCTTTCCCCAGATAGCTGCTGCACGAAATGTGTTAACTGCAATGGCGACCACCTTGCCAACTCCAAAGATTGTCCCAAAGTAATCGCAATCGTACAGCAGCGTCAGCAAATGGCCCTCAAAAAAATTCAAATCCAGAATGCAATCGCAGGTGGCAACAGCATCTGCCCCACACGTACAAGCTAGGGATATCTCGCAATATCTTAAACTTCTGGATGCAAAAACTCTTCCCCCGCAAGCCTCCTACGCACAGGCAGTCAGAGGCCCCGTCCGCCACGTTACAATCCCAACACACGCCACGCAGGTGGCCCTAGAGCAGGAAACTTTACAGATGCCAACCGCCCCACCCCGCCGGCAAACCCCCGCACCTGTCCTAAACTCCGTCCCATCGGCTCCTGGCGACCTGGGAAGCACCATGATGGACCTCGTGAGGTTCCTAAAAGAGGCTAATTTCCGGGCCATCATGAGCCATTTCCGCGGCTACATGATAGTCGCAAACACCCACCCAGACCCACAAACCAAGTCCATGCTCCTCATGGAGGCGCTCATGACTTTTGCAGAGCAGATGCCCTAAATGGACCCACAATCCCAGCAAGCTTCCGGTTTCCTATCCCTGTTGTACTGGAACAGTAACGGTATATTCCCACAACTTTATGAGTTAGAGCGAGTGCTGGAGACGTACGGGATACAAATCGCGTTAATACAAGAAACTAGACTTAAACCACGTCGTCGTTTTGCCATTAAAAACTACACTACATACCGTACGGACAGAGTACGAGCAGGCGGAGGTACCTTAATACAACAAAATACAACATCACGTTAATAAGGACCCCGACTGTGAAAACATATAAACCACTACAATCAATATAAACACAAACTCCGGCCATATAACCGTCATCTCAGCCTACCTAGCGCCCCGAGCGAAATTAAAAACCACGGATCTCGATAAATTAATAAACCAGCCCTACCCCTTCATAATTGCAGGCGATTTAAACGCAAAACATACCGATTGGAACAGTAGAATTAATAATACTAGTGGTAACACATTACAAAACCACGCACAACTCCACAGCTATATTATTCAGGCCCCCGACTCCCCCCACCTTCTTCCCTGCAAATTACAGACATAATCCGGATGTGCTTGACATAGTTATTACTAACCTACCAAATTTATTTACAGAACTAACAACCCTAACCGAACTAGACTCAGATCACATGCCAGTTCTATGTAAAATTAGCACAAAATCACTTAAACACCCAGAAACCATTTTAGCAAAAATCCCGGTAACTAACTGGGAAGGTTTTAAAATTGAACTAGTGGAAATCTTTACAGAACAGCATTTAACGATTCGCGACAAAAATGACATCGATCCAGCTATAGAAATCCTGGAAAATACCTTAAAAACTCAATTATCAAAACACACAAAATTCTTAAACAGGCGAGAATTTTTAAAGCAAAATTTTCCAGACATAGACATGCTACTTGCCGAAAAACGACAAGATAGACATGTATTCCTTCGAAACAGGACAGAATCAAACAAACCTAAATATAATAAGCTGAAAAAACAATTAAAAATCAAATTAGAAACACAAAAAATAACCAAATGGGAAAATTTTGTTACCGAACTTTCAAACAATATAAATTAGTTCTGGCGGATATCCGGAGTGCTCCGAGGTACTAGCAATAAAACTCAATCTACACCTATCCTTTCCCCAACAGGACTATCTTACGACCCTCAAACTAAAGCAGAAACTATAGCAAATTCTTTGGAAAATCAATTCACTCCGAATGAGGACCTCGGAGACATAAATTTTACCAGAGATGTAATAACAAACACACAGAAATATCTAAATAGAAAACCAAAAAAGGAACCGGAATTAATAACCATGCCAGAATTAATAGCTACAATTAAAAACCTACGTCCTAAAAAAGCGCCAGGCCTAGACAAAATAAACAACAAAACTATTAAAAACCTCCCATACGAAGCCCTCTGTATTTTTCTGGATATCCTAAACGCCATACTAAAATTCAACCACTTCCCACCTGCATGGAAATTGGCAAAAGTGATCACTCTCCCTAAACCAGGCAAGGACCCACAATTACCTGTAAACCGGAGGCCCATATCGCTACTCAGCTCTCTAAGCAAAGTTTTTGAAAGAATTCTCTTAGCTAGATTAAACTCACATGCAATTAAAAAACGCATCATTCCGAAAAGGCAGTTCTGTTTTAGAGCAGGCCACTCCACAACTCACGCTCTAACCACTTTCGTGACAGATGTTATAAAAACTTCCCGCATAAATAAACAATATTCAGTAGCTGTATTCCTGGATGTGGCTAAAGCTTTCGACAAGGTTTGGATACCTGGCCTCATTCAAAAACTCATAAATTTTAAATTTCCTGATTGCTACATCCACCTCATAAATAACTACTTCTCCAACAGAAAATCCTTTGTAAATTTAGAAGGTGCAGACTCCTCCCACCGTCCCCTAATTGCAGGTGTACCTCAAGGCTCCGCAATATCTCCATTTTTATATAATATTTACACTGCCGATATCCCCAGCACTTACTGCACTTTACAGATGTATGCTGACGACACCCTCTTCTATTCAAAAGATAAACATATCGAATATGCATATTTGTTTGCACAGTGTCAACTAGACGAGCTGAGTCAGTGGTATAACCGATGGAAAATTAAAATTAATGCAGAAAAAAGTCAAGCACTCATTATCACGCGCAGGAAACAGCCAGAAATTAAACCATTAAAATACAATAATGTAGACATCCCCTACTCAGACTCAGCTAAATATTTAGGCTTAACAATAGATAATAAACTAAAATGGTCCACACATATAAACGAAACAAGGAAAATAGCTCTAGGAAAAATCCCCTTAATTTACCCACTACTAAAATCGCCTCGGCTTCCTAAACGGCTAAAACTTTTAATATATACTTCTCAAATCCGTTCAGCCATGGTGTATGGAAATGAAGTATGGGGAACCGCGTCTAAAGCATTAATTAAATCACTTCAAGTCGTCCAGAACAAATATTTAAAAATAATCACAACTGCACCGCCGCTAACACGCATTTCCGACATTCATGACGCACTTAAACTACCTTATATAGGCAATAAATTTCATGCCCAAAAGAATCAATTCTATGATAAATTATTAACACACTCAAACCCCGTACTCAAAAGGATAGGGCAGTATCAACCAGACACGCGTAACCACCTAAAAAGACCTAAAATGACGAAATTAACACAGTAAACGACACTGCAAATATCACATTAAAACCTCGGCAGAGCGAGGAAATTCTCTGATCAGTCCGGGACGGAAATGCGATAACTTTTAATAAAACTACTTCCCTGTGGCTGTTTCCAGTGCACTTCTCAATCCTCATCGGAGCTGCGCACATCCCCCCAACCCCCCCCCCCCCCCCCACATACATAACAACACGCCTCCAGCATTTGCTCTTCCTCATTCATGCTGCAAATTGCGCCTATTTTCGCGCCGATTATTATAATTAAACTTATTAATATTCTCCATAATGGAAATATCTAAAAACTAAAATCACTAAATATCATCTCACGCTTCACCCTACCATTTCCTAACATGGCAAGCAAAACTCACAAACCTTGAAATTAACTTCACGGGACTCTTGGTTTAATTAATAACTTTATAATAATCCACCTAATATATTTGACCTACTGCAGGCATATGGATTTTTCGAAACCATATGCCAGAATTGTTAATTTTTAATTTCACAAGACCTGTATTTTCAAAATTGCTACCGTTAATAAAATACAAACTTGGGCACTCAGTTAAATGTTTGCCACACACATCCCCCCCCCCCCCCCGCAGGCAGGGAAGGACAGGGTTAGGGAACCACGGCTTTGCTGGTCTGACGGGCGGGCTGTCTGTGTGGCGGGCTGCGCCGGGACGTGCAGGGCGCCCTGACCTCTGGGCTATGTGTTCTTTGCGGTCTGCAGAGGGAAACTTCCTCATCCGCAGAGAGATGCAAATGCTGCAACCGCCTGGGTGGTATAAGGGCCCGAGCACACCCCCGCTCTGAGCTTCGGCAGTGATTAGAAATGGCGGCGGCGGAGCTGGACCGGCACTTGGCACTTCGCTTCGCCTTGGGCTTTCGTCGCGACAGGCAACAACGCAGCGCGCTCCTCGGAGAGTTAGCTACCTATAGCTTTCGCGACAAACACCTGTGTACTCTGGTCGGCCCAGCAATGCAATTCTAGCTTTCTGGGTCATCTTGAGCCTAGCCTGTATAGGTCAGCGGCTAGAGCACACTGCAGCGTTTAAAGACACAGTTTATAACGCAAAACAACATTTTCTCGTGTTTCGTTCCATACCTCCCTTCCCCCCCCCCCCCTTTTTCCCGTGCCATGGGGATGGAACCGAGGGGGGGGGGGCATGCGGGTCGACTGGCCATGCGGGAAAAGGTCCCACCGATCCCGACTTCCTCCTTCAAAACCCCGGCGTCCTTGAAATGCCCCAGGCAAGCCCAAACAGCCCAGTTTCCCGGAAACTCTTCCCTCAAGGCGTACCAACCTACGAGGACTTGATAGCACTCAAAATATCGGCTCAAACAACACCACTTAGCACCCCAGCTTCCTCCCGACCTATAACACTTGCGGAAGAAGTCAGCATGTTTATGGACACTGAATTCCTACAACTGAAACGAAAGGGAAGTAAAACCACGGGAAATAACCAGACAAAAACCGCACAGGAGAAAAAGCGTCTCCGACAGGAGTCGTCTGAGGCGCCAAAACACACCATCCCGGTACAAAACCGGTTTTCACTTTTGCAAGAGGTCGGAGACACGACGTCAAGTAACTCAAACCCCGGCTTTTCAAGCCAGCCAACCGTCCTCACACAGCCGGGCGCTTCAAATGCACAAAATCAAATAAAACAGTACCGCGCAGTCTTTCCCGACACTTCAAAACACCACCTTCTTACACAGAAACTAAGAGCCATCAGCAAAGACAGTTTCTCTCTCCTGCACACCAGGCAAGGCACTCACATCATCGCCACAACCCCGGAACACCACAATGCAGCTCAACAAATGCTCTCAGCGAATGGCTTCTACTTCTACTCATACAGTCAGGTCTCCGAAGCCCCGCAGAAGGTGGTGTTCGACCTACCAGAAACATTCGACATCACAGAAATAAAACAGGATCTCACAAGCGCCGGCTATCAAATTTTGCATATTTAAAAATTAAAAAAAAAAAGATTCCACACCCTATCAACCCAGAACAGTACACACTGGGGCCGCAACGTTTTTTCTGCTTGACAGCCGCGCAGAACACACATCTACCCCCACTTCACAAGGTCACAAGAATTAATATGACTATAGTCCACCCACACATCTACAGAAAGAGACCACAGGACGTGGCACAGTGCAAGAACTGCCTGGCCTTGGGACACACCAGGAATTTTTGTGCCGTGCCTATCTCCTGCCAACACTGAGCCCAGTCACATCCTGCGGGTGCCTGCGCGCAAATCACTGCTCCACCCAAGTGTAAAAACTGCTCAGGCGATCACTCCGCCCTAAAAAAAAAAGCTTGCCCTAAATTCCAGGACCTGGTTCTGAAACAACAAGCATCCAAGGCCGCAACAACATCTGCAAAGCCAATTCCAACTTCTGCTTCGTACAGGGATCAGGCCAGAACATTCACATCAACTAAAGTTCAACGCCTTCTTTCCTGTGCGCAGGCACTCGGAAAATCCAGACAAACCACAACACCCACACTTGATGCCTTAGCTCCAGCAATAACACAAATAGAAATCCCGTCTCGTTCACTCCCGCGAGGCTCGCTCGGGGGAATGGGGGAAGCGTTTCGGGAACTCCGTGAATTCATGGGGTTCCTTAAGTATTGCAACTTCCAGATCCTCCTAGCGCACTTCAAACCCTTCATGTCCGCTGCCAAGCAAATCTCCGACCCCCAGGAAAGATCAATACTAATTCTCGAGGCTTTGTCGGCGTATGTCTGTCCTTTGTCTGCACGACCCGGAAATATACCTTCCCTTTTCCTAGACCTAAACTGGAACGAACGCGAAATTACACAACAAAACTACTAAGCTACGACGAGTGACAAGATTCGTTATTTAAAAAATATTAAACCAACTGATCGCAGCACTTTTATCACATTAGACTTACCCTCAAATAAATGCAAGCTACCAATTAACAGTATTTCGCTTAAAAAAATAAAAATAATAAAAATACTGGCATACATTGTAACAAATATCACAGCTTCTATTAATCTTAAAATCTCTCAAAACCAAACTAGTCAAGTGCACTACACAACCAACAAATTATTTATTTAAACCGCTAAATGGCCAGATTACTTAAATCAAAGCTCCTACTTACATATATAATTTATTTCAAAGTAACTTTCTAGCAAAATCAATAAATATAAGAAACTTTGAATTTTCCCGGTGAATTAAATTCAGAATTATTCATAACAACAACAGTGCTGCCATCTCTTGGTAGGCGAAGAGAGGCCCCGCCCCCAGGAGACTAGCGACCAATCAATATCGAACACCATGCAAATTAATTTTCAATCAGATACAGCTACACTAGTTATATTCACCACTAAGTTAAGTACAAATTTCATCTCCGTCTCGTTCCTGACATGCCTTGCAACTTAATCGTCTTAATGAAAATTTTTAGCTTCAACTGGTAACAATAACAAATTAATTTTAAATACAATTTTCAACAAGACCTGATTCTATTCAAAATTCTCGCGAACTTAACTTCACCAATCCGTCCCCCCCCTTTTTTTTCAGGCAGGGGGCTAGGGGATTACAGCGAAACCAGGAGAATACAGCATTGGGAAACAGGCTCCAGGCGCTACTCTGGAGCTCTGAACAAATTAAAATTGCAGCTTGCTGTAAATTTTATCTGTGCCTATTGAAGACAGCCAGGCGGGGGGGGGGGAGGGATTATCCCCACCCTAACCTAGACTTTGTTATGATAACGAATGGAAGGACAAGGGCCTTGGTCTGTACCTCCTCCGCGCTGAGGTGCTACGGTCTGGCCTTGGCTGGGAAACTCACACCCAGTGATAGTCTTGGCAACCCAAACGGCTCCAACGCTTCTGATCAGCCCGCAGCAGTGGAGGATCTTCGGAAGCACCGGAGCTCGCGTTGGCAAGACTGTCACCAGGCAAAACTAAGTTGGGGATTCCCGCGTAAGTGGTGCTTATTTCCAGTTCTCCGTAATTACACCCGCTCTATGCAATTCAAGATGAGGCACTGCGCCAGGAGAGAGGAGCGAAGAGTTGCGCGCTTTGCTGCCAGACAACTGGCTGGTCTAACCCCGACTACAGCTAGCCGACGAACCGAACGAGATCGTGCCGCCATACTTCGTTCATTTAGCACCACCTACGACGAATGCCGTCAACCCAGCTATTTTTCCCGTCAGCACCGCTACGGACACCTCCGACTGCTATATCCAGCCGTAACTAAGCCTAAATCAAACCCGCACCCACAACCGACCTACGTGCGACCATAGCCACACGACCGTGATCCAGCCTTAGCTATCACACACGCGTTCAAGTTCGTGCATCATTGTTAATACGAGTTGTACAGTACGCGAATTTTCATCGCCAATTCTGTCCCTCTTTCCCCAATCCAGGGACTGATAAAATTACTTATCCCATTATAACACCGAACATTAAATAATCGAACTACTTTATATAGTTAGATTTCATGAAAATGAGAACATGTTATAAAATTTCAAAATTACTATTTCTCATGTGTTATAATGAATACTTTTGGCTAGAAAATTATTTAACGATACATGTACACAAGTACCGAAATACAGTGCGTGAATCTCGCTAATTATATAAACAACAAATGGAATGAAAGTTCAAGAGTTTAGGTAATACCGTGTTAGTTATACATAATTCATTGGATGGGATGGATGGGTGCAGGTGAACTACTTTGATATGTCAACTTCACTCCAGAAGCACATAATATTAAGTATTATTTTTACTCAGATCATAACATGCATACTTTAGTAAATCAATGTTGAACATGTAATTGGAAAGGTGGCATGTTTCAATGTTGCTAACTGTGTCAGAAAACATTACGTTACCTTAATAAACTTGCAGCTGTTTTACAAGCATAGCAATCCATTGTGAGGTGTCTTTTTAAACTACGGCAAGCAAGCAATGTCATTTATGCTGCAAAATTTGTGTGTTATACACGCTTAATCGAGTTTGGCATAAATTTTTCAGAAGATATTCATTTCTAAAGTCATTGTATTACATTAAATTTTTTCTCATAAATTTGTTTTATGAGTGGAAGATCAAGAGTGTGCTTCCTAAATTAGTTGCTGCATCCTAGATCTACAGATGACTAAAATTAAATTTAAGTGGTATTCTTAAAAAGTTTTCATTTTATTAAAAAGTATAACCTAAGAATATTAATTTAATGTCAGTATGCCCATGCAATGTAATGTACTTGAGATGAAAAAACAGTTACATGAATACTGTTGTGCTTTAATCGAGATCTGAGATCTGCGAACGGTTGTTGAGTAATATCATCTCCATCAACTGAGAAAATAAGTAGGTATAGGAAAAATTCGCGAATTAATTTCAGGACAAGATAGATTTCAAACGCGTGTACACAGAAGTCACCTTTGCAATTGGATCAAAGTTTATAAGACACACTCTGGACGACTCCGCGGCAATAGCCGACTTGCAAGGCAACAGAAAGCGAATCCCGTACTGTCAAATGTGGGTTAACACTGGGGTAACAGCCAATTAACAAACATCTGAGGTTCGATTATGCAACGAATTGTGGATTCTAGCGTACAGGTCATTGAACTCGCGAAATTTTTGTATCTCTAATAATAAGTGATGGCATGCAATTATTCAACCAGTATGGATAACCATTGGGTTTGAATGACGTCGTAATCATGTGTACATAGGGATAGGAAAATTTCGCGAATTCATTTCAGAACATGATAGACGTCAAGCATATATACAGTGAAGTCACCTCTGCAATTGCACCACCGTTTATTAGACACACCCTGGATGCCTCTGGGTCAATAACAGACTTGCAAAGAAACACCTTGCGAATCCCATAACTGCCAGGTGTGCGGCAACACCCAATAAACACTCAGCTGAGGCTCCAGTTGCAGAGGACTGAGGAGTTTAGCCTACAGGTCATTGAACTCGCGAAATTTTCCTATCCGTATGTGTACATTAATGTACACACAAAACCGTTGCCTTAAAGTACTGTGCGACAAACTCTAGTGTAGCCTCTGGTTGAGGTGGTAAGACCGCTCTTGTAGCAAGGTCGCCTCGCGAAAGTGCAGTAGAGGAGCGGGCAGGCCCTCCCTGCACGTCTTCGTTCAAAATGCAAGAGAGCGTCAGTCAACCGGGAGAGACGCGTGGTTTACTTTAAAACCATTGCACGATAATTTTTTACGTGGACGCGTCTTTAAATTTGCAACCGTAGTTAGAGGCAATCTCGGAAATCCCATGATAACAAAGATCGGGGGATACAGTTTGGAATTGCAGCTCCGAATCTATCGTCTACATTCAAAATTCAATTACATCACTCGATTGCCAAAGGATCAAAGAATATGTTACGTTGAGTAAGGACTGCCTAGCATCGCGCACCGTGTGCCGGGGGAGGGGAGGGGGCAGTGCCGTAATTAAAAGTTCGTTTCGCCGCGACTCATAACTTCCGTGTAAGAAGTATAACTTTTGACTAAGAGAAGCTACGAAGCTCGTTTAGGTTTCAATTCACAGCTCTCGTCAAGATCAATCGATTGGGTGTATAAAAACATTTGTGTGGCGTAGTTAAGGTGAAATTGTATGAGTTTAATGTAAAAAAAAATTAAGAAAACTTATCACAATGTCGGCCTATACTCGTCAAAAATCCAAGTCGAAGTACAGAAATCGTATACGGTTGGAAAGAGCATTTCGAATTAAATCCAGTGATACCCATAAAACCCCATGTTATCGAGTGAGGCGGTGCTGGGAACGTAAAATAAACATCAAGGCGTCCGAGCGCGTCAACGTAGACGTATTCAAGCAAAACAAACGGCCGTGTCACCAACACAGCCATGCCTAATTGTTTTATTTCATTATTTGAAAGAGATACTTATATAAGGTCTACATAAATGTAAATATTTGTAGTCGAATTATTCTGTCTTTCGAAATATAGTACCGAAAACACGGAAATTTCGGAATATGGGAGCTCAAGTATTTATGCTCCTAATTAACTTTGCAAAATAAATCACGTGTCATCTGATCTAAATCATTTACATGACATATAAATTAAGTATCGAGGATATTTAGTAATCGGTACCCGGGTACTGGAATCTTGAATATATTTTTTAATAGGTATTTCTGTTTTTTCCAACACATTTTTATTCGTCCGAGACAAAATAATATTTATATTTGTTAGTTTTTCTTGGGCGAATAAAGATGTGTTGGCGAAAACATCAGTACCTATTTTAAAAAAGATTCACATTACCATTACCCGAATACCAATCATCCATGAAGGTGTTAATATTTATTTCATCATGATAGTCTCCGCCTTTAGTTCTGCCTTGAAGAATTAACGTGGCTCCCCCAGTGAAGCCATTTTCACTATATGGATGAACTAAGATCCATCGCAGGCCTTAATGCTTCTTTTTGAACACTCCTGCTACGTCATCGTGCTGCCAACACTTGTTCACAGTGTGATTCGGATGAATCCTTCCTTGTCTCATCGAAGTATTTTACAGGTATATTACTTTCGCCTTGTCTACCATTGTTCCTTACAGCTCGCAGGTATTTCACTCGCCACGCGCCGATCTTGTCTCTTTCCGTTAAGAATAACCGTTTATTTTCACATTTTTATTTTTGACTTGAACCTCCTTGTTTAATTAATTTTCGCAGTTTCCCTACTAACTCTGTAATTAATTTCTTATGAGAATACTGCCCGCAAGATTTTTAGTGTGGGTAAACTACTTATTGTCCCCCCCCCCCCTCACGTAGAACACATGCAATTTCTTCGCACCACTCTAGTATCAAATGAATCTACTTGTATTCTTCTGTCCGAAGTTTTACCATTCTTGCCACCAGTTGACAATTTTGTTCCGCTGCTAGAGGGTATACTGTCCTCTTTGTGAATCTTTAAAATAAAAGCTATGGATTTCCTCGTAAAAACTTAATAGCACTTCTAACGATTTCTCTAGCTTCGCTGTACAAAGGTATATTGCCTTTTTGTTTCTCAGGCATCGCACATATCACGATAGGTAAATAAACGTACCGATGCACACAAATACACCTTAATGGCGAACAGCTGCTGATCTAGCAAAGACAACAAATATGTACGCAAGAAATATTAGGACATATAGTGGAGGTCATACTTGCGTGTAAGTGCGCCTGACGCGAAACTAAACACGGGTTGCCACAACAGCTGTTTACCACTTTACAACTGCCGTGACTATACGCACAGGTAGTAGATAAGTTCGCTTGCTGGCTATTGGCTGGAAGGAGACGAAGGAAATATTATTGCAGGGAGGGGTGGTGTGTGTGTGTGAGAGAGAGAAGGAGAACGTTAGCTCACATTTATCCCGGGGCTTCAATAAAGTTTGTCGTGCTGTAACTCTCTTGCCCTAAATGTTGACGTGGAAACAATGTTTGTATAGGCTGTTCACGGTAAAATTAGAACTTTTTAAAGTCCTGCTTAAGAGCTACTTGTATACATGTTGTGTGTTCTCCAGCCTTATGTAAAATTAACATTGCCATGGGCCTCATCACTTTATTCACACATCGGTCCAGCAAAATTGTACAATTATTATAAAAGTATTGTACAAATATGCTCACTTTTACACTTCGATGCATTAAAATATACAGAAAGCGAGAGAAGTAATTTAAGTTATCACAGATGGTTACGTAACACTTTTTGTTCGACGTTAATATATGGAACTACTTTCCCCTCCATCGTTACCAACTTTACTGGACACATGTCACTCATTGCGCCCATTAAGTTTTGTGCAGGTAGGGGCAGTGACATTTTTATGCGGTTGATTTCAAAAGTGCTCACTTTATGGTGAACAGCCTTTAAGAGCACCTGACCAGCCACCAACTGCGCCCTTACAAACATAGTTTTCTAGACCAACTTTCGCCTGAGAGAGTTATGCCAAGGCGAGTTTTCTGTACAATATCATACACATGATTATGGCGTCAATTTGGGTGCCCTTGTGGAATTCTCTGCATGAATATCACAGCTCTCGCCACACGAGCGTGAAACAAAGACGCGCACGACCCCAGAGCCCCCTGGGTGTAGAGGGCGCGCTTAGGAAATGCAGGGTGGAGTGGAAAGATTTGAGCGGCTCTTTCCATCGAGGGTAAAGCGAGGTGCGTATGGAGCAGCGCCGGAATGTAAGGGTGGGGGTGAAGCGGTAAATCTGCGAGAATAAGGTTTTGTTGAATTAAACAAGGTTTGTTTGGCAGAAACAAATAATATGTTTGTATAGGCGCAGTGAAATATGTTGTTGCTGAAACCGAATTATTTTGTTGTTTTCATTTTGTTGCCCCCAGACAAAGATTTGTTTGGCTCCACGTACATTGTACAGTTTGGACTGATATTTAAAAAACTCACTGTTTCGACCGAGTTCCGAACCTGGATCTCCTGCAACCGCGCGCTACGCTTTCATTACCTCAGCTAATGTGACAACTGATTTCTACGAAATGCTTTTAAATAGATACACGGCAAACACTGGGCAACGTGTGCAAACAAATTGTAACACTTCAATATTTATGACTCTATGATGATTATTCCACGTCCCTAAATTTGATGCAAATGCCAAACTTTAATGTATTGTATAAGATGCTTAACGTATGTTCAATGCGATATGTGTATAATTACTTATTTTGATAGTTGTGTTCTGTATATTGTGTAAATTTAATGATTATCTGTGGCTTCTTTGCCTGAATATTTGTCTGTGTAACGAGCACAACTTTTGTTTTTCTCAAAATAATCAGGCCACACCAGCCGGCCTATCATTATTTATTTATTTTCGAACAATAATCTTTTAGAACAAAAACTTATTAAATCTAATTTCGAATATATATTTTATATATATAAATATATATATTTATTTATGTTTATTAATTTATTTATATATATATTTAAAAGAATAAGTACGTCGTCATAAGCTGTGTGGTGAGCCCAGACGGAAGGGCGGCCCAGTAAAGAAGGACTTCTGGGATTCAACTTCGAGCCAGGGACAACGCGGTGTCTGGTATTCGGAGAGCCATTTCTGCTAGAGGAGGACTACTGGCTGCGAATCCTGGCGAGGTTCTGGTTCTACGGCCACCTCCGCTGTTTCGACCAGCAGAGGACGAGTTCGCTGAGGACCGCCAGGAGACATGCTGTCCGTGGTGAGTGGGAGAGCTGTTCCTGGGTTCTACACCAGTGAAGGAAAGACGACTCCACGACATCGGCAGGGTTGCGGTCATTTTCCGCTATCGACACAGCTAAGTCGCATTTTTCCCCAGGCCAATGTAAACCTATTTATGACACCAACACCAGTAAGTTCTAATATTGGTAATTATTTTGATGTGCAGTGTGCAAGCTGGTGTTGTCTGAAATGTTGGAAAATTAAAATAGCATCATATTGCACAACTTAAGTTATGCAAAAGTAATGTATAAATTATAATGGATTTAGTTCTGCTTGTTTCTTGTTGAATTCACTTAACAGTATTAAAATTAATGTAAATTTTATTTGCTATTTGCTTCTATTGATTTACTCGAATTAAGACTCCTCTGGTTGCTTATTAGAATTAATGGTCCAATTGTTTTAAAATTCATATATAATTCAAATATGGATTGATATACTGATTTTTGTGTGTCAGCATATATTTTAGCCGAGGTATATCATTAATCTAACCTATCAGGATCACACCCATGTACAATTATATTTAATCATTAAATTACACATTCATATCTTATATTATGTATTACAGAAATAATATTTTATAGCCAATGAGATTGGCCGTATTATTGTAACACATTTCAGACGTGTTACAAAATATTTCAAGATTGACTAACGTTTGAGTTTCCTGTTGAATTGTTTTATTAATGTGTTTATATGAATATTAACCATCAATAGATGCATCAGCAAACACGGTTACCATCCTAATCGTCACAAAAGATACAAACAAACACTCGAGCTGAATTTTTGAACGAAGGCGTTCAGATGGATTGGCCAAACAAATATATACAGTTGATTCAACAAAATATTTAGTTGACTGTCTAATTTTTTTTTGTCACAACACAGAGTTTTTGTTTATTTAAACATATATTTTGTTAGACGAACTAAAGTAATTTTGATGCTTTTCAGATTTTGTTTCCTTAACAATATATTTTGTTAGGTCAACTAAATATATTTTTGGCCATACACAAAAAATATTTTGTTCGATTTTCTCTCAGTGAGATCTGCGAGAAAAAGCGCCGATCAGCGGCATCGTCCGGCACGATTCCTGGAGCGACCCCGCCGGGAATCGAGCCCGGTTCGCCCAGGTGGGAGGCGAATAGTCTAACCACTACACTCTCGGGTAGGCGTGTGCATCTAGTTTCTCATTGATGCCAACATATTTCCGCACGCCCAGTGTCTCGGAGAAGTTTCAAAGACCTGCACATGTATCAGAGATGTTGCACAAATATTTGTGAATATTTACGCTACGTTATAATTAGTTGAATGTTATATCCCGGAAATGTGACCGGCTCGTTGACAAATGCATGTTTAGTTTAATTAATTATTGCAGATATTTCTTGTGCTGGTTTCTTTGGTAGAAAAACTGTCAGTATGCTACCCACATCACCCCAAGATCAACAAAAGAATTCGCAATGCATTTAATATCTCAAGCCCGTCGCAATTATATCAAACCGAGCCATCGACTGACCGAGCCTATTATGGGAGCAAGCGTATTCAACTCACGTAAGAATTTATTCCCCACTGCGCCTAAACACAGATATAAATACAGCGTAAAATATTGACGTACCGAAAAATTCCTTCCCATTTGGTTCAAAATATGCTGCCTGAGCATTGGCCATAAAGCTGAACACTCACGCTAACTGAACTTGAGAATGAACGTTACCAGTAAATAGATACATTAGAAATTCGAATTATCTTTCAGTGACATGACAAACTCCATTACCTTATATTAAAGTATAGACTATTCACGGTAAAGTGAGCACTTTTGAAAGTCCTATCATTTGGAATAATAGTTATTAAATATATTTTATCTTAGCCTTAGACGTTAACTTCCGAGTGCGGTGGAATAGACATACTGTTTTCATTACGTTCATAGTAATATCCCGTGAACAGTGCATAACTACAGTTCATTGTTTCATTGGCCACTGCACTGTAATCAACTTTGCGTATCTCCTTGATCTCCTTAAAAGAGATTGGCCACTCCACTACTGAACTTGTGTTATTGGCTCAAGAGTTATAGCAGGCTTCCCAAACATACTTTTTGGCCAATGGCTGTAGTTATTCAAACGCATAATAACTTGTAGTTCAGTCAGTCCTTTAATAATAACGCGAATTTTGCAGGTCTCTACCAATAAAGGTTCAACGAATCATATTTTGAACGCCGTACACTCTAAGCCCGAATCAGTGATATAGCATTCCCTGAAAGTCAGCTGATAAGCTACTGCCGACTGGTGAATCAAGCAAATGAATTGGGAACAAGTTACTTACGGCAGTGTAATTCTTGACATTCAGTGGGAATCACAAATAAATCAGTGAAATTCAGCCACCATATTTATTAGTTCTTCCACAGATTATCAATTGCTTAATTTTCACTGTTTTCACTGATTTGGCTCAATTCTCACTGATTCAAATTTATAGTGTACAAATCTATAAATAATTTCTGCAGCGAATGCAAAATATGTAGATATAACTTATATAGCGTTCAAAGTTTTCGTTTTAAAAATAATTTACTTATGCGCCTACATATTCAGGATAGGAAATACGCTGCGAGATGCATATAGCACAAATATAACAAAATACCACTTTATGACAATTTTACGATGTACAGCATTTTCTCAGATTTTGCTATTATTCCCAGAAAATGCGTTGTATTTTGCGTGTACACATTTGGACAATTGCTTTCAGGATTACTTGTTATTAGACCCAAAACACGCATCAGGAATCTTCACGCTACCATATAATACGTATCTTGGATTGAAACTATATAATACGTATATTGGATTGAAACTATATAATACGTATCTTGGATTGAAACTATATAATACGTATATTGGATTGAAACTATATAATACGTATCTTGGATTGAAACTATATAATACGTATCTTGGATTGAAACTATATAATACGTATCTTGGATTGAAACTATATAATACGTATCTTGGATTGAAACTGTATATAATACGTATCTTGGATTGAAACTATATAATATGTATCTTGGATTGAAACTATATAATACGTATCTTGGATTGAAACTATTTTACTTACTTTTCAAACTACGCACCTATGCTTGAAATGAAAGTACACAGAACCCAGAATTCAAATAAATACGCTTGATTTTAGAATAAAATAACAACCTTTATATTTGACGTTATAAAACATTTAGATGTGTAAATTGCAGCAAGTATTTTTTGTTAGTGATATATATATATATATATATATATATATATATATATATATATATATATATATATATATATATATATAACACACACACACACACACACACACACAAACGCGCGCGCGCTTTCTCCTTTCATATGCAACATTAGTCGTACTTTTATGACAATTTTGGTAGTATGTGTAATACTTTTTAATGAGTTGTAGATGTTAAAGAGTAAGGTGAATTCCTTAATAGCAAGCCACTTCACTTCTACCTTAAGAGGGTTGGCAACGGAAAAACTTGTTATTTTATATTATTTATCGCATACAGTGCAACCTTTAAACATAATCATTCATTACACTTTCCTCACATAAATACACGTCGAAATAACTAAATATACTATTTTAGAAAGGTAGACATAATGAAAACTAACTTATCTACAGATACGAGATAATTCACACTAATGGAAAAAAGAGCTACTTTAAGAAGTCTACAAAATCCTGCAAGGAAATATTTTTTTCAGTTTCAAAAATTCCTGTATATAAGGAAATTCTTGCATACTTTTAATGTGTAGAAGTGCCAGAATATTTGTGAAATAAATTTTTCTGATCATACCTTAAGAGTGAGATGGACCCCGTGTTTTTTGCGAAATAGTTGTTTGAGCGAATACGCGTAACTCTGTAAATAAATTTTCTGCAAATACGATTTTTTGTCAGAAAATATAAAAAACAATTATCTACGATCATTTTTTTTTTTTTTTACCTTTGTCATATCATGTGTATTCTTGTAGAAAAAATCGTGAAAATGGTCAAATGCATTTTTAAAGTTTGCCTAAGTAGTTTCCTTTAGCGGCAAGAGAATAGTAAAAAAAAAATACTGGTGTAGTTTAATATGTGGGCTTTCATGGCGTGTAATAAAACCCCACTTTTACAGACCTAATTTGCACAGTACAGCATCACAACGGAAACACTGCACGACTTGCGCGCAGGAGCGATGAGGCACTAGGCGTGCGTGTTAGTGTCGCCCGTATCACTCCCTCGCTTCTTGACCTTGAACTGAGAGAGAGAGAGGGGGGGGGGTCGATCCCATTCTTAAAATGAATTATGATAAGACCATTCAGTTGCTCTTGTTATATTTTCTGGAATTATTTAAGTTTATTTTATTTGTAAATTACAAAAAGGTAAAAATAGTAGGATTTTCGAATTTAACATGTCATTTTGCAAAACCATCCTATCTAAAAAAAATCCAGAGGTCGTAATGGAGAGATTTAGGCGGCCCTTAACATCGAGGTCTTGAGAGCCGATGAGGGTGAATTGAGGTGAGTATGGAGAGGCGCCGGAATGAAGGGGCAGGAGAAGCGGGAGATACCCGAGAAAACCCCCGACCAGTGGCATCGTCCAACACAATTCCCACAAGCGAAAATTCTGGAGCGACCCCGCCGAGAATCGAGGCCGGTTCTCCTGTGTGAGAGGCGAGTAGTCTGTCCACTACACCACCACGGGCCCGGAAGGAAAATTAGGCACAGGTAATGTGTTGAACAGCGTGTGATATAAATATAAAACAACAAGATAGGTAGGTATAGGCTGTTCACGCTAAAGTGAGCACTTTTTAAGGCCCTTTAAATTTTTTCCGTTCATCCAATTTCCTCGTCCTGCTGCTTTTTCATATAAAAATTGCAATGTGAAGAATAAACACAGTGTATACATTTCACCGCCATCAAAATTTAATGCCCAAGGCTGCAATAAGATATATTTATTAGCAGTTAATGCCTGCTCGGAGGACCTTAAAAAGTACTCACTTTATCGTGAACAGTCTATAGTTGGGCTTAACGTCTCGTCGACAGCGAGGTCATTAGTGACGGCGAAAGTTGCGCGGGGAAGAGGGATTGGGGAAGGAATCGGGCATTGCCTTTGTTAGGGACCCATCCCAGCATTCACCTGGAGTGAATTCGGAAAGCCACGGAGGGCCAACATCAGGATGACCGGGCAGGGAATCGAACCCGTGTCCTCCCCGAATGCGAGTCCAGTGAGTTGCCACTGTGCCACCACCACAAGAAAATAACAAATTTGTTGGTGAGCGATGCCGTTGACAACGAAGTGAACCGTGATCTCGGTTGAAACACTGACCTGCCTCTTGAGCGCGTGCGAGATCATGCCGCAGTCGGCGCTCACGAACACCACGCGGCTGCCCTCGTGCTCGATGACGAAGGCCCGCGAGAACTGACGTAGGTGGATGCCAGACGTCCTCTGCGCCAGGCTCGCGTAGCCCATCTGCAACAGCATCAGTTACTGGTGGCAGCTCTCAGGTGAGACCCATAGGTAGACACATGAAAAAGTCGCGAGTTCAATGACCTGGAGGCTAGACTCTACAGTCTTACGTACACATGGGCCGATATTAACTGCATATTGGTTGTCTGCTGTCACGGCAGAAGGCGACAATTGGACGCCGTTCTCCAGGAGGTGTCAAACACCATGTGGACTAATGGCTAAAAATTATATAAAGCAGGTGTTTTGAATTCTAGCTAGTCCCAAAATGAATCCGCGAATTCTTCAAGTCCCTGTCCATACCTTACGAGCGTACCAGCAGTCTCCTTTTGCTTATTGGCGGCATGTGTTTGTGAGAAGACATTTTCTTAATTGACTGCCCAATCAGAATTAAGTTACTCCGATACTGTGCGTCTCTCAATCGTAGGCATACAACTAAGACGTCTATCATCTACATCACCCAATCACAAAAGTGGATCTGATCTTAAGTGTTATGGAATACAACTGGTCGTGAAATCTTTTCTCGAAATTCAGGTGTCCCTACCCATAGGCTAAAGTTGAGGTAGACCGATCTCGCTGGTTACGCACAACCAATCTCAGTGTCCCAGCATTGAACTGCTTTTCTGCCAACACGTCTAGTAAAAGCGGCATGGATTGGATTTGAGGTTAGAAAACGGATTTGTGAACAAGTGCTTTGAGATGTATGTATACTTCCTCTAGCCAACTTGTAATGGCTTTTGATTAAATTAAAATTGATAAAAGAATTTTATCCATATAAATGTGCTTGTCGTTTGAAAATTGAGATATAAACAAAAGCATTCATCAATTTTGAGCATGTGACTTTGGAGTAGATCAATGTTGGGTGTGAGCGCAGAAGCTGAAAAAGCAGTCTACCTCATCTTAAGTCTATGGCGAGACCATAGCACAGAATAGCTATAGTAAATCCACGAATACTTTCTACTTTTCTGAAGCCCTGCTAAAGTGTTCTACATCCAGAATATTCCTCCACCTCAGGCAAACAAAACTCAACCAAGTCTAGAAAATTACACCAAAGGGACAAGGCACAGGATTCGTACACACTCAATGTAATATTATTTTCTATAATAACTATGTATTACTAAGCATTAACAACACAGCGTTCTTTTCCCTTTTTTACTCATTAATTAGAAACGAAATATGATGTCTTATAGTTATAATATAAGTAAAAGTTAAATATAAGTAAAAAAATTAGATACTTTTATGTTAACACGTGTATAAGACGCTTGTAATGCGTAACACATTTAGTAAATAACCAAACACATCATAATGATTTTTTAAAATAACTTTGATTTTAAAAGTTTATTTCACAGTGTCACGCGGTGGGAGCACCCGGAGGATGCCCATCCACCTCATAACAGCGACCAATGGTTCTTCCTCTGGCCATAACATC
Source organism: Dryococelus australis (assembly GCA_029891345.1). NCBI lineage: Eukaryota > Metazoa > Arthropoda > Insecta > Phasmatodea > Phasmatidae > Dryococelus > Dryococelus australis. Next base: position 117,559,260 of record CM057000.1, on the reverse strand, counting down.
CATATCAATGTATGGATTAATAAACTCTTTAAAACTTTGCGCAGATATCAAATACGTTGGAAAACTCTAAGAAAAAGGAAACCAACCCATAGGAACAAATGACAAGATAAATTATCCCAGTTGTGAAAAATGAATAATGGATGCTAATTTCGTTTTCAAATATATAATTGTGAGTAAATATGTTTTTTTCTTAGAAAAAGCCACAAAAAATTCCAATACAGAAATATAAAAAATTATTCAAACTGTTTTAAACAGATTTAAATGGTTACGATTGAAATTTCACTACTGAATAATATTGGGCTTGAATTAAATTACAAGTAAATGCCCAAATGTGTCCATAAAAATACTAATCTTATAAAGTGTTCCCTCTATGAAGTCCACCAAATGCTCTCTTATGAACAGTCTTCAGGCCCGGGTATATGTAGTCTAGCCAGCCCTCAACGATCAAAAATTACCTTTCGCTCACTCCGAACGAGCTGTCTGCAGCCAAGATGACAGGCTGGGGATTCTAAGATGACTACAGTGTTCCTATACAATATACCCTGAAGGAAAGTTCGAAGTGTGTATCCCGCTCTACTTGCTATTGCGATTTGCCGAAGACTACAAACGAATCATCTTAATTTCGAAGCAGGAACTGGCGCTGCTTCCAGCCAATATGTATGCAGATACCATTGTGGATACGCGAGGAAACCTGGAGACGGTGGAACTGAGACCACAGTCTATCGAATGGATGCTGCCTCGTGTGCAGTTGAGCACTGCAGAATGCATTAAAATTTTAGAGAATGTGGAAGATGGCAAAAAAAAAATCGATGTGACTTTCAGATCGTGGTGTCTGGAGACGTATCCCGTATTTCCAGCAAGCCAGCGCGTCAACTTGATAGTGAAGTCCAGCTTTGCTCCTGAGAGTCTGCGGTACGTCTTCGTTGGGCTACAGACCGGAAGACAGCACAATGCACGAGTGAGCTGTTCGCAGTTCGACACGTGTCAAATAGAAAATGTCAAAATATTTTTGAATAGCGAAAGCTATCCGTACGTTGACATGAACATGAGCCTTGATAATGGGCAGTGCCTGCTGGAATGTCAAATGTACGCTCAATTCCAAAATGCGCATTATGGACGCCCCCAATCCACGATACTGAGCCCTGATACTTTCAAGAGTTTGGCCCACTCGTGGCATTCGATGTGAGTAAACCGGACAAGTGTATTACCTCCAATGTAATCGACTGCAGGATCGAATTCACTACACATGGAAATATTCCTGCCAACACGTACGCATTCTGCCCGACACTTCATGATCTGCTTGTATCGTACAATTGCCGTGACATAACTTGTCACAGTACTGTCGTGAGCGCAGCGTTCACACACTAGAACTGTTTATTCGCGTTTGAGCATCTTCAGATTCAAGATGTACTGTAATCTGCAGGTTCTTCAGAGTCAAAATGGCTTCGTACTCAAGGAGATCGCAGTGTTCTACGACGACGATGGCAAAACACGCACACGTTCCTCCTCCCCCCCCCCCCCCTTAATCCCTGGAAACTGTTAATAAGAAGAGTAAGAAAGCAAACGTCTGTGTAACAAAGTACTACCACGGACTGGAGTGGGACCAAGGCTAATTTCCATACCATCAGGTAGGAAACGTGCTGCAAGACTTGCTGATCGAGTACCCGAAGTCGCCGATTTACTTAGCAGGGCCTGAGCAGGAAAAATGACTTGGCAACTTGTGTAAATTCTAAGTTTAATTCATTGACGAGCAGGCCGAGTATGGATGTCCTTCAGCTGTGCAAGCTGATGAAATTTTACGTACGGCGTATGCCGCATCGTCATGTCCACGACAGGTCAGAACCTGACTGGGCCTGCGCACTGAAGAACGTGCTTCTACTGCGCAAATGGTGTGTCTCGTACTTGGACCGGGGATAGGCTGCCTACGACTAGAAACGCAGTCACCCGATCTCCTCGAAATGTGAGAGAATTTAGTTGTTGTCGCAACTGCCCAGGACCCACCGTTTGCGTGTAAAACGCACGCAAAGATTCGTCTGCAGCGATTTAGTGCCTAGCATATAGGCAATACTATCTACGGCCGCGTACAAAACGCTGCGAGTCCACTGCACAGACGGCTGCCTATTTGTTTGTGGCGACAGTTTGTATGTATTCCTTGTGTTGTATTTTTGTATGGTATTTTAGTAAATCGTAAAACGTGTGATGCCTGTTCACAATTCCTGGCGGTAAAAACGTCGTGTGCAATAAGAGGGTGTCCACCCCTATTATCTTCATTAATGGAGGGGAGGCATTACTACGGGTTTGCCCCTAGGTTGACAAATCGGTTTCTGCAATGCACAGCGTTGCCAGCACGTGCCCCCCCCCCCCAAACCGGTGGTTCGCGCCATTCAACGCAGTTGGCCGTCGCTACACAACCTACCGAAGCGGCAGCGTACGTCGTCATAAATTTTGAACTAACTGATGTTGTATTTCCGGCAAATTTTCCAGCCTGTTCTGCAATGTTCCTCGACACCCGACAACACTATGTCTGAACTATAAATGAGGGGCGTTACTACCCCAGAGGGGACACATAGTCTAGACACGCGACAGGAGGACAATACATATCACACCAACATTTTACAATGTGAAAGGAAAACAGACAGAAGTTATATGCAAGTTAAGTAATAATCCAATTTTGTGTTGTAATTTTGATACATAATTTTGTACACAATTTTGTATGTAATCTTTTTGGGGAAATGTGTTAAACTGTAACTTTTTATATTTATGTGCCCTTATTGGCACCTTTTTGTATTTTTGGATTTGGAGCCTGTTTTAAGGCATAATTATATTTAACAAGTTTATATATATATATAGTATAAATTATTTTTGGGGCGTTATATATATATAAGAGAAAAAATATTGAGCCCAATACAAAAGAAAAAAATATATATATAAATGTGTGGTTTGTTCCATTTTTCACAATTTTAGGGGGAAAAACTATAAAAGTATCAATGGGATTGGAAAGAAAACCTTTTGTAACTCTGCTACACATCTCTTTAATAACTCTGCTGAACATCTAGAGCTTGGTATGACAATTGGTGAGAGCTGTGGTCTTTGCCACGAAGTTTGAGTTTCCTCCGGGTGCTACTGCTTCCATGACGGTGTACAATAAATTGTGTGTAAAAATACGTTGTGTTTAATTTAATTAAAAAAAGGCTTTGCGTTATTTAATCATAAAAATTATTACATTAAAATAAATAAGAATAATAATTGACAACTTACATGACCTTGTCACAATTTGGAACACGTCGATAGCACTCTTGCCGAGAGTAAAATGAAATCTGGTGTTTGAAACATGAGTTAGCAGTGCGCTCTAGAGAGCAATTCTAAAAATAAATTGGCAGTAATACGTCATGGAGTCGAGAGAATGTAATTGGGAGACAGCACCACCTATACGTTGAAAACATAAACAAATATGGCTGCCACCTGTTGTCTAAATCACCACCTCGCCTGGTGGCGAAATCGATTATTAATACGCTAGCACCACCTAGGTGTTGGAAATGAAAACAAATGGCAAAAGAAAAAAAACGAGATAGCTGTATACGACTGAATTAGCATGGACAAGTGGCGTAGAGTCCTGCCTGATAATTAACCAATCAGAAACATTGGCAGGAGGAAGGAATGTTAATACAATATGATTTATTGAAGGAGGAGTCAGACGTCTACTGGACGTGGTGCTGTGTAAACCTCCGCAAATACAAGTTTTTTTATACATTTTTTATTACATTTTTTTATAATTGTTAGTTTTTTATTGACATTTTATTTATTTTTTGGGTTCTAGGTCATTCGAGGACACGGGCATGGGGTCAAGGTCAAACGTCAAGGCAAATGTCCCCTGGATCCAAGATGACGGTTAGGTGAAGTCACAACATGGCGGCCGGCCGGCGCCTGGCTCCTATTCCGGATTCCGTTATGCCAGATCCACCATACATATTCTACTTTTGTATACTGGCAGTAGTAAACAATCATGGAATATGCTAATACATAACATTTTTTTTGTTTTTCATTTATGAAGCTCTCGCATAAGAAATATGAACGTTTAATGCTATGTGTCAGGGACTAGTCAGCCAAATTCTTCTCAGAAATAATGCTATGGTAGGCCATGTAAACTTACATGTTTTAAGTAGCTCAACCACTTATTTCGAAAATGTCGACCCTGTAAATATTTTAAGTTTCTAAATTCTATCATTCGAAACATTAGACTGATTAAATTCGAAGTTAATTCTCGAAACAGACCTCCGTAATGCAGTAGATTACACACTAGCTTAAGGCACGGTGTTTTCTGGGTTCGAGTCCCGGGCAATGCGCGTGTGTATTAGTAATTGTCTCACTGCTGCTGCATACTATGTTTCTAGTTTCATCTCTAATGGCATTGCTTTCAACTAAACGACAAGTCCTACCTACCAACTCAGCTTTTGAGGAATTATTAAGAAATGAATTGTAGGCCTGCCAGTGTTGAAGAAAGTAGGCTCATCAGTTACGTCTGTAACTTCTTGTTTACCTGCCATTTTTTGGGGCTTCTAATATTATAATCCATTCATGGTTACTTCCCACTTTTCTGAACCTGCTAAATAACTGATTTTCTTCTGCTAATAATTCAGTTAAATTGTTTTAATACTTTGGCACAAATAAATCTGCGTTTGCCCCATCATTTGGCTGAAAGAGAAGTTTTAGGATATGCTGGCACTATTTAAACTAATTTTCTTTTTAATTCTGATGAATGGTTTTTTCGGTATGGTTAGTGAAAGGAAACTCAACTATCAACACACTGTTCACTTCCCGATCGGAAGTATTGTTTCTTTGTAATTTGTTTATTAATGATGTCATACGCACTATAAGAAAACACAGATATTTTCTCGATGCAATTTATTGAATAGGGATGCAGTAAAACATGTATTTATAGATGACATAATAAATCTGTGTATATTTAAAAAAATTGGTGCCAGAAATTTTACAGACACATTTGAATATACAATAGTTTTTTTCACTTTTGGACCTATATACCTGCTCCTGACATATTTTTTAATGTGTATAATATTTCTTGCAGCTGCAATAGTTTTGTTTATGTTATATGAATGTTATTTGTTAGTCAAACCCAATATTACAAGTTTTCTTCATTTAACTTGCGACGATTTCAATCATTATGGATATGTATCTTATGAAAATGTTATAGGTTTTGTGGAAATTTGGATAAACATATTTTTAATGGTCACGAAATAATTTAATTTCAGGTGATTTGTATTCAACGAAAAAGCTGTTTGTGGCAGAACATAATAATAATGAGATATTTTCTCTGTGCCCGAATACTCTCTGAGGCATATGCCATTACAAAAACTTCATGAACAGAAGGTGCCAGCAAACCACGCATACATCAAAGTACATCAAAGGAACCAGAAGTCATTCGTAAAACTACCCGGGGGATTTGGAATTTTTCTGGTCAGGCCATATAACCCCTACATGAATCTGCAAAATAATGACATAGGTATATAGTCATGTTTCCAAAAACATTAATTATGGCAAAAAAAAAAAAACATTAGCAGACGCTGCTTAATTTACAAATAATACTATAACTCGCAATATGGATGATATTCTCCTCCGAAGGGCTGCTCGTCATTAACTGGTTTATCCAGCTCTAATTACCTCACTGTCAATGGACGTTAAGCCCTACCTACCTACCTATTAACTAGTTGATCCGGAGTAGGCCCACCACCTAGGCGAACCGGACTCGGTTCCCAGCGGAGTCGTTCCCGGATTTTCACACGCGGGATTCGTGCCGGACGATGCCGCTGGTAGGCGGATTTTCTCAGAGGCCGAATTTAGTTTCGCTTCATTTGAACTCAGGACTTTCGACAAGATGTCAATACATGGAACTCCTTAAATGCGCTGCCAACATCACAGTTAGTACTCTCGTAATTGGCAGTTAAATGTAGATTATTCTTTCCGAATGTTCGTTTCAAAGGTGCTCGGCAAATTGTGCAGTAGCTTCTGCGTGGATGTATTTCGGAAATTGTTGCCTTGTACCCTTCCTCTATAACAGTGTTATGGCTCAACTCGGGATCATACACTATTAATATATAGAAGGATATGAATATGGATAGCGCGTAGCTAAAGGAGAAATCTAATGAATTAATTATTGTCTAGAGCCTTTTACTGGAACCTTGAACGCATTATAACTTACTGACATATTAATGACGGCCAAATGGAATGAAGGGAAGATATGGAGGTTCAGAGGTTAGTAAAGAGAAATCATGATTGAGTGGAGTCATCAGGTCTCGCACCCTGGGCACGCTGTCGCTTAAACCATCGGCCGCTCTGTCCTATGACACATCGCCGACTGTGCCGTCTCCAGCCCTCATGGCCCAGATCACACTTCTCGCCCCACCACGTGTGTGATCTGACGTAATTGGATCCGATTGGTCCCCGTCGTGCACCGCAGGCGGAGTCTTGCAGAAGTTTGTTTTAATTACTGTGGAATTCACTTAGGTTGGCCGGGCCCACATTTTCTGTCGTCCTCGGCACGTTTCTTCGATGGTTTAAGAATTCCAATTTGGTCCTGTGTTGTGCTTTGATATTTAGTAAATCCGCCTTTGGTCTCGTTCCCGGCTCGCTGTTTAGACATGTGCACGATGGAGCCTTTCGTAATAACAGTCACCTTCCCATCTAGTCTTACATTGCTGCTCTGGAGAGGTATATAGATGTCTATCTGTCTCTCTCTCTCTCTCTCTCTCTCTCTCTCTCTCTCTCTCTCTCTCTCTCTCTCTCTATCCCGCCTAAATGCAGCCGTCACCATTTTTCAGTGTTTTTCTTCCTCTTCTATATTTGCAATTCTTGTGCAGGCTTCCCGTAACTAAATGAGTAGAGAGTTCCGAGTGGAGACACTGGAAAAAAGAAACTGTGTCACAACTTTGTAAAGTAAAAACAATTTCGTTTCCCATTACGAGTCGTAGTTACAGTCAAGTTAACACCTGGGATAGCAATTCTGCAGACATTCTACAGGCTAGCGGCTTCAGAAGGTTTCGTCTGTGGATTTTTGCATACAACCTCGATTTGTAAATTTTTATAATAAAAAAACTATCTCGCGTATAAAACGTGGAAACAAACATGGATACTATTTTTACGGTCTCGCGATGGAGACGCATAAATCTCTGCTCAGAGAACTTCTAAAATAAAATCGGACTTTGTATTTTAGGCGCAAATTACGCTGTAGATCGATTAGTTATGACTTTAAGTAATTTGCTTCATTCACTGATATTACCAATTAGCAAAATAATAATTCAAGAACCTGAGGAACATTAGCGATTTTCTCAGTTGGTTTAGAAATCGCACCTTTATATTAGCCAGCAGTGCAAAATACTGACGAAAATTAGCGCTGTCGCAGACAGAAATCCATGTACTGAAATGATCTGTGTTTTAAATCAAAGTTGGCATTTCCGTATCTTAACTTGGCTTTTTAAAGCTTCTATCATGTCAGTCATCTAATAAATTAATTGGTTTTCACCATATGCTACATTATTATTCAAAACAGTGAAACGGTCAGGTGATACCATGTTAAATGAAAGATCTATGTAACCCAGGTCTTCTAATTTATCCTCGTTCCTCCTTTTTTGTTGCATCGCTTTCGCAACTTTACAAATTAACTACATCTTTTCATTACTAAACCTTAGCAAAATTTACAATGGCATGTTATTTCACTGTGCCCTTCTTTTGTTTGTACTAGAAATCTCTTAATATCTGGATGAGTCAAACAGCAATATCATAGATGACTGACAGTTCGAACAACAACTTGCATAATATTCCTCAAATTTTCCAAACCCGCGCAAAACACTTCTTGAGGTACAGTACAATGTCTAATGAATTTTTTTTTCCGAGAGTTCTAGTTTGTTAGGCATTCGGTATTCCTTGACGTCTTGTCAGGGTTGATGTTTGCATCGGTCTTCCCGGAACCAAAGTTCCCTCTACAAACTGATGAGGACCTAGTGACGCTTCCACGTATCCGAGTACATCTACACCAGTCGTGCTACTTTTCAGCACTTTGAGCCCTGCGCATATTCACATTTGGAACAAGCTGGAAGCAAACTTCCTAATTTCACAACTTCAGAAACACCAGTTCTGTTGATCTCGTCATTCTCACTTACCTTCGTCTCATTGGTTCACGCCATACCGGACGTGTTCGCCGCACTGTAAAACGTTTATCACTGGCTAGCTGTCATCCTATGGACGGACAAGCAGACCGTGCTCCAACAAAGTTTGGTTTCTTTGATAGCAGTAGATACTTTCGCATGTGGAATCGCGCCGGACAACGCTGCTTGCCTGAGGGTCTTCTCGGGGATCTCCCGTTTCCCGCTTGCATTCCGGCGCTGCTCCATACTCACTTCGCTTCGCCCTTATCGGCTCCCAAAGACCTTGATGTTAAGGCTGAAGTAAATCAACTGCCTATGGAGCAGTACACCCGGCTATACAACGTGGAGAACTCATAAAAAAATAGTACAGGCGCCATAAAAATTGTCAGTAAAGTGCGATTTATTTTGTATATGAAAGAAGAGTTTATATAGTTTGCAACATTATAAAATATTTTACTAGAATATACTTTGTAAAAGTAAACAATAATTGATTAAAATAGTATGTATTTTTACGAAATGTAAGCATATTTCCATTCTGGATGCTTCAGAAAGCAGAATTTGCAATAAAATCTTCGTCATGAAATATCGTCATAATGTTTATTATGATTGCGTGTAAGAAAATTGTAATAATAATGTAGGAAATAAATGTTAAAGTTTATTTTATTTGCGTACATTTGTCACAAACATTTATGGATGAAACTGACGAAATAAAATAAAGTTAATTACTAAATTTATATGATACATTATTACTATGATTTTATTACACATGATCACAGTAAATATTATGACAATCTTTCTTCAAGAAGATTTTCTTGTAAATTCAGCTTTCCGAAGCATCCAAAACGGAAATGCGCTTAAATGTTGTTAAAAATGTGGACTCTACAGATTGATTAATTTTTTACATCTGAAAAGTATATTTCAGAAAAATATTTTATAATTTTGCAAAATATATAAATTCTTCTTTCGTATACAGCATAAATCACACTTTTCTGGCAAAATCTATGGTGACTGTACAAATTTTTTACCAGGTTCTTCACATTGCACAGCATGGTGCAGTGTTCCATTGGCAGTTGCTTTATTTCAACCTTAAGAGCGGACCTAATCTTTCCACTCCACTGGCCAGCAACATGTCGGAACGCCGTTCGCCAATAGACGAGTGGTAACTTATTTTCCAGACGTCAGCCCAACCAATAGGGAGCATTCGCATAATGCGGTAGCCAACCAGACGCAAGACCCGTTCGTAGAGCCGCGCGAAGCCAATCAGCGGACGAGTACGCCCACATCGAAGGAAACCGTGTGCTGTCTAGCCTATGCGCGCTTATCTACTCTTTTTCACCTCCGTATCCTTATAGGCTGTTCGCGGTAAAATGGGCACTTTTGAAAGTCCTGCTTAAGATCTACTTGTATGCACGTCGTATATTCTTCCACCTTATGTAAAATTAACATTGTCGTGGGCCTCATCACTTTATTCGTGCATCAGTCTAGTGAAATTGTGAAATTACAAGAAAAGTATTTTTTTTTTTCTCAAATCTGCTCATCTTTACACTTTGATGCATTAAATAAACAGAAAGCGAAATAAATAATTTAAGTCGTCACAAATGGTTGCTTAATAATTTTTATTCAACGTTAATATATGGAACTACTTCCTCTCCATCGTTACCAACTTTACTGAGCGCATGTCACTCAGTGTGCCTGTTAAAATATATGCAGGTAGGGGCAGTGACTTTTTTCTAAGGTTGATTTCAAAAGTGCTCACTTTCAGTGGCGTGTAGTGAGTTTTTTTTACAGGATAAGCAATATAATAGCCCCACATATTTCAGTGTTTTAGATAACATTTAGTTAAATGGCATTAAAACATGATGCATTTCACGCTTTACACTACAATAAATGGTTGATATAAGCCGGATGGTGGTTCCGTTTTCAGTTTCTACTAAGTACCGCAACTTCCAACTTTGCTTACCCTCCACATGTATTTACAGTTTTTAACGAAATGAATGTAATAATAATTTAACTGAATATTATTTACAGGGCACATTGCAAATTATTAGAAAACTCCCGTTTTCCCGAATACTTTCATCCACTTTCCAAGGGAACATGTAGGACTGGAGGACGCAAACAGAACGCCTGCGTACCCTGCCCGCGTTGTTGCTTGCGAGTTCGATTCATCGCTAGACGCTCTCGTTTGTGAAAATAAATACTAGATAGCAGCACTGTGCGTTTACACGAATACTCTGTTTCTCGAATCGGAAACGGGAAACTTAGAATTAAACGTGTTGATAGTTAACCGATTCAGTCCCAGCGTACACAGCTGTGTACATTATGCACGTGTAGGTAATTTTTTGTCTGTACTGCACACTGCGAAGCTCAGTGGCCAATGATCTTACCTGTGGGTAGATGATTCGCCAACACTCTTACTGGTCTATATCATAATTGGTTCATATTACTGTGACTAAACATATAGCCTTCACCTCATTGGCTGTGACATCGAAACAAGTGCTGTGTCGACTTAAGTACAGCACGCATCATAACATTTTTGTTTGCAACACTTGAAACCGTAAACTGAAGTGGGCCTGGAAGGGTTAAGGCGAAAACGATAAAGGGTAAAAGATTTTCCAATATTTACAGGGTAGGCATTGCTTACCTTACGTCTATGGAGTAAAAGCCACTGCTCACTTTATCGTGAACAGCCTTTACATATTCTATGGTCTCGTCGGGCAGAGCAATTCGCCGGGGGACGGCGCTCAACTCCGCTCCAGTCAATTGCTGACCACGTCCGCCACGCGGAGCTTTATCAAATCAGAGAAGTTGTACTCCCCCTCCCCCTTCCCACCACCCACCACAAACCATCCAGACTCTATCCCTCCGCCCCAGCAACTGCCGGCATTTCAATCTGCAGCGGCTCTGTGAGAATGTTTTCTTTCGGAATTGGCAGGTCCCGCCTCGGCGCTCGGTGAGAGCTTAGAGAGAGGGGGGGGGGGTGTCTCATCCCGAACGACCGCAGCTCCGATCGTGTCTGCTCGCACCGGACCGGAAATAAAACTTGGGCTTACCTGCGAAAAAAAAAAAAAAAAAACACCCGATCCAGTCTTCGTGTCCTTATTTATGTACTTCTCTATATACACGGATATATGTCGCTTCATGTACGCAAACGCACCTTTAGTCCTTTCGCGGTTACTTCGAACTTTTCTGAGGCCCTGCTCAAGTTCTACTTCCTGGATATCCCTCCGCCACATGCAAACAAAGATTAATCAAGTCTAGAAATATACACCAAAGGGACAACGCACTTGCTGTAATAATATTTTGCATAAGAACTATTTCTTATTACGCGTTATCAACACACGTATTTTCTCGCCGTTTTTGTTAATTTTATTCGCGTTGATTATAATTTAAATATTAAAATTTAAACATGAAATAGATTTTCATTCCAGTTTAACCAATAATAAGGTTATTTTATTTTATATTTTTTAACGTTAACAGATTTATAAAACACTTATGATACATAGGCTTACATAATCATAAGCCAACGAAACACGTTATACATAGGGTGATTTTTCAAAGTTATTATCAAAAAAAAGTTTGAAGAAACCGCGAACACACTACATAATTTCGGTGCAAAAATTTCATGGCGTGAAAACATGTGGAACCCATCCCCCCCCCCCCCCCCTTCCTCCTTTCCACGAGCCGTTTAATTCAGTGTACTATTACGTAGCAAGATAATACGCATTTATTTTCATTCTCAAAAATAAATAACTGTATTCGAATGAAACGAACATGAATACGTCTCAATGAAAGGTTTGCACCACGTGTAACTTGGTTGTTAGTGAAGGACGGTCGTGGGAACAAGTAGGCGCATTACAGAGTGGCGTCAGAATGACAGCTGTGGTATTCTGTATATACAGGATGTTTTTTCATCCCATACTTCCTCTTGGGCCGTAAGCAACCGAGTAACTTAGTCTCGGGGGTGTGACAACATTTTTTTTTTTTGGGGTGTGTATTATGAATATAACACCGTGAGAGTACTGAAAAAACCCGCTAACCTTAACGCATGAACAAATGAACGCATGCAGATCATAGTAATATGAACACACAAATGCAAGTATGTGTAGATATACATGGGTAAACTATGTACATTTAATATTTTTAATTATTTTTTTTTCGTTATTAGAAACAAAGTCACTATAAGGTCATGATTAAGGTCATATACGATGCAAGAGACATTTTATATGGCTCTCACTCGTGAAGAACGACGAAAGCATTTACATTTACGAAAATTAGTATGGCGGCCATAATTATGGAACGTGACTATGGTTTACTAGTATTCTGAATTAAATTTTAGAATTGAGTTTTAAATATTATCCGAATTGTTAAATTTCCTTTGGAGAAGTCGATAAACGTCATGCCCAAGTGAGAGGGGATAATCAAACGGGCCTTTATACAAGCCACGAACGAACTTCGGTGGCAATGGTTCAGTAAGCCGGTGTCTGTGGCGCTCGTGCGTATTCCTTTTCAGAACTACAATATTTGAGTGGTGAAAAATATGAAACTAGAAAGTTTTTGTTATTAATTGTCGTAAGCATAAAATACTTTTAATATTGTTATATGAAGTATTGTAATAAGTAAGTATATGAAGTATATGTAATATTGATATAGCACCTTTCTTTCGATAAAGCAAAACAGGTAAAAAAATAATTGTTGGATTTTTTTTTAAGGTCAAATACACCGAACGTCAATATGACTGACATCCAACTTAGATGGCAGTACATTAAAAACGAGTTCGATGTCAATCGCATGCCTATGCCAGAACGTAGATGCCTTTAACTACTGTAAAAAAAATTGGCCTGAACAGTAAATGCTTACAATTAATTTTACTGTGCTCACAAATATTTCGTAATCACTTAATTGACAGGAAATGTTTTTACTTTGTAGAAAGCTTTTATTTTCATTGCATAGACGGGGCGAGGATAAAATATCAACTTTTTTGTGAGACTGGATACATATATGTTTATCATATGGCTGTTATATCTCAACGTATCCGAAGAATGAGGTTGTTTTCTCTACAAATATACCTTCAAGTAGCGTTTATATTGATGTGGGTGGCTATTATAGATAATCATATGTCATTAAACAATTTCAGGAAGCAACTATTTTTTTAAATAAGATTAACAAACTTTTTTGGAAATATTAGGAGCAGGTGTTCGCTATCGGAACTATAAAAAGAACCGAGTTTGTTATAAAATTGTTAGGAATACGGCACGTGCGAGAATTTTTTTTTTTCTGGAAGATGGAAATAAAGAATATCTAGCACAGACGCGACTATGATGATCACAACTTCATGTATCCGCGAGTAGTGTGCACCGACAGATCGCATCATAACATGCCGGCATCTAGCGCGGTAAGATAAATAATCTCAAGAAAAATAAATAAATTGGCTTCGTAATAAATCACTGGACTCCTAGCTGGGAAGAAAAATTTTCATTTCCTTGGCCGGCAATTGTGACTTATTTTTTCCGCGTAGTTTTCCCGAAATCTCTCCGAGTGTATATTGTGCTGTTCCCTTACAGGCGGCCATGTTCGATTTCTTCCAAGTTCTGGATTGTCTAAGCAACTGTTTCTACTCGTAATGATCCTACTTCTGGTGGCGAAACGTTAAGTCATAAATAGCTTCCAAAAATATTAAAATTTCAGGAATGTGTAACTCATATTACGATCATTCCGACTTGAACAATTTTAATATATTATATGCACTCTTAAAACATATTTATAAAAACTCCGCGCGTGCAAATTATAACGGTAAGTTTTAACACAAGGCGTATCTTAACATTATTATAGGCGTATGAGCTTAAGATAAAATGCTTTAACGGGCCTGCCTACCAAGCCGGCAGCGGCGAATTTCAAATAGAGAATTAACGTTAAACGAGATTCCTTCTCATTGCGCCAATTTTAAAGATAAATATTTCAAATAAAAAGTATTATACGTGAAATTTATTAAGAAATGATGCTACATTACCATATTTTGACATTTTTTTGTTTTAAATATTTTTTATAAAATGTAAATACTGAAATTTACATATAACAAAATAAAAGGTGCATAAATAATATTTTTTTCAAAAACAATTTTATGTAGCAATATTCTCCGAGAAAACCGCAACATGATTTTTGATTGAAATAGTTATCTTTAAAATCGACGTAATAAGAAGGAATTTCGTTTAACACTGATTCCCCATTTGAAGTTCGCGACTGCCGTTTTGGTGGGCAGGCCCGTTAACGTAACACTTTATCCGGGTCCCAGTAAGCATTGATAGCACGACTGCAGAAAAAAAACCCCTCGTGTGTCCAGAAGTGTTTATATCTGCAGACTTGTTTACAAGGGAAACAACAGATTGAACACATTTAAGCTTTCATTTTTTCATTCCTCGACGATCCACGTAACTTGCTAATAAAAAAGTTTTAGTAGTTAGAAGAGATGCAGTGCTTTCCTAGCAGCGCCATCATCAATTACTGCGTCAGCCGTTCCGTATTTTTTTTTTTTTTTTTTCCGAGGCACGTGAATCTTAATAACGCGCGAGTTTTTGCCGTAGGAGCCGCAATTCATATTCTCCCGGGACTATATTAAAAACGAAGGCCAAGTGTAATTACTCCCTCACTTTTCCTGATATCCGAGCTTTTGGTAGCTAGATGCTTGTGCTTAGTCAACTTCAGAATATTCATATGATTCTGATTATTTGCAATATTCTCGCCAGCACCCTCCTGTAATAATGGAAGAAGTTTCTGTTATTTTATTGTTGTGTATTCCTTACTTTAATTATGGCGATAGCCGTGGCATATTATATAGAAGGCTACAAAACTGTCCCCCAGAAAATCACTGAATTTAATCATACACATTAAAGCGATTTTCCATAATAATATTTCCGTAATGAAAACTTGTTAGCTATAGTATGGATTTTGGCGTCAGGTGTATCTATGTATGTGTGTATATATCTATATACGTATATAAGCCTATATATAATAGAGTTGCAGAAATTTTGCCTCGATTTATGTTAGTTTGGCTTTCAAAGAAATACGGGTTAAACCTGGATGCATAAAACATTATATTTCGATTATTTTCGTCGTATCTGAAAATATACATTTACACGGAAGTCGAGAACTTCCAAAATCTATTTGATGTTTTCTGAATTGAGAACCTTTTATAACAAAGTGGAGATAAACTCGTTATCTAATGACAATTCCTAGAAACTGTTTTAAAAGATATATAAATAATAATATTTTCTTTGAAAACGAGCAACTAAATTAACGCACGCCTGAGACAAAAAAAAAAAGTCTTGGAGGCGTATCCTATTCACATATTTTAAGTTGGGACATTTCAAAAATAGAACGTACCAAAGAATTAATTAGTTCAGGAGTCTTGAGTTCGTCATAAATTTTTGAACAGACTTACCGATTCAACACAAAATTCGGCAAACTTTTACCGTAGGAAGCATGCTCGAAAATTTTCACTCGCATATATCAGTACTCCCGCTTTCGTGACAGCGAGTTCTATAAATACGTAAGGACAAAAACCACATTCTTCAAGTGCATCAACAGTTATAAATACCAACGATGCGAAGTGGATACAAACATTTCAACTAGACTCCGAACTAAAGTTGATTATGTAATAAATTTGCATGCTTGTAATAATAATGTTAAAAAAAAACTAATTACTTCGATTGTTGCAATTAATATTTGGCCAAAAATTTTATTTGACAGAATTGCTTATTTATAATTTATTATTGGTATCTCAAAGACATGGCTATATTTTTTAGAAATCGTAGGTAATTAACGTAGTATAAAACAAACTCCAAGAACTTACCACGTGTATCATTATAAATAACGGTGATATCATCGCGATTGTAAACAGAAAATATGTTAACAAATTCTAATTTTTAATGTAAAACAACACAGGTATGGGCAATTATTAAGATTAATTCACTTATGTATAGCTGAATTTCTTAAATGAATAATTAATTTCATAACTCTGAGTAATTTCTTAGAAACATTTGGGAATAAAATGTGTTTCATTGTTTACTTCACACTCGTGCCAGTTTATTTCGATTACACGTCCCTATAGGTACAGTATGTAGCTAAAACTAAGAACTAGACATAATACATGGAAGTATAGGCTGTTCAGGGTAAACTGAGCACTTTTGAAAACCCTGCTAAAGATATATCTGTATGCGCAATGTGTATTCTTCCACCGTACGTAAAATTAGCATTGCCATGGGCATAATAACTTTAATCTTGCGTCGATCAAGTGAATCTGCGAAATTACTGGAAAAGTAATTTTTTTACAAATATACTAATTTTTAAACTTTGATTAATTAAAAATAAAACAAAGCGAAAGAAATAATTTTAGTTATCACAAATGGCTAACAATTATAATTCTATGTTAAGACATAGAACTACTTTCCTTCCATCGTTACCAACTTTACTGGGCGTATGTCACTCACTGCACCCGTTAAACTATATGCAGGTAGGAGCAGTGACTTTTTTCTAAGGTAGATTTCAGAAATGCTCACTTCGTCGAGAGCAGCCTTTGGTCGCCTTTCTACTGTTGTTGATGGTTGATTGTTAGGGACCCTGTCATTTCGCGTTACAATTCAGTACCAAGGTAGACGCCATACAATTATGTGTTAGTTTCATGTGTGTGATTGGACCTCTGCTCGTCCAACACACCCTGCAGGGGTTAGAACCAACAGCAGACCTTCAGTTCTCTAGTAACTCCACTCTGTACGGCTGGGCGGATCAGGAGAGTGTGTTCTGCCTGAGGAGGTAGCCAACGAACAAGTGACGTCTGCTAGATTATGTAGAAGTGAGTGAACAGATTTGGGCGGCTCTTAACAGCGAGGTCTTGGGAGCCGATGAGGGTGATTGAGGTGAGTATGGAGCAACGCCAGAATGAAAGGGCGGGAGAACCCCGCGATAACTCGCCGACTAGTGGAATCGTTCGGCACGTGCGAAAATCCGGGAGTGACCCGGGCGGGGATTGGGCGCCTTGGTGGGAGGCGAGCAGGCTAACCGCTCAGCAACCGCGGCCCCGTTAGATTACGTAGAGGACTGCGGAGTCTAGCTTGGCGCCTATTTCGCGAATCGGTAGGGGTGTCCGATGATGTGGGGTACTCACCATGCCGACCTCGGCGACGGGCCCCGTCATGTCTGCGATGCCGACCCCCACCTTGTACTCGGCCCGCGATGACGTCACCGTGACGAACAGCAGCAAAGCGGCCTGCAGCAGCGGCCAAGTCTGTCCGCAGCTCCTCGTCCGACACATGTCTGCGTCACACACAGCAGGTATTTCATCAGTCCGCTAGACACTGTTGAATTCATACACTAAATATGAAGTAGACCGCTTATTCGTCTTCTGCGCATGTGCCCAACATTGACCTACCCCAATCTTACAAAACTACTACACAACTGTCAAAGTCACATGGTCAACAGTGATGTACGTGTTTGTTTATATCTCAATTTTTAAATGACAAGCACTATTATATTAATAAAATTGTTTGTACAGTTTTAATACAATCAAACTGCATTGCAAATTGGTTGGAGGAAGTATACAGTCATCTCAAAGCATTTGTTTACAAATCAGTTCTCTAACCTAAAATCCAAACCACGCCATTTTTGCTAGACGTGTAGGCAGAAAAGCAGTTCAATGTCGGGACACGGAGATTGGTTGTGCGCAGCCAGCGAGATCGGTCTACCCTATATTTAGTCTATGGTTGAATTCATCTCAGCAGCTAATAATATGCACCAAAGATAGCATTATAACTAGAGAGAAGTTGACTGTTTGCTAGGATTCAAGGTACTGCACACATGTCCGGCAGTTTTCTTTCCTTATTGGCTGCCGTACATGTAAGAAGTTACTACCACACTTCACTGAGTCAATGAGGACTCTGATACAATAAGACAGAACACGTTCGTGATTGGTCTACAAACAACGTAGCCGAATAAAAATCTTGTTCATGCAATCATGAAAGAATAAACTAGTTAAAGTGGTATAGATTAAATGTTGACTCAAAAATTTTCGTGTTTTTCCATCATCTCTAACTATAACAAATCACACTTTTAGGTTGACATACTACATAAAGAGTGGGACGAGTTGCTTGCTGAATTTACTGTGTATTTTATTGGACTCCTTCATTTTAATATTTGTTTCAACTCAGGCCGCCCTTTTCACGAAATAACCTAACACATTACAAGGTTAAACACAGTAACGCAAAATACTAACGTGTATTATGTGTAATGTGCTACAATTATCGTGTATAACACAAATATGCTAACAATATGTCAAATAATTACTTTAAGAAGTACCTATAGTTAATACGTGAATTATTAAAAAGGCATAAAGATTACCTAAAAATGGTTATAAGCCTAAATTGTAAACATTCCAACGTAATGGGTTTTTAAATATGACAGAATTCTTCGAGCAGCTGAAAACATTAAACAAAGAATTTGACAGTCACATGGTAGGGTTTAGGTTTATATGTAGATGAAGGATACGTAATCGATAACCAAAAGTAGAACGTTAACAGGGCTTCAGGAAAGTGCGAAGTTACCGTGAAAGGCCTATAGCATTAAACAAAGAATTAGACAGTCACATGGTAGGGTTTAGGTTTATATGTAGATGAAGGATACGTAATCGATAACCAAAAGTAGAACGTTAACAGGGCTTCAGGAAAGTGCGAAGTTACCGTGAAAGGCCTATAGCAATAAACGATGTAAAGTTTAGCAAATGCGTCTGGTGTATAGCGGATTGCGGGCCAATAGGGCGGTTGTTAAGAGTACACGGCCCCGATATATGTAGTTTTTTTTTTTTTTTTTTTTGCTTTCGAGGCCCGTCGATACGGACGACTATACCACGCGCGACCAGCGCCCCATCGCTTCTACGCCCAAAGCGTGTGCCTAGTGCTTACTCTGTTACGCTTTCCTATACATATGATATCTGTAACAGTAGGATTTTATAACATGCGATGAAAGCCCGTAGACTACACTACGTCTTTGCAGTTTTATTTCTCTCCTATGTATTAAGAAAACTGTGCAGGAGAACTCTAAAAATGTGATTTTTGAACATTACCACGATTTTTTCTCTTAGAATAAGCTAATATTATAAACATTCGGTTTGGCTGTGTTGGGGACACGGCAGTTTCTTTTTTGCGTGAATACGTCTACGTTGACACGCTCGGACACCTTGATCTTTATTTTACGTTCCCGGCACCGCTTCACTCGATCATATGGGGTTTGGATATCACTGGATTGATTGTGAGATGCTCTTCCCAACCGTATACGATCTCTGTATTTCGACTTGGCTTTTTGACGACTATAGGCCGAAATTGTGTTCAGTTTTCTTTTTTTTTTTTTTTTTTTTTTTTACATCAAACGCATACAATCCCATCATAACCACGCGACAAGAATATTTTTCACACGAAATCGATTGATCCTGATGAGAGCTGTTCGCGAGATGTGAGGATTTGAAGTTCATTGAGGATTCCCTCCAGTCACTCAGAACTTAGTTTTCCTTTTTTCTCGTCTTCATTTTTCCAGGACGTGCAACTAATATTGCATATTCCTATAGTTTTCGGCGGGGAGGGGGGGTGCTCATTCGGCTGGACCACAACGGCCTCGCTTCTTTCGGTCGAAAGGAACGAGCTTAAAGGCACGTCGTCAGTGGGCACGCGACCCTGGTTCGTGCCAACATAACACGCACGGGCACACATCTCAAGTAGCGTATTTCGGGCACACGCAAGCGGGCCAAGGACGGCCTGCTGCATGGGGCTAGTCCGAAGACTTCTTTCGCCACAGTCGATCTGAGCGAATGCTGTTCGCACGCAGTAAAGCAAGCTCTTTTGAGATCAACCTTTGAAAAATAAATTAATTAGCACATATACGCTAGCTTCACACTTCCACGGCATGCTCCCAGTTTAAGTTGGCAGTGGCTTGACAAAAAATAATTATGCAACTGAAAATATAATTGTACTACTTGCTTGACGTGTTGGGATTGCAGTGTTTACATTTACGGCCACTGGAGTCGTAATGTTTTGTTTTATACACATTATAATAGGAACGTGCACATTATTAAACATTTTCTTTCCTGAAATTACCAAGATTTCACTGGTACGACGCGT
Source organism: Dryococelus australis (assembly GCA_029891345.1). NCBI lineage: Eukaryota > Metazoa > Arthropoda > Insecta > Phasmatodea > Phasmatidae > Dryococelus > Dryococelus australis. The sequence goes on along the minus strand of CM057000.1, from coordinate 117,538,949 downwards.
GAATAAAGTGACCAGATCCGTACCAATGAGGAGCAAAGTAGATAACTAGCAGAATTTTTAAAAGTGCTCGATCAACCGCGAACAGAGTTTCATCCTCTACCTCCACCAAATGACATCAAACGTCTGTTTACAGCGAGAAAGTCATTTGAATTCTGCGTTTTTCCATAAGTTCTAGCTCATCTCTCGGAAGTCTTAAAGATACAATGGCGTTTCGTAGTCGAACTGTAATTGCTTTTTCGAATCTTGAAGTAACATAATTTGGAATCACCTACCGACTATGAAAACACAAAGCGATTTCAATATTGTTAGTATGAATTAATGAAGTATGAATTCAAAATGAAAACATTTTTAAAACTAGAAATAATTTTTGGTGAGGCATATTTAAGTGAAATCACGACTCTCAATACATAAATATTTATAATTACCACTAAGCTCCCTTCGTTCTCTTCAGAAACTATTTACTTCCTCTGAAAAACGTTTACACTACAAAGTATTAGTGTTTATATTAATATTTTGTACAAAAGTTGTCCATACGTATCACTGATGATCCGGGGATAAGACATGGTGAATATACATTCTAACGACAAATTTAGGCTCTGGAAGTACGTCACAAAGAATAATTTATATATATATATATATATATATATATATATATATATATATATATATATATATACATGTATTATACAACTTACGGTCTAAAAGCGATTCCTCCCGGAAGTAATTACCTGACATTAAGAACTGAGCTGAGGCAATGGTTTAACTGAAATATACAATTTTTGATACGAAATAATGGCTGTACAGGTAATTCGTATTTGCCTGTACAAAGATTTTTGACAATTAAAGGGTCTATCACCGTGATCACATTATTTCACGGAAATAATAAATTTTTGGCGGTGATGTATAAAATGGTTTTTCATTGATTAATAATAAGCCATCTCGTCAGCAAATGTAAAAATGGAAATACCTTAATTTTGGTTATCCAACTCTTGAAGTCTTTTAATTATTTTTGTTACGTTGTTATAACTACCGCGTTTTTTAGAAATGAATGTTATGACAACTTTTTACAAAATTGCATAAAGGAAGCCCCAATTTGTCTTACTCCGCCCAGGAGATATCAAATACGTGGGTAGAGCCAAACATCTGGACAACGTAGGGAAGGGAATCTCCAGCAAGGTCCGCGATCCAGACGGAGGGGAGGAGGGCACAGGGGAATTATGAAAACCGGCAGTGTTCTGCATCACAAAGACGCTGTTTGGCTCAGTGGCACGGCATGTCCTCGTAGCGACAAGTAACCGTACTATTTTAATTCACACCCCAGGTAAAGGCAGTGGCAAACAACAGGCCAGTTGCTTCCCCGCGGATTTTTGTCTTGACGAATCAAGTGAGTTTTTTTCAAAATGTCTGGGACGAAACGGTTTCTTACATTATTCGACCAATGGAAATTGAAGGTGGAGGGCATCCCCTTAGCTGAAAGGGCCTTGAGAATAAAAGAACAAATGCCTAAGCGCCAAAAGAATCGCTCGCGTCACCGGACCAATCCCCCCCGACCAAGGAGGGTGCGACCTGCATTTTCTCTCGTTGTCTACGACAACTAGTCTCGCGGACACACATCCTGTACACTGTGGTCGGCCTGGAAACAGGTCATCTTGAGCCTAGCCCCTAGGGGTAAGTGGCCACAGTGTGCAGCACCGAACTAGGGACACAATTTTTACAACACTTATTCGTCACTTGCTACACAACACATCGCGGTAGTTCCAGACAGTCTCGCCTCCCCCCACCTTCCTCCTCCGCTGGTCATGGAGCCGGTGGGGCGTGTCCCAGGCTACGATTACGTCTTCCCTGACAGCAAAATTGTCAACATCGCTTACTACTTGGTCACCAATCCTACCTTAGAGATTAACTGCAAACCTCTTTTCAAGCGAATGATGGCCCATGCAGCTCCGGAAGTTCTGGCTCTAGCGGCGATAATCAAAAACGACAGCTACTCACTCCCCCCCCTCCCCCCTTCACCACAGGAGAACATGAAAATGGACACGGAATTCACAACACCAAAACGAAGGAGCAGCAACTCCGGTGACGGGAAAACGACCGAAAACAAGCGTCTCAACTCGTCGTCGTTAGAGGCGAAAATATTTCCAATTTCAGTCGAAACCCGGTTTTCCGTTTTGCAGGAAGTCCGAGACGAGGCTTCCTTAGAGTCAACCCCTGGCTCCTCAAGTCCCCCCCCCCCCCTTCCCATTCAGCACACAACCAGTCGCTGAAAAGTCACAACAACCTGCTCGAAAATACCGAATCGTGGTCCCTGACGCCACGAAATACAACCTCCCGACTCAGAAATTGCGAGGAATCAGCCGAGACGGGTTCTCTCTGCTCCCCACCCCACAAGGCATTCAGATCATGACCACAAACCACGTACATTTCCAGGCAACAAAAACCATGCTTTCAACTAATTTCATTCCGCACTTCACGTTCTGTTCAAATTCTCACAAACCCCAGAAAGTGGCATTTGACCTTGCCCCCACTACAGAAATTGCCGACATCCAAGTGGATCTGGAAAGCGCCGACTACAAAATCATTCACATTTACCAGTTCAAAAAGAAAATCACAGATTCAAACAACCCCAGTGCATTCACGCTAGAGCCAACCCGCTTTTTCTATGTTACAGCGGCGCAAGACACTTCCCTCCCCCCAACTCATCTCAGTCAGGAAAGTAAATATAACACTGGTACATCCTAAATTATGCCAAAAAAAAAAAAGCGATAGACGTAGCTATATGCTGTAACTGCCAAGCCCTCGGTCACACTCGGAACTTCTGTTTCATGCCGTCTGTGCCCCCACACTGCGCCGGGCCACTGTTTAACTTAGATCTTAAATAAATAATACTGGCCATCTTTCATTAATTAACTGTTTAAATTAATTAAATTCAATTAAAATCACTTGCAAACAGTACTGATCAGCATTAAAAATTCCAAGTTTTTAACTATTTATTTAACGCATTAAATGAACAGCTACAGACATTTAAAGTTTTGTGGCATCTTTTTAATACTAAACCTAACGAAATTCCTTTATTTACAACATATAATATTATACTTTGTTTTTTCCCGATGAATCGTAAAAGCTGTTCACGGTAAAAATAACGACAGTGCTGCCATCTCTTGTACAACTCCGTAAGCTCCGCCCCACCAAGTTCTCTCGGCCAATCAGAGCCCTCTGGCCAAGTTACAGGCCAACTTCACTCACGCGACTCATTTTCCTGGCTCTGCTCTCGAATTTTACCGGTTTGATACTTAAACTACATATAATTATATTAAAAACGACTCTTTAAACGTTATTTGACACCTTCAGCGCTCATATACAATGCGAATTCATTAAAATTGAGTCCCGAAACTGGGTGGAATTCTCCTATCGGTCCGGGCCAAAAATCGCCCACTTTTAACAATATTATTCTGAGCTAGCATCGGGCCTGCTATTCCACACGTAGGCTCCGATCTTCTCAGATGTTTACATCATATTCCTACCCCTTCATCGCTCGACACAGTACATTCATTCACGTAGTATACACAGCTATAATTAATCACTCAATCTTATTATTGCTTATTATTACATAAATTAACTTCATTTATATTAAATTCTCAAAACTACAAAAACACACGGTATTCACTTCCGCGCAACTTAAATTCACAACAAACACAAAATACAATTATTTATTTATTAATTACCTACGCCACTCCAGTCATGGGAAATACTTTTCAACCGTTTAGTATAAATTATTTTGGCTTTAAATTCCGTTTATTCTCACTTTACTGTCGCTGACCGTCTTATAAGGGGTTAGCGACAGCCTTCAAAGCCCTGAATTTCAAAATTTCGCGCCGATTAAGTTCATTTTTTAAATTTAACTTCACCACCTACCTTTACCTCGTACAGGCAGGGGAAATGCAGGTATAGGGGTTTCAGGGTAAAGTGAGCACTTTTGAAAGCCCTCTCAGTTGAAATAATAAAAAAAATTATTTTAGCCTTAGGCGTTAACTTCCGAATGCGGTGGAATCTACACACTATTTTGATTACTTACATGGCAATATTTATTCGAAAATGTATTTGAAAGCTAAAAAACGACTGAAATAAAAAAGTAACTAGGGCCTCAAAAGTGCTCACTTTACCGTGAACAGCCTATAAAACTTGGTCTTGGAAACAGCTCCCAGGCGCTAACCCGAGAATCATGTACAATAATGTCTGCCTCGCAGAGTTAAATATTTTTGATGGGTGTGGAGGGGGAGGGGGTTGGCTTCTCATTTCCTCCGCAACTTAAATGACCACCATCTGGGTGGCCAAGGTCCCTCACAAGGGATCGATCCACCCCCGCGCAGAGGGAGTAGCGCCCCAGGGATGTAAAATGGCGGTGGCGTCACGCGACCGTATCGCGCCGTAGCTGGACGCGTCTCACCCAGCAGCGTCTGACGAGAGGAGAATGGAAAAAGTTCCAGGAACATAAAATGCATTGGGAAAGCAGAAGGGGCTTATCTGCGGTTGCCACGCTGTTAGAGACAGCTCGATATACTTTATGTTCATATAATTTTTCTGTAATCGTAGTTTATATTTACAATACCTGAGAACAAGTGTGATTCAACACATGTCGTTAAGAAGTGATTCCACGTTTTTTTGTTTTAATAATGTCATGACAAAGTCAATGTCAAGGCTACCAGTATCTTGATTATTTTTTTCTTAAATAACAATTTAGGCTATTTTTGCGAAACTAGGGCATTTAAAAACGATCGAACTAATTTATTTTAAATGCTGGAACTCAATAACTGAAAACACAATACATAGATACATGTTGGGAAAATAGCGGAAGAATTTAGTAACAGTTCTGGCTCATCACTTATACGCTGTTCATGGTAAAGTGAGCACATTTGAAGCCCTAGTTACTTTTTTATTTCAGCCATTTTTTATCCTTTAACTACGTTTTTTTTTTCTTAATATTGCCATGAGATTAATAAACACAGTATGTATATTTCACCGCACTCGGAAGTTAATGTCCAAGGATAAAATAAAATTCATTTATTGAACATTATTCCAAAATAAACACCTTTCAAAAGTGCTCACTTTACCGTGAATAGCCTACTTGGTAAATATTTTTTATCCTGTAGATTCTTGGCAAGCTGCTGTTATGGACTGTTTTAACTGGAGCAAAAATAATGTGAAATTTAATTGCAAATATTTATTTTTAAAAATATGAAAACTTGGGGTTTTTTGGTATAAGATATGTTTATTTATATGCACGTACATTTCTGTTAAATTTCCTACGAAATAAATTAAAATTAACATTTACTGTTGTTGTTGTTTAACGCAAAAGCAGTTCGTTAGACGCTTTGTTATAAAATTGCACACTTATACCTACATGACAAATTCGGGATTGAAGCTGGAAAATTGGCTGTAAGTATGGGCTGAGTGATCTCAACAACGATACTCGCTGATCTGACACGTGAATAAACAATTATGCATATTTTAGTTATGATGATTAGACAAACAAAAACATTTAAGTATGCAAATCTTCCGATATATTATGCCAATACTACATGCATTACGTGGCATGTATCATATTGAGAGAGAGACTTTTGAAGTATTATGCTACCTGTTGTTATAAAACGCAATATCAAGTAGCCTAAATGTGGACTTATTATATAATATATGATATACGCATGTTTGATATGTTACTGTACTGTTCGGAAAAAAAATCTATTTTGCGGTATCTCTACAATGGGAAATCTGCCATAGATGTGTCAGGTTTTAAATGTTTTATCACATAAAATCTCAAATTACCGCGAATGTTTAAATCTTTACTAAGTTATTTTCCTAAAATTAATGGGGAAAATTACATCGCTATATTATATTTAATAAAAAACATTTATATATTTCAACACATACTTACAAGAGACAGTGCTACGTTTACAAACCACTTTCTTTCATGAACTAATGTTATGTATATTTTACAATAATGTCACAGAGTAATGCCAATTTTACTCCAGTGAGGCTTCTTATATTTTTCAACATTGTACCTGTACGCGTATTGACTTTAGTATTTCAATGAGCTACGTAAATGGCTTTGATAGTTCTTTAAGCAAACGTTATGTAATGATCACAATTACAGACACATTATCGACTACCCACTAAGCTGTGATCAGATGTAGCACACGAACGTGCCTTGTCTCCATTATTATGTAATATATTAACAAATGGTTTAATAAATGTAATTAAACATTCCAGCAATCCGCGAATGCAAATGACTGGAGAACTGCAGGATGACATTGATGCCATACGACTCTGGTGTGTAATTAACAACATGAACTGAAACCCAGCCAAAATTCGATTAAAATCTTTCACGCGAAAACTATTTTTATCGCGTATAAATATTATACATAAATAATAAACTCGTCAAACAACGAAAGTTGTGTGCGAGGAAAGATTTCGTTCACAACGTTTTACGTACCCAACGTTGGGCAAGCCAAGTGTGCGGAAAGGAAACTTAGTGTCCAAAACAAAAATTTTTATCGTATATTTTTTTTGTACGGTTTGGAATAATCCACAACATTGGTAGTCAAATATTTGGTATCGGGATACATAGTTGGGCATTTAAATATTAAATTTTAATGGAATAATCGTATTTGTTAAATAAGGTTGGCACATTTTATGATACACCACATAACCTAACATACGAACATTAATCAAACTGGTTCTCGACTAGCGGTGATAGAACCCGAGTAAGTAAATAGGGGCTGCCGGGTGGCAGGTGTAATTTTTCACAGAAAGAGGTCGTAAAACTAGGTACAGTTTATTTGTTCCAAGCCAACATCATTCCTCTTGAATTTGGTATGTCGCCGAAATGTATAACTGAATAGGTCAGCACAATTAAAACAATTAGTTGAAATTTGCCATTTTAGTAGTTCTTGGCAGATCGGCTGGATTCCACAAATTTGGAATATGACATTCCAAATTAAATGCTGTATAGAGGAATGAATCTTCATTTCTTCCTTGTTAATCAACAGGAATCATCTCTTTTGCACACTAAGCCAATCCAAGATCATGAAGACGCCGAACAAAATCGTTTAATTGCTGCATTACCCTTTTAATAAATTACAACATTTTATGAAGAACAAACCAAACATGAAAAATTCCCTTTTCCCTTACAAAAGCAGATTCTGAATAATAAACTTAGGGTTTCATACATTTTAACAATTCTACAAGAGAGATGTTAAAAAAATACGTATACAAATTAAGCAAGACGTCAAAATTAACAGGCATTGCAGTGACATTTCCAAATACAAATTTCAAAATTATTAATTAAGGGATAATACTGATAAAATCGGTAATTTGACATAATGAAATAAACAAAGTTTAGGAATTAATAATCTAAGAAACATTCAGCATATACACATAAATCAAACAAGGTTTTGACAGTACAACTACCACATGAATACAAGAAAACATAAATCAAGGAAACAAATTTCTGTCACAGTCGAGTTCGGATTGTGACAGAAATTCGGATTTCATGGTTTTTTTTTATGAGATTCTAAGTTATATTTTCACAATCACGAATATCTGTGTTATATTTCGTACAAAATATCTTTACAACTCGTTGCCATCCACATGTGAGTGAATATTATTATTTTTTTCTGTACTTGTACGTACCAAAATGAGAATATACTCTTCTGTATAATGAGAGGCCATTACTGAAACACGCTCGAATTGACTTGAACATTTACAACTTGAATTATTTTTAATGACTCTTAAAATATTATAGGCCAATGATTTTTTTTCTTCAGTTGCAGTCGAATTCTCACGAAATATAAAATACATACTTTAACTTTTTGCCTGCCATTGTTCCACTGCTAGAACATGATTTTGGTAGTTTATTTACTACTACAAAAATTAGTACATTTATTTAACTTACTTTTTTCCTCATTAAAGAAAGCGTGTTTTGATATCTTGAATTTTTTTAGTGACCCTATTACATTATTTTATTAGCTGAAGTAATTTTTGAAAATGGCGATTTTTAAGGTGTTGCACAGCCTTAATTGTGTTTATTCTTTTTGTTACGATAGTATATATTTTTTATTCATTGAGAATGTTATGAGAAAAAAGGGGGGGAGGAAGAGTATAGGATTGCAATACTTTAACAAACCTTCAGTTATAATGTTTACCTAGATCACTGGTGTCACGGACAATTTGGCGTTCCAGAAGTGGAACATTGGCAAGTTCTGGTCCAACCTGGACACGTCACTGCACACCTTCCTGTGAAAGCCTCTAGCTGCTTCGGAGTGCAGCCCGCTCCCACTTAGTTTTCTTTTAGCGGTATAAGGGTCAAGTTGTTCAAGGTTTTGTTGCTGTTTGTTTGTTACTGTGCGTGCTTATGGCGAATGAAACAGTGTTTCGTACGATGCATGAGAGGCACTCGAGTACTTGTTCTCTTTGAAAGAGTCTGAACTATTTGACAATCGTGATGATGAATAGGACTTATGCCAATTACCTCCAGAATAGAAAGAACAAGTGACGGATAACGAAGACATCGATGACAACAATTAGGAAGAAGTGAAGCCGACCGACGTTTGTGGACAAGTAAGTTTATTTATAAAATCTGGTGCATCTATGTCCGTTGAAAAAAACTTACAGAATCTATTCCTTCAACTATTACAAAGTCTCCTGCTCCTAAAAAAATCTCCTAAAAGGACACCTGATCTAAAATCTATAGAGAAAGAAAAACATATCCCAGAAAAACCAAACTGGCAAACAACTACTAGCATCAATTATGTATAATTCCATTTGAAAACAAACATAACTTAGTGGTAAATTTTGTATCCTAGAACCCATTGACCTGTTTTTTATTTATTTTTTCTAGATTCCATCGACCAACCTCATCTCCTAGGAAAATATAACTATGGTATGGGAGAAGTTGATGTTATGGCTAGGATGTTGTGATCTTACCTGCCTAAACTGCGTTCAAAAAAATGGTGGTGGTTTTCATACGCTCTCAACATGGCTGTGGTTCGAAACCATCGTGTTTACATCTAGACCATCTTTCTTTTCGGCCACAGGCAAGTGTTTGTTTCATTTTTATTTCCAATTGTATATAAACTTTACAATCTTCTATTTCAACGATCTTTATCTACTAGGTCACAATGGTCCTTCTGCTAGTTTCTCCTCGAAAGGAGACCAAAGCCCCTAGCCATTCTTTGATACAGGATTTTTTTTAAATACATAGCATATAAGAGGAAATATATGTGAAGTCTTTTTTTCGAATACCCTGGACTTGCCAGTGTTCCCCTTCTGGAACATAAAAAATAAGTTAGATAAATTGCAAGCAAAACATTTTTTACTATTTCCTTTTCTTAATGACACATTAGGTGACGACAATATGCACGAAAAAATTAAAGTTTTTTGTGAGATAGTATACGGCGTGTAAAAGTTTAACGGAAAGACGTACATTACTGGATGTATTTTTCATATAAAAAGTAATTTTTCTGTCGTGGACTGTAATATGATCGAGCGCGTTCATATAAGCGAACTAGGGCTACCAGAAGCTGAGGGCGGTAGGACGGTCAAAGGAATATCCAACATTCTTTACAGTTTGGTTATAAAAATTTTATAAATGTCATATAACTGATTGGAACATTATAAAGTTAATTTAAGGTAAATAATTATTTATACTATCTAGTAACATATTTATTGCACTCTATCGTTGGTTGAGTTTAATATTGCAGAATAAGCCTACCGGTTATATATTTGAATAGTGTGTAAAGCTGAATAACATCTGACTCCTGAAGATAACAAAGGCTATCAATGTTACTGAGATGTGTAGTGAGATACAAGAAATTGCAAGAAAGGTGTCTCAGACAGCAACTTCATATGACATTTTTGATTATATTTGTAAGTCCGTCTTACAAGGTAATGTGCCTAATTTATTTATTTATTTGAAATGTTGCTGAAACTGCATGTATCTGTAATTACCGATGAGTGAAGTTTTTCTGAGGTACAGTTGACTGAAACATGCAACCACTCGTCCATGAAAAAAGGAGCGTATTAGGATTATTAACTTAGGTTTATATAGAAAACCATTGACTTATGTGAACAAATTTCATCTTCTACAAAACTGAAGGCAAAAAAAAATAATTAACTCCTCAGCAATTTTATAATTGGTTATAATACACTGTGTTAATATTCTTGCATGTATCGGGCTTTTAATTACTATTGTTCAACATCTGCATGCCGCTAAGATTGTACCATTTACTGCAATAAATATATGGACATTTAATTTTTTTATTTGATTGTGTATATGTTTTTATTTATTTGATTTAGAACTACGCGTCTGAACTATATTCTAAATGTTTCGAAAGTATGCAGATAAATTTAAAAATAAGTCATTAGTGACACTTTAGACTATTAGTAGAAGCGAGTGTTACTCGAGACGAATTTTAAAAAAAAAGGACGCAAAAGGGGAAGGGGTGAGGGGAGAGGCGTCTTTCGCCTAGGGCATTAAGTTACTTTGCACCGACCCTGGCAGACAGTGCTAACAAGTACGAACTACAAATAATTATTTATGATTATGTTTTATATGTTTTGCGCTAGTAAGAGGACTGTAAGTGTAATCTAGGTGATAGCTGTCTAAAACATTTAAAGCCTCTGTAAATTTTACATCTTCATTTATAAATCGTACAAAATTAAGCTATTTCAGTGGCACGTAAATTTGAATATAAACTTGCAATAAAACACCGAGTGTTAGAAGTGTTGTTGTTAATTTGCTGTCAAGTTAATTCGGAACCTGCATGCCAGTACGTACACACGTTTGCTTACAATTTTGTTTACCTCCTCATATAGGACATATTGCCTACGTGCCAGGCGTTGTATAGTCACTACTGCAAACATTGCGTGTGTTTTAAAAGGAAACTGTGGGTCCTAGGCACTTGCAACAAGTGGACGTTTTTTTGTTGAGTATGATGCTCCTGGCACGTATGCAATACCAACACTTCGTGCAGGGAACCACAAATCGAGTGTCGTCAGAGAAAAATATGCAGTTTCAGTACAGTAATCTGATTAATGTATGGTAGTTGATGTTAACAGTCAGTGTTAGAAATGTTTTCCACTAGAGCACAGACCATAGAGACAGGTTTATTTATAACTGAGACAAGCTATATAAGGTTATTATATACTTGCGATATATTCTGAATGTGTATCATATAAATATAAGATAATCAACGTCCGTATGTTTTGTTTATCGCATCAAATTTTGCGTGACATAATTTCAACTATCCCTGAAATGACGTGTTGTCGAAAAATTATTAAAACTATACTTTAGAATATCGAAATGTGTTCTTCTGTCATGAAACTAGTTCGAACACCGTTTTTTCCCTACAGATTTATGACAATGTCCTTTTTTCTTTGCTGTCCTGGGAGCATCCATATCTCTCCCTGCAACCCCACTGCACTCGCCGAGATATACAATTATACCACGTGAACAGTATAAACTAATATTCGTAGATTAAACCAAAACAGTGTTATTACAGGTGTGATAAAGACGAATGATGAATTTCCACCCTCATCCTTACGAAACATATCCATAGTAGGTCACCAAAACTTCTTAAAAAAAAATTTTTGTCTGTGATAAGAATAGCAAAACAGAAGGTACAGGGCCTATTACCAACTCTAAAAGTCTTCATTTATAGTTTCATATATAAATATTTATATTTATATACTACACTTTACGTGTTATGAATAAGTTAAATGTCGCACTTCATACTCCAAAATTAATTACAAAAAAAATTTTTAATGTATAATTTCCGTCGATGAGAACCACGTGCTCACTTTCCGCCAGGAAGATGTCCTCCTCGGATCCTGGAATTCCTCTGCACTCACATATTTTTCTCATGCCAGTGCTGATAGTTGTACAGTTACACTCGCAACACACACTACCACTAGTAGTTGATTAGAGGCTTTTCCATCCTTTTTTCCCCTCTACATTTTCACCCTACCGCTAGATTATTCACTTCGTGGAAAAATTGGCCACGTGTAATGCAGTCTCTCCAGATAGAAACCAGAGTCGCGAGAGACAAGATAGTACGACTTCCTATCCACTGACCGTTAGTTGAATGTTAATTTGAAAATGTTTGGTAAATTAATTTGAAGGCATTACATGTATGTGTATCTAGTAATTGTTTAACAATGCGTGACATTTTCACACACCCTTTAAGGAAATCAAAGTTTTAGTAATAACGTATGATCTGCTATGCAAAATCTTGAACGTTAGTATGGCCTGAATTGTAAATACAATGTGTCTTACTACATCAAATTTAATTGCACCTTCTTAGCATCCGTTGTACCATTGCCGTATGGCAAACTGTTCTAAACACTAGATTCAAAATGATGTGAAAATTCCGCCTTATTCCAAATAGAAATACGGGAAAACCATATGAAATTATACAATCTACTTGCGACGTTACAAGAAGGATAAAATATTATGTTTCTGAAACAGTCAGTGTAGATTCATAATGTTCGTCTATGCAGCCTTATATTATATGACATGGTCGCAATAACAGTTTAAAAACGTGCTTGTGACCAAGGATATTAAACAACCGTGGTTGTAAGTGGCGCGCTTGCCAGTGGAAGTTTAAAGTAAGAATCACGTATCCTTTTGCAACATTACATGTTGACATTTGCTGTGTGATTTATTATGATAGTTCAGTGCCAAAAATAAAATAATATTTTATTTAGCGGTAGGTATAAAAACAATTAAAGATCATGGTACCTGTCTTATCCCAGCTTACAAATGTTTAACAGTACCCAAACACTCTGGGGCGGAGGGGCACTTCAGCCTGTGCCCCCCCCCCCCCCCGAGAATAATTTTTCTTTAAAGCTTCATCAGAAATGGTAGCAAGACTAATGCGTTAAATGAGTGTTTTTCATGAGATGTAGGTTGTATGGAAATGCAGAAGAAAAGTGCATTGCATTGTTTTATTATAACCAGCCTTTAATCAAGTACGGTAACCCCTAAAATTTCAGTTTGTTATAACACCACTATTAAACGGACATCAATGTCAATCTTTCATCGCGCGTTAAGTAATACAATAATGAGCTAACAGCATCCTATTATGACGTCCCGGTTCAGAGCATGCCTGTGCAAGAGGTTGTCACGCATTATTTTATGGCTGTGATACAGCTTATGTAACAGGCTTGTCAGATAACTTAAATGCTACGTCGCCAAATCCTGTTTAACGCAGGGGACAAAGTCACAAAAAGTGTTCACGTCAATACAAAAGAAATTTAAAAAATTAACATTGGACAAAAAAAAAGGAGAAAATTATTGAAGCACTTAATTTCCTTAGCCAGTTTTCATTTACTGATAAAAAAAAAAAAAAAAACCATATCTGTGTCGAAAGTACGAACAATACTGTTACTCTTCAGTCTTATGTTGGGCATAAGTTAGTAAAATAACAAATTAAGCGAACTAAATAGCCACATCAAACAAATATCACATAGTCACCCACCCCCCTGCAATCAACAGACAACAGCGATAGCATATCTTGTCAGCAAGTCGATATTGGTCACACGCAGTTAGCATTTACAGCAAGGTTGCCATTGAAACAGTATCCCCAAATGCTACCTTCACAGCAAGTAGTGCAGAAAGTTTTTCAACATCACGTAGGAAGAAACGTTCTTGCGTCAAACGTGAAGAGCGGAGAGCTCGGACGAACTTACTCTCTGCACACAAAGTTTTTACGAGTTGAACCAAGTTCCAAAGAAATATGTATTTTGTTGTAGCTTTTCTGAAATTTCTACGACCTGTCAGGCTTCCATAGTCTTACTTTTTTTTTTTTTATAACTATTATTTTCAGTTTATAATAACGTTCAATTTGGGGATAGGCGTAACTCTATGGTGAACACTATTTATCTCTTTATCGTCCCTCTATTCAAATCACATAATTTAGATCTCGTTTACAACCTATTAATTAGTCTTTAACTCGGAGGAGCTGTTATTATATTAATTGGTTACGTTGTTACGTTGATTTCTTCAAAGCCACGCCATACTAAATAGTCCATGAGGAACATCGTCACTTTATTATCGATACCGAGGCTGATGTCTAAACGTATGTCGGCGGATGGCACGCCCTCATCTCTGGTCGTCTTCCTGGTACAGTGTCTCGACAACAAAGACCACGTTCGCCGTCTTTTCAGCCGAAATATTTGCCCCGTGTTTAGTAACAACCGACCCTGCCTGGAGGGGGTTTGTTTTAAGCGCTCAAGGCTCAGTTCCACTTCTTCGTGGTATGTTTCTGCTCACGCAATCAGGCTAGCATGCCTGTTGCTGGAAGACTTCTGAGCAGCTTCTTGAATATCTACCCCACAGTGTTCATTAGCGCGTATGACTGAAAAGTTAGCGTAGTTATATTTACGCAATTTTGTGCAAGTTACACTTTGTTCGTTAGAACTCTGAAAATTTGTATGTATGTAGTGTTGCTGTTAAATACGAGAAATGCTTGGAATCACAGTTTCATATATTCTCGTACAAACTGTATACACTCGTTGAACGGGTACGTATCATACGTGACGAGTTGTTAAGCATTCTTCAAAGTAGTGAGGCCCAGTGTATACCCAGGACACCTAAAATATACAACTACAAACACTTAAAAGCCAAAGCATCTTTCAAAAGCAAGGTTAGATAAGGAAAGAGATATAGAGTATGCATGAAACGTAGTGACGAAACAGAAAAATAAATATGCTACCAGGAAAAAAAACCTTGTTTAAGTTGCACAAGGTCAGTCTACACTACCATATAGAAACATGATTAAATTTCATATTGATTTTTAATATAGCAATATTCTTTCTTTTGAAAAAACATTACAAAGACCAGCAAAAAATTAGTTTACAACTTTTTTAGAAAGCTGATAATCCTTTTAAAATATTTGTAGTAATATTTCATTATTATATATATCGCACCTGTGCATTCCATTAATTACTCCAAAATTCCGGTAAAACTTTCACAAAATTCTTTAAAATGGATAACTTCTGACCTATCCTGTATTTTCACCTTTAAAATTTCACTTGGCCATAACTTTGAAAAGCTACTTAAAATTTTAGTTCTTACTTCTTTTACAACAAACACTAAAGTTTTATGTCTCCCTACCTGGCCACCTAACATTTTCATGGCCTTTGACAGGTATTTCAAGGTAATTATTTCTTACTTCAGTTGTGATCAATTATTCAAAAATGTAAATCAACAACTATTGCAAAACTAAACTGGGAAGAATCTCTGGCTTCTAAGCCAAAAACGGTGGTCAAAATGAAACAATGAATGCAGTTATTCCATCAGCCCAAAAACGGCAGAAATGGGCCGGGGCAGAGAGACAAAAGTACGCCAGTTTATAGGCGTACGTGTTTCAGTAGTCTCTGAGGTTGTTGACAGTTCATTGCCGGCAATGAGGCAGACGGGAAAGGCCATCGGCTGCATGAGATACGTCAATGTGCGCCACCTCTCGTCGAAATGCTGTGACGATGTCTGCGACAGCACTGTCAACAAACCGTGGACAACCTCGGAGAGTACTTTGATGGATTTCAAACAACTCGTACATCTACGATATGTACCTGTTCGCCCGAGTGTAAAGTCTGTACGAGAATATATCAATTAAACAGTGATTTCAAGCAGTCATGTTTGTCTTCCTTCCTTTCCGGACATTCCTGCATCGATACTCGATGTGGCGTGACCTTTATAATGTACATGTCGTACACATTCAATTGTACAGAATACATTTCCTAAGCTGGGTAATTTTTGGCAGATAAACATTAGGGAGAATATTACACATTATCTATGTATTGCTGTTTTATTCTGTATACGGTAAATATGTATGGAAATTAATTTACAAAATACACCAGTAATAAACTTCCCTGATCGAAGTTGCCATGATGTTAATATTATTGACTGAAATGTTGCCAATTAGAAACCGTTTTTAGATATAAATAGTTTTATTTAATTATTTCATAATTTTTCTTGTCTCCTTATAATAAAAAATTTATAAAAAAGTTACTAAAACTACAATCTTTTAATGTTCTGAGGTTACAATTCACGAAACATATTCATACATTTATAAACATGGTTGTAAATACCTAAAAGCTTCGTCGAGTATTCGCCTATTTGTAGAAGAACATTTTTGTACAATAGTCACCCCCTTCTCCCTTTTTCGAGAAACAAAATCTGTTGTGTGTCCTTGCCTAAAATAGACTTTAAGGATGTGATCTCTTGTACTTCGTGATAAAGCGACATTTTCTGGTTGTTTCTTTGCACTGCAGCTTTTAAGTAATCGAATACGTAGACATTTTTGTTTAACACTGCATGTACTTCAGCTACCTAATAAAAGTGGCAATGAAATCAACTATGTACTAGCCATATTAATTTACATATTATTCACTTTGTGACTGCTGCTAGCATGTTTAACAAAACTTCCGTAAAATCATTAACTTTAAATAAATAAAAAACAGAAATTTGGAAAAATTTGGCGACAGTACAAACATTCTCAGTCATTACTTTTTTTTTTTTAATGTAGCTGTATAATAACAAGAGTAGCAAGCGTACTGCTCAAAGAGATTAATTGTGTGAATACTGTTCATCATTACTTAGCTTTGTAACAACTCATTGTACTTAAGTAAATTCTAAATGCCACAGAAAAAAAAACAATTCGTTTAGTAAATATTAGACAGAAATATGCAAATTTAAGGCACTGTTGCTGGTGCGGGGCAACTTGATGACGGAGCGCTCTCCCAGCGCACTTGCAGTGAGGGAAGCTAGGATGTAGCGAGGGTTGCAGAAGCCAGCCGTAAGGTGCAAAAGGCTGCTGGTGCGTGACGACACCCCCACTCTTTGACCCATTCGGTCGGTACCACTTCGGGGGCCCAACGACGCCGGAGGTCGGCGCGAGCAGCTCGAGGGCAACGCTGTAGAGCTAGCCAAGGTACTGGCGTCTTGGAGAGATGTGACCAGATGAGCCAATCGCCACGACTACACGACATCACGAGGCGGAGCAGCTCCGGCCCAGTGTCGCTGATACCAGTGGTAAGGAGATATTTGGTTCTGGGTGCAGGATAGATCCGGAAACGATTCTATGCACAGCAAACCCTAGAGGTCCCCTATTACCAGCCTTAATATTTGATAGCGTAACACTAACTTGGATGAGTCGTGAATTAATCAGTATTATTTGTTAAAATATTTCGGATCTAGTAATTATCCGGTATTTTTTGCTCAAGTATTTGAGATAATTTTGTATGAGAAAGTGTAATAAAAGAATTAGCAATTTTTGTAATTGTCTTGTGTCATTGTACTATCTTGGGTTATTCCCCTAGATTACAGTAACGTTAAGAGGATTAGCCTCAGTGACTATTAGCTCTTATTCTGGTATTAAATAAACTTAATAAAGATAAACAATAGCCATCCCAGTAAAAATGCAACGTACGATAAATTAGGTGTTAGTAGATTCTAAATGAGAGAACCAGTGCAGCGCAATTAGAATCGACAATTTCTGCTAAAATTACAGGAAACAAACTACCACCACTATTTCTTGTTATTTTTAAAGAAAGTACAAGAAAAAATTAAAAACTCGAAAACGGAAATTCAATGCAAAAACCTTCCAAATCAAGCAAATTAAAGCTAAAATCATGCAACTTTATCGTTTCAAGCAACTTTTTCTTGTTTCTAGAAGCCACAATGTTTGATCTCCAAAATCAAGCAAATTTAAGTCAAAATCATACAATTTTAAACTAAAAAAAAGCAAATTTTTTCCATTTTTTTACAAATGGCCATGCAGGATTCGTGTTAATTAAAAAAAAAACAGAGAATTTTAGCTAAAAACATTCAAATTTATCGATTTTAAGCAACTTTTTCAGGCTTTCTAAAAATGCTAACTTTGCAAGCGAGCAATCTAAATTAATCAAATTTAATCCAAAAGCATGTCAATTTAAACCAAATCAAAAGAATTTATAGATTTTAAGCGAATTCTATATCAAGCATACTTTTTCTATTCTTCATTTTTTATCAATTTTATATGCTATAAAAACTAGTTTCTCATTTATTAATTTTAAAACATTTGTATGAAACATATTTACATAGCGATCTGGTCAAGTAATTTTACACTTACCACCTAGAATACAACAAATTTCTTTGCCATACTTATTTTCATAAATTTTAAATTCTGTAGCTCAATTATATTAATTTTTTACGAGGTCTTGTATTTTAGTCCATTAATATTAATTGCTTAACTTTTTGATAAGTGATTCAATTTTGTTTTATTTATAAGGAAAAAACATTAAAAGAAAATAAAAAATTTAAAAAAAAAAAGTTTATTTAAATAAATTACTTTCCTTATAAATAAAATTGACTCGATGCTCTCTTATGAAATGGAAAGTAATGCAACAAGTGTGGTGAGGAATTAAACATAGAAAGTTTTCCATCGAATAAACACACAAAGGATGGGCATATTAACACCAGAGAAAAATGTTACAATGACTATAGAATAAATCATTATGGGTTAAATAAAACACTATGCGAATGAGGGAAATATATTTCTAATGCAAATCTCAAAAGACATGAAAATAATAAATCACACAATACACTAGTATATGTTCTAAATTAAATTCAAAATGACAATTATCCAACAAAAACATGTCCAGTATTTAATGTGAATAAATTTATAACAATATTTTCTCACAACACTAACGACAAACATTCACAATATGTAAAACATTTGCTAATGATAAATATCACCATAACAAGAAATTAAATAGTTAGAAATACTATCATTAATTTCAACAATTTTTCGATATTATTCCATTATAACATATTTTTTTATTTATGATTTATTCATAAAACTTTTTCTGTATAAATAAAAAAAACTAATATGTCAACAAGCAATTCAATACATGAATTGAGTGAAAATAGAGTGGGAGAGTTGAAAGTTATAGCTAAAAGATTAAAAATAAAAAATATATACATTTAAGGAAAGATTATTTCATTATAAGTATTATTAGACAACATTTTCAAGCACCATAATATCAATTTATAAAATCTACGGAGAAGCTAAATGATTTAAATGTTGCAGGATTAAGAGCTAAAGCAAGAACTTTTTATAATAGGAAATATAGAGAGACTACGTAATAATGATTTAATTAGAACTCATGTACAATTTATTTTGAATGAATAAACAAAGAGCAACTTTGTGAAATGACCATATTCATATGTCAATGTCAAAGAACTATATTCATATAATAGGAACGAATTAAAATAAATATTTCCATTCTCTAATAATGCATGGATAAGAAAAAACAACTTTAAAAATTTACCTTTTATCAGATGTTAATATCATTGAATTAAATTAAGAAGATAAAAAATTTAAAGAAATATACACATTTTCTATTAACATATATGTCAACAAAATAAATAAAATAATCAATAAAACTTACAGAGTTAATGCAGCTTTTAATTGTAGGATATTAAGATATAACATTGAAAATACCTTTAATTTTGTACAGCCTAATTAATTTTTAACTTCAGTAAAAAATAAGGCATTTGAGATAATACATGATCATCTTAGGAACTTTAGAGAGGTGAAAACTAGTATTAGATTATATACCAACTATCACAAGAAAGAGATTAACAAAGCAGAATTATGTACATTTCAATTACGAAACTATATGGTATTGAACGAAGGAGAAATTAAAAGGATATACAAAATTATAAAACAAGAATTACTTACACAATTATCTGAATTTGAAAGAATAGGTTCAGATTGGTAATTAGATAGAATACTTGGAATACAATTAGCTATAAATAAATATAATCCTTTAAATGGAGCATCATATATCGAACTACCAGAAAATATTTTTAAAAAACAAGTATGTATTAATGTGAAAAATGAAGATCGAAAATGTTTTCTTTCGGCAATACATTCTGCAGTGTTTCCAGCAAAAAAAGAAAAAGATCTACAAAGAGTAACGAAATATAACAACACAGGTCTTAATATCGATAAAGTAATAAATAAATAAATATGAATAGTCTATTAAAATTGATGGTGTAGCCTAAATAGAAAATCAAATTGATACATCTATAAATGTATACTTTATTTAATATGAGTACATAGTATATCCATTAAAGCTAACAAAACATAAATTGGAAAAATAGAAATTTTCCTTATTTCAAAGATGCTAAAAACTCACATTACTGTTTGATAAAAGATTTATCGCAGCTGTTTCTGCACAAAAAAAAAAACTAAACATAATGGTAAAACTTATACATGTGATATATGTCTTCAATTTTTCACATCTCAAGAAAATTTAAATAAACATACAGAAGACTGCTCCAAAAATGAATCGGTGGGAATCAATATACCTTGGAGAGTGGTGAAAATATTCTTTAAAAATTATAGAAATACAAATAAAGTTCCCTTCGCAATATATGCAGATTTTGAATCAATTCTGAAGAAAATATCAACTAAACTAAATTCAAGAAGAATAAAGAAATTTAAATTAATACCAAAATTCCAGTTTTAACAGAGGATTATATTGATAATGGTTTTTATAAAGAAATACTAAAGCAAAGATATAATCTTACTAATTAAAAAATAAATACAATTGCTTTAAAGTTGAATGATTAATCATATACAATGCAATATCAGTTATGTGAAGCTTCTAGTTTTTACTATTATATTGTATCTAGTTATGGTGATTATAAACCATCAGTTGTATATCGAGGCCCAAATGCACATAAGATATTTATACAGTCAATGAAAATGGAAGTAGAAGAGATTGGGGAAATATATTCGCAATTTGAACCAATGCATCCACTAACAAAAGAAGAAGTAGCAATATATAATAAATCCCAAAAATGTGTTGTATGGAAATGTGAAAATTCTAAGGATAATAAAAAAGTACATCAACATGATCATGTAACTGGAAAATTCACTAACCCAGTATATAATAATTGTAATCTAAAATTAAAATTACCCAGTTTTGTTCCAATTTATTTTCATAATTTAGCTGGATATGAAGCTCATTTATTTATTAAATAGCTAAGACACGATGAAAAAGAAATTGATTTAGTTGCAAATAATGAAGAAAAGTTTATTACTTTTGGGAAATCAACAGAAAATTTGAAAATGAGATTTAAAAACACTTTAAATTTATGGCAAATAGTTTAGACAAATTATCATCTAATTTAACTAAAGGTCAAATGAAATATTCACAAGAACATTTTCCAAAAGATAAAGCAGATTTAGTTATTAGGAAAGGTGTTTATCCATACGATTATATGGATAGTTGGAAGAAATTTGATGAAATTTTGCTTCAACTAAAAAGTGAATTTTACAATAAATTGAATAAATCTGATATAACTGATAATGATTATGATCATGCAAAATATGTATGGGATCAATATAATATGAAGAACCTTGGGGAATATCATGATTTGTACTTAAAAAGTGATGTACTACTTTTAGCGGATGTATTTGAAAACATAATAGAAACATGTATAAATGCATATTATTTAAATCCACTTTGGTATTTTACAGCACCAGAATTATCGTGGGAAGCTATGTAAAAATAACTAAACAATCATTAGATTTATTACATAAGTATAATATATTTTAATGGTAGAAAAAGGAATTAGAGGTGGAATTTCACAATGTTGTATGAGATATGAACAGGTGAATAATAAATATTAAGATGATTTTAATCATAATCAAAATTCAAACTATTTAGCTTATCTCAAAGTGATTAATTTATATGGTTGGGCAATGTCACAATATTTATCATATGGTGGTTTTGAAAGGGTTAATTATACAGAGTATAATTTAGATTTTTGGCAGAAATATTTATTAAGTCTTAAGGATGATTCTGATCATGGTTACATTTTAGAAGTAGATTTAGAGTATCCACAAAATCTACATAAATTACATAAAGATCTTTCATTTTGCCCAGAGAAAAAGGTAGTTCCAGGAACAAACCAGTCTAAATTATTAGCAACTTTACTTAATAAACAACAGTATGTAATACACTATTGCAATTTAAACAATGTCTAAGTAATGGGTTAAACCTTACAAAAATATATAGAATTATGAAGTTTAATCAGTCTGATTGGTTGAAAAAGTATATAGATTTAAATACATCGATGAGCACTTATGCAAAAGAAATTACTTTGAAAAATATTTTTATAATCTGATGAATAATTCTGTGTTTGGTAAAACAATGGAAAATATTAGAAAAGAGTATATATAATACTGATTTAAATTGATAAAGACTATAATAAACTTTATTAAAACCAAATATCAAAATAAGTACTATATTTAATGAGAATCTTGCAGCTATACATATGAATAAAAGAAATGTAAGATTTAATAAGCCTATTTATGTTGATTGTCAATTTTAGATATATCAAAAGAATTAATGTATGATTTTAATTATAAAGTAATGAGACCAAAATATGGTGATAAGAGTGAATTATGCTCTCTAGATACAGATTCATACATTTATGATATAAAACAGAAGAATTTAAAAAGATATGAAGACAATGTTAGATAAATTTGATACAAGCGGTTATCCAAAGGACAATATTTATAACATGCCTCAAATAAATAAGAAAGTTTTTGGTAAGATGAAAGAAGAATTGTAATGGCAAAATAATGAAAGAATTTGTTGGTTTACAAGCAAAAATGTATGGTTACAAGGTTGGGAAAAAGAAAATAAAAGATCAAAAGCTGTAAATAAATGTGTAGTTAATAAGAGAATAACATTTGAGGACTATAACTGTTTGTTTAAAGGAAGAATACGATATAGAACAATGAATTTAATAAGCAGTGAAAATCATTAAATATATACAGTAGAATTTAATAAAATAGCATTACATTATTTTGATGACAAAAGGATTATACAAGAAAATAAAATAGATACATTACCATACGAATATTTAAATGAATAATTTTTAATTGACTTTTATATATATTATATTCTATAATATTTTTTATAGATTTTATAGATTCAAAATATGTAATATTTTAAACAGCTTTAGTTTCCAAAACAATACCAATACCAGAACCATTAAAATCAATTAGTTTACCATTTTCATTACTAATTTCCAAAACAATATGATTAAAACATTGATTGTTAATTTTATAAAAATGGTGGATATGAAGGTTTCTAAATAATATAATCTCCAAAACCAAACATTGTTATCAGTGGAAATCTAACAATTACATCAGATTTTAAATGATTAGATTCATCATATTTCATAAACATTACATATGGCAAGTTACAGTGGACATTTATTGTTATACATTGATCAAAATTAAGTAATTTATTACCTAGAACAGTCTTTTCTTTCTCAATAATCATATTTCTTTAGAAACCGTCATATTGGATTAATGATCAACAAATTAAGCATTAAACTTACCTTTAACTAATATTCTATTTTTCACATTATGTGATGTTAGTTCAGTGTTATTTATTGAAAATGGTTCAATTGAGTTTATAGTTTCATTTAATGAGTCAATATTGTATTGCACCCAGGAATATTTATAACTTCATTGTTATCAATCAATGTAATGATATTGTTGTAAATATTAGAAGCTACAAATTTAGTATGAAAATTATCAAAGCAAACAATTTATCTTGATGGATGATATTTATAATGAAGTTTTTCTTTAGAATGAATATATTATTTATTAATTTGAATACTTTACTATCCATTTATTAAAACCAAATATTGTTATATATGAAAAAAGTTTATTTCAAAAAATTTAAAGAATGGTGAAATTTTGCCTGACAATATAAGGATAATTATTGTAGGTCTTAGTAACTGTGCAAAACTAACTTGATGATTAATTCTTATTTGTAAGCCAGAATGGCAAAATTTTTAAAATTGGATGTTTGTACAAAAAGTTTAAATCAACCAAAATATATTAAGTTACAAGATGATTCTCATGGCATATCCAAAAATTTTAATGAATAAATGGCATACTTTTTAGCAGCAATGATGAAATGACTCCCTTAGACCAATGAGAAACCAATTCCCTGGTTAGCTTTGTTAATGTTGTTTTAGAGAGTCAATATGTTATCCACTGGTACTCTATTATAGGAAGACATAAAAATGTTGGTGTATTTTATTTGGCACAGACTTATTCAAAAGTACCTAAACAATTAGTAAGGAATAATGCAAATTTTTTTATGTATATTTAGATAAGATGAAACAAATTTGAAACACATTAATAACAATTTTGTAGGAGGAATTATGCCCTACAAAATTTTAGAGAGATATTTTCAAAGTGTTGGAATGAAGACTATGGTTTTATCACTATAGATATGAGTAGAAAAATGAAGGAGGGTAACTATAGGAAATAATTAAAAGACTTAATAAAATAGCTTTGTCTCAATAAGAAGTGTAACTGAAAGTTGCACTAACTGTGCGAGAATTCTTTTATCTTCGGCAAACATGCTGTAATATAGCTGCAAGAGAATAACACTTTCCTTAGTGTACTGGAATCTAGTTGCAACAGTAGAAAGCTTGCCTTACTTTGCTGGTATCTACATACAACAGGAAAATGTTGAATGCTTACAGAGGGAATAAAATATATATGGTCTCATGTGTCGAACTTGGTAATGTAGCAAGCTGCTCTCGAGCTGCAAATGGCATCACTTGTCGACCTTGGGCGAGGTTGGCGCATTTGGCAAGTCACTTGCCACAAGAGGCTTCCTATGTTCATTGCTCTGAGCATTTTGACACTTTAGGTCTGCATCAAGGCATCCAACTTAAAACTCATGTGCCGTGGGTTTAAACCCTGGCTCATGGAAGTAATTTAATGGTGTAAAGGCACCCACACTCCTAATTATAACCCAAGTCGTTCAAGATTAGAGCTAAAAAAAACCTTGCTCGTGCTTATATATAAATATACAAGCAATATATACAATTAATTGATACAAATTCGAGCTCCAGAAATTAATACTCTCTATCCTACACTTGTAACGTAACAAATGTATAAGCTGGAGTGTTCCCATATAATGTAACGTGCCAACATCATATGGGAAGAGTATTACAAGAAAATTTTTAAAAAAATATTAAAAAACATATTTAAATAACCCTATCGCCTCTTCACTAAAAACATTTTTAAAAACAGGTCTACTAAATTGAGAGGTAATTGGGTTTCTGCAATTGGAATTTTGCAGGTGCTAATTAAGGCTGGAAAAATATCAATTTAGTTACTGGCATGATAGAAATATCTATAAACCCAAAAAAATAAACAGGTTACTGGCAAGGTGTAAAAGCACGTAAACTTGGTAGTTACTATCATGGTGTAACAGCCCATAAATATTTTGTAATTTTTCAAAATAAATCCCACCAAAGGTGTAATGTCGTTGAACAAACAATGAATGAAAAATGAATGTAAAATGAATGGATGTTGAATGTATGTTATAAATATTAAATGAGCACCAAACACACATTTTTTATATTGTGTTTGAAGTAATTAATTATGTAAAAATATTTTATTTGAAAAAATATTGAAATTCACAAAACTTATATTTTATTAATCCAAGAGTTATGAGCATTATCAAAACATAACCATTCTACATAAATTTTATCGCCTTTTATTTTTAAGGCATTTTCAACCAAGTATTAATTTGGATAGTTAGTTTTCATAATTCCATATTCATAAAACTGTCTTTATTTCTTCTCTGTTGGCATCTTTCAGTTTTTAAGTTCGCATATCATAATTTAAAACCTCGAAAATAGTAAATAAATCTGTTTTCCAATTAGCTGTATAAATATTCGTTTATTTTTGCTCACATGGACAATATTGACAACTCTATATTTCAGTTTAGTAAACACATTCACAACCTCTTGTTGTATTTTTTTTTTTTATTAACTTCAATTGGTGTCATACCAATGGTTGTACACTTTGTACTGTTGTATTCTTTCACTAAATCATCTAAAATATTTACCCATTTAAAATTGCATTTTAAAGCAGATTTCTTCCACATTTTTGCTACATTTTTGCATAAGTTCATTAAATATTTTAATATAAAATTCTAAGCCAGCATTATTTTGTACATTATGTGGTTTTCTTTTCAACAGTATACATTCTAAAGCATTTGCTACATTCTTGGGTGTTTTATTTTTAACTGGTATAGCAAATGCATATTTTTAAAAATATCAAAACTCTCATATTTGTATCCATTATTTATATGCGATATTCATTTCAAAGTACCAGTATTCATCTCTACAAAATCAATTTGCCATAAAATATCAATACCATACGGAATTACTTTCTCCTTGGAAAATTTCTTCTTTGCTGGTTCATATGATTAATTAATTATTCCTTCTCTTACATTAAGCAATTTTTTAAATATTGATTTATTAGAATTACTTACTGAACATTTACTTTTCTGAACTAATCATGCATTTTTAGTATTTTCATTTTTTATACTATTAAATTTAGTGACTTTGCACTTCAAACCCCAAGTATTCTCCATTTAATAGTAAAAAAATATATTTAATCTTTAAATTTTACAAGTATCCCTATTGTAGTCATCAAACCATCATCATAACTAAATATTTCATTTTTTTCTGACTTTAAAAGATAAAATACCACCAATGTTAACACCAAAAGGCTGACTGTAATACATTAATTTTAGTATCGTAAATAACAGTTAGTACATCTACAGGTAAATTGACATTAGCAACAACCATTTTATAAAGAGTACAATCCATGAAAAAGGAAAGAAATTTTTATTATTATCTAAGGTAAAAATATTATTCTTTTTACTCAACTTGGAAGGTAAATAAAATATGTGAGATTTTTCTTCCTTACATTTTTCAATTTTCGATTTAACAAGTGTTTCACAATAATTCAAAACTGATTGGTTCAAATTTCTGTAATTTATCAGGTATTTTTTAAATCGAAATATATTTTTTGGCCGTATCTGTTCCATCCATAAGATCGCCCATATTATTAATTCTACGATTTTGAAGAGGAACATAATCTGTTGTATAAACAAAAACCTTAACTAATTTGATCTTGTAAAGCCGAAAGAATAATACTGTATTTTGAATCTATATATTTTTAATTCATTAACATTAGTGTTCTAACTTTTATTTAAAGATTTTATTAATGATTTCCCAAATATAGCCATCATTTAATAACAATGAAATTATATCATGATAATTAAATCCACTTCAGATAAGGTGTAGTACAGTTAAACAAAGATGTCCACATATAACTGAAATAAAATTCCGAATACTCTTATCATTGTAATAAACATTTCTCTTTTTTGAGTAATTAGTTAAATTAGTAAGAGTATTACCTCCAAAAGAAACAAAATAGAAAACATCATTATTTTCTTAAAAATAACATACCCAATGAGTTCCAGGATTTGATGAAATGTCGAAATTAACCACAGCAGATTCATATTGTGCATAATTTTCGTAATTAATCAATCATATAAACATTTCTGAAATTCCTAATGTTTAGTATGTTAACATATTTTTTAATTTCAAAATTATATAATGGTGATATAGTCAATTATTTTTGGTCTACCCCTTTTTGCATCCAAAACCACTTCCTGGTTTATTTTATGTTGCTAGGTTATGTCTCTGTTGTTCTTCTAATTCTTTTTTATTGTTTCTAGTTTGTTCAATAGAATTGTAAATTGAGCTAGCTCCACCAGCTAAAGCACCAAGTGCAGTTAAAACTTAAATTAAATATGGTAAAAACCCCCATGATGTAAATCACTCCCAGATGTTTCTTTTGATTTTTTTATTATTATTAGAAGTGGTAAAGTTAATTTAATACCTTTTACTTCTTTCAATTTTTTATTTTTTCTCTCAAATTGATCTTTTGTTAAAAGTTTACCAAAAGTTATATTTGTTATCTTCATTTATAAGTAAAAATATATATTATAAATAATACATTTTAATACCCACCCTAATTTTCTATTTTTAAACATAGTTGAAGCAACAGCTGCAGAAGCAATTATTTCACCGATTGGAGTATCTTTATCTAACATAATCTCCTTGGCTTCTTTTTGTAAAATTATCAGGCTGTCTAGATTCTAAATCTTTATGGTCTCTGTAAGCAATGACATGTTGTTTGCAGGCTTCATCTAATTTTTTTATTTCTCTATTACCTCTTTCTAACCCTTCATATATCTTTATAAATGGTCCACAATAATTATAACCTGGCAAATTCATTTCAGGCAAATTTAAATAGTTTATCACAATTTATTTTACCTTTTTCATGATGTTCAGAATTCCAAAATTAATGTGGAATTACATTAAAAAATATTATAGCCTAAGGAATTCATTTAGGATTACTAACAACAAAATCAGAAAATTTATTGTTTAGCATATTCATTACATACACTTTTTCATTGTAAAAATGGCTGTTTCCAGCATTTTCTTCATCATGAATAAATATTAATCTGTCAATTAAATTTCTAACATTATCCATCCAAACATATTCTTTTGGCAAATTGTTGTATTTTTTTATACCTACGTCAGATCTAGGAGTTCTTGGAGAAATTATTTTTCCTGGTGTGTTTGGTGCTGTTCTTGAATGTGATTCTTCTATATAGTTATTATAAATTGGTTTAATTATATTATTGTATTTCCAACTTCTATTCGAGTTCATTTTCTTTTTGGATTGTATTCTTGGAATGCAGCATTGGTATCTAAAGCAATTTTCGTGTAATTTTCATAGTCATTATCAGTGAAATTATCTTCAAGATCTTATTTTTCTTTTGTTAACAAATTAGAAAGTCCGTCGTTTAATTCATATTCTTAATTTTTAACAGATATTTTATCATTGTCTATCTTTACTTGCGTTTTACCTATGTTAAAATTTTGTCCTGCACGTAATCCAGATTGAGTATGAATAACGTTTTTTTAATTTTTTTTCCCCCCGAGTTTTACAGTAGAATCAGATACTGCACGTGGTAAATTTTTCAATGGTACAACTCCCATTTGCTCTTCCAAATTAAGAGATTTCTATTCTGAAAATAATCCTCTTTCAAAACATGTTTCTTCTGGTGTTGGTGGATAATAGAGATTTTTTTGCTGCAGCTGGAACAAGCGTTGTTATTGAATTTTCATTTTCTTCACTTACTTGTTCTACTTTTTTACCAATATTTCGTAATTCGTGAATTAATGGTAGATCTTTCGGCTTTTTTTTTCATAATCTGCTTCATGATTCTTTTTTAATTTTTGTATTTCTCAATGAGTAATTTAACTCAAGAAACTGCATTGGGAAATCTTTTATTTATATATTAATTCTTTTTTTTTAACTTATAAATGAGTTACAAAATTATCGAGAGTTTAGAAAGGCATACGTTTACTCCAACTGATCAAACTGTAGGGAATTTTATTGTTGACAATAATAGAATTGAATTTTGAAATTCCGATATGAGGCGGATTTACTTTCCCAAATAATGTTTATGTTTTTGACCAATATAGGTAACTAAAGAGAGATAAAGAAGGAGATTAGGCGAAATATGCAAAATTAGACTGGTGTTTGTGCTAATTTTTTCCTTTACAGTTTTCTAAAGTAGAAATCTCCAAACATGGCCATATTATTGAGGCTGTTGATAATCCAGGTATAACTGCAACAATTATGAATAATTCGTTAAGATCCCCAAGTGAACAAAGTTATTTAAATTTTTTCTGTCATTGATAATAAACATCGAGTAAAATATGTTCATAGTGACAAAATAAATGAAATGACCTATCCACTGAGATATCTGTTTAGCTTTATTTGCAATAACAATTAAATTTATTGGAAAGGCGGTTATAAAATTAATTTTATTCGAAATTCGTCTGATAACGATTGTTTGTATGTTTATGAAACTAAGGCCGCATATGGTGCAGTTCGAAAAAGTTATGCTGATCCAGGTAAAAATAGTTATTCAAAAATTAGAAATTATGTGGCCTATTGTTGAATATGAATCAAACATATCAATTGCAATCAAAGAAAAATATACAAACATCGTAAAATGCCTATTAGTTTTAATTATTGACAATTTTTAGAAAAAGAAGTTCCTGCTGGAACAACTGTTTTTAATTTTGATATAAGAGATCAGTTTAATAATTTGCAAATTTGATATGCCTCGTTTTGTAATTGTGGGCTTTCAAGCTAATATAAAGAATCGCGTTGAACAGTAAGTCCATGCTTCTATGTTTGATCACTGTGATTTAAGAAATATTTATGTTAAGAATGGAAGAAATGAGATTTTTCCTAGAGAAAATAGGAATCTAGATATTGAAAATGGCCTTTGTGACCCAATATTTCTTGCGTATAATGATTTTATAAATTCAAAATCAAAACTAGATACTCTATATAGAAATAATGAACTTTATCATAAAACAACTGTAAACACCTCAAGGTGATATCAATTATTATTCTTCTTTGGGCGAAGACCATTTTTGTTATTGATTGTTTATATAGAAAAACAACTGTGGTTAAAGAAAAACCAAACATAAAAATTAGTGTGGATTTTGATAAAGCTATTGAAGCAAGAACTATTTGTTATGTTGTTCTAATTAGCCAAAGGAATTTAACTTATGATTATTTGAACGAAAGGATTACGGAAGATACATTAATTATTTATTTTATTAAATGGAGAAAGTAAACGATTTTACAGAATCAGCAATATGCTTCGATAGTTTAATACAAATTTGTAAATGTATTGTTAAGTTGTTTAATAGGATAAAAAATAATTTTGTAAAACCCGAATGAGATTTTTCTCCTAGTGCCAATTTTATTTCTATCATTTTTATTTGGATTACTTTATCGTGCAGGGGACAATTTTATTTGTATCATTTTTATGTGTGCAGGATTTGTGTGTCATTTTTATTTGTACAGGATTTTGTGTCATTTTTATTTGTACAATCTACTTTTCTTCTTAATAATTTTTTCTTTAAAAATAAAAATTAGAATACCTATGTTACCTTGTAGTTTGACTAAAATTTGAAAAGGTGGCGGTGTTTCAAATACACATTCCTATAGATTAGGTAATGCATCTGATGAGTTAAGAGAATTAGATTTCAAATTTAATTTAAATTTACAAAACTTACAATTATTACTTTTAGAAATCATTGACGATAAATATGAACTTCGAGAAATGGGTGAAAATCTAGAGCATATAGAAGAATTTTTTTTTAAAGTTAGTAGAACTTTGAATATAAATTATAATGAATAGTAAATATTATAACTAATTTGATTCTTAGCCTAATTTGCCTATGTTTAGCTTTAATTTGCATGATTTAGATTGCTCGCTTGTAAAATTAGCATTAGAAAACGTGAAAAAGTTGCTTCAAATCGAGAAAGCTGCTTGTTTTTATCTTAAATTTTGCTGTTTTTTTTTTTAATTAACACCAATCCTGCACGGCCATTTGTAAAAAAAATTTAAAATTTTTCTTGTTTTTAATTTAAAATTACATGATTTTTGACTTAAATTTGCTTTATTTTGGAGATCAAAATTTGAGGCTTTTAGAAACAAGAAAACGTTTCTTGAAAACTATACAGTTACTTGATTTTAGCTTTAATTTGCTCGATTTTGAAGGTTTTTTTCGTCGAATTTACATTTTTGAGTTTTTAATTTATTTTCTTGTACTTTCTTTAGAAATAACAAAAACTAATTGTGGTAGTTTTTTTTTTCCTATACTTTTAGCTGAAATTGTCGATTCTAATTGGGCTGTGCTGGCTCTCTCATTTACCATCTACTGGCGTTGATATGTAAATACACTGCTCTGCTACTCTCGACCTTTACTGAATGGCAAAACATAGAGTGAGTGTAATGTAGCCGGAGGCAGCGGCACGTGTAACGTGTATAGAGGATGACGTGCGAACCCTGGCTGCACTGTCACGAGTGTTGTCAGAATTGGATGCGAGAGTAATGTGCATGTTGAAAATAAACAATTATGACACTTTTAACACCTTGATGCCTCGAACACAGCGTGAAGACTGGAACCCAGACTCAACATACTGACGCATACGGCAGTCTGAGGAGTTTAGTTAACCCGGCCCCGTCCAGACTGCGGGTAGGCACACGCACGCACACACACACACTTATAATCTTACCAACTGGAGCGACGTGTAAAATTTATACTCTCAGGAATACTGCAGTCGTGTGGCAATATATATCAACAATTTACTTTGGGTAATTAGTTTCCGTC
The DNA here is from genome assembly GCA_029891345.1 of Dryococelus australis. Taxonomy (NCBI): domain Eukaryota; kingdom Metazoa; phylum Arthropoda; class Insecta; order Phasmatodea; family Phasmatidae; genus Dryococelus; species Dryococelus australis. Next base: position 117,506,713 of record CM057000.1, on the reverse strand, counting down.
GTGACATAAGTGCCCTCGTGGTGGTTGACAATTTTATATTCTAAATGTTCAAATTCCGCCGAAACTTTGATAGTTGTTCAAAGATATTTATTTCAAGTAAAAACTTGTGCCAAAAAAACTAGCGATATGCTTGGGATTCAGCTCAGAGTTGCTCGTAGTAGACGTTGGTAAAAAAAGTCGTTAGCGTGATGAAACAACGTGGGGGTGTGTGAAACGTTCGAAATTCCGTACTGACTGTATTAAGTGGAAAACAGGATTTTGAAGTCTCTTAGAGCTACTAGATTGCCGAAAATGGTTGAACCGCGAAGGTTCCCGACGTTCACATCCAGCGACGAGGCAATCCTTCCGGATGCGCAGGAGCCCTGGATGACGTCTTCCCTAGGCAAGCGCACGGGCTTAAGGTGCACGCGTACAGTTCTTACAGGCTCCTAACCAAACTCGCACGAGTTCTAACCAACCTCTCTGAATCTACGCGCGCGGAGACCGTATAGTCATGCTTCTTTCATTGAACACTTCGCATTTTCGTCTACTAAAGACGGCACTCGTCTTTTCCTTATAAGAAATATATAATCAGCTCCTGGTGCGCAGCCCACCCGGGGCTGGCTGCCTGACGTCATGTAACAGGACGTCTGTCTTCTTCTTCCTCAAAATCTGAATTTAAGACAATTCCTTTGAAACTAGCCAATCACAAGTCGCAAAATGCCAAATCATTCCTACTGCAACTTAGAAACTTCCCCAACGACCAAAACACATTAAATATGTGGCCTTTTAAATAAACGTACTCGCATGCAAAAATTGAAAGACGTAAATAAACGGGGTCGCGATGGCTGAGCTGTTAGCCTGCTCGCCTCCCGTCAAGGCGATCTGGGTTCAATCCCCTCCGGATTTTCGCATGTGGGAATCGTGCCGGACGATGCCGTTGGTGGGCGGGCTTTCCCGGCGCTGCTCCATACTCACCTCTATCACCCTCATCGGCTCCGAACCTCAATGTTAAGAGCTGCCTAAATCACTTCGCCTATAAATAGGTGGCCAAATTAAAAATTCAGTTAAAAAATAGTGTATCAAAACAAAACAAAAATATCTTGCTATTAAGGTCAATCATATAAAACAAACAGTGAGCCCGTTAAACATAAAAATAATATATTAAATAAATATTCATCTTAAAGGCAGAAAAAGCGTGCGTTGGCGCTTATAGGAAATTTGAGGCCATAGGCTTCTCCTAATGGCAGTTCAGGTGATTGCTGTGATCGACGATGTAATATACTTGCTGTCGAATATAACACAAATAAGAATTTACAAGACGTCAGACACAAATGCAATTATTTGTTGTAATACAAAAGAACACATAATTTTCGGCTGAAAACTTTTTGAAAGTAACTGAGGAAATTATTTAAAAAATATATACCTAAAGAGATAAATAAAACAAAAATATTTCAAAATATCAATTAGGACTCTTATATGAACAAACACCGTGATGACAGTTACGAAAGTAAATTGGAACATATAGAAAAATACTACAGTATGTTGTAGTTATAAATAATATGTTTTGACATTACAGTGTCAATGAACAACAATCCCGGCGACATCTGGGAAACAATAATTTCCAATTCTGAAACGTAAATTTTTATGGTTTCACAATTTACAGCACTGAAATATACAAAAAATTTAGCAGTACTACAAAACATAACAATAACTACACAAATTATAAGTTATATTCTACACCTTCATGTAACGACGGGGAAAGATAAACAAATGTTAGCTTAAAATATAATTTATTTACAGGTAGCGGTTGTATAAAGATTACTGTATAAAGTTACTGGTTATACTAAAATCCCATAGGCATGAATATACATTCCTACGAAATCTGCATACAGTAATTACACAAACAACATAATATAAACTGAGAAAGGAGGCTATATTGTTTAAAAACAACCAATTTCTACGAGTCTCTATATTAAGCTATGTGGCTCTATGGCAGTACGCTGGCTCGTGTTCTAATGGACCCGGGTTCGATTCCGGTACGGCTATCGTGCTTTCGGATATTGAAGGTTATCTGACGTTACTCAGGGAGAATATTGAAAAGCCGTAGACGCTTTATTTCTCGTCCGTACTTGTCCGATAAATTTTCTCATTTTTCAGTGACCTCGTGCATAAGTAATTTAACCCTGCCTGTCTAATTGGCTTTATAGATATAAACTGTTACGCGTTGTAGCTCGCAACCACAGAGAGCTCCCGTTAGGCATGGTCCGGCTCTGACCCACCTCTACCTCCCCTCCTCTCCCACTGAAGGTAGCGGTCGCTACCTTGTCTCCGCCCCTCCTTCAGCCCCCCCCCCCCCTACATCGCGCGGCTACCATTGGAGTAATCGACAGCGGCGAAACCTAGCTGGCTTCACCTCCCCCCTACTGTAGAAACCGACGGATCTGAATTAGGTGCAGTAATATTCTGGGAATTAGGGTCTCGGCGCAATGAGAGATTCAGTGAAATTCCTCGTTGGTAATGCAGCGGTCCGACGGTCAGGCGTCTGGCGGAGGACATCTGGTCGAGTGCGGGAACGAATTGAGGTGCAGCGGGGGACGGACTACGAAAGGAAATTTCGAAACGTCGGCGGATGAGTTTTTCGTGGTTTGAATGGACGTGGGAGCGTGAAGCCCGACGATGTTATTTTAAATATTGGAACTCTCAAATATGGACACATAATCTATAAAATAATTGATTTCATTGAGGTAATTATAAATTGTATTAATTGATGCCATTAAATTGTACTAACTGAAATCATTAAATTGTAAACAATAAGTGATATAAATTTACTGTGAGATGTTGAGTGGAGAGAATTTTGTTTGTAGTTGTAAATAAAATTAGGAAATTATAATTAACACTTTTATTTAATCAAGACCTCCGTCCCTTAACGAACTTGGTTTAGCCCACTGACTTTTGAGAGAGAAATTGTAACGGAACATTGCTCACTCAAAATACTCCTTGCAGTGGTGATGTACATTATAGACTTTGTGTCGATGTGCAGATATATGCAGTTTGCCGTCATGATGCCTACGCAAGTATCACTTAAAAGTATAGTAATATCACTGAAGTACTATTACATGACAGGGACAAGAGTGTAGCCAGAAAATATTGCAAACTACAAGACGACGTTCCCCTCCCTTTTACCTCCCTGTCATTCTCAAGTTGCGGAGGGGAAGAAAGCTCTCAGCTGCGGGCGGGTAGTTTAGCACTGGCCATAACTCGTGCCACAGTATCCCCCCCCCCCCATGATCATACGCTCGCATTTGTGGAAGTGTTTATGCACGCACGAATGATAGGTACAAGATGGGGAATGTAAGCGGCAGTGGTTTGTGTTTAATAATGGCATCAACTAGTAAGAAAAGTGATAAAACTTTACTCAGTCAGTGCAGAGAAGTCATAAGGAATGTGATTAATTTTGTGATAAGGTTAAAGCATCCGGGAAAACGTATTCATCCGATACGTCATTCTAATAAACGTGCAGCAGTTGTAAGGTGTAAATCGGAACGAACTACAAGGAAAATTAAAAAAGGAAAACAAGCTGGTGTGAGTGGTGAACTTCTTAGACCTGGGAAAAACAAGGTTAAATTTTTTAAAAAAGAACTGTTTAGATTATTTTGACCTTGGTGTATTCCGGCGCACCGTACATTTGTTTCATATGGTTAAAAGTAAAGCCCCTACGATAAAGAAATTGCTAACGATTTTTAAACAAGAGATAGATTTTCCTGGAAAAAGGGAGATTTTGAGGCAAATCCTTTAAAAAAAAAAAAAACTGGTTTTGCTTCACATAGTTGAAATACAAAATAAAAGCTTTAATGAAAATAAATGACATCGTCGCCTGGAAAAATGGATATTTATGACGAAAGAGACAATGAGCAAGCAAAAAGACAGTAAATGTTTTTTTTCTATTTATGTGTATAGGTGTGTGCACGCGTGTGTGTGTGTGTATATATATATATATATACACACACACATCAATTATTCATGTATCGACAATAAACGTCCGCAGTGTGCGCGATACTGTTGCGTAGATTCAAGCAGGCTTGTGTAGATACTGTTGCGTAGATTCAAGCAGGCTTGTGTAGATACTGTTGCGTAGATTCAAGCAGGCTTGTGTACGCGCTGCAGTTACAGAGGGTGTGGTTTTTTTTCCCTTACCCCCAAGGCCACCCCTCACTACCTGGAGCTAGCGCTGTTGCCATTCCAATCGCCTGCTGCACACTTGTCGCAGTCGAATAGTACAGAAGTGATCTACTGTTGACTCTTTGAATGGAATTATGGAGTATAATAACTAGATATTTTATGTGTTACAAAACGTGTTGTGACAATTTTTTTTTTTTTAATTCCAAGCAAAATGACGCAGCCTCGAAAACAACTCTCGCGTGACTTATGTTTAAGATCAAATGTTTCGCCTTAATTAACTCAGAAACTATCGGTTTAAGTCTCGAAGAAAAATCGTTATAATGAAACACCACCAGTATAGTGCGGCCGCACGATATAAAACATGTTCCGCTGTTCTAGATAGAGCAATTTTAAACCAACGCACGAAGTTGCAGAAATGCTTGGAGACGCTGTGCTTGTGTAGGGTGTGATAAAAATGCCACAATTTTTTTTTTTGTAACGGTCGTAAGGTTGATCGCAAACCTGAATTGCTTCTGTGTATTTAACAAACATCCGTAACGTTAACTACCCAATACTTCAATATAGTATTGTATGCGATGAAAGACTGGTAAAAATTATCTTCATAATACTGCAATTTTTTTGCAATGACTGTCCTGCAATGCTTAGCGGATCTGGTATAAATGGAAATATTTCCTTTACATTAAAGTTCATATTTTTACTCCACGCGAGTAAATTTTTTTCATAAATTTGCAAAAGTATTTGTAAAGTGAATAGCAGCTTTAATGTCATAACGTTTGCATACTTAAAATAACTTTATGCCAGGATTCTGTATGTGAAATTTATAGTTCAAAAACATGTATGCAGATATATGACAACAAACATAAAAAGAAAAATAATTAAAGTTAAAGATATAAGCAAGTTCACCTTCATTGGCAGGTGAGGTCAACCAAGTAAAGAACTTCGTAAAGAATAAAACATTCGCTTAATAATAGGCCATTTGAATTGGGCCCGCTTAAAAAAAGGTGTAGCAACAAATGTGACATATTTGTTATTGAAATTTGACAAGACAGAACTAAAAGCAAATATTTCGGTTTTACGACTTAAAGGAATGACATGTAGCAAATAAGTTAATATATCAGACCTTTCGAACGTGAACATCAGACAGTGGTCTATCTCGAGAAACAAATTAACTGTAAGATCTTGCGTTATTTATGTAGTACCTTGCACATTCTCAAAACATTCGTATTGTCAAAACACAAATTAACAGCCTGCATAATCGAAAACACACCAGTGATTTCTCTTTCATCCAAACCATGACTCCTTTTATGTTTGAATGTATTTGCAACACATCAACAAAAGTAACGATTACCAAATTATTAAAAGTACTTGTGGCCATTATTTAGTCATGCGGAAAGAACCAAAAGCAAAATTGCCGCTGTAGCACTTTTGGAGAGAAATTTTAACTTTCGTTGAAGAACGCTGAAACTGTTTTCGTATGATAACACCTAAAAAAAATACTTGTGTAATGCCGCCGGCTCTACCCTCATCTTGTTCTAGAGGAATGCGAGCACAGGTTCCACATACAGCGAAATGCCCGCACAGGTATACCACGTGTGTTTTCCTTTGAAGAAGGCACACTCTACAATCCTCGGCAGCAGCGATGTCATCAGCCTGTGTTCTAGGCGGACGTTGAGGAGTCCCCCTTGCTTGTCTGGCTGCCAGTGGTGCTTGAAGACCCTCTTCTTCCGGATATTCTTCCAGTTCCATCTCTACAGCTAGTTCCTCAGCAATAGCATTTTGTCTTACAAAGACGTTAGATAGGGAGTGTAATGTATGGCTTGCACGTCTGAGAAATTCAACGAGACTCTATTCCCTTCTCACCAACATCCCCATACATCGCCTGATTGTTTCAGTGTTTTTTAGTCCTCTGGCAACGTCTCCTAGCCTGGTTACCACCCAGTAATGCACGGTATTCCCGTTTGAAAGACGTAATTAATTGAAACAAGAAAACTACAAAATGCCTTATATTTGTGTGAGGTGCCAGTATACCTACTATTTTGGAGTTGAATGAGGACTCCAAGGTGTTGTTTGTGCGTCTGGGTAAGTTGAAAACACTGAATGTCTGAGGTGTGACAGTCCTCGTCCAAAATCGTTCCACTTAATTTAAGAGAGCTGCATTTGCTGGACAATGCCTTTTTCTCCCACAAACTCTGTGATTGCCGCCACGCCGCCTTGCATGTTAACAGAAGACACGGCAGCATCGTAGGGCTGGCCTCTTTCTGGCGGGAGCTGTGGAACGGTCATTATAATTTTTATTGCTGTAGCAATGCCCCGATTTTGACGGCAAGCTGCCGTCAACCCATCCCTCATCACTGCTCGCCAAACAGCCTGTAAAAAAATATTTTTTGATTAGTGGACGCGCGTCTCTCTCGTTTGCCTGTCTGTCTGTATACAGATACACGTGTTTGTATACATTTACACATACATACAAAACAAACACGCTAGTGACAGTTTCGCCGACAATGTATGAAGTGGCATACATTTGAATTCACGTAGTAAGTAGTTTTTTTATCAATAAGTTTTATATACTAGAAATATTACCAAACCAACGCCATATACTGAGCAAGTTTTTGCTTGAAGACCTACGATGATGGCTTTGTTGGAGAGTGCGGCTCACTATGCAACTGGAATGAACCCCGTTTACTTCAAGGATAATTTTGTTACAGTTGTGACGAAAAAAAAAAATGTAAAAGTAGAAAACGTCACTATGTTACCGTATACCAAACAAGTCATAATTTATTACGTGTACTTCAGTAATTTGTTAGGTAATCTGACAGTGAAAAATACCTAAATGTACGAAGCATTTTAAATTAATAATGTTGACATATAAAACTGGAGATCGTGACGAATGGCTGCCACCACCATGAGTATTTTTGGCCATACTTGAGTATACAGGCTGAGATCGTCTGGTGTACCGTTACTTCGTGTCCTAGTGACTTCGGCAGACGTTCCAGGGTGATGAGCAGTACCAGATTAACGTAAGGGCGTCCCAGGCTAACGCCGGAAGTGTCGCCTTAAAGGGAGCCTTATAAATACCATCTCGAAAAACCCTTATTACATGTATTGGTAGAAACATCAAAATAATATTTTCTCTCAAAATCCATTCTTTGGGGTCACTTTTCTTTATTCCTCTAACCGTATAATAAGAGTATTATAGTTTATAATTTATGGTTGTGGGATAGGCAATTATGACTGAAAATGTTTTAACCAACTTATATAAATATTATAATTAAAAATGTAAGATTAACAACAGGTACACAGGATCCGCAGTCCCAATGTTTTCATACTAAGTATAATATTTTAACAATAAAAGAAAAATGTTGTGGCCGCCAGAAAATATTTTGTTCGTATGGCGAACACAAACCTATTTGATTGACATCACAAAACTATTACCTTCACTACAAAATTACTTTGTGTACACGACAAAAATATTTCGCAGGGTGAACTTTCTGTTTCGGGGGTGCGTGCGTGTGTATGTATGTATGTATGTATATGTGTGTGTATATATATGTGTGTGTGTGTATGTGTGTGAGGGAGGCTTCACTCCTAAGTAAAAGGTAAGATAGTAATTGGGGCGGGCATTTGTATTCACTCCACAAGTAGGTATTAAGATAATCTTGACCAGCAGACGAAATGTTTACTTGTCGCGTGTCTATTGCTCTTGCCTATCGAATTTATGGACAACAATTCGTTATTTCCGGAGTACAAGAGCATACTTTAACTCTTCATTTTTACAGTACGGCATCATTTCGTTTTATCCATGTAATAGCGAACGTGGAAAAACGTCTATTTTTGTTACTTCACTTGCACGCAAAAATATGCTCGGTTTTGAAATAATTACAAATTTTTCTGAATTCCAAAAAAAGGAATTCGGGGTGAACTTTAGATAGAATAATGGGGACACAATTAGCAATAAATAAGTGTAATCCATTAAAAGGATCATCATATATTGAACTACCTGATTTTATAAAGATTAAGAAAGCATACATAAATGTTTTAAAAAAATTATAAAAAATGCTTTCTTTGGGCAATAAAATCTGCACCTGTTTCCAGCAAACAGCCATTCAGATAGAGTCACCAAATATAAAAATGTTGGGCTTAATATTGATAAAGTAATAGATAAATTTGAATATCCAATTAAAATTTATGATATACCAAAAATAGAAAATCTAATTGACATATCCATAAATGGATACTCTATTTTAGATGACGGTGAGAAATCCTCGACAGTTACCAGCTAAAAATTAATAATTTAGCGAAACTGTGGCAGTTCTATAAAGTTTGGGAAGCTGTTATTTAGGATATTTAGGATATGTCGTGCGGGACATCGCTTTCCAACATTTTTTATTTACACGCTGAATACTCATCTTACAATTATTTGAATCATCTTGGAAAAAGAAAACACAAGAATATGGCATGTTATACAGATAAAACCAATACTCCAAATGCCATCATTAGTTTAACCAGTCTAAACCTATAGTTAAATTCATTTGGAAATTTGAGAAGAGTATTTTGTGTTTTCAAAAAGCACCGTGGCTTTCGAAAAATTCGAAGTATGGAGGCAACGTTTACTAAATGCTCGAAATACAGGGAATATTTGGAGCGTTGGCTGGTTCGGAGAACTGATAGGTACGAAGGTGGCAGTTCCCCCACCACTTTCACACAAGCAAGCTACCTGGCTCTAAAACCGCAGGTAGCCTACCTAGGCACCGTGGTCCCTACCCACCACACCTCACCGCCCTGTTTTTATCCGCGAGCGCACTTAGTTCCACGACGAGCCACGCTGGCGCGGAGTGCGCCACTTCTCAGGAACTATTTGACAATTAATAGCTTCTCAGTCGTATTCCCGTTATAAATTTATTTGAGCTCGATGATCAAATATGTTATGAAATGCTCAAGGTTTTTTCCCCATATTACTGTAGCTTCGTTTCTTTGTAATCTTTTTCTATTACTTTGCAGCCACTACTTTTAGAAAATCGATAAATACTACGATTCAAGGCGTGTGGAAATATCGAATTTTTTAAGTATTCGAGACGAAATTTAAAAAAAAAAAATGCCTGAAGTACGGCAAAGAACATAGTTTCACAGTTTACAGAAACCTGGAATTCTTGAGAAAATATGTAGTCAATTCATGTTTAAGTTGGAAAAAATCGGCATAATATTTTTTATAAACCATTAAAAAATTAGTTTAAGAGCTGATAAATGCAATTTTTAACCTTCAACTATCAAGTTATTGTGAATTTAATCAAGCTAGTAAGCAGAAACATTGAATTATGAGAAAAATAATTAAGGAAACTACCCCCTTAAATAGGTATCAGTAGCAGCAATACAAAGGGTAGGGCTGCCACGAGTCGGTTTCCCCGAAGACCTGCATTCTTCTCTTCTGTGTTGCAATGCTTCTCGGGAATAAACTGTCCATTCATCAGGGAGAGGCAATTCCAATGACTGTATGTATACTGACGGTATTTTAAGAACCTTTCTGTTAAAGTCGCCGATTGACTGGTAAGATCCTTGACATTTCCGAATGTTTTTCGATTTTTTTTTTCCTGGTATGGTAATTACTAAAGAACATTACATGTGGAATATGTTAACATTCGGTTTCCTTTATAAGATGGCTGAGCTACAATGACAATAATAATTCACCTACACAGCCATGTATCGCATTATCAGAAACTATCTATGCGTCATTTTAACATGTTATAGACAGTGGCGGCTGCTGAGGTAGGGCTGCAGGGTGCAACCCTCCTAATAAAATCTCAGAACGTATACATCTACTTATCTGGTACTCAGTAAATAATACTGCGTACGAATACGGAGGTTTTTCGCAGCCAATGTTTTTGAGATGGACGAGACTCTTGTCACGAGAGAAATGTTTTTGGAAATGTTGAGTGGTGAGGCGACAGATTCTTCGCCCCGAAGTGGGTAGAGCTAGTAGAGAGAGATGACCGTAACATATGTCTAGGGGCGCTACGGGAGGGAGAGAAGACTTCAGGGGCTCGGCCTTTTTCAGCCAATCGCATGCTGTTAATCGGAGAAAGCTGGGCGCGCCCGTGCTCAAACAAAAAATGGTTTCCTGGAACTTGACAAAGCTACCAAAACTACATTTTTGTAAGCACACTTTCGAGGTCCACTCTTTTGCAGTTGTTAAACACATGTCTTAACAATGCTTGTATTCATTTCGAAAGTTTTTTATTTATAGATATCGTTCAAACTCGCTTGATCTTCAAATATAGTGTGTAATACTCTGAATAAGTTTGTTGCTAATTAATGATGAGCTATGAGCGTCGGTCAGAAGCAGGGTTGAATTGTTGTTAATGTCGTGTTGCGTAAACTTGTAAATAACTTTTTATCCACAAGTAGCATTTTAAACCCTTCTACAGCAAAGATCTTTAATTACAAGAATAAACTAGAGTTACATAATCTGGGACCAGCAAGGCCACAGTTAAATATAATTCAACAACAAAGCCAAAGTAGTAAATGGTTCGTATACGAGAATATTCGACGTAAGTACATACAATTTCGCGGACTGGCTATGCGGGTGTGAAGTTGGAATGTGTTGTTTTGTTTAATTTTTTTTTTTTTTTTTTTTTGCTAATGAAACCTAATGATCTTGCGTGGACTGTCAATGGGGTAAAAGATTTAAAACATTTGGGAGACAAAGTTAAATGATATAATCATGTTCGCAACATATAAAAAATGCCATACAATTTTCAATGCTTGGTAAGGTGAATATACATTGCCAGTTAGATAGCGCGTACAGGCTGACAAATGAATTTGTTTACAAATATATTAATTAAGATATGCCACTTTCATCCTCTAATTTAAATTTGACATGAATTTTGTATGTACTGTAGACTATGTAAATTAGTATTTGGTTTTGAAAATATTTGTTTTAGTATATTTAAGTTATCATAATTAATATGGTAGAATTGGTATTATTATGTTATCTCTCGTCGTCTCGTGTAATGTATCAAACGATGTAGGTACTGGTTGAAAGGCATATAACCTAAACAAACTTAAAACAAATACATACCTACGGTAGTTATTAGATATGAACCAGCGGCCACAGTATGTTGACCATTACAAATCGTGCGATGATACATTTTTCTTCAAACAACCACACTTATATTTTGTATTTAGCTACATAAGCTACACTTACTTAAGCCTGTTGTACGATATATATTTATCGCTGTGCATGGTTAAAAAATTATATTTTTAATGATATGAGTTAGGATCGCTACAACCCTCCTAGTTTCAAAAGTCACCAGCCGCCACTGGTTATAGAACAAAATGTATAACCTTTTCTAGAAATATTCAATTTTCAACGATTTTCTTGAACTGAATACGTAAAAGTTTTTCTTGGCTATAAACGTTTGACTAGAATACATTCTCTTAACAAATACTGAAACGTAATCTGTACATATTACAGCATTTTCTGAACATAACTAAAGAAAATATTTACTCAGCTGCTATTAGGAGAGGTTTTAAATATATTCAGTGAAAACTCAGAAGTTATTAAATAAGGAAATAAAGTAGCAACGTACGATTTATCTTCATTTGTACGAAAAGTGTACATATATATTTCGTTACATTGAAAAATATTAGGTTTGGATGGATTTTTTTTTAAATTTAAAAGTCTATTAATATAATTTTAGTTTTTGTTCAAATTTAAGCCTTTATAAGTTCTGAATGATTCAGAAAGCACGCTAATTTATACTTACAATCAGTCTCTTATTAATTTTTCTTTTTCGATGAAAGGATGAAATTCTAGCGAAATATTATTTAGCGATACAAAATGAATGCATTCATCTTGCTGGTAGTGTGCCTCACTCTGTCACACAGACAGCAACAATCCCCAACCCCGCCCCTGGATGAGGTTAGACGTGCTCAACATTAACCACCCATCTGAGCCATGCCCCGTCCACGATATTGTATGAGCTTATAAATAAATTACTAGTAAAATACACCAAACAGCGATAGAAGTTCATTTCAGTTATGCACCAAAGAATGTTTTCCAAGTTCAAACTTTCGGTGGCAACAAATTTAATTTTTAAAATTACAATCCATTAATTCACGTGACATTGCAAAAATCTCTCGCTAACACATTTAAAATACTGCATAAAAATACTTTTACACCAGTTCGGAAAGTTCGTTCTCACTCTACGTAATATTATGTACAAATACACTTTTACACTAGTTCCAAAAATGTATAATTACAAGCCACCGCAGAGAAGCCACCGAGTTCGCCCGCTGGCGAGTCCTAACCATGGCATTACGTGTCGCACTCCGATACGAAGAAATAGCCATATTATCATCACAGTACCTTGAAAGCAGCCCTACTCTGGGCCTGACGATGTGAAGGAAACAGTCCGACCATTCGGGCCATGACGCAATGCAGTTGTCGGGCCGCCACTTCCCGCGACGCCGTCGTGTCGTACTTCTCAGCTCTCGGAATTCTGCTCAGCTATTTTCGCCCCGCAGGCCCGGGGTCTTCATTTCCATCGGCACTACACTTAAATTTCGCCGCTCTTACGCGATACACTAACTCTCATATTAAGTTTACAGCGGCAACCATGACGGGGATGTACATATCCGACGAAGTTTTTGGCTAGCGGAACAGTCAAGGTTTTATCCCCGGCCAAAATTACTTCCACCATCCAGCCTGTCAATTTTACCAGGTCGATCGTCCAGTGGCACAGGGTGCAACTTCTAACACGTCCGCCGTTATCACAAAGTCAGGGTTCACCTCGACACGTTTTACACACCAAAGTCCAGTAATTGTTTCAGTGACTTCCATGGTTTAAAAAAATATAACTGGGGACATTTGGCGATCCACAACAGTCTCTAAATAGTGTTCAAAACTTCGGTACAAACTTTCATTAGCAGAAAATAATTAATTCCTCCCCAACTCCATGCCCTCGATTACGTTATACAACCTGTCTATGTTTCTAGTCAGTTTTGCACACATTTTCCAGGGAGGATTGCGTCTCACGCCAAATTAAACGCCAGCTTGTGTCTAGTCCAGCGTAGCCCCATTTCACACTGTTACTTTACATTCCATGTCTCGCTCCATCACGGGAATATTTCGTCGCAATCCGACAAGACACCGTCGCCTCACCATCGTATAGTACGGGCACAATCCAAATTTAAGTAAGACGACAGCCGTGGAAATACTGTTGCAGTCCGACGTTACGTACAAACGGTCCATTCTCTTTAACCCGACGCTGGATGGTAACATACATAATCGGTCCTTCGGTGCGACGTTTCCGGACGCGCGATCATAATTCAGTCCCGCAATATTACACTGCTATCGCACACAGCTGACTCTCTTAACCACCCGCCCAAGTCACACTTTACCAGCATACCGCTTACAACTCCTGCCCGCTGCACGCCCACGCCACCGACGAAGCCCCACCCCCACGACGTCACGCGGGACAGCCAGGGCGACATCCGGCAGCTGCTCTTTGCATTAAGGTGGCGGGATAAGGAACTACAAATACCATAATCAAATCACAGCCTATATCACAAAGGTTACCCAGCATTAACACTCATTGCAGTAAACCTGATACCGAGATCCTGAACGAAAAATGCACTTCAGCTTTACAGGTATTTACAAGTCTTAGTAAACTGTCGCTGTGGCTGAACTGCTTACCACACCTGTCACACAAATGTGATATACGACAGGGATTCGTGATGCAACTAAAGCACTCATGTTACCGTACTTTATGACGTAACACTGATGACGGCGTAGTGGTTCAGGCAAAGACTCGGGCAGGCCTGTTAGAGATGTAGGTACTGGAGCTAAAGAAGCAGGTAATGCCGGAAGAAGTTGATGACACTGCCATAGCTACCATTAGCTCTGGAGTGCCCGAAGACATCGCAGATGCAGAATAAGACTTAGACGCGAAGAGGCAGAAGCTGGTCGAAGTGATCCACCTTTCACGCTAGCCAGTGTCAAACTAAGCCTCTCAGCTGACCCCCCCCCCCCCCCCCCCACCCCTGGTTATAATTTACGAGTGTGCAAACCCTATGACGTCATACTGACTGTGAACCAATCATATTACACCATTAATACATTGTTGGGGACAACGACCAGCCAATCACTGAATTGCCACATGATTGGAGCTGGCCAATCACGTGCAGGCACTGAGACATCACATGCTGGAGTCAGTCTGCTGGAGTCAGTCTTGTGTGGAGAAAATGGAAAAAATGGAGCAACTTAAGCAAATGCAGCAGGTGAGGTGAATATTTTATTTAATAATTTCGCTTTAAAAAGTGCATATTTAGGTCCCTCGGTATATTTCGTTGCTTCTGGGTAAACTGTATTTGCACTTTGCACTAAAAGTACCTGTAACTATGGCAGGCTACCACCACACTTCGCCATTGGTTGATGCACAACTTGGACTTTGTACTGGACAATGTAGCACCACAACAGACCACCACCATGCTTCCCAATGCAGATCTTCGTTTGTTCTTTCAATGTGTCGCTTCGCACAAACTGCATACGACCAGTGTCGTAATGCTTCATCGTGCGAAAAGGACTCCTCGTACAGACTGCCTCTCATTGAGCAGAAAAAGTTAGCGTTCTTAAAATATAAATTGGCATTTTATATTAAATGTTTTAGGTGTTTTATATTCACAATACTTCTCGTGTTATTAATATTTCATTACTTCACAAATAGAACGGTCTTACAACTTAAAACTCTGTCTTTCAATTCATGTAAGGTTTTATTTTTAAAGACCTCACTCCCCTTACAAGTATTTCTTCATTCCGCAGAAATACTGCAAAACATGATAAAACTGTTTTTTTTTTTAATTGTCGGCACTCAATTTATGTAATTACAGTGTATTTTAAGTTAAAAATTGTATAGGTAAACAATTGTTGAAGGTAAAACATTTCCACGAGTATGACAAAGCTGCAGATCGCATTGTGGGGCCACATAGTCAAGATCCAGTGATAATGGCAAGAGGTTTCGTGTCTTCATGGATGTAGCCAGTATACATAGAGTTCGACAAAAAATAACAGCAGGTATATTGAATTTCATTATTAGTGAGCTGTACGAGTCCAGGTTTCGAGTTGTAGCATGGGTCAGAGATTGTGGTGGTGACAACTTAGCACTTTGGAAAGAATTAGGTGTGTCTGTTTCTAATAGAACACTCTGTCATCCAGTATCAATTATGCTTTATTGACTTTCTGGCCTGATGTTCCACAGCTTCTAAACTCATTACAAAGTTGTTTTATGGCAATAGTTTCATGTGGTCCAATGGAATCTTTGCTAACAAAAATCATGTAACGAATTTAGTTCGGGATATCTCATCTTTAGAAGTGCGTTCTTGCCATAAGTTATCTACACTTCATGTAGAATGTGAAAAAACTCAAATGCAGAAAGTCAGACTAGCCACTGAGTTACTATCCCACACAACAACAACTGCAATTAGAAAATATAGTAAACAAGAGAAAGCCCCCGTCATTGCAGATTTCATTTATTGATAAACTCCCGTTTTGATCTGATGAGCAGTTACGTTCCAAATAAGCAATATTCAGAATAACTTAAATCCAAAAGTGCTTACGGTTTTAATGAAAAAGCACAAAATCACAATTTAGGTTTACTGTTAAGGAAATATTACCGAAATCAGTGGTTGCGGAGAAAAAAAATCACTTAACGTTTTTTTCAGACAGGCATAATTACATCCATCAAGCAGTTATTTTCGGATATGCAACTGCAATGCCCCAGGATTAAATACGTAATGACACAAGGAGGACTGAATGACCGCCCGTCTCCTATGAATGCACTAAACCGGCGGAGAATGATAGTTCGTGGAAAAAGCCCAGGTATAGTGCAGAATGAATTTAACACGCAAGATGGTGCAGCTGAGTCGGAAGAATTTATTGTCAGCAGTGTTTTGAAAACTGCCCGTATTGTTGCAGCTGCGAAAGGCAGCATGACAATGAAGATCACCTACGTTCATGGACAAAGTCCAAGAAATGGAAACTATTTTTCAGCGGTGTTTGTGTCTTACATTACGCATGAAGCATTGCCTCTAAAAAAAAAAATTACCACCACCATTTCGACAGAAATCAATTATATCATTGAAATAATTGTGACAACTTTTGTAACGCAAAGAATTTTCGTACGAGTGAAATATGCAATGGAGCCAGTCAACGAAATGCATCAAATAATAAATACTTTCAAAAACACACAAGTTCTTCCCTGTCTCTCATGGGTAAAAAAAAAAATGTAAAAAATTATGCAGTGAGGCAGTATTTTTTTCCCCCCGAAAACCGGACCACTTTTGAAGTTATTTCACTAATGTGCCATATAATTATTGGATAAATATCACATCATGGTTGACCATGTATTTTTAATTTGCCAATTGTTAAGTTTTAAAAATGTCACGTGTTACATATTGTTCTTAATGAGTTTCTAATTTCCCTACCGTTGTTAAGCTTTATATTTATTTTGTGCTGTAAACATTTTTTACTTTCTCATACAGAACATTTTCTTCATCATACGGTATTTTTAATTCTCAAAATATTATACATCTCGCATGTGTTATGTATTTCAGAAGTGAATTTTTTGTAGAGAACATCTTTTTGTAATGCATTCTTAATATGCAAATAGTTGTATATCTTGAAAAAGTTATGTTTTATAATATTCTTTTTCATTAGAGAACATGTTCTCAATAATGTATTATTAATTTGGCAAGTGTTGCAAATATTATATTTGTTATATTTTGTATATATTTTTACTTTCTCATACAGGGCATATATTGTCCACAATGTTGGGCATATTGTTAATTTGCTGAGTCTTGTATTTACGTGTTTCAGATCAGTATTTTGCCTTCTCGTAGAGATCAATTTTTCTTGTCTATAGTGTTTTTTTTATTTGCAATTATTTGAGTCGTGGTGTAGGTATATGCAATTGTATTTAATAACATTATTTTGCTTTCTTGTGTGTGACATTTTCTTATACAAATTGGATTTTTATTTGAAAATCGCTGTATGTTTGTACTTGTCATGTTATTACAATTGATTTATTCTTTTGCATACAGATAATTTTCCTTATGTAATGAATATTTATTTACTAATTTAAGTAATGTATTGGCATCGTATTTTTTAAATATTTTGTAGTTTTTCACACAGGTTGTGCTTGGACTCGTATATTTAAAAGTTTTATTTTTTATATTTATTGATTTTGTGTACAGAACGTATGATGGTTCATTAGATTTTTAAAAATTAAGAACATAAAATATGAGATTAAGAAATTGAAAGAAAAAATGAATTCATTAACAGTAAAACACTTGATGTAATGAGTTCGTTTCTCCCTCACTTGGCTAGATTACTAGCAAGAGTGTATGCACTTCATCAATATAATAGTCATGTCCTTAATCTAATGATTTTTCTTTATAGTAGCTTATTTTATTTGTAATGAATAGAGTTAGTGTCAACTAGTTTTGTATAAAGTTTCTTTAGTACGCCTAGCTTGTGCAGACCAGCAATATCGCAAAAAAAAAAACACTATTCAAGAATTTACGATTTTTTAATGTAGCCTGAGTTGTAGGCTAGATATTGGATTATATTAAGAAAATTTGTTTCATTTAATGTAGGCCTATTATGTAAGCAGGAATTGCCGGTCTGAACTAATTAGGAAAAAAGTTTACCACGTGTTGAAAATTCGACTTCAAAATTTCAAAGATTACGAAAAGTCTTTAAATAAGATTTTCTTTAAATAGAAATGTGTGAAAGATAAATTGAAGCATACCGTAAGAAGCGTGGTACATTTCTGTACAGATCCTCAAAATTGCATACCATTTGAAAGTTTGGTTCGCCCACAGCTGCGAGTTTGCTTTTAGCCAACATAGCACGTTATTTTCAACCACAAGAAGACCCCCCCCCCCCCTCCCGGGCATCATCGAGAACTTTAGGCCGGGATTACGAAGACTTCACTTTTCACGTAACTAGTAACGAGCAACGCGTTAATATACGCTTACACCTTTACTAATGTGTTTCAAGGAGACCTATTACGATCATTTCACGTATCGTTCACGTGATGGGAAAGCTTGTCAATATATAGCTTTTGCGTGATACGCGATACTTGACTGCACCACGCTACGTGATCTCGCTGGCCAATCACAAAACGGACGATGTTGTGATATTTTTCTTTTAATGTATTTTCTTTTCATGAGTTTGTTATTGTTATCGCGATGTCGTCTGCTCACGTTTTTAATTCATATACTACGTATGTAATTTTCTCCCGGAAATGAGGATAAAGGGGCACTACAAGTTAGGCTAGAATTATTTTTTAATTCGTAAATATTTAGGGAGGCTTTATACAGCCACAGTTCATTAATTATGTTTCTCAGAGATGTAAAAATGCGTGCATGAAATCCAGAATGTTTACCATTGGGTTTACAATTTTTAGTATGCCTACTTCATTAAACACAATTTAATATTCTCAGAATACCAGAGTTCAATACATACGATTTATATGCACGAAAAATACGTCTTCGTCTCCCAGACACATTTGGCTCTGTAGGTTATGGCTATCCCCTAGGCCGTGTTTCAATTGTTTTCAACGTCTGTACAAATCACGAGCGCCACAAATTCGCAACCTGTTCCTGCCACATCAGTATTAAGACGCAAATACGACTGTACAACTTGAATCTCTTCGAAGTTTTCAGTTTGAAAAGCAACGCAACGAATCCCCGGCATTTCTATTCGGTACAAACTGGTTACTGGTTACGTGAAGCATCATAATATACCTACCGCCCGAAAACAACACGTTTTACGTACACGTGAAAGTATAGCGTGACGCGTGTTTCGCGTAACGTGAAGTCATCGTAATCCCGGCCTTAGGACCTGACGTCACGAATTCCGCCAGAAATAGGCCACGCCTCCATCAGCCAACCTTCCTTGTCTCGGGTGGTCATAACGTAATGAATCATCAGTGTAGTCGATAGTCACTAATCGATTATTTGTTTTCGATGCATATCCATAGCTACACCCCATGCGCTTACCACATTACTTTACAGTTTGGCCGCATCGTGTTCCAGTTAGAACTCGTGCAACAAAACGACGAATAAATAGAGCACTGCAATATGTTATAAGAAATGTGCAGCTTAACGTCTAATTGCGCGATGGCTTATTATGGACTGTGAAGCGGATTCATCACGGTTCCGTACTTCCCTGTACAATATGAGGCAGGAAGAGCTGAATGAATATTGATGACATTTTGGCAGTTTATTCCCGAATATTATATTTCAATAGTTCTGAGGATTTGTGAGAAAGTTTACTTGCGAAGGCACAGCGAAATATTTTTCTTGGTATTAGTGTTATTTATTTTTTTCACATTGTTATGATTATCTAAACAGGCCTTAGCTGAACGGGCTGCCTGATCACGCCCTTTTACAATAAAGTAAATTTACGACCAATTATAACAACGGAGTGTAAAATCCCGTTCACCGGTGGTAAATGGCGCAACTATTTGCCCAAAACGCCCTGATATAAGGCACTGTAACTGTAAATAGATGTTTTCTTGTCTTCGTGCCAATGGGCGAAGATGATGTCAAGAGTTGAGGTGTGTCGACTATTAAGATAGCCTTCAGAAATAAGCCTTCGGCATTACGAACAATGTGGGAACTTTTTAATTAGTGTGTACAATTAGCGTTGCTAGCTAATAATAATTTGATTCTTTCTAAATACTTCTTTAAAAAGCTACCGTGAATTACCTTAACGCTAATTGCACTATAATCTTGAATGAAGATTCTCTAAGTTTTAATATGCAACCACCTCTGAGGATTCTCGACTGTTATTACTGTGACGATGTAGTACAAAAGGTAGCTACACAGTGTAGTACATTACACATATAAAACGGTGAGTTGTAGGCTGCTACGAAGGCCCCGCGTTAAGTGCGTCAGTCTGTGGGGGGAACGAAAGAAAGAAATGAACGAACGATTTGTATGCCTGCCAGCCTGTGCAAATATGTGAAAATATTTGCTCACTTGAATAATTTACGATACAGGGAGTAATATACAAAATAATAATGCGTGCGTGTACGAGCCAATTACTGTGAATAACTAAAATACTTGTACCACGGTAGTAAGTGAGAGAGAAAGTGTGATGTACTTAATAGAATTTTCCCTCAGCTTACATTTATGAGAAATAAAACAGTAGGTAGCGAACCAGCATAAATATCTTGTTATAATTTATACTCGACCAAGTGTGTTTTACCAATCCCAATTTAATGATCTGTTAAATGGCCGGCAGGAACACAACTTACCAGATGAACACCATACGTCAGACTGTAACTCGGCTACGTGCATACTTTGTGCACGCTAACAGCTCGGGAACTCTCAATACACAATCAGGTTTAACCAGAAAATACTTTATGAACGTGGGGATAAACAACAGAAAAGAATTTAGGCCACCACCAAAATTAAATTGTTTTTAACGTCCAGATTGATTGAAAAAAAAAATTTTCTTTGAATTCCCTTATTATTATTATTATTTCCTTGTTCTATCAGGACTAATACTAAATAAAAACTTTATGGCAATTTGCACAATCTAACAAGAATACATAACATTCCTGTCTGACGTGGGAGTGGCCGTACGTAACTTAATGTAAATCTCTGTGTTATGCAAAAACGTAGGCTTAAGTTCACTCATGTAAAATCCCTTGAAGTTAAAGTAACTCTCAGGAAAGAATAAACAAAAATATTTTTTATTCAATAAAGTCTCAATTCTTCAGTGTGTGTGCAGCTCAGGGGAGTAGATCCTTTCAAGTTTTAACGCTGATTTCTCAGTACGCTTAAAGACAACATGGCGTCGCCGATAGGGGAGAAACCTTCTGGAACGTTTATGGCGGACGCTGCATATGACACATACATTCAGTACAAAGTAGACTTGTCTCACTGATGTTTTACAGCCCTCGGTGCTCTTTCAGACGTAGGGCGACTTTGATGTTGCAAAAAGAACGTTTCCGTCGGAACTCTCAAGTGCAGGGTTATATATTAGAGGTCTCGTCATCGTACAGGAAAATACGTCTCTAACACTGACGCAATGGAAGCTACGTATTACCTTAAAACCCCGTACGTACTAATTCCCACATCCTGACTATTAAAAAAAATATAGAACACTGGATTTCGGAACGAATACATAAAATTTAGATAGTAGGAAAGATGCAGGACATATGAGACCACAAAAATAAATAAAATTATTAAAACAGAAAAAATTCTAGCTAATACGCTATTCTTAAACATAATTATATTGCCACAATATATCCTAAAGAAATATCCCTACAGAATAAAATTAAAATATAAATAAAAATAAAAAAATTATTAAATTAAGTGCAGGTGCAAATTACATGGAAAATTACATAGGTGACATGTGTAGAAAGAAACGTTTACATAGTAAAATTCACAGCACGTTGCATACAAATGACAAATATTAACAAAGTATGTAGATTAGTCACGCAAATAACGTACATTTTCCGGGTGTTACATTACACTCTACTATTGAAAGCTCGATTAGATAGTATATCACCAATTGCAACAACATGCTTTAAAACTACTTACGATTAAATGTGTAGGCATTTTAGGATTGAAAAGACACTCGAAAAAACGGGATTGCGCAAAGAATGTAGCAGCATTCCTTTATATTCAGAAAAAAAGAACAACATTTGATGCTTCAATTTATAGAATTTTTAAAGTGATACGACTTGATCTACATATTTTATTAATGATGCAAAGCGGAGTTGCTCCTCAGCCACTACGCTGTGTCCTGTTCATAAGCAACTTCGTGGTTCCGAAATCCGATCCTTTAACGATGTCGTCATTCATGTTTAATGTTTAAACCATCGTCATTCATGTTCAAATCATATTTACTTGTCCCCCCCCCCCCCTTCTGGTATGTGCGTTCTTCTAAAGACTTAAACAATAACAGGCGAACCATCCCCAATGAGACAATAGTGCGTAGCCCAATCGCGGTGCGAAATGAAGGAATAAATACAAACACGCAACAATTTTTATAAATAGTTATATTTTTATGAGGAAAACCATTTATGGATTTAAAAATTTAATGAACAAAATGAAATGGTCATGAATAAACACAAATCCGCCGCACTTGCTTTTTGAATTCACCAACCCGAGAATTTTTTTTTTGAAAACGGTAAAATCTTATTGTCACTACCATAGGGAATAAATTTTTTTTTTAGGGAAAAGTAACCAACAGCTAATAGACACATATACAGCATGGCTTTATGTGTCATGACACCTAAGTAGGAATGAAGATCATGTTAGCAAAACCACAATATCGGCACTACTTTCTTCTAACTGTCAAAATCTCGCCTCCACACCCGATCCGGATGTCTACATAATTGTTCTGGTTCCACTTTTAAATACTGAACACTAAATCCGCCTCTGTCAGTTGCATATCCCCAAAATTAAAGCCAAACAACTGGTTTTCTTCACTTTATGAAATATTCTCTAGAATTTTACAATAAATCCCAAACGCAAAGAATGCAGAAAAAATTTAAATATTAGGAACATTTTGATATACAGGATGATTCACGAGGAGTTACCGCCATTCACAGGGCTTATTCCTGAAGTAATTTGGAGTAAAAATTGTCATGCGAATGTGGGTCCTATTCCCAATATTTACAGAGAAAGTATCTCGAAAAATTGGAAAGGTGAAGAAAGAAGAATAACCCTTGTCGAAGTAACTACTTTTATGTAATTGCAGACTCCATTGTTTACAGTTGAGCATCAAAATTGAGTCTAACAAATTTACAAACCACGTTCCGTCTACTTCCATACACTTGGCGGCACGCCTAGGAACTGCAAGTGTCGCTCGACGCAGCTGCACACGACTGTCTCTGTAGCTGCATGCATGGTACACGCAAGTAGCTCCTCACGTGTTTGTGCTGTCATTTGGTACACAGTATCTTTCATCCATCCCCAGGCGCAATAACATAGTGGAGCTGTTCACTGGATTGCGCTTCCATACACTTGGCGGCACGCCTAGGAACCACACGTGTCGCTCGACGTAGCTGCACACGACTGTCTCTGTAGCTGCATGCATGGTACACGCAAGTAGCTCCTCACGTGTTTGTGCTGTCATTTGGTACACAGTATCTTTCATCCATCCCCAGGCGCAATAACATTGTGAAGCTGTTCACTGTATTGCGCTTCCATACACTTGGCGGCACGCCTAGGAACCACACGTGTCGCTCGACGTAGCTGCACACGACTGTCTCTGTAGCTGCATGCATGGTACACGCAAGTAGCTCCTCACGTGTTTGTGCTGTCATTTGGTACACAGTATCTTTCATCCATCCCCAGGCGCAATAACATTGTGAAGCTGTTCACTGTATTGCGCTTCCATACACTTGGCGGCACGCCTAGGAACCACACGTGTCGCTCGACGCAGCTGCACACGACTGTCTCTGTAGCTGCATGCATGGTACACGTAAGTAGCTCCTCACGTGTTTGTGCTGTCATTTGGTACACAGTATCTTTCATCCATCCCCAGGCGCAATAACACAGTGGAGCTGTTCACTGTATTGCGTTTCCAATTTTTCGTATTGTCCTGTGGATATTGGGAATAGGACCCGCATTCATATGACAGTTTTTGCTCCAAATGACTTGTAGATACGTGCGAAATTCGCGTTGTTTTTCGCGGACACGTTAGACTCCACTGCCTTATAAACAAGTGACCACAGTTCGTGGTTTCGTAGGCCGCTGCACTGTAATCAACGTCCCGTGCCTGATTGATCTCTTTAAAAGAGATTGGCCACTCCACCGCTGAACTTGTATTATCGGCTCAGGAGTTCTCCAAGGCATACTTTTGTCCAATCGAGGAAGTTGGTCAAACGCACAGTAATTTGGAGTTCAGTCGGTCCTTAAGTGATAACGCGAATTTTGTAGGTCTCTAGGAATAAGCGATGTTAGTGGCGGTAACTCCTCGTGAATCATTTTTAAATAATATAATGTAAGTTAATGTTTTCTAATCATTTACACGTAAATTCTTAATCGAATTGGTATCACAAAACATTATTTCGTCTCATATTGCTAACAACTTTAAAGTGACGTAATAAATATATTTTTTTTTTTAAGAATACTTCACTTTCCCAATTAGGCGAAATCAGAGACTACAATTTTGATAGGCATACTTGCCTGCAAATTTCAAGAACTGTAAAAACCACGATGTATGAGTGATTCACATTCTTCATATTTTTACTTGTTCGCGTTTACTTTACCTTTTCAAATTCTAATTACTCTCGGCAGAACTTTCATTTCCTACCTTTGTCCATAAAATATTATTTGCCGCATATATATTACCTTTATAAATAATAAGGGAAATATAGGAAAAATGCTTTTATTCGAGCTTAGCGTACATATATTTGTATTAGATAGATGACATCCTGATTAATATTTCTCGTTAACTTCTTAAAACGTCTAGCAGGGAGTGCCCTAGTGACCGTGGTAATCATCCCGTCATTGCGATGGTCTACAAATCCTGGATATTTAAAGCAAGAACAATTCTACTGCCACTGATTTCCGTCTGGAGTCGAATTAAACTGGTACAAAATATTTTCAGTGTTATACTTAGAGTACAATGTTTCTAAAAATCAAGCTGCTTATTCAATAAAGTAAAATACTAATAAAACTAGGATTATTGTACTTATTTACTTCATAATAATCACTGGTCACGTTTATTTCAACGCATCCGACTTAAATGGAGAAACAACATGGTTGGGTGAAACATCGCGTGAAGCGCGGAACGTGGAGAAAGGGTTGGAACTTAGGCCACTTTTCCTCGAAGCAGAAGATGTACGGTCGCTTGAAGACCCGGCCGCTCGCCGCGTAAGGTCGCACATTTTGCCTCAGAAATTTAGCATTTTTTTTTTTTTTTTGTGATTTAGCTTTGTGCTGTTTTCGTACGAAGCTTGCATGTGCGCCGTATTACTACACTGTTTCATTATTGGTCGGAAAAATAGGGGGATGAACTTCCAGTAAGCCCATAGTATTCTTATTGGTTACAAATAAGCCACTGGCCAGTGCCAGCAGCCAATAGCTGTCGTACGGTCGCTTGTCACTACGGTAACATGGTACCACCCCGTTTGGCTTAATACGTGGTCGGAACACAATGGCTATGTACGCGACGCGCGGGTTCGTAGCCCTGGCGGATCAGTTCGCGTAGCGACCTTTCAACGAAACACAAAGCTATGCATAATAATATGGCACATAACGCATATATAATGCAGAGAATGCTGGCGAACGGACAGCAAATGTATACCGCCGTTCCTTCTTGCCACGTTAATCTTCTGAGACAGCGAATGTATTTCTTGTGTTTGAGGCTCTGGTGAATTCACCTGGAAGCGATAATTCTTATTAACTAAAATAAAAGTATCAAATTATTCCTACACATAAACAAACACACGCACGTGGAAATTGCCGTATCACTACGAACAAATTCTCCCCCTGGAACAGCGTGTCTTATGAAACTATATTATTCGCAGGAGATGTGACTGCAGATAACGGACAGGACATCTGAATGGTATTCTATTTTTGATTATTCTGTAGTAGTCGGAGAAAAATTTTACTTTCCCTGTACATATCAAGAAGCTTTACAGAGCCCACAAAAATATAAAATGCATGCAATTTCCAGAAGTAATCGATTTGGAATTGAAGAAAGTTACACTAGTCAAATAAACTTATGTTACCTAAAAATGTTGGAAAATTTTCTATTTGCGATAAAGGTATCAAAATAGTTTTATAAGAAATTCGCAACGTACGAAATTAATTTTCGCGTGTACAAAAGAATTCCTGTGAAAAAGTGAAATCTTCCTCGAATATGATAAAATTTCCGCATTGAAAAGTCCCTCTATTGTGTATACAACAAACAGCATATAACAAGATGTAGTCGCCCTTTCCGAAAAGTGTTTTTTTTTTTTGTGCAGGGTAGCAGATAAATGCACTGCAGTATAAGTGACTATCAATAGGGAAACTCTTTGTCTCTGGATACGGAAAATGTTCTTTTGTAAGTTCGAAACTAGTAGAATAGCGCAGGATGACTTGGGAACATACAGTGGAGCACTTCAACGCCCAAATTAATACGTCTAGGATGCAACTTTTTTCCCCAAGAAAAATGTTGTGCAAATATAACAGCAAAAAGCATATTTTCCTATTTGATGTTTGCGGCTACGATAGAGTAGAGACGCGCTGCATTGCATTGTATCACTGGATTTTTTACGTGTTACTTTTGCAAGGCATCTTCCGATAACGCGATAACAGGAAGCCAGTATTCTCGTCACTGGCAGCAAATAGCTACAAAGGTGCTTCTGCAATCCTTTCTCGCATTGAAACACGCGGTAAGGTGATACCATGAACAACACGAAGAGAGGCAAAAATGCGAGGTTCTCTTATACCCCACCCCGCTCCCTTCAAACATACCCGGGCCAAGGTTTGCCGAAGCGGTTAGCTTGCTCGCCTCCCACCAAGGCGAACCGGGTTCAATACCCGGCCGGGTCACTCCAGGATTTTCGCATGTGGGAATCGGGCCGGACGATGCCGTTGTTCGGCGGGTTATCTCGGGGATCTCCCGTTTCCCCCGCCCCTTCATTCCGGCGCCGCTCCATATTCACTTCAATCACCCTCATCCGCTCTCAAGACCTCGCTGTTAAGATCCACCCAAATCTCTTCACATACCCAGCAGTAACTTCGACTGAACGCTTATTGTCTGCGGAGAAGTGGTTGGTGGAGGGGGGGGGGGGTTGAATAGTCCCTATCATGATAACATTACACGGTACCAGAATTCCGTAAATGATTGTGCGCTTGTGCAAGAACTTCCACAACATATGTTATAAAGGCTGTTCGCTATAAAGTGAGCACTTTTGAGATCAATCTTAGAAAAGTCACTGTCTCTGCCTGCATACATTTTAACGGACGCCTAGTAAAGTTGGTAACAAAGGATAAAAAGTAGTTCCATATCTTAACGTCAAATAAGAAGTGTTTGGTAACCATTTGTGATAACTTAAATTATTTCTTTCACATTCTGTTTTTGTTTATGTGCATCGAAGTGTAAAAATGAGCAGATTTGTAAAACATTCCTCTGTATATTTTACTATAGGCTGTTCACGGTAAAATGAGCACTTTTGAAAGCCCTGCTTCAAGTCTACTTGTATACACGTTGTGTGTGTTCTTCCGTTTTATGTAAAATTAACATTGCCACGGGCCTCATCACTTTTTAATACGTCGGTCAATTGAAATTGTGAAATTATTGGAAAAGTAAACATTGTACAAATCTGTTCATTTTTACGCTTCGGTGCATTAGAAAATACAGAAAATGAGAGAAATAATTCAAGTTATCACAAATGGTTACCTAACACTTTTTGTTCGACCTTGATATATGGAACCACTTTCCCCATTCATCGTTACCAACATTACTGGACACATGTCACTTATTGCGCCCGTTAAGATATATACAGGTAGGGGCGGTGACTCTTTCTCAAGATTGATTTCAAAAGTGCTCACTTTATCGTGAACAGCCTATAAGAGTTGAGTTGTAACGCAGCACTGAACGAGCCGGCGAAAGCGAGCGAGGAAGCAGGAAGCCGGTTACGCAGGGCGACCGCAAATAAAGAGCTAACAACGTGCTCTAGAGCAGCGTATCTGGTCGTTTGGCCTGCGAGATATCTGTGCCACCCACTCACTTCCCACGGTCTCACAAAAACCCTCCGTCGCCCAGAAAGGCGATGAGCGAGAGGGGAGGAAGCCGGCAACTGTCCTCGTGGAAGGATTTGTGGGGGAGTGTAAAACGGGGATGCTGACGGAAGACAGACGGGGTCAGTCGCGGTAAATCTTCGTTGGGGCGATGCTGGTGAAGGTTGGGAAGAATTAAAGGTGGAAGGGAGAGTAGGCCAACTACCTGGAACATATTTGGGCCACACAACCGTGCTTGTTATGCTGGAATTCTCAAAACAATATACCCTTAAACTCAGGATACACTGAGAAAAAGTATGTTTGTAGGAACCATATAGACTGTTACAATAGGGACAACCGTGTGATAGGTTGTGGTTACCAGCTAAATATTTTTTACATGGATAGTAACACAATCAGAACTGTTTTGTTACAAGCTGAAATGAATCCTGTGGGGGGTATCTGAGTTCGTAAGGGATGGAGGCCTTATTAATGAAAATAAATAAATGAAACTAAATTTTATCTCAAATATATTCAATCTGCTACTATGTACAACATCAATTAGCTGTCTCCACTGTTACTCTTTCTATTTAAAAATGAACGCACTATTTAATGTTTATTTCAACTAAAATTAATGGTCTTCTTAATGTCTCTCTTGATTACAGTCCATTAACTCATACCCATTATTAGTATGTGTTCAGTCTGTTTCCATCAGTTGTGTCTCTTCACTCACGCACTTGATCCAATAGTCCAGGCTCCAGCCACGTCCTTCAGAACGTTGGCACTCGCAGTATTCGCCTTCTCTTCTTCACAGCTGACCACGCCGCTCACTCGGAAACACGCCAGTCATCCTTTCAGCCACTCCAACTCAAAAACTCCCGGCCACGAGGCCCAAAGACTACACACAACCAGGGTCACACAGCGTCGTGCCGCATAATATTATCTTGCCGACGATGCTTTGAAACTGATATGCCGCCGCCTCGCGGTCGCCTGCGTCTTATATCGCCTGCCCGCATGATATCATAAGTATTCATATGAAAACCCTGGCGACCTTATAAATATTATAAAATAGTCTGCCGTATACAGAATGTTTCAGAAGTGATGGTTAAACATGTAGGGATGAGACGTACAAATGAAGAGAAGCATAAACGTTCCAGTAAACGTGGGTCCGGTAATCAACCGTTTACTAGATAATGCACATTAGACTATTGGTTCCTTGATGAAATATGCCTCATTTGTACGTATCTACCCCTCTCTGGTGTTTATTATCATTTGTTCGTGAACATCGGTATATACAGAACATTGCACCTACTTCAAACAAATTTAGTATGATGACAGTATCAATCACAGGCATTAGATATGCTTATTACATATTCCTGTATCCGCAGTTTAGTAAAATGGCGCACCTAACGAAATAAAACTTTCACTATTTGTAGAAGGTTGTCAAATCTGGCATTCAAGCCGTGCTACCATAGGGTTCATTTACTTCGCAATTTTAACATGGCGACCTTACATTATTCTTTTATCTCAATAACATAACTATACTGAACCATTGGACCGAGTCCAACCTAACTATTAAGAGCATTAAATGCGATAATTCATATACTCTTTTATTCACCAGTTTGTAAGACTCTATCAGCGGAAAAAATAAACCTTTTTTACATGACATCTCGAAAACAGCTTGACTGATTACCGCCAAATGCGGCTTACAAGTAGTGTTATGGCAAATTACTTGAACGTACAGTCTTGAATAGTTCAAGACGCTATTTTCGGCATGGCGAAATACAGCTTTTAAGTTATTTTGTCACACATAGCAAACTATCAGCCAGGTTTTCACTAAATCTGGTGTGCCGTTGCTACTTATTTTAAGTATTCAATTCACTTAGTTGCAACGTATTTTATTGCCATTTCTAAATATAGTACTACCACAAATATGTATTTTACATCACGCCTGATTAAATACCTAATCGAATTAATAAAAAGGGACATATGTGTTACAGTAGCAGCCGCCTGAACTAAGAAGAACGGATGTACTTAATTTCAAAACAGCACCTAGTTATACGTTTTGATGCATGTTGTATTTTTAGAATAATAAAACAGACTTTGAACCTTGTTTGTTATAATAGCATTACTTATTTTGTGAACTAAACACTCTTACTGATAACCTTATCAAGCGACCTTGTTGGAAGAGAGCGTCACCAGAAAAACAAAGATAAAATATCATGCCTCAATAACTTCTCAATATCATGCCTCAATAACTTCTCAATATCATGCCTCAATAACTTCTCAATACCATGCCCCATAAGTAGTAATAAGGAAGACCAACTTATTTTCAGCAGACTCGGTGTTCTGAAGTACCTACTCGTTGCACATTTTCCATCATATTGCAAGGTAACCCAACCTAATAAATTTCTTTAATTTGACTTCTTAGAAACAACTTAGCTAATTACCGCCAAATTTGAGGGGAATTCCCTATATTGAATCGACCTCATCAATATTAGCCTAAAGACTGTTCACGATAAAGTGAGCACTTTTGAAATCAACCTATGAAAATGTCACTGCTGCTAACGTCATACATTTTAACGGGCGCACCGAGTGACATGCACCCAGTAAAGTTGGTAACGATTGATTAAAATGTAGTTCCATATTTTAACGTCGAATAAAAAGTGTCAGGTAACCCATTTATGATAACTTACAATTATTCCGTTCGCTTTCTGTTATTTCTAATGCATCGAAGCATAAACATGGCCAGAATTGTAAAATATTTTATCCTCCAATAAGTTCACAGTTTCACTTGACCGACGCATGAATATAGTGATGAAGCCCACAGCAGTGTTAATTTTACGTAAGGCGGAAAAATACACAACTGGCATAAAAGTAGATCTTAAGCAGGGCTTTCAAAAGTGCTCATTTTACCGTGAACAGCCTATACCTGAATATATGAGCGCACAGGAAACTAAGGCGAATAAGTTACATCGTAACTGCATGTTTCCTAAATTATTTATAACCTCTTTCTGGATATCGTAAAAGCGGATATGTAAATGATTAAGTATCACACTGAGCTAATTGCTCATTTACCTCGGCGTTTCTCCTGTTTTGCCTGGTACAGTATATCTGTCCATTCCACGAATTTTAAATTTTTTTTTTTTAATGTTTCAGGTACTTGGCAACTGCACTGAGAGAAAGGTTTTGTTTGCACCAAACAAGATATGTTTGGTGCAAACAAATTATTTGTTTGTATAGGGGCAATGGAATATTTTGCTGTTGAAACGAAATTATTTTGTTGTGCTCATTTGGCTGCCCGAAACTGTAATATTTGGTTGGTGCGACCAAAGATTTGCTTGGCTACACGCACGTTAAACAGTTTGGGCCGATGTAAAAGAAGTTTACAAGTTCGACCGAGTAGAAACTAGGTCACATACGTAAGGGCGCTACGCCATTGTAATCTCAACTAACGTGACAACTAATGACGCCGGAGAGCTTTTAAATAGATGTACTGCAAATTTTGGGCAACGTGTGCAAACAAATATTTCATGTTTTGCAGCTTTACTTGCCAGTTTCTTGTTGCATTGTTTTATTAATGTGTTTATACGATTGTTAGGCATCAATAGATGCACTAACAAACACGGTTACTATCCTAATTGTCACAAAAAAAATACAAACAAACTCTCGAGCTGTATTTTCGAACGAAGGCAGTCAATGAGTGGTGAAACAAATATGTACAGTTGATTCAACAAAATATTTAGTTGACAGTCTAATTTTTTTGCCCAAGACAGAAATTTTATTTATTCAAACATATATTTTGTTAGACGAGCAGAAGTAATTTTGTTGCTTTGTTAGGGCAACTAAATATATATATGGGCCTATTGAAACAAATATTTCGTTCGATTTTCTCTCTGTGTGGCTATAGAAGACACTGCGTCACGTGTTCATTGCTGTAGTAATTGCGGATGTTCCAAGTGCTTCCATGGCTTATGGATTACACTATACATAACATAGTTCCACAATTTTTGGGGGATTTTGGTACCATATTATTAAATATTACAAGAAAATAGCTCTTTCCCCGATTGTAGGGTAACTAACGAAGCATGAACGCTATATTTATATTGCATTGGCTATAGAAAACAGTATATCTACAGGCGTTAGGTCATTCCAAAAACTCAAAATTTCCAAACCTTAGGTGAAGGTTTACAGAACATTCCAAGAGCAGAAAAGTGACAGAAAATGCAAGGTTGTTACCTATATGTCTGAATCGGGTGTGAAGCTTTCTGAAATAACGATACGATCAAGCTGAGAAATTACTTATTTATAGGTCGAATGTTTGCTGAATGTGCCTTTGGGATCCTCAGAAACAAATAGCGGTAAAATTGAATAATCGTTACTGTGTTGTGTGGCCAGTGATCCTTGTGAATAACTTAATTCCCTTAGCTAGATGGGTTGTGTCTGCTAGTAAAGATTAAAGGCTTTATATGTAAACGACTAAAAACGTACCCTGGAACAACGAGGTATGCAAATGTAGATTTTAGAAACCCTTTTGCTCTCCGCAAGGTTAGTTCCGTGGCCAGATAGTTTAGGTGTGGACACTCTTTCTGAGTAAGGGAAACTTTATGGGCGAAGTTCTTTGTTTTTGTCTGTTAAATTTTAGTGACACTTAAGAGTTTGAAGAAAACGTCATACTCCCACAAATATTAACTTTAAGCTTATAAATATTGTTTACTATCATGTAAAATAGAGTTACTCGTACAAAAATAAGGGCAATTTAAATTTTTCCCGTATTCAAATATATTGCAAGAACTAAATATGGTAACATTTTATTACGGAAGTTATATGATTTAAAAATACACACATGTTTTACAGTCCACGAACAATCGAAAAAGTGTTCAACAACAATAACAATTCAACAGACAACTTAATTTCTTCGTCAAACGTTTGAAAACTATAGCAGAATAGACAACACGCTTCTACCAACAATTCTTATTTAAACTCGTGCTTTTACAGATTTCCGATGCTGCGTAACAAAATTTTTCATTTCGTTTATAAATTGTTTAGTAGTATCAAAATAATTTTTCTCTCGTCACTTCGAGTGACGCGACAGAGCCGTCGCGATAGACACATGAACGCCAACAATAGGCTGTTCAAGGTAAACTGAGCACTCCTGAAACCTTTACTTAAGACCTAGTTATGTTTATATTGTGTATCCTTCCGCCACGCGTAAAATTAACATTGCCATGGGCCTGATCGCTTTATTCACGTGCCATTCAAGCAACCGTGAAATTGTTAGAAAAGTAAATGGTTTGCAAATTTGTTAATTCTTACTATTATGTGTATTTAAAAAAAAGCAATGAAAAAAAATAATTTCAATATACTCAAGTGTTTACCTAACACTTTTAACTCAAAGTTAAGACATGAGACTTGTCTCTTCCCGTCGTGACCAACTTTGCTGGCCGCATGCCAGTCGTTGTGCCCGACAAAATATATGCACGTAGAAGAAGCGATATTTTTTGGCGTGAATACATCTTTCAATTTGCAACCATAGTGGGGAGAAATCCAGAAAACCCGATGATAACAAAATCGGGGGATACAGTTTGGCATTGCAGCTCCGAATCAATCGTCTACATTCGAAATTAAATTACACCACTCGATTGCCAAAGGATCAAATAATGTGTTACAGTGAGTGAGGACCGCGAAGCATCGTGCGCCTCCTGTAGAGGGGAGGAGGGCGGGGAGCCGCCGCAATTTTGAGTTCGTTTCGCCGCATCTCATAACTTCGGCGTAGTATAACTTTTGACTAGGAGAACCTACGACGCTCGTTTGGGTTTCAATCGACAAGTCTCGTCAAGATCAATCGATTGGATGTACAAAAACATTTAAGTAGCGTGGTTATGTTGAAAATGTATGAGTTTAATGTAAAAAATTAAGAAAACTTAACACAATGTCGGCCTATATTCGTCAAAAAGTTAAGTCGAGATACAGAAATCGTATACGGTTCGAAAGAGCATCTCAAAAGCAATCCAGTGATACCCATAAAACGCCATATGATAGAGTTAAGCGGTGCCGGGAACGCAAAATAAACACTGAGGCGTCCGAGCGCGTCAACGTAGACGTATTCACGGAAAAGCAAACGGCCGTGTCCTCAAAACACAGTCAAGCCCAATTTTTTAAAGATTTGTTTCAAACAGGTCTTAGTTAACCTCGAAGAGACGATATCAACGATAAACTCTCTCATGACATCCTGAATAAATTATTTACCAGTACAAACCGAACGAACTAACGGTTATTCGAAACAGCCTCGACGTCTGTTGGCAGAGTCGATGTCTCGGACAGTACCAGACGGAAAAATGCTGCGGCCATGCAAATGATGCTACGTGTGTCTAGAAAGATCAGCGTTTAGTATTCTTTTTTTTTTGCCGTCGGGCGTTTCCGGAGACGCCTCTAGACACGACGGCATTTTTCGCAAGCCACGACAGGAATGTGACTGCAAGAAAACGCGTCGTTCGTTGCTAGTGGCTCAGAAAAACCTGCGGTCAGGCGTGACGTTACAGAATCGCTTCCCCGCAAAAGTGTCTAAATGCCCAACGTCCCAGTCTGGAACGGGAAAGAAAAAAATCAACGAGGGGCGGAAGGGCTCGAACACTGGAGGCAAAGATTCATGGAAATGACGCAGAAAGGTTACGTGCGGCTTTCCGCCTTGAAAAATAGATCGCCCATAACTTTCTTCGCTGCCTTCCCCAACGAACAGCAGAAGTTTCGGCGTCTTATAACATGACGCTACGTTGCTCTCTCATCCTATACATTCAAGTTATTAGGGAGCCGCAGTGGTGTAGTGGTTAGACTACTTGCCCTCCCACCTAGACTAATTGGGTTCGATACCCGGCAGGGTCACTGCCGGATATTTTCGCCTGGGGGAACAGTGCCGGACGATGCCACTGGTAGGCGGCCGCTCCATGCTTACTTAGCTTCACCCTCATCGGCTCTCAAGACCTCGATGTTAAGAGCCGCCTAAATCTCTTCACTCCCCCCCCCCCCTTTCTCACCAAAAGTTTACCAGGTTTGACTCTCGACGGGGCCACCCGGATTTTCGCATGTAGGCATATATATTTTTGTATGCGTATAGTCAGAAGTCTAGAAATTAAAAATTCAAAATTAGATTGTATTATCCAGTCATTCATACATCACCTCAGTTATATTTATAATTTTTTCTTCGCAGCTTTTATGCTCATACACAATACAGACACTTACACAACGAGTGATAATTCATAATTAATGTGTTGAGAAACTGCAGAAGGGTGGGGGATGTAAAACTGCGTGGAGTAGATCGATATGGAACCCACGGTCAGTCGATTGCAAGTTCGACTTGCTGCCGCACAAACAAACAAACAATCTCGGTAAAAACTTTCTCTGAGCGTACTCACGACCTCGACACAGATACACAGAACATCGAGAGGTCGATCATTGGCCTTTCCTCTCATACGTGTGGCGTTCAGTCTCAACTTGTGTCTAAAGGCGATTTATCACTATCGAATATTTATTGAATTCAATTTATTAAACTAAAAGAATACTTCATTTGCCTTTCAACGAACTGCATTCAACAAGCTTTCAAGTCTCCACACGTGAAAATCAATCACTACCTTTTTAATGAAACTAGTTAAAAGAAATACCTCAAGCAGATTTTTAGAATTGCATATCTAAGACTCATGCACAATATGAAAATAATTGGTTAAACCAAGACAAATTTTCTGCATTTTGTTGCACGTTTTCTTTTTAAAAAATATGCATCCTTATTTCGTAACAACTTTAAGCGTGTTCACACAACTATATTATTGTGCGCTTACATCCATCAATACTGTCCCAAGGACACGGCAGCTGAATTTTTCAAGGGAAGATTGCCATAATACACGGATCTATTTTTATTTATGTCACCTGTCTATGACTGCTGTCAGCGTCGGAGTCTACGTCGAGAGGTTTGGGACGCTCCTAATGCCGGAATCACGTAGCCCCGACGAGCACAGCACGACACGAGAAAAACCGCAACCACGACCATTTTCAACGTGCCTGCTCGTAAGTGCAGCCCGACAGTTTACTGACGCTACACGAGTCGAATATTTCGGATCTATTTAGAAGGCCCTAATTAACTACGCTAGTTTCGAAGGCGGTGGGCAGACAGGAAATTTGAAATGCATGATGGTGACAAAGTTTTATAGATAATGCATATAAAGATAAAATTGTTATATATATATTTTTTAAAGCTACATATTTCTCACTGCAGAGAAAGCTTATCATAGAATTTCATTTTGCAAAGTTGGTACACTCTGTGCGTCGTGCCGCACGACACGGCAGACATTTCATTGGTTGTTTAGTTTTGAGTGTGTCGTGTCGTGCTTACGGCGTGGTGTTGGTCAGGGCTAAGTGATTCCGGCATAACGACGAGACCTCGAGAACCAACGAGGGTGAAGCGAGGTGAGCGTGGAGCGGCACCGGAATGCAATGGCTGGAGAAACGAGAGGCCACCGAGACAACCCGCCGACCGGTGGCATCGCCCTGCACAGTTCCCGCGTACGAAAGTCCGGGAGTGGCCCTGCCAGGAATCGAACCCGGCTCACCTCGCGGCAAGCTTTGGTCAAACCTGCACAGAAGGTTTCCACCTGACAGCAAATCTGCTGCACTAAGAAGAATACGCTCTGCATCACAGCCGAAAATACAAAATTTACCTTGATAAATGCTGAACCATGCAAAGCTAAGATTGTTAGTATGTCAATAATACCCAATAAAAATGGTATATTATCTTTTTAGAGTCAGTAACAAGCATATTAAGAGGTACAGTGAATTTTCTAGTGTTTTTCAACCGTAGGTGAAATGTGTTCTCCTGATTACTCGAAAACCACGCTCTGATCCAGTTAGGTATCGGCTATTCAGTTGAAAGTGAGCACTATATATATATACTTTTTTTTTTTTTTTTTTAGCGTTAGATATCAGCTTCCAAGTGTGGTAGAATACACACACACTGTGTTTATTACCTACATAGCAATATGAATTTTGTAAGCTGGTTAAAGGAATAAATAATGGCTGAAAGGGAAAAGTAACCAGGACCTCAAAAGTGCTCACTTTACCATGGGCAGCCTATACTAAAGGACAAGCCGTATGAAAGACTTTCGAAGTGTGGACTCGGCTCATAAATAATTCATAACTTTACATGAACTCAGAGAACCTATCCCTAACGTTGCCTGTAAAAATGTTTATACTTCTTAAAATGAGAGGTCACGAAATAATCTTTAATTTTAGCTATACGGGTGTTTCGCTATATACAAAAAAAAATCCACAAAATTAAAATATTATACATGATTCAAAAGTATTAGAGTTCGTGACTTTGTTTGCTGAGTTTTTAATCAAAGTCATCATTAACTAAAGAATCGTCGTTAAACAACGTAGCCTACTGTTAGCAACAAAGTTTTGAAATTACCAGGCATTCTTGCTCCAAATCTACATTAAATTTTTTATTCCTACGTTGCCAATTTTTTTTAATGAATCCGGTCAGGATTCGGTCGACGTTGCGAAAAATCCTACTTTACTTCCCATTGTAAAAGAGAGCTGTTCGTCGTGCAGGTTGAAAATTAAATGAATATTGTATTCTTCTCGTGCATTTTATCTGTTACTACTTAGGCAGTGAGGGATAGATGACAAAAAAAAATAATAACTTGAGCGCGCGAGTGCGTAAATAACTGGCACATGCCAGTACGTGCACGTCGAATGAAATGGCGATTTTGTTTAGCTAGAGTAATCATGGCTTGAATAGTAACGAAACTGCTTCAACTAAGTTTTCTCTTTGCAGGCACGTGTGTGTTTGTTTAGCTAGAGTAATCATGGCTTGAATAGTAACGAAACTGCTTCAACTAAGTTTTCTCTTTGCAGGCACGTGTGTGTTTGTTTAGCTAGAGTAATCATGGCTTGAATAGTAACGAAACTGCTTCAACTAAGTTTTCTCTTTGCAGGCACGTGTGTGTTTGTTTAGCTAGAGTAATCATGGCTTGAATAGTAACGAAACTGCTTCAACTAAGTTTTCTCTTTGCAGGCACGCGTGTGTTTGTTTAGCTAGAGTAATCATGGCTTGAATAGTAACGAAACTGCTTCAACTAAGTTTTCTCTTTGCAGGCACGTGTGTGTTTGTTTAGCTAGAGTAATCATGGCTTGAATAGTAACGAAACTGCTTCAACTAAGTTTTATCTTTGCAGGCACGTGATTTTTTTTTTTTTCTATGCAGCTAGTCGATTTACTGCTTATTTTGTCGGTATTGCCAAATATATTTTGTCATGTTTGGAAATTTTTTTCGGCCTAATAACTAGCACTACATGGTTAAATATAAATGTCTCAGTTGCTAATGAATATTAAGAAATAATTGAAGTAATTAATTTGCCTACATTTTTTTCGCTAAGATTTTTTGTAACCTAAAATGTATCCCCTACTACGTAGCTCAAACTAATAATTAGTGCAGTGGTTAGCTGCAGTTACTAATTAAAACTGGTTTATTGGTTGTTCACCGCAAAATGAGCACTTTTGAAAAGCCCTGCTTAAGATCTACTTGTATGTATGTTATGTACTCTTCCACCGCATGTAAAATTAACATTGCCATGGGCCTCATCAATTTATTCATACATCGGTCAAGTGAAACTGTGAAATTATTAGGAAGGTTAATGCTTTACAAATCTTCTCATTTTTTCACTTCGATGTATTAAAAAAACACAATGCGAAAGAAATAATTTAATTATCACAAATGATTATATAACATTTCTTTATTCGACGTCAAAATATGGAGCTACTTTCCATCCACCGTTACGAACTTTGCTGGGCGAATGTCATTCGATGCGCCCATTAAAATATATGCAGGTAGGAGAAGTAACTTTTTTCTACGGTTAATTTTGAAAGTGCTCATTTTATCGTGAACAGCCTTTAGAACCAAACTGTCCGCAGTTTATTTGCCATAAAATTGTTGTTCATATGCAGCTTTGAATTATTGTTGATAAGTAAATATGAAGCATAGTTAAATTCCAATTTTTTCGCAGTGATACTTCATTAAACCTTAATTATCTACTTATATCTGTAAAACGTTTCAACTTCTGAATAACATACTATTTGCAGTTTTCCTTCATCATGGTTATTGATCAAATTCAAAGCTTACAATTAATTTTCGCCAGTGATACGCTGGATACAACGACATCGAGATCAATTCTATGATTATAATTACAGTTGTGTAATAAGAAGTTTTGCATACTACTAGCACAGATCTGTCATCAATATTAATTAATAGAATATTATTTTTGTGGTTATAAAGGTGGGATATAATTTGTTTTATTCTGTAGAAAAGTTTAATACATTACTGCAAAATTCATTTCCAGGATAGTTATTTATTCATTTATGAGAAACGAATTTTGTTAAGATGGGGGAGAATTCAGCCGATTAAATTTGTGAACTGGCATCCTTATGGGAAATATATAGGATACTTTCTACCTGAACTGAAAAGTAGGGGAGATATAAGCCCTTAAAAATCAAGTTTTCGAACTACAATTTTGCGAAATATGGGAAAACAAACTAAATAAAACATTATTATATGTTACCGGAATCTTCAACCTAAGAGCATGAAAACCTCTTGCTCGGTCCATGTTAATTTAAAATAGTATACGTGGTAGGAGAATTAATACATATTTGGCAGAAGCTAAATATTTAAAACTGCTCAGTTAACTGTGACCGTAGAGATAATGAAGGGAATGTTTTTTTTCTGTATTTATATTTAATAGGCAGGCTCCAGTACATTAAGTATAAAATAGCAAGTACCGAGACACCTGAGGCATGAGTTTCATTATTTAAAAATTGAAAAGTAGGACTTAAGCGTTATTCTATTTAAATGGGCAGAATTTAATATTACTAAACAAGAAGTATTGACATAACTAAAATCCTCAAGCTGGGTGCAATCAATTTTTTAAAAAGTTATTAAAAGCTGAGTTAGTAGCTAGGACTTGACATTTCTTTGAAAGCAATAACTTTAGAAATGAAACCAAAAACGTATGCAACATTGGTGAGGCAAATATAAACGTGCCTTACCCGGGACTTGAACCCAGATGATTGTCTGATCTGCGTCCTAACATATTACTGGAAAGTGAAGCCATTCTGGTGGCGTATGCGATCAGATTTCGCAGTATAAGCAAATGTTTCGCCTCTGTATTCTAAACTATTCTGTACCTTGGCTTGCCAGCTTGTACGCCGTCTCTTCCAGTACCGGTGGGTGGAAACAGTTGAAGAGCTCCGTCAGCACCTCTAGAGGAAGAGTGGTGGAATATAATGCAGGATAGTATTAGGGTGGGTTTACGATTGACTTAATAGAATAAGTGTACTTAGGATATGAATCAATGCGTTCAAGGGGACTGGTTTATGACTGTCGTGTGCGGGTCGTGTGCGTTCTTGCCTTCACATTCAGATATCGTGATATCTTGTATCGTAAAAACTCAAGACTAAGTAACCAATCAGAGTCCAGTGACATTTGTTGTTGGAGAGAGAAACTGTATTTACATGTTGGATTTAGGTTATGTCATATCGTGAAATCGTATGCAATGAATTATGTACCTCTTTATTTAGATAAGCGTTTGAGGTCATGTTTTATTTCTTGGAAGAGGTTATTGAATTCGCTTTATTTAACCTTCTGCAAATTTATTGACGTAAATGCCCAATGCTGCCATCGGCATTCCTTTCTAAAAGATACCAAAAGTTTTTCAAAACAGTTACTCACGCAGTAACCACAAATAATTAAATATAAGTAAATAATCTTCTCTCTTGCCCATTTTTCCAGGTTACGTCGGCTACTTTGGTATCCAGAAATTCTGATTGGCTAGACTTAACAGTTTCTTGATCAATCATGAACTGCGAAACTTATTTTCCGTGTACTTAACGAGTCATACGTGCGATTCTTAATTATTTAGTATTTAATCGTAAACCCACCCATAGGACCCTGTGTGATTCCATGCCACGTCGAATAGCACCTGTAATGCCTCCAAAGGACATCTGCATTCTCCCACATATCATCCTTTATATCAAATCTTGTGTTGCACGCCATTGCGCTGTTGCTCTGTTCCTATTTGCTAACTTGACTTGTCCCATTACTTAGCCTTGCTTAACGACTACGTATTAAGTCCTGTGTAATTCATTTCGTAACGATTTGAGGTCTCCTTCGAGATGTTTAATTTTTCCGCCGAGGAATTTACTATAACTTATATGCTATAGTAGAATTTAAGGGGCAAAAGCTTTACCAGATTGAGTTGATTAGCTGTGATTTGTTACGTAGACGTGCCAAATACATGTACAAGTCAGGGCAAGTATCGGGATTCGTATACGGCCAGTATATGAGCAGATAGAAAAGCATGTAAAGGAAGGTGCAAGTATGAGAAGATTGGTTCTAGGCAAGTATATGTAATGTTTAGAACTCCGCGTAGCATCAATCCCACGTTTTTTATACATCGACCTTAAAATGTGGCAATATTAATACGAAACGCGACATCCAGTTAAATACAGATGTAGGGTGACACCGACATTACAGTTACTGAATCAAGAAAAATTCACAAACCGTATTTCAGTAACTTTGATGAAACGTCTTTTTAAGGCAATCATGCTGTCACTGCACAGTGTAGTAACGTAGGTGCGAGGGGAGAAATGGCGTATGAATACATTGACCACATGAACAACAAACGCACCATACGTACGCACATACACTGAGGAAAAGGTTTCGTTGAGTCAAACGAAGTTTGTCTGGTGCAACCAAATTAATCGTGTGTATAGTGGCAATTAAATATTTCTCTGTTGAAACCGAATTAATTTCATCTTGATATCAAATTATTTTTTGCTCATATTCGGTTGCCCCAAACAAATACTTGTTTATACCCCTAACAAATATTTGGTTGGCTCTTCGTGCGTTAACAGTTTCGGCTAATATTTAAAAAAATGTTCAATCCCTTCAGAGATTCGAACTTCGATTAATCGCGCCCAACCGCTACGCTTTAGCTACCTCAGCTTAACTAACAGCTGACGAATGCGGAATGTATATATATATATATATATATACACACACACACACACACACACACATACATTTCAAATACTGAACAACGTGAAGAAATAAATATTTTAAGTTATACAGCCTTACTTTTTAATTCCCTGTCAAACTTGTTTTATTGGGGTGTTTATGTCATTACTAAGCATCAATAAATGCACTAATATATATTATTACTATCCTAATTGTCACAAACAATACAAACCAACACTCAAGCAGTATTTTCAAAAGAAGGCAATGAAATGCGTAGTTAGACGAATATATACAGTTGATTCAGCTAATATTTTGTTGACAGTGCAATTTCTTTTTACTCAAAATAGAGTTTTTGTTGATTCAAGCGTGTATTTTGTTGGATCAACAAAATTAGTTTTGTTTACTCAACAAAATATTTTGTTGGGTCAACTAAATGTACTTCTGGTGCTATACAAACAAACGTTTCGTTGTCTGTTCTCTCGGTGATAAAAAAAAAAATCTTGTTTACGAAAATCTAATAGGAAATTTTCCCCTACTTATCGAAGTTCTTTTGCAAGGTATTTTTAGAGAATGTACATACATTCCGTGAAAAAGTGTTGCGGCGTCGATTCCAATACCCTCACGTGTGTTTCTAAACTATGTTGAAATTGCATCATTCATGTTAGCTATATTCGTCCTTTACACCGCCTACCCGGCGCATGAACTGTGTTGCAGAGTATTGGCAGTATAGTCCATTCACGATGTCTTCCGACGTTTTAACACAAACCTTAGAAAAATCACCCCATGTATCACGTGTTTAGTTATTCCTTAAATATGCCATGTATCAAGAGTGTTATACCGCTGTAAACACAGGCGTATGTTATTTTTCGTTTAAGTGAAGGTTTACCTATATTTTATTTATACATTATAATATTTCTTTCATAATAAACACAAATAAAAACAGTGAAAAAAAAATATGTGTTGGTAGCGCCTAATAATAATTAGATCTCGTGTAAAATAATATTACAATTGACTGCGCAGGAAAGCAGTGCGTTGTCATCTGGTGTCATTATCCATACCTAGTTAAGCTTAGTTTACGCGAGGCGGAGGAATATCCTGGAAGTAGAACTTTAGTAGGGCTTCAGAAAAGTTTGAAGTAACCGTGAATGGATTATACACGTTTTACCAGGAAACTAGTGAACATGCGTTCAGTGTGGTGATGTACGATGAACTGTCAACAAAACGTCACGAGCGATAGCAACATTATTTCAGAGCACTGCGACATATCTGAAAACGACTTGTTCGTAGCGCTGTATCTCAAAATATACGTGCCAGATACATGCAAAACAACCTAAGGAGCGTGAACAGAACCTTGTTACAAGCTGTCCACGGTTAATTGAGAACTTTTGAAAGCCCCGCCTACGATCTACTTCGTTACCCATTTTGTATCCTTCCACCACATATAACATTGACATCGCCATTTGCCTAATCACTTTATTCGTGCGCCATTTACGTGTAGGTGTAAAATCGTGAAATATTTAAATAGGTAATTTTTTAACAGTATTCCAGTTGTTACTCTAATCTGCGTAAAACAAGTTGAAAATACTCTTTAAATTTCAGTGACCAAAAATGAAGACGTTATGCTTTAAATAATATTACATTTCATATTTCGGTGCCAACTTATCCAGCAACATGATAGCCAGCATGTCCCTTAAAACACATGCAGTTGTGGACCGTCATTTTCTTTTTCATAAGTTGATTTCAAAGGTTCTGAGTTTACCGTAACCCATTTACACAAAATTTCCACCAATAATATTACATGGTCGCCGTCTAAAGTCCAATAGGTACACCCTGCATGGCGAGAAAACTGCACGAGTGAAGATATTTGGGCTGCTCTTAACATCGAGGTCTTGAGAGCTGATGAGGGTGGAGCGAGGTGAGTATGGAGAAGCGCAGGAATGAAAAAGCGGGGTAAATGGAAGATCCCCGAGAAAACCCGCCGGCACGATTCCTACAAGAGAAAATCTGGGGGTGACCCCATCCGGGATCGAACCCGGTTCCGCTCTGGTGGGAGACGAGTAGTCTAACCACAACACATCGCAGCTCCGTGAACATAGTGGCGATAGCGCACGCGACGCGCGTAACAATGTAGCCCTTATAACTCCTGATCTCCTCTGCCTCGGACGGGAAAAAGGTCAAGGTATGCGGGCCCCTTAAGCATAGAATATTGTGATGCAAGGCAATGAAATATAACCAAAGCCTTGTACTCACCACGTACGAAGTCACGAAAGTAATAGTTCACAGTGTGTTACAAAAACTGTAAAACCATAACTTCGTCACTACACAGTTGCCATCATTCAATCACAACTCCCCGCTGGTCTTGAAGAACTCTTGACGGACAAGAGACTCCGCGAACAGGACAAGAACCGCGGGTTCAGTTCACGAGAAGCCGCCGCCTAGAATCTCGACTGGCCGTGCTTGCAAAGACCACGATGTTCTCATCCTCCCTCCGCCCCCCCCCCCTTCCTCTTCTTTTAACACCATTAT
Source organism: Dryococelus australis (assembly GCA_029891345.1). Classification (NCBI taxonomy): domain Eukaryota; kingdom Metazoa; phylum Arthropoda; class Insecta; order Phasmatodea; family Phasmatidae; genus Dryococelus; species Dryococelus australis. The sequence goes on along the minus strand of CM057000.1, from coordinate 117,462,231 downwards.
TCTCCCTCCACCGCGCTTTTCCGACGACCTGCTGCCACCTCGACAATCTTACTTTGTTACTTCTACGACTACCTCTGTCCCATCCGGCACGTCAGTAACTTGTCCCCCCCCCCCCACTCACCCCCTTCATTTAGCTTTTTGTACCTGTGTGAATGACGCTGTTGCATCCACAGCAGCATTCAACAGCATACGTACACTAAGCCTTTTAAAGGCAGTTAGCTGTGAAGTAAGCAATTCTGAAATCAACCTTTGGAGAAAAAAAATCACTCTTAATACACTTTCAAGAAGTTATTCGCAAAATTTACTATATGAGTGTGCGCGTAGAGTGAGGAAGCGCGAACGGCAAAGCTATTTTTCAAGCATTCATTCTAGCGTTCCTACATTTTCTCGGGAAACTGTCAAATGCGTGGGAAACCTCCCTACTTCGTATAGTAACGACGCTAAATATTCCATATTTGTAGCTAGGAGGGTGGTATTATTTCCATACGGTATATGGGTTGAAATCTTCGAATACAGTTTGGAAAGTTTGCCAGAAGTTTTTTTTTTAGAGTGTAACTACCTTAACGCTGCAGTATAAACTGACGCTGTATCGCGAGCGTTATGTTTAAACTTCTCGTCAAGTGAAGTTAGTGTTTTATATTTCAAACGAATTAGAGCAAAAATTTGCTTCTTTTTTTTTTTGGTGAGACGTACACATTCGTAACATTAATTTATATTTGTTTCACTCATTTTACGTATAAATTACGTAATCAGATCCATAGAAATGTTAATTTTATATGTTACAGAAGGATACGAAATGAGAAGGAGAAAAGACCCTGAGCAGGGTTGTTTCCAACAGTGCTCGATTAACACTGAAAACACTATACACAACAGCACTGCACATGACACTGGCCTGATAATGCACCCGGCATGACTTCTTTTAAAGGCTGTTCAAAATAAAGTGAGTACTTTTGAAATAAATCTTAGAAAAAAGTCACTTCCCTGCCGGCATATATTTTAATGGAAGTACCAAGTGACATTCGCCCAGCAAAGTTGGTAACAATGGATGGAAAGTAGTTCCTTCCTTAACTCAACGTCGAATAAAAACAGTTAGGTAACTATTTGTGAAAACTTAAATTATTTCTTTCGCTTACTGTTTTTAATGCATCGAAGTGTAAAAATGAGCAGATTTGTAAAATACTTACTTTTCTAATAATTTCATAGTTTCATGTTACCTACACATGAATTAAGTGATGAGGCCTATGGCAATGTTAATTTAACATTAGGTGGAAGAATTCACAACGTGAATACAAATAGATCTTAAGGAGGGCTTTCAAAAGTGCTCAGTTTACCGAGATCAGCCTATAGACCTGAAGTTGGTAATATGTCTCTTGCTTGGACCCTACAGTTGTCAGCAACATGTTCGGCAATAAAGAAAGTATGGCGCAGAGAATAACACTAGAGAACTCAAAACAACGAACGTTGAAAAAAAAAGTATCTTAAAATCAAAGCAGCGTCTTCTTTTCAGTGTTATCCTTTCAGACTTCAGCATCGCTTTCCACGGTATTTTCGTCTCAGTGCCGCCCCCTGGCTGGCTGTTACTCTAACGGTAGGGTGGCAGCCATTAATTAAGATATTCCAAAGCGTTTCTTTTGCGTATAACGTTTAATATCCAAGACTCGTGATAGTTTCCTCATTATGAAGTGTGGCCAATTCAAAGAAGTGGAATACAATGGGAATTTCTGTATTAACGGCAATGTGGAACTATGTACCTTCCTCTCAAACAGCATCATATGGGGCTGAAACTTTTCTCGCCTCTTTGGAAAGACTAAAACATATTCGTGTTCTACGCAGGGGCCGCGGCGGCTGAGTGGTTTAGCCTGCTCGCCTCCCACCAAGGCGAAACGGGTTCAATCCCCGGCCGGGTCCCCGGACTTTCGCATGTTGGAAACGTGCCGGACGATGCCGCTGGTCAGCGGGTTTTTTTTTATCAGCGATCTCCCGTTTCCCCCGCCCCCTCAATCCGGCGCTGCCCCACACTCACCTCAATCACCCTCGTCGCCTCTCAAGACGTCGCTGTTAAGAGCCGCCCAAATCTCCTCACTCTTGACTCACTCTTCTACGGAGCTGTACCGTTACAGGTTTTAGAGTGGGTTTAGAATTGAGAAAAGAACACTTTGTTATGTATATGCGATTCGCAATACACATATTCATTTTTGATTCCAGCCAATTGATACTCGCGATGAGATTGCCTACTTTACATTTGTTTGATAAGTAACCACATAACCTCACACATCACAACCAGACTTTAGTCACATCATTGTTCAAGGTTGACATTTTTGGTACTGAAACTTGTTATTTTGAATTGAATTCACAAAATACAATCATAAACACGCTCCAACATTTGAACGTTTAATATTTTTAATGTTGGCTCGTTAATGTAAGTGCCAGTTTTTCGTTTACTTCCATGCTCTGATTGGTCACTGCTACATAAATTTTTACCTTTGGTTGCCTATTTTAAAACTCAAGGAATTCCAAACGGTAGAAATGAACTTGCTAATTTCGTTTGTGAATCAGTTCAATTAAACTCCCAATTCAGTTTCTTCTAAGTACGTCATAACTCTATAAGTTAAAGAATGGTTTTCAGCTGTAAACCAATAAACCATGGTGGTTTTTCAGAGGAGCGACATTACTTCTTAGCCTTCCATCTTCCAGAGTTAATGCTCTTTTTGTGTGTGAGATATTCCCACAGAATGCGCTATTTACTAATGCTCATCTCTGAGGGCGTGTCCGAGCGTACAGAGATTGTGTGGTGGAGAGCGGAGATCGTCACTTGGCCTAAAAGTCACTTGGTCTAAAAGTCATTTAACCTTTAATTTCAGGAAAAATTTCATTTTACAAAGACATTTGGCCTAAAGAAATTATCCCTAAATATTGCCTGGCCTAAAATTCACTTGACCTAAAAGACACTTGGCCTAAAATTCACTTGGTCTAACAGTCACGGCCTAAAATTCACTTGGTCTAACAGTCACGGCCTAAAATTCACTTGGTTTAAAAGTCACTTGGTCAAAATGCCACATGCCCTGAAAGTCACTTGGACTAACTAAAATTCACTTGGCCTAGAAGTGAATTGGCTTATAATTCAGTTGGTCTAACGACAGTTGGCTTAAATTCGTTTGGCCTGAAATTAATTTGGCCTAAAAGGCACTTTGTCTAAAAGGCGCTTGGCCTTAGTCATTTGGCCTAAAATCATTTTACGCCAAATGACTTTTAGGCCAAATATGTGTACCCGTGGAGAGCACATGTTAGCTAGTCGTTACCACTCTGCGTTTTTTAACTTGGGACTGATTTCCTGGATCCGAGGTTAGAGCACTGGTTATGTATGCTGTAATATTTTTTTCCTATTGAACTTCCTAAACATAAATGGAAAATTTTAAACAATACACAGTGTGGAAAATTTGCTATATAACAGGCTACAAATTTGTAAATACAAATATACACAGTTACAAACTTCTCTACTCATACTACTACAAACATGACAAATATAGGAAAGCTACTATGGATGTATGGGGAAACTCTTTGCCATTCGTATTCGTTCTTTATCATTACGTGTGCGGAATTTTTCTTCAAGTTAAAGCAAGTGCTTTGAGAAATTCCTGCTCTTCCTCCGACATATAATTTTTTTTTTTTTTTACAGCGGCAAGCTAATAGTCAAGTTGTTCAAAGTATTTTATTCATGTAAGAAGATCCGAGTGTAAAGGAACACCTTCATCGTTGTTGTACAATGTAGGGCCTACGTTTTAACTGAGACAGTTGTACCGACGATGGGCTGATTAATGCCGAGTTCATGTGCGGAAGACGTAAATATGCAATTTATTTAACTGGCGGTCCCCCTGAACCCGCCACACCAGCGTGAGCCCTTTCACAGTTCTGCGGGCCCTGCGGCACGCATGTTGGTATAATCCATTCACGGTTACTTCAGTCTTTTCTGAAGCCCTGCTGATGTTCTACTTCCAGGATATTCCTCCGCCTGGTGCAAACTAAGCTTAACAAGTCTGGAGAATTACACCAGAGGGACAACGCACCACATTCATGCGCACTCAGTTGTAATGATATTTTGAATGAGAACTGTTTCTCACTAGACGTTACCAACATACCCATTTTCTACCTGTTTTTTATTCCAATTATTTACCAATGAAGCATTATAATTTATAGATAAGATATTAATAACATTTCAATCTAACAGAAAAAAATGTAACTTTTATGAACACAAGTATAAAACGCTTGTGACACAGGGCGTATTTAGAAAATAACTAAACACGCCATACATGGGGACATTTTTCAAAGGTTTGATTCAAAAAGGCTGAAGAAACTGTGAATGGACTATATAGGCTGTTCACGTTAAAGTGAGTACTTCTTAACGTCCTTCCAGCAGGCATAATAACCAAATCATTATATTTGATTGTGGCCTAAGTCGTTAACTTTTGAGAGTTGTGTGTTTATTATCCTCGTGGCAATTTTTACATTAAAAAATTTACAAAAGGATACAAATAATTTGAAAGGGACATTTAAGCACGTACTCAAAAAGTGCTCAGTTTACCATGAACAGCCTACATGTAAGTTCGGTTGGAGGATAGGGTGCATTTCTGGGGCAAGACCTTTGCGTCATAAGTCGAGGTTATTTATAAGGAGCTTACATGATTCGCAACTGAGGCAGGGTTGTCTGGTGCCATGGCCCCAACTGTGTCTACCCCATCTCCGGTGATTGTGTGCAAGACTAGGCCGTGACAATCACAGGTTGGTTGAACGGCGTCCAGCTGCTGTGATAATGGAAGTATTCGCGATCTAAATGTCGAAGAAAACGACTCCCGGACTTTTTGAGACATCTCGAATGATGGCCAAAGTATTCGATTTCTCTTGTCCGAGGATCTAGCTAAGAGATTTATCAGTTCTCGCGTCTCGCACATATCCATCGTTTACGAATACTCTAGTTTGTTAAAACTGTTAGTTAAATAGCGAAGACTTTGTTTCGAGTCTATTTTTGAATTCTATGACATTGTTCTGAATTTTATTGCCTTTAATATAGTTGTCTGTAAACTGGCATTCACCGCCTATCGACTGCATCTTGTTATCTTAGTATAGTAATGCGAATGAAAACAGAGAAATAAAAACAAAAACACATGAAATTCACGTATACGATTAGACGAATACCACCACGGAACTTGTCAGTTCTCGAATTCAAGCTGCGAATGAGAGTTCTCGATTCCTACAACTACTCGAATACGAAATATTCGATTCCCGGGAACATTCAATTCTGCTCAACACGTAAGCTGGTGGCCCGAGGATCGCGTGTAAAGATGACGCCAGAGCTTAAGCGTTGTGAACCCCGCTTCCCTGTGAGTCGCTAGAAACTACCGCCGCGGATGAATAACCTCTTGCAAACAGGTTCTGCAGTTGTGAAAGAAAAAAAATCTTTTCAATAGACCTTCGTCTTCACAGGCGGCCGAGCGGTATTTGTTCTTGTCGGAGGACATCCAGCCAGAAAAGTTGTCCAAGCAAACGGTTTCAACGCCGCCTTAAACGTTGTCCGCACGCACGTGAAATGCCTTCTGTTCATCGTAGAAGCACGTTCCCTTCAGCTGAAGAACAACATTAAGAACATTCATTTCTTCTCTCTATGATTCTCCTATAAAACTAGTTTTTGTGGTCTCAAGAATTTCGTGTTTGCTGTCACAATTTTCTACGGTGAGTCATAATCAGCCAGTGCAGTCTTCACGCTCTTAAGCAAACAAACATATTCACATTTAAACATATTTAGGAATATTAAATGTTCTAAAATAAATTCTGAACTGGAATACTTTTATTTGAAGTGGATATTATTCCCCGGCTTTGAAAGTCTTGTGTGTTTAATTGAAATTTCCTCTTGAATACGTTTGTTTTCCATCTACGAATCCTTTTGCAAGAATTAGGAATTATTTATAAATTTACTTTTTTTTTCAGTTCATAATTGCACGCATTTTACAATTTATCAGTATATCAATTCCTTAAAACTATTAGTCATTTTATACATATATTTTTGGGGCCCACGGTGGCTGAGTGGTTAAGACTGCTCGCCTCCCACCAAGGCGAAGCGGGTTCAATTCCCAGTCGGGTAACCCCGGATTTTACAAATGGAAATCGTGCCGGTCGGCGGGTTTTCTCGGGGATCTCATCTCTTGAATTCCAGCGCTACTCCATTCTCACTTCATTTCACCCCCATCGGCTCTCAAGACTTCGTTGTTGAGAGAAGCCCAATTCTCTAAAGTCAACTAAACTCATGCATATATATTTTTCATAAAGCAGGCTAGGTTCACCTGGTGACGAATAAATGAATTTTTAATTTTTCATACTAACTGGACGATTTATAAAAGACGAGACTGGTAGAGTGTGTGGCGCTGCCGACAAGACTAATCAAAAAAATGGGCTACATGCTTGACATTTGACAAATAAATTTGTCTATTAGAGGCATAAAATAAGCATCCTTTTTACCCACCCCGGTATGTCTAACATAAAAATGCTTATTCTGCTACCAAGCGAACACATAGGCCTACTGTACCGAATGATCTTATTAGCGTCACATTTCGCTCCCATCTTCATTACTACTCAGAAGGGATTTCAACGGCTTAGCATGACACACAGACATGTGCAAGTTTAACCACTGTCACACTCTCCGGGGCCGCGGTGGCTGAGAGGATAGCCTGCTGGCCTCCCATCAAGGCGAATCAGTCACCGGCCTGGTTACTCCCGGATTTTCGCATGTGGGAATCGTGTCGGACGATGAAGCTGGTCGGCGGGGGTTCCCGGAGATCTCCCGTTTCCCCCGCCCCTCAACCACCCTCATCGGCTCACAATACCTCGCTGTTAGGAGTCGCCCAAATCTCTTTACCCACTTCAATCACTCACTGCCACATTCTCTGCGCCCAGGAGACTCGTAAAGTAGTTATTTAAGAGACCAAGCTAGAGACATGAAATGTCCTCTAACAGCGTCATCACCAACATACAGACATACTGTGCAGAGACGACTATGAAACTCATCACTCGGTTGACCACCAAGCAACTAAGTAAAACATTCAAAAACACTCAGCAGTGGACTTTGAACACATCCATCAAACACGCATTAATGCAAATGTCGTTTGCCGGAGATACTGCTCCAAACTACGCTGAAACAGATGCAGTCGGGCGATAAGTGGAATCCTGTGCCGAATTCAAAGAATTTTGTGCTACAGACGAACAAAGCAGCTGACGCAGGTAATATAACGGACATGATTTATTCAACTACGTTTACTTAACTACCAAAAAATGGGCATTGAAAGCCACATACATTTTTTGTCTTGTACTCTAAAATATAACTAATGTAGGCCTAAAACTTATTCTTTCAAAATTTCCAGTAACATATCAAAACACTTAAGGTGCAAAATTTCAGAGAATCTTTTTTTAAGTGTTGAAATACTACGCCTGTACCAAACTCTGGATAACGCTTCCTCGCAATTATTAATCCTTTCAGGCATCGTCGTTTATGTTTTGTATGATAAAGGTATATATATGTTGAAAAAAAAAAACCTAAATAGAAAGGCTGTTGATCAAATTTATCTTTTCCTATTATTATGTTCATTTATGTAGACTAGAGGCTAAATTCGGTATTTATTGCTAACGTATAAGTGTTTCAGTTTATTACTGTCCTTTCTAACGTATCATCTCTTGGCATCATCTGATCACACTTGCTTAGCTTGAGGTAACAGTATCACTCTCTCTTTTTATAATCAATATGGACTCACGATGTACTTATGAACAGAGGGTTAATAGATAATGCATGCTCGTAAGTTTTGAGGTATTCCTCAGAATAACTCACACATTTTATCATTAAGCTGAGAGTCGTCTTTGACCTGATAACACAATCGTCGTGACTGTCGAATAAATTATGGATTCTAAAATAATGCTATTTCTTTGTCGCTTCGTTGCCGCCTGGCATCATAGTGGTGGCAGAAAAACCTCCAAAATAAAGTAGCGGTCTTGGGACCACGTGTATAGGCTACATCCAGCATACAAAGCGGTACTGCAGCGCTGCCTGTCAGTGACGTAAACGCAGAAAGCAGAAATACAAGTCCTGCTGAATAAACTGCTGCTAGCGACAATGCTATCTTTTTAGTCTGGCGTTGTTGATTTTTTGTCGTTAATGCGTCTTTAAATTTCCAACCTTTGAGGGAGGCAATCCAGAAAATCCGATGATAACAAAATCGGGGGATACAGTTTGGCATTGCAGCTCCGAATCTACCGTCTACATCCAAATTTCAATTACACCACTCGATTGTCAAATGATCAAAGAACATGTTACCTTGTGTGAGGACAGAGAAGCATCGCGGAAGGGGTAGGGTTGGGGGAGGAGGCGTGCCACAATTTTGAGTTCGTTTCGCCGCATCTCATAATTTCCGTGTAGTATAACTATTGATTAGGAGAAGCTACGAAGTTCGTTTGAGTTTCAATCGACAGCTGTCGTCAAGATCAATCGATTGCGTGTATAAAAACATTGGTGTGGCGTGATTATGGGTAAACTGTATGACTTTTATGTAAATGACAACCAAGTCGAAATACAGAAATCGTATACGGTTGGAAAGAGAATCTTATATCCATAAAACCCCATATGATCGAGTGAAGAGTGCCAGGAACATAAAAAAAAACATCAAGGAGTCCGAGAGTGTCAACGTAGACGTATTCACGCAAAACAAACGGCCGTGCCCCAACACAACCACACCCCATTTTTTTTTCTGCTCTGAGGTTTTGTTTTATTGGAAGATAATTTTTCGAATATATCCACAAATCGATTTCATATGTGATAATAAAATCACAGTCGCGGAGTTGGTAACAACACAGTAATTCCATTCGTTATCTTATTAGGCTTAGTGTCTGTCGTCTGCTTGTAGCGGAGATAAAGCGAGTATTTTTTATCTGCGATCACTGCAATGGCGCTGCATTTCAGCGCTGCGGCCGAACTACAAGAAGCATAAAGTGCTGCAGTACCTTTTTGTCCGCTGAACGCCTCGTAGTCCAGGAATATTAGTCAAATGAGGGCAAGAATCTCGGAATGAGAGATAGTCAGCTATAAACTTGTATAAACCTTTATTTTGACACCCTTAAACTTGTCTCAAAACCTACCTATCGTAGGGTGTCCGCGACCACAGATATTTCAAGGTCAAAGGTCAAAAAATCGATTTTTTTATTTTTTTACACATTTATTGCAAATATCTCGTTTCCTATGGGTTTTATGCTATTTATATTTATTATAAATATTGTAGAGGATTAAATTCTCTACAACTTTTGTTTAAACATTTTTTTTATATCTTGAACCATTTTCGAGATAGAGGGCAGAGCGCGCGCAGTGTTTAACTATTTAGAGTATCATTCGAGGTCAACCTGTAGTCCCGATTAAAAACGCGACGTATAAAGTTTATAAATTATTGATAAATATATAATTCTAAATAATTTGCATTTTTTATTAACTATTACGTTATAATTAATAATTTTTTTCAATAATTCAGTATCTATTCATTTAATAATATTTACCTACTCGTGTACTTATAAAGTTATTAAGGGAAATACTTTAATTACATTTTAAGTAGAAAATAATTAAGTACATATATATTGAAATCCGGAAACTTATAGATTCTTTTAAAACGTTAAAAATTATACCTGGGACAACGGACATCTATTGTATAGTACGAAACTTTCTATTTATAGCCAGAAAGGACAGATGTTCAATTGCTTACTCACGACCGGTTTCTTTTTCAAGTAACCACTGTTATTCGTTAGTTTTGAATCGTATCTTGGTAACTACGGACGTACAATTTTAAGAGTGATGGATAATTTGTGTTTTATATGTAAAAAGTCAGATTCGGAAGGTGAATCATTAGTGAATCTAGTGCGTGGTATAAAAACTCTGAGAACTGCAAGTATCGAACGAAACGACGGTCTTATTGATTATTTAAAAACCGTAACCTCTGTACAAGTGCATGAAAAGTGCCGAACTGTTTACATTAGCAAAAATTGTATATTAGCAGCAAAACGGCGACTAGAACAAGATTAAACTACAGCTTCTCCAACTGTACCGCATAAAAGAATAAGTGAAGTGTTCGATTTCAAGAAGCAGCGTTTATTTTGTGGTGAAATAGCTGACGAGGCCGCAGAGACAAAGAAAAAAGAAAAGTATAGACGCAAGATAAGTGCAGTGAGTACTCTTGAGTTTAAAGACAATGTTATGAAAAAAGCAGAACTTGGTGATACTTTCGGAGAATTGGTGAAAAATCGTATATTTTTTCAATATGATTTAGTTGCTGCTGAAGCTAAATACCATGCTGTTTATTATACGAATTTCTTCACAATTAAAGTACCATCGTCTCATCCGAAACTTCGTCAAGATAATCAAGTTTCAGAAGCTATGATAGAGATGTTCAATTACATAGAAAATAATAACGATTCACAATTTACACTAAAAGAGCTTAAAGATATCTTGACAGGGTATGTACCAGATGATAAAACTATTATTTCAAGGCTACAACAAAAGTACTTAACCAATATAATGATTACGAAAAAAGTAGGAGCTTTTACGATCATTTCTTTTCGTGATTCACACGCTAATATTTTATCAAAAGCTTGGTACGATAAGAAAAACTTAAATCCTCAAGCAGAAAGACTAAGAACTGTAGAAGCTGCAGCAGCTATTATTAGAGAAGACATTCGATCATCCATTGTTGAAACTAAATCTTATCCGCCTCCCAGTAAAATGTTGGATGATGTTAACCAAGAAATTCCAAAACTTTATTGTATTTCTTAGAAGAAGTCATCCTAAAAAACAGGAAAGGAAAGGTAGATCATTTAAAAACAAAATGTACTTCAATAAGCCATGCAATAATGGCTGCCATCCGGGAGCGTTCTTTTCATCACAGCTACTATTAAGCCTTTCTGTATTTACTTGTCATTTTAATTGGGCGTACCCTATCTCATCAACAAGAAATTTTCTTTAAAAAAGTTGGCAAAGGAAATGTAAAAACTGACATATACTCTTCCAAAAGTTTTGATAAATATCCTCGTTCTAAAAAACACATATTGTTTCTGCACGCAATAAGTGGCTGTGACACGACTTCTGCGCTCTTTAGAAAAGGAAAAAAAACTTTTGTAAAAACACTCGAGAAACTTCCGAATTTGGATCAAATTGCTGCAGCATTTGAAGAAGAAAACTGCCCGGTTCAATCATTATTTGAGAATGGAGTGCGAACCTTGTTGGCAATCTATAATGCTCCAAAATCTGAGGACTGTATCGATCGTCTTCGCTATGCACAGTTCATCAAGTTAACAAAACTGAATAAACCTGTGCAGTTATCAAATCTTCCACCAACGAGTGCAGCAGCTCACCAACATTTCAACTGTGTTTATTATCAAGTTCAGACTTGGTTAGGGCATGATTTAGAACCCCAGAATTGGGGTTGGATAATGCATGATGAATTCCTGGAACCTGTTATGACAATGAATCCACCAGCTCCGGAGGAATTGCTTAACACAATATTCTGCAACTGCAAGAATGGTTGTGGTTCGCGATGTGGATGCAGGAAAGCAGGGTTGCAGTGTTCTTTAGCTTGCGGCCAGTGTAATGGGCAAGCTTGTCTTAATGCTTCACCATATCAGAGTGATATCAATGAAGACGGTACTTTTGACCCCGAAATCCTGGAAGAACTGGAGACAAATGTTGAAGAAGAGAACACGGAGGAATTTGAAATTTTACAGCAACTGGAAGACGATGATGAAGAAGAAGAAAATTGAAATTAGAACTTGTAGTTCTTATTATTATTCAATTTTTTTAATTTCAACGTTCATAAATGTATGAAATGGTATTTTTCAATAAAAACATTAATTAAAAATTTAATTCTTTTCTTTTTATTTAGTTAGGAAGTAATTAGTATAAATAAGATTAGAATTAAAAAATAATTAAAGTATTTCCCTTAATAACTTTATAAGTACACGAGTAGGTAAGTATTATTAAATGAATAGATACTGAATTATTGAAAAAAATTATTAATTATAACGTAATAGTTAATAAAAAATGCAAATTATTTAGAATTATATATTTATCAATAATTTATAAACTTTATACGTCGCGTTTTTAATCGGGACTACAGGTTGACCTCGAATGATACTCTAAATAGTTAAACACTGCGCGCGCTCTGCCCTCTATCTCGAAAATGGTTCAAGATATAAAAAAAATGTTTAAACAAAAGTTGTAGAGAATTTAATCCTCTACAATATTTATAATAAATATAAATAGCATAAAACCCATAGGAAACGAGATATTTGCAATAAATGTGTAAAAAAAAAAAAATCGATTTTTTGACCTTTGACCTTGAAATATCTGTGGTCGCGGACACCCTACGATAGGTAGGTTTTGAGACAAGTTTAAGGGTGTCAAAATAAAGGTTTATACAAGTTTATAGCTGACTATCTCTCATTCCGAGGTAAAACCCCTAATATTCCTGGACTATCGTACAATTCGGTCTCAAGACTAAACCAGTCACGTGGCTGACTGCTGGACATACAACTCCGTATAGGCTATTCACGGTAAAGTGAGCACTTTTTAAGCCCCTTAAAATAGGCATTAACTATTAATATCTTATTGCAGCCTCAGGCGTTAACTTTCGAGTGGTGAAATGCATACACTGTGTTTATTGGCTGCATTGCAATGTTTATATTAAAAAGCAGCAGGAAGATAGGCTAAAAGCAAGAATTTAGAAGGGCCTTAACAAGTGCCCACTTTACCGTGAACAGCCTATACTACGTATATCCGCAAACTACCGTAAGGCGGCCGCGTCCATGCTAGCTAGTCCCTTGCTACACGTCTGTGCCACTCGACGCTCTGCTCACAGCTCAGGTCGGTGTCATGCTATGCGTTCTTGCCGCTGCGGCTAAAACGCTCCGGTTTGACGGGATGGGTACAGCACATTGATGTCAATGCGAGGTTTCACACTAGTGAACGCAGTACCAGTATGGCACCTCGCATTTGCAACAAAGTGTTGTGCCCATCCCGTCAAACCTCATCTCGTTTAGCCGCAGCGGAACAAACGCATAGTATGGCACCGGCCTTACATCGGCTTCCGCCCGCAAATAGGCTTCATAAACTCTAAGTCAATCACCGTATTTTTCGTAAGACGAACCAATAACTTTTCTGTAACTTTTAATGGGTTTCTTTGATAGTTATATTAAGATTTATATCTTTAACCTTAATACGTCTACCTGCCAAACGGTTAGTTGATTTAATTAACACTGTACATATTAATATTCATGCTCACACCCGGAGACAAGTAGGGTACTTACTCCACTCCTGAGTGCGGGTTGGCCAACTTTCCACGGTTTCATCGAAGGGGTCTCCCAGCTTTCTCTTCTCTTCAAGGGCGCGGCGCGTCACTATGTCCAAGAAAGGGCATTTCATTGAGAAGTTTGTCTGCACTCATTTCTTCTTTTTGTATCAAATTTTCCGGCCTTTCTGTCTGCATCCATCTCTTCTCCTTACACCACCTTTTAAATAATTTTACCAGCCTCTCTGTCTGTCATTTCTTCTTCAAATATCAAATATTCAATCATTTGCCGACTTCTCTGTCTGCAGCTGTCTGTTCTTCTTATGTCACATGTTAAATAATTTACCTTCGTCTTATATCAAATATTAAATCATTTACCGGCCTCTCGGTCTGTACTAATCTCTTCTCCTTAAATCAGATACTAAGCCCTTTGCCAACATTTGGTCTGCAGCCATCTCTTTTTGTAAAAAATTATAAATCGTAATAAATTTACATTACATTGATTTCTGGCAGAGTGAACTGTGATAAAACTAGACCTCTCCAACTTGCAAAAAAAGAGTAAAAATTAAAAAGTAAAAGCAGTCCAGACACCTAATTAATAAGTTAGAATAGCTAAAGCCGAATCATGAACATCTCACCCAATACGAAAAGTTATAAGTCGTCAGTTTTTCAGCAATTGAACTGAATGAATGAAGAGATTTGGGCGGCTCTTAATAGCGATGTCTTGAGAGCCGATGAGGGTGATTGAGGTGAGTATGTAGCAACGCTGGACTGTAAGGGCAGGGGAAACGAGATATCCCTGAGAAAATCCGCTGACCATCGTTTGACACAATTCCCACTTGCGAAAATCCGGGGGTGGCCGGGCCGGGGATTAAACCCGGTTCGTCTTGGTGGGAGGCGAGCAGGCTAACAACTCAGACACCACGGACCCAAGCGAACTAAGGAACGACTGGCTGGAAAAAAATAATGTCTGATGGATATAATATCAATTTTTCTTTAATTTAGTAACGAACATAAAAAGACCAACCGCATACTTTTAGTAAGCTCTATCTATTGATGGTCTGAGTCTAGGTAGCAGTCTTCGTAATCTTGTAATCAGAAATTAAGTAAATATGTAATAATAAATGTAAATAGAAAAATTACAACTTGACAAATATAATTAAAATTTTTTACCACTTTATTTTGTCTTTCCTGGTATCTGTCCACCTGTTCCGCAATCAACACTGTACGCTCCGCAATCGCTCCACAATCGCTTCGTAATTGATCTGCCTCCGCCGCACCCAGCACCGTATGCTCCGCAGTCGCTCCGTATTTGCTCTGCCTGCATTGCACCCAGCACGGTATGCTCCGCAATCGCTCCAAAAACGCTCCGTGATTGATCCGCCTGCGCCGCACTCAGCACCATATGTTCCGCAATCGCTCCACAAATGCTCCGCAATTGATCCGCCTGGTCCACAATCAGCACCGCATTCGCCGCAGTTGGAACCGCACGCACCGCATTAGCACTGCATTCCCGATGTGAAAGAGAATTTCTATACCACAAAAATAACATGAGGCCTTAGCTTCGTCTCCGACGCTTAATTGTGGGCCATTCTTGTGCGTATTTCCCGTGAATGTTAAATGAGCTTCTCCATCGAGCACATAAGCCACCATAACACATGATCATAAAATTAAATTAAGAAGGCTTCAGTTTTTATTTATTTTTTTCTTGTTTTACCAAAATGACAGCCCCAATTCCAACCTCAGACGTGAGCCACAGTTTTCAGATTCATTCACACAAAAAAAATAGAACTTTGCCATGCTGTCATGACCTGCAGAAAGCTACAGTATATTTTTAATACAAGACATTGAGTCGCTCTGAAAAATACTACTTTCCCGGTGAATTAAAAACTCCGCTACAAAAAAAAACAAGAGGCTTCATAATCACACCTGGCATCTGTGTGGTATCGGATAGGTAGACTTTGCACCATGTCGCGAGCCACGTTATGACAAGGGCACGTCAACCGACGGGAAAATAAATTCTCCACCACAAAAAAAATAATAACATGGGACCTCAGCTTCGTAGGAGACGATGCTAAAGAGGTATAGACAGTTGCGCGTGAGATGATTTGGGAAGTTTCGCGAATATTTCGCGAAAAGTTAGAGAAGGTTGGCGAAGTTTTTACGAATATTTGCGAAGAGTTTGCGAAGTTTCGTCTCTTCAGTAAACTATTGGGAACTTAACAGTAAGAGGGGTGGAGATTCGTGTGGTTGGTTGATTGTGATGGTGGAAGATGAGGGGGACGAGCTATGAGGAGTTATTGATGGGGGGAGGGGGTCGATGGTATGTGAGGATGTTGATGGCGGCTGAAGTAAGTAAATGGCGGGGGAAGTGAAGCGACGAGAGGTGTGTTGGAGGTGTGGGTGGTGTGGGTGTGGAAGGGGGTGTACATGTTTCACATAAGTCAGTAATTCGTTTTGGGAGTCCTAAGACTGATCGGCTATATTGTCAATGAAACGTAGAGGTGAGGGTTCAGGCAACTGCTGATCGTTGTACCAGGGAGTGGCTGTGATCTGTCATGTTTACGAAAATCGAAGTTTAAGGGGCACACATATTCGACTTGGTTTTTTGCATTAGGTATGTAATTTTCTCGATTTTTTTTTTCGTGTTTCTTGATCTTACGATATTCTTTCAATCTTTTCCCTTTTTTTCTCGATTTGTTGAGTTCAAGGTTATTGGAGTCTATGTTAAGGTCGTCAACAACCAACAGGGTAGGCGGAGTAATCAGTGTAATTTTTTCCTCGTCTTTTAGAATAATTTTTTTCGATTTTTTCCAGTTTTTCTCCATTTTTATGAATGTGTGGGTTGTGGTGAGGGGAAGGGGCGTAGGTTAGGGTGATGGGGTTAACGGGTAGACGGGCTAGATAATGGTATATATTCCTAGATTTTTTAATGTTTGTTAGATTTTTGCAATATTTTTTATTTCTATTACTGGGTAGGAGGTTAGTGAGGGGAGGGGGTGTTTACTGGGTAGGAGATTAGTGAGGGGTAGGGGTGTTTACTGGGTAGGAGATAAGTGAGGGGTGGGGGTGTCGGTTAGGGTGGAGGGGGGAGCAGGGGTCTAACATCATATGTTCCTGGATTTTTAAATTTTTTTTGGAGGATAGGGGTTGGGGTGGAAGCATTTAATAATTTGCAGATTCTGACATTGTGCAATAATTAGTCTTCAAGTCAGGAGACTGGATATGTAGTAACTGAATGAAAGACTTCTGCATGGTTCTGCAATACTCTGTGTACAATTTCGGTAGAAATTGAAAAAAAGAAAACTGTTAATATTTCACTAAAAAAAATAGTTATTAGAATTCAATAATGTATACAGATTTTCGATTTGACAAAACCAATAAGGCCGTCGACTTCCATGCATGCTTGAAGAGCTAGTGGACATTACTGTCAAGCACCTTCGGGTACGTTCGACAATCCCGAGTCGAAGGCTTCCGAGCACCCCCTCAGTCAAGCCGAAGACTGCCGAGCTCGTCCGAGTCGAGCCGAAGAACGCCAGCCACAGCCACACAGATCTCATTTAAAATGCATTGGGATAGTTTCGGCATAATAGTACTACTATGGAATTTCGCCATAACCTGCGTCCTGGTTTTACTCCAGCGCTGTGTCACTGTGACTTCCTTTGAAATATGCACTGACTGTATCCAGGAGTGATGATATATAACAGCGACACGACGATGCCCTCATTCAGATGTTACCTACCTACAGCTGTTTTCCTCGTTTGAGACACACAAAAAGAGAGCGACAAGGGTGAGAGATACACGCGCTTCAAATTCCTCCTTCGTCTTTACAAGCAAAGCACTGAGTGAGTGAGTGAAGAGATGGGCGGCTCTTAACAGCGAGGTCTCGAGAGCCGATGATGGATAAAAGGTTGGGGGAGACGGGAGATCTCCGAGAAAACCCGCCGACCATCGGCATCGTCCGGCACGATTCACACATGCGGAAATCCGGGAGCGACCCCGCCGGGAATCTAACCCGGTTCGCCTTGGTGGGAGGCGAGTAGTCTAACCACTACACCACTGCGGACACCGCCAGTCACTGAAATGGCCTGCAGGCTTTTCCTGGTGCTGAACTTCCTACAATATTTTAAGCTGCTATTGGTAAAATACCTGTAGCTACATTAAAAAAGGTTTCTACGTCAGTAGAGAGTCACTATGAGAAAGTCCAATGCCAAAAAACCTTTTTAGCTCTGTTGGAGTGCTCTGTAAAAGGGTATCTAATATTCGTGATGTTTTGAAAATACCTTCTCGACACCGTATGACCACCAGGTCGGCGGGCACTTCGAGAATGAGCTGGCGCCATAAGCGTGAGCAGCGTTAGGTAAGAGGAGGAGCAAAACGCAAAATGAAGAGCCACTTTTACGGGATTGAAACTACAAAGCAACAACATACTTAAACATATTCATTATAAATTGCATACGCTATTTTAAAGTATATTTTTAGTTCAGTGGACGTTTCAAACTCGCAGACTGTCCATTGAAAAAATGAAATTGGCGAGATCCTTTTTTTTTTTATCTTCCTTATGATATAATGCGATGGACGTGCCGCTGCACCCCTTGCAGCCGCCTTGCGCGCACACCTGTGGCTGGCGTATGTCGCAACTGTGTTACGGGCTGCAGCTCGCCCACCAGCTCCCGTTATGCGCGGCCCGGGTGTGACCCGCCTCGCCCCCCTCCCCCTCCCTTCGCCCTGAATCACGGACGTACTCGCTCACTGCCTTGCTGTCTCCCTTCTGGGAAGCCAATGAGTGTGTGACAGCGACGAGACTGGCTGACGTCACAGCCCCTCCTCCTCCTCCCACTGAAGAAGCCGACACAGATGTCGGAGGTGCCCCGAGAGTCCTAATTCTGGGAATTAGGACTCTCGGGGCAGCACGCGATTTACAGGCATTTTTCGGTGATGGCCTACGACACTATAAATACCGCAGCGATCCAGCAGCCAGCAGTCTTTAGCGAAGGCAATCTAGCTGAGTGCGGGTGCGACGTCAGGTCCGGTGGACTGCTGGTGGGGGTATTCGTGCGTGGTGTGAATGGACGAGAGGGTGTGAAACCCCGACGAGTGAAGCCTACTGTGTGCGAGGGCGCTCGGAGGACTCTACAACATGGCGGACTGGCGGGACATGGACTAAACTGAGGCGGGACTGAATGGACATGTAATAAGAATTTTATTAATAATATTGGAACTGTCAAATATGGATGCATAATTTACTAATTAATCGCATAGGTCTATTGGGACTGATTCTTAATTATTTAATTTCATTGATTTCTTTGTGGAAATTATAAATTGTATTAATTGGAGTAATTAATTACAAACAGTAAGTGATATCAATTTATTGTGACATGTTGAGTTTGGGAGAATTTTGTTTGTAGTTATTGTAAATAAAATTAGGAAATTATAATTAACTCTTTTATTTAATTAAGACATCCATCCCTTAATGAACTTGGTTTAGCCCACTGAGTAGAGAGAGAAAATGTAACAATAGTAATTTAAACGCTACACGAACAAGAGTTATCTGAAGCAGGTCATTAATATCTGTATTCACTGAACTAAAGTAATTTTTTGACATGTGTTTGAGCTTGTTTGCCGTGCGATAACACAAACACATGACTACTTTTCGAGGGAAAAAAAAAAAAAAAAAAAAAACCTTTTCTCATACTATGCACAAGTATAGACTGCTGGTTGTTACGCGAGCACTTTTGAGGGCATTGCTTATGATATACTTACACCTCTCATTTTGTTTCCTTTTGCCGTATATAAAATTTACTTTTCCATGGAGAGTGGAGAGATTTGGGCGTCTCTTAACATCGAGGTCTTGAGAGTCGATGAAGGTGACAAGTGAATATGGAGCGGCGCCGGAATGAAGGGGCGGGGAAAACGGGAGAACCCCGAGAAAACCCACTGACCAACATCTTCCGGGAACGATTCCCACATGCCAAAATCCGGAGTGACCCGGCCGGGGATTGGACCCGGATCTCCTTGGTGGGAGGCGAGCAGGCTAACAGTTCAGCCACCGTAGCCCTCCATGTGTCATGAGTCTAATCACTCTATTCCTGTGTAATCCACGTGAAACCCTGGAATTAAGCTGGTCTCACAATCATCCGCCCCATCCGTCAGTCGCCGGTCACGTGATCTTCAATCAATCGCATGGCAGTTTTTTTTTTTCTATGCGTCAATTCGTAAGATATTTCTCAAACCTTAACTTTCGACGGTCGGACGGATGGGCCACCCTGACGATATTCCGTAGACGTGAATACGCACTTTGAAATATAATGCAAGGCGGTAGATCTGCATATGTTATCTTCGGTGGTAAATATAATATAAATTCAGTATAAATTCTTATTTCGTAAAAAAATAACCTCCCCGAAATGTTTCTCTCTTGAAAATTTATTTCTAAACAAAATGTACCTCCAATAAAATTAATATGTCGATGTTAAGTTGTCACACTGAAATTGTGCCGTACAGA
Source organism: Dryococelus australis (assembly GCA_029891345.1). NCBI lineage: Eukaryota > Metazoa > Arthropoda > Insecta > Phasmatodea > Phasmatidae > Dryococelus > Dryococelus australis. Next base: position 117,442,377 of record CM057000.1, on the reverse strand, counting down.
AGGATTGACAGACAGTGTATTGTTGAGAGTCGCTTTCAACTGACGGACGAAAAAACTCACGAACTACTGACTGACGGTTACGACAGATGGTTGTGAGTCCAGTTTTATTAGGAGTCTGAATGTTGTTACTGATATGAAAACTCGACGTTTAGAATGTATAAACAAGAAATAATTACTTCAGCGGCCAGAAATGTTAATATTACACAAGAAAATTAAACGTCAAGAGTTAATTACCTTTTGAATGAATTCACTTCCAGCTTAATTGGAGCCTGCATGCAAGAGTGTACTATAAAGTATATGTAGTAATGAACAGTGGATATTTTCAAAAGTTTGTTCCAAAAGTGCTCACTTTACTGTGATCAAACTTTTTCTAATTTTTGGACTGTATTAGATACGTCTGTATCAATTAAAATTGTCGCCATCTGCAGCAATACATCTCTGCCAACAGACCAAGAAACTCCAAATCCCATTCAAATAGTTTTGGCAACTGAGTTATCTAAGAAAATCTACTTCCAGCTACATATAAAACATTTATTACTACAATTGTAATTTAAATTAACCTGGTCAATATTGGGATAAACTCGGAGCTGCGTTCAAAAACGCTTTGATTAAAATACTACTTACGTTCAGTGCTGCCAATTTCTTAAAAAAATAAACACATACCAAATTAAATAAAAATACACCCATGAAAACTGCACAAAATTACATGTCAAAATAAATCAAACGTTTTAAATATATTTAAAACCTCTAAAACCTAAAACAACAGATGATCTTTAACTTATACCACAAACATACAAAAAGTTAGAATATTATTTAATTTAATTTATAAATAACTTAATGTTGAAAATCAAAATATGTATGCCAATAGTAATGTCAAATAGAGTAATAATAACTTGATATGAAAATTGTAGCGAAATAAATATGTTGTAAAAACCATAATAGTGAATACCACCATGAAATATTATAAATTACACAAGTATTAGGACAGATATAACTTATTTTATACATAGTGGGCTTTTATACTTTGCTAAGTTTAGGCTTTATACAGCCTACACGCATTTTTCTCGTATTTTTAATTAATGCATGTGTGCATGGATATGTTCCAAACATACACTCATATTTTACATTCAGCACATTCAGCAAAGTATAGGAATAAGAAACATTGTTCTCCCTTATGGTATCATGCTGCGAACATTTCAATACGGTAACTAAGGCACTCACACTTCCGAAGTACTTGAAGTTTTATAAATAGTTATAAAGATTTTTCGTAAATTTTAAAAGTTATAAAGGTAAGCAGTTTTGTTATTTAGTTTACATAAATGTTATAACTATAGTGAGTGCAAGATTTGTAACACAAATTGTTTAATTATTCGGAAGTTGGCGTGTTTACAAGAAACAGTAACCATGGAAAAAGTTTTAAGTACCTTATTACCAGATTATCTCCTGCAAAGTACTACATTTGCTCTATTAATATTTCAATAGAATAATTACGTCAAAAATCAATTGTAACCTACAAACTGCTTCTCAAAACAGCGCCACAACACCGCTGCAAGTATGCGAGAAGTATGTGTCATCGTTTACTTGTATACTTGCATATTTCACGTGCAAGTTGGTGAGCACTTATTATGTCACTTTCTGGGACAGGTGCGCACAAGTTTGTACTTCGGACAGAGCCCTGAAATACACTGCTGCATTGGTCGGCCGACTTAATATATGACTTTCGACGAAAGTTGAAAAGGAAAGTATCATCACAAATAATTTCATACGGCTTATAAACAATATTTTCATTCGAGTGTTCATACCACCTAGACACCTCTGTAAACAAAAAAAAAAAAAAGAAAAAGAAAATCTTCCTTGCTACAGTTTGCTCTGTATCCCCACAAAAATAAAAGTGTTATGATTTTTTTTTAATTTTACATTATTTAAATATTACAAAGTATAAACAGGTCAGCAAGAGAAAGGAACTGTCAATTACTCAGTTTTGAAATTTTTTGCGATGTATGCTTCAGTTCCCCGTCCTCTTCCAGGATAGTGGTAGGTAGGCGGATGTTGGTAGGGTAGTTATGGCGGTAGAAAAACCCGTCACAGTACAAATATTATTTTACTTCACTATATATATATATATATATATATATACACTTTGTGGCACCCGTGAAATTTTCTAGTTGTCAACACCAAACTTTTGTGAAAAACCAAACAAATTTAATTTGTGGTGGCTACAAAAAAATTTCCGTTCACCGCAGACAAATCTGCAGGATGAACGCCAATGAGACGCTGTGTGGCCACCAAAAAAAAAAAGAATTTTAAAGTGTAATTTTTAGAATACATTTACTAGAACGCAGAGTTATTTACACGTGAAGGTGTCTAAGAAACACTTTGGAGGGGATTCTGCTGCGACATACATTTGTGTGAAATTACACAGCCATTTTTAGATTGAACTTTATCTTTACTGATCGAGCAAAGCACATTCGAACTGTCAGTTAGTACATGTTCCAAGAGAGCCCGTGGACGGAGGCTAGTTTGTATAGTCTATTCGCGGTTTCTTCACACTTTTTGAAACAAACCTTGGAAAAATCACCCCTTATATGACGTGATAGGTTATTACCTAAATATACCGTATATCGTAAGCGATTTATACCTCTGTTAACGTAAAAGTATATAATTTTTCGTTAAATTGAAGTTTTATCTATATTATATTTATAAGTTATTATTTTTAATTTATAATAAATATTGATAAAAACGGCGAGGAAACGCGTGCGTTGGTAACACTTAGTAAGAAACAGTTCTCATGCAAAATAATATTAGAACTCAGTGCACACAAATTCGGTGCGTGTTCCTTTGGTGTCATTCTCTAGGCTTAGTTGGCATGAAGCGGAGGAATATCCTGGAAGTAGAACTTTAGCAGGGGTTCATGAAAGAGCGAAGTAACCGTGAATGAATTATACTGCCGCTTTCCCACAACACGCAGATGGTGGAGGGGGCAGGAGCCCTGGAGACTAGGGCGCCCGCAAATTTTGGCTTATTCTGTGCGCCTACTTTAAAAATGTGCGCAAAGCACAGAACACGAACCGCTATTCAACAACGAGTTAACGTTCCGCAATACAGGTATCATGTTCTCATTTCTTACCCCCGTGGTCCCCTCACATGTACTAGCGGCTGAATTAGCTAATGAACTCGCATGATTAACGCACGTGGGAAAAAAAAATTCTGAAAGGATTTCCATGCGTTTTAAAGTATTTATATGAGATTCCTTAAATAAAATTAGTGACTATGTTTTCATTTTGTACATAGTTGTAGTAGGTTTTTTTTTTTTTGTCCATTTAAAGTATTAATTTCATTTCATTTCATACGGAAAAACTATTTTTGAAAGCTAAAGTTTAATTTCATTTGTATTCGAGTTTTCAAACACCCACAAATTATGAACACATAAAATATGCAAAATCTTTTTCTTTTTTTTGTGTGTTTAGGGGGTAGGGGACCAAAATAAACTTTGCAAGGGTGTTGGGGAAGGAGGATCTAAAATATTCGCCAGTTGCACGGGTATTTTAATTTCTCCCGATCATGCAGTTGTGCGTGCCAGCTTATTAGTTACAAGTGGCGCGATTAATTCAGTAAAAATTACTGAGTGGAGAAATACTTACTTGCCTTTAAGCCACCGCGAAATTTCCGAACACTGTCCTACATTATCACCTTCTAGAAGCCCTGCGTCATCTATTATCCGTACACTCTCAAGTATAAGCATCTCCGTAACACTCATCATATGTTCACATTTGGGAACTCTTCACCATTAAATTTATGTTCATGAAACTACATTTGTTTGGCTATATTTATGTATTTAAAAATACTGCTCATATAATTCAGCGCGTAAAGTACTGACACTACTTTTAATATAAGAAAAGTGTATTCATTTTCCTTTGATTTTAACATTTTTACAATAGTTATTATTTTTCTTTCATCCCATTATGTGCCAAATGTAAGATATGAAAAACGGAACATAATCTGCCATTAAGCTTTCGGCAGATTATGCAAGTGAAACGTCGTTGGACAGAGAATTTTTACTGACACTGTCACGTGTTTCTTTACTCAGAATTAATGTAGTGTAGAAAGGGGAAATTGGGGGCGAATTTCGGGAAGGCCAGCATAACCCGCGGAGTACAAGGGTTGACGGGTAAATGCCCCGCAGAGAAAAATTCAGATTCGTTTATTGGATTTGGCGGGAAATCCCCGCTGCCACATCACACGCAAGAGATGTTGCAACGTTCATAACTGCAAGCCACAATACAGTACTCAGGTGCTTGTTACAAACAGCAAGGTGTTTGCAACAATACTTGTATGTAATAAACATATTTTTAATTAATTGGGCGAGAGGTTTGTTTTTGCATTGCTTTCTCCGTAAGATACTCAAGAAAATATTTTCACAGGACATTATTCCAATAATCCAGACGCAGTATACGATAGCAAAATGAGATGTTAAATGGTGTAACCTTAGAATAGCCAGAAAAGTTTATAAAATTTTGTTGTAGTCGGATTATTCACTTATTAATTTTTAAGAGAGAGAAATTTGCCGTCCCACATACATGCATACACAACGGTAACAACGACAAGATATTTCAAATACAATAACGCCAAATTAACATTTCAATTATTGTTGTAACAAATTTTAGTTTAAAAATCATACCCTGAGGTTAAATCTTAATTATGACATCGTAAGGAGCAAATAGACAACCCATTGTTTCTTTCAACGGCAGCCAAATCAGCTTAAGCATATTTTTCGCCTGTAACTTCATGCAGTTGTCTAGGTTTCTGATTCCGATGGAGGTGGGAATTGTTTACAGGTTTTGGATAGCGAAAAAATCACGTAACAGAAGGTAATCGTTTTAATTCTCATGATATTAACTTTGGGAGGTTTTAAAGGCGCTAATCGTTTCTGTGAAGCTTTAGTTTTGATATCACGATTGCCTGTTATGGCAGGCAAGTTAGAAGCGCAAGAAAGTCGTTAGCAAAAATCAAATTAAGAAGATCAGAAGCCAATATTTATGTACAGTCTATAAAGAGTTGTCAAGCGATTGGTTTATTTGAACTTGCCGAATTTTACGAAAATCAGTTTAGGTGTCCATGTGAAGAAGAAGGTTTTGCAGAGAGAATATTGAAGAATATGAAAATGATTTTTCTTCGGTACAAAGTTTTTAATATAACCAGTGTATACATTCCAAATCTTGGGAATTACGTGATGTGTGATATATTCAAGTTAACTAACAACTATAATAACCAGATATTATTAAAACTGCAGTTTCAAAACAACATGTTACGTAAATCACTAGCAAAAACATTGAACGTCACAAATGGCGATTCTACGAGAGATGATTTCGCAAGCTGACGCGCAGATATACATCATCCAAATACACGAATTCATATATAAAACAGCCTACAGTGTTGCCATAGCCTTATCGTTTGAAATAAAACAAAAACGGGAGTTTTACGAAAACCTTGACAGCGAAGACAATGTATTAAGGTCTAGGTTTCATGTTATACAACTTACGAAAAAACTGATTAAGTACATGGCCATGGCCTAAATAACTTTCCAAGTGTACGTTACGTAAGTCTTCGGAAAAGCTTGGTCATTGCATTTAAATAAAGCTGAAGATAGTCATGAAAGGTTAACATTATACGAGTCTAAGTCATGTTTTGACGCTTAAAAAAATTCACCAACTGAATAACCGACTGGAAGTTAGTTTTGGTTTTTACAGTGTGACGGGTTCTTCTGCAGCCACAACTTCACTACCAACCTCCGCCTAGATAGCCACTATCCAAGAAGAGGACGAGGAAGGGAAGCATACATCACAACACCTTTGAAAACAGAGTGAATGCTAGATACTTTCTTTTGCTGACCAAAATGGGTGGGTGTACACACAATTGTATGAAAACCGGTTTTGTTTTATATTAGTATAATTTTGGTCCAATATTCTTTTCCTTCTGACACTTTCTTTCAGTGTACAAAAATATAAAAAACGCCTTGGGTTTTACATATCCAAACCTTTGGTTTTCAAAACAATTCATTCGGAAAATACATTTAAGATTCCAATAAACCCTCTCTCAAAAAACATTCAGTATTTTCGAGAAAAACCACTCAATAACACATTGCTGTTTGCTCACATTTAATGGCAGTAAGACAAATTAGAAGTGAGTCAACTATATCCACTACTGCAAGAACACCGGTTCTGTTGGTGTCTGTGTTAGAACTCACCATCGTTTTATTGGTCCATACCACACCGGCCACTACACTGTATTTTACAGCGTTCATTATTGGCCGGTCATCAACCAATGGAAAACCGAGCTGATTTTGACCCTTACAAATGTCGTTCATCGTATAAAAGAATTTACAATCAATCATGTCCCTTTGTGTGGCTATAAAAAAAGAGATTCTGTTGTTAGCAATATCATTGTTACTGCGCTGTCGTGTTCTTGTGAGCCGAACAAATACTGCACATCCATGCGAATTTTGTTATGAACAATACAGAAATTTTCAAATTAGCTTTGCTCGAGCTACACTCCAGCATAGTCTACAAAGTGTTAATAACACACAGCATATACGGAAAACCAACAACGATACTTATTGAATCAATCGCCGGGTTCTTTGTTTCATAGAAGAAAATGATCCCAACCGCAATCCAACTTAATTCCTTTTCCCCAACACATTCACATTCACACTAGTTCACAAACATCTGAGCCTGAAGGTGTTGCCTTCGCCGGTGCATCCATATCGTGTAGGCAGTGCTCACTCACCACGCAAGCATCACTCACACACACACACACATCCATCCATATGCATGAGCTGAGGGTATTGCTCCCACCTGTGTACCCAGTGTTCGTGCGTATCCACAGCTAACACACAGTCATACAAAACAATAAAATTTATACTCTTGAGTAATTCGCGACGTCCCTGGTCACCAACTCTGTCCGCAAAATCTAAGTCCCAAATGCTTTCTTCTTAGTTCCCAAAAACTCCCATTCGCCACTTTAGAAACAGCGTTCCACGACGCGCATCCGAACCCGAAGTCCACTGTTCCCGTAAAACGAATACCAGAAACAAAGTCCTTCTACACTGCAGGAAATATCCTAAGTCCCGATGCACCACTGCCAGAGACTAAGTCCTCACGCACAATTCTGCAGAATATTCTAAGTCCTGACTTCCACTGCCAGAGGCTAAGTCTTTCCTTCTACTCTGCGGACGTGTTCTAAGTCCCGACGCACCACTGCCAGAGACTAAGTCCTCACACACCGTTCCGCAGAATATTCAAAGTCCCGCCTCGCCAGGTGAGAAATTAACAGAGTCCCAACTTATATTTGTCGGATAAATTAAAACGTAGGCAACAAAAACTAAATAACGGAACGAATTAACAAACGACGACCAAAATTAAGGCATCACAGATCGGCACAGACACGAAGACCAAAAATGTTTGCTTCACCCAAGACAGGACGATACAACAATGGAGTAACAGCCGCAAGGCTAGACGATACGACCAACACAGTTTGCTTGTTATTTGTGTTAGTTTTTTGAATTTATTTCGTGTCTCTAACTTGGTTTTCTGTGACGACATAGTGAAGAAATACTTCATGTATGTAAAAAAATATTTCACTTAATGACTCCCCCCCCCCCTCCCAACCCTCACGACCCCTCCCCCCTCCACCTCTCCACCTATCATTCCACGAATCTTTCGAACAACTCGCTGTAAAAATATCTAGAATTTTACAAAGACGTTTTTGGGAACTAGTAGCAACAATATTATTGTAAATTACAGCAAATTTTGTTAATGTGAAATATGTAAAACTAAAGGCTGTTCTCGAAGAAGTGAGCAGCTTTAAAATCAACCTTACAAAAAAGTCACTGCTCCTACCTGCATATATATATTTAACGGGCGCCCTGAGTGACTTCCGACCAGTCAAGTTTGTAACGATGTATGGGAAACAGTTCCGTATCTTACCGTCGAATAAATAGTGTTAGGTTATCATTTATGATAATTAAAAAGATTTATTTCGTATTCTGGTTTTTATTTTAATGCATTGAAGTGTAAACATGAATAGATTTGTAAGATATTTACTTTTCTAATAATTTCACAGTTTCACTTGACCGACGCATGAATAAAGTGATGAGGCCCATGACAACGTTAATCTTACATAAGGCGGAAAAATACACAACGTGCCATGCAAGTAGATCTTAAGCAGGGCTTTCAAAAGTGCTCATTTTACCGTGAATAGTCTATAAAGTTGATTTTTAACAAGCGCGTACTGCAGACATCAATTTTTTTGTAAATACCAATGTAAGCAAACAATTGTGTATGCTACATAAAATGATATGCTGTAAAGATACAATATTTAAATTTGTGTGGATATAATAAAGTATTCGGCAAAGAGTTTCCAAATAATTCTTGGTGAATTACTGCGTGAAGCAGCGATGGCGGAAATTAGAGCGCCTCGACAAAACCACCGGCCAACAGCAACGTCCGACATGTTTCTCAACATGTAAAAATCCAGTTTTAACTCTCACCATAAATCGAATCCGGTTCACCGTGGTGGTTGGCGAGCATTCTCACCACAACATCATAGCGACTATGGTTACCACACGTCCAGCTAAGTTATATGTCCACATTTTTAAGCATTTTTTTTTTTTTTTGGGTTTAACAGAATTATTTGTGGTTGTCCAAAATTCCCGGCTTTTTAACATGATGAAATATTGATATATATATATATAAATATTAATTCCTCGTTCTTGTTTACACATACTGACTTTAGTATTTACAGGTAATCGTATTTGAGTCGATAAATACGCAGGCTTATTTAGATTAATTTTTTTATACTGTACTTGGTATATTAACCCATTCCGACCCAGTGTAAATAATTGTGTACATTACGCATGTGTAGGTTAATTTTTGGTCTATGCTGCACACTGCCAACCTCAATGACCAATGTTCTTACCCGTGGGTAAATGATTAGCAAACCATCTTACTGGTCTAAGTCATAATTGGATCATGTAACTGTAGCCAAACATGTAGCCTACAGCTCATTGGCTGTGATAACGGAATAAGTGTTGCGTCAACTAAGTACTGCGCGTATCATAGAAAATTTTCTGTTTGCAAGACCTAAAACCGTAAATTAAAGTGGGTCTGAAAGGGTAGGTGAAGTGAATAGATTTGGGCGGCTCTTAACTGAGAGGTCTTGTGAACCAATGAGGGTGATTGAGGTAAGCATGGAGCAGCGCCGGGATGAAAAAGAGCGGGAGAAACGGGAGATCCCCGAGAAAACCTACCGACCAGCGGCGTCGTCCGGCACGATTCCCCCCATGCGAAAATCCGGGAATGACCCGGCCGTGGATTGAACCCGGTTCGCCTTGGTGGGAGGCGAGCAGGCTAACCGTTCAGCTACCGTGGCTCCGAAAGGGTTAAGATGATCTGTAGTATAAATCAACTGAAAACGTACTAGAGTATGTTGTTAGTATTTTTTAATGTTTGCATTGTAATATTCAATAGATTATATATATATATATATATATATATATATATATAAAATCGACACAAAAGCCTACTAGGGAGGCCACTTCACCCTTTCATTTCCGCATTAATTTATAATTTCTAGAGTTGCACATTGGGAGTTTTTTGATGCGTGATGTACTTAGGTTGGCAAGGAACTTGTGTAGTTATCGCCAGGCTCTGTGCTTGGTGATCAGTGATAAAGGCTGTTCCCGATAAAGTTAGCACTTTTGGTATCAACCTTCGAAAAAAGAGACTGCTCCTACCTGCATATATTTCAACGGGCGTACTGAGTGACATGCGCCCAGCGAATTTGTTAACGATGAATGGAAAGTAGTTCCATATCTAAACGTCGAATAGAAAGTGTAAAAATGACCATATTCGTATAAGTATTTTCTTTTATAATAATTCAACAGTTTCACCTGACCGACGCTTGAATAAAGCGATGAGGTCCATGGCAATGTTAATTTTACATAAGGCGGAAGAATAGAGAACGTGGACACAAGTAAATCTAAGAAGGTGTTTTCAAAAGTGCTCATTTTACCGTGGACAGCCTACATGAACCAGCCATGACGTAGCGAAGTATCACGTGTTGCAGATCAGTTACCCACAGGGAAGACCATTGTGCACCGAGCTTAGCAGAGCACAGTTTCCGGTCAAAAATATAAGCTTCGCTTGCAGCGTGTTAACGGTTGTCTGCAACGGGGCCCGAAAGAGTTGGAGAACTTATTCATTGCTGAACCAACTCCCAGTGTCCTATCGGCTACAACTTCCACTAGAGGACCCTTCAGAGCGGATGTCGGACACGTTTCGCTGATGCCTGTACAAAGCCGGCGAAGCTTTGTCGCTGAATTCCTTCATGAGGGTTGCCTCGCGTTACTCTCCGGCGAGTGCTGAGCAATCAGACCTTCCTTCTGCTCAAATTTCGTTCCGCTTCAGCGGTGTTCACACACTCGCCCCAAACCCACAACAAAGAAGAAATCACGAAATTACAAGGCCAATCTCCAATCTATTTTTTTTTCCTAGAAGAATTAGTGCCCATCGACAGGGAAAATTTATGTACTGAGGTTGGTACTGTTTTATTTTATTTTACAAATTAAATTTTTGAAATCTGGTTCTATTTTTGTTTCTTTTTTGTAAAACTGCTCTCGAAATTTTGTTACTTTTGCATCTGACATTTATGCTGCGTCATTATACAAAGGCAGTGCTGAACGTTACGTTTGCTCAATTTGTTCTGTGCGGTTTTAAAAATAGCTCAGGGGATTTGAAATTTTATTCTAACGCGGTCGTTTCAAACCCCGTCAAAATTGCCACGACTCTCCGAGTAAATTTTATTCTCAGTAGTACATATTCGCCGAGGGTTATCAGGTATATTTTCTAGGTTTCTAAGAGAAAACGCCGTATTTAGCCAGAAATTAGACTCAACATTATATTGAGTAACGGTAAGGCTGAGTTATTTAATGTTAAGATATCTTAGTACGAATTACTTCAGGTTGAAGGAATCAGTCTGACCGACTGTAGGTTCAGTGATATTAGACTAAGTGACTATAATAAAATAAAATATTATAATAATATTTTATCTCCCAGTTAGGTATATCAATTAAATAAGATAAAATAGGAAATAATTTATCAACAAAATTTACAAAATTATTAAAAATAATTACAGCTGGTACTTCTATTTTGTAAGATCTGTCGTACGTTAAAAATAAAATCTTAAAATCTTAAAATTAGATTTTTAATAAAAATAACTTTTAATTAAATATAGGTTACATACGCATTTATGAAAGTCCGGATCAAGAATGAAAATATATACGAAAACAATAACATCGTTGTTTGAAAAAATAGAGCCACAAATTTATAAATTAGATTACAGAATATTTTATTACCTCTGGAAGGAAAATTCTTAATATTTCTTTCCCGAATCCGGACAATAACATTTATACAGTTCGCAAAGCTGCTAAATGCGTGTCCTTTGAGACGTCGCTTGCCATGAACTCTCGTACGTAAAAAATATTCGTGAGCACCGAAACACTGAAAATAATATTCTTTTAGAATAATGGTTGCACACTTAGAATAATCACCTAGATGTGAGAAACAAAAACAACGTCGTGTGAATCCGAAATTATATTTGATCTGTGCGTAACGGCAATTAAGTAGGTTGTTTCAATTTATAACATTACGCTAATGTGACCTTAAAAAATTCCATCTCATTTTAATATCATAACCGTGGGTGTAGAGCATATGTACCACTGCAGTATCACTCTTTACAAGTGAAGATAAAACTTACTCGAACGCGTTATGGACGTTAGGCTGTTGTAAGCTACTAAAATACTATCTAAAAATCTATCCAGACAACAGAATATCACTTCTTGAAAACACTATCCAATACCTAGTAAACATGACATGAATCAGTAACGTGAATAATGGAGGTACAAAGATAGGCACATTATTAGAGATCTTTTTTGTCATACGGTAGGGTACAGAAGGTCGCGCGTTCGATCATAATAGCGGCTCGAATTTGGGGTCTTGCCTCCATACTTGTGCACTCTATGAAAATGCTTAAGGTTTGTAAAATAATCCTTACCTATTCTCTAGTGCTAAATTACGTCCTGTTTTTTGAACTTTTCGCAGAAATATTTCGTTATTAGTATTATTATAAATGAAAGTAACATGATTATTTCAAAACTTACGTTAGACAAACGCCGAATCGTCCTTACAAAAGAGACCACACCTTACTAATCTACCAATCTTACTAATCTGCATTGCAAGCATTAAAATGCCTAACTCGGCTCTCAAGACCTCTCTGTTCAGAGCCGCCCAAATCTCTTCACTCCTCACTCATTAATTAAAATGCCACAATTTATCCATAAGCTGGATTATAGATTTGTCACCCATCTAATGAATCCAAAATGGCTGTGCTCCAGCCAAACAAAGGAAGTGTGACGCAGCGACTTTGATACGATGCTGAAAGGAACACTAACAAAAAACTGCGATAATCAAAACTGTTCCAAAAGAAGAGAGGCCCATTGTGATCCAGACGAGAAATGGTACATTGTAATCACTGACAGTCCACATATTATTCCAGTGAGTGGGTTTCAGCCGATTAAAATGTGAGTTCAATGGATGTCCAGAGGCTCCCGCCCATTGACTAAAGATGAGATAGACCTATTCCTCTGGCTGCGAACAACCAATCTCCGTGTCCCAACACTGAACTGCTTACTTGGCATACGACTAGCAAACACGACGTTGATTGGATTTGTGGTTAGAAAACTGTTCAGCAAACAAATGATTTAAGATGTCTGTATACTTCCTCTAAACAATTTGTAGTGCAGTTTGATTAAATTCAAATTGGTGAAATTAATTTATTCATTTAAAAATGCTTGTCTTTTGAAAACTAAGACATTAACAAACACGTGCATCACTGTTAACCATGTGACTTTGAGAGTCGTGTTCCTTTGAGGTAGGTCAATGTTGGGTACATGCGCAGAAGACGAACAAGCGGTTTACCTCGTATTTGGTTAATGCGCTCGCCTCCCTGCGGTACTTTACAGTTGTATTTCACGCATTCACTCGTCGGCCGATTCGTATCAACTATACTTCCAGTGATTGACGTGTTTCTCATATTTCCATCAATGTTCCTACTTTGCTGTGGGGGAATGGAGATGACATAGGTGCACATTCGTTGGCTTCCAAGAGCGGAGAACCACGAGTAAGTAAAGAGATTTGGGCGACTCTTGACATCGGGGTCTTGAGAGCCGATGGGAGGCGAAGTGAGGTGAGTACGGAGAAGCGCCGGGATGAAGTGACGAGGGGGGGGGGGGGGAATCGGGAGAGATCCCCGAGAAAACCCTCCGACCAGCTGCATCGCCGGGCGCGATTCCCACTTGCGAAAACCCGGAATCGAACCCGGTATTTCCTGGGCGGGAGGCCACTACGAGTCTTCAGCATGCCTTTGTCCGAGTAGGAGGTGAGACGTGTCGCTCCAGCGAATCGCTCCGAGAAGTGATATAAACGCGAGTGGAACAACCGAGTGCATGCCAGACCTGGTCTCCCTCCCGGAGCCGGTCTAGTCGTGTCGAGTTTTAACGAAATCGGACGTACGGTTTCGTCAGAAATAATCTTGGACAAGTGAGGTAAAACAACACTTGAAGATACTGGTGAGCGGCAAAAAAAAATAATTCTATTAAAAATACAGTTTTACATTTGCTTTCTAGATAAAAAAAAAAGTCTGTAGAACAGAAAAAAAAAAATTTAATTTAAAATATCAAATTTTCATAAATTACAAAAATTAATAAAAGGAGAAAAAAAAATAAAAATTAATAATTGGAATGGAAAAATATAAAACTGTAACATAAGAAATAGTGGGTGAAATTTGGTGCTAATCGCTTTAGTATAAATATAAATAATTAACATTATAGAAGAGTGACATAGATCCCATTCAAGAGCAAGAGTGCTGCATGAAGACTGTTTATAATTCTTGGCTCGCGACATTCCTACCTGGTCGATAACCCTCCAGTGGAAAAGTACTGACCTATTTCAGCAACTGTGTATAAGACCACAAAAGCATTTGTACAGGACTTCCTGAAACCATGTACAGAATAACAGTTTTACTGAATTTTAACTGAGAATGTAAAAGGGTTTTTTGTTTCTTTTGTTTCTTTTTTTTTTTTCTAAAGTTTAAAGGAATGAACACATAAAATTTTTAAAGTCAAATAATTAAAAAATTGTGCGGCCTAGAGTAAAAACGGAGAACATTTTTCCTCCTTTAACAAACACATGGAAGCTTCTATGAAGAACACATTGGTAAAATAAATATAAAAAATTACGCTATGTTTTCAAAAAAGCAAAATAAACAAAAAATGAAAGCTAAATTACTCGAGAATTAATAGACACCGAACGAAAAGTAAAATATATACGTAATCAGGAAGGAAAACCGGATACAACAACACAAAAATTGTATCACCTAGAAAATGCGATATCAGCAGAATTAAAAACTGTCAATATTCCGGTCAAAAAGGACGTACAGGGAAAATAAAAACGGGATAATCAGCAAGAGGAAAGATATCTATTATTAAAATGTTAGCATCTAAAATATGAAAGATCAGCAGAATTAAAGAAAACTGGAGGGAAAGCGACCACGTCATAAAGGATAAATAATATAATTAGGACTGCGGGGTGGCGCTGGGAGGACTGGGACACAGAATGAATAAAGAGGAAGGAAAGAGAGAGAACAGGGAGAGGAGCAGGAGCGGCATAAACCTTAACAATAGTAGTGTAGTGTTAATATCAGTAATAGAACAACGCCGTTTTCTAAATCAGCAAAAACACTAAGAACACCACCGAACAGTAGAGGACCAACAGTATATCGAGACAGGATATTACAAGAAAACCAAGAAAAAAAACCAATAAGATAGTCATGAAAAACCGCACTATAAATAGAAGCAGAAGATATACACTGCAAAAGATTAAAAGAAATTTCACAAGAGCTGGAAACGATACTAAGAACAGAAAAAAGTGGAAATCATGACAAAATTATCAGAAGTACAGGATGTAGTTTGGCAGCAAAAATTAGAAATAGCGGAATTAAAAGCTGAAATGAAGGAAATTATACAAGAAAGAAGAGAGCAAGAGAAGAATAAAAAAATACTAGGAAAACAAGGAGAAGAAAAAATTATTGGATTAGGAAAAAGAAAATGGAACCGGTCAAAATTATAATAAAGCCAGAACAAATGCATAAGGACGGTAGGTAGCAGCGAAGGAACCAAAAAGTAATCAACGCAATACATTAGACCAAATGAAAAGAACATTAAAATAAATAAGATTATCAAAACAAATTCTCGTGCCATAATAATTGAGATACCAAATGAAGAGCAAGAAGAAAATTAGAAGAAGAGATAACGAATAAAGAGGTGAAAATGAAATTTTACAGGCTACAGAAAGAAACCCAGAAATAATGGCATATGGAGTAAGAAAAAATTGCGTAAAGAAGAGTTTTTGGGAAAAAAAATATATAATCAAAATTTGAGTGAAGATTTCAGCTTAGACGAACATCAAAAAGAAACAAAAATCTGCTTTGAAACAAGGTAGGGAAACAGAACAAAGAACATAGCAATAAAGACAAGCCGGAAAATTAATAAACGAATAATAAATAAGAAAAAAAATACACTGCGAATGGGAAGCTTACAATGTTAAAGGATTTGTGTTGCCTATGAGGATGTAAAAAATGCCATAGATACGGACAGACCGAAAAACGATGCAGACAAAAAGAAGATATTTGTGGGAAATGCGGAGAAAAGGGACAGACAACAAGAACATGTAAAGTATAACATACTAAATGTATAAACTGCATACGGGGACAAAAGAAAGGTGAAGAAAGACATCACACGGTATTCGATAAGGACAATTTGGCAAGAGAAAGACTAAAAGAGGAAACAGATTATGGGGATTAGAGTGGTACAATCAAATCTGCAAAATGCCCGTGCCGCAACATTTGACTTAAATAATCAATTAATAAAAGATAAATATGAATTTACATTTATACAGGGGCCATATTTAGTTAATAAGAATTATACAAATTTAAATAGCTACTACCAAATTATTAAAAACGAGAAAGGGCAATCATTAGCAGCAATAATAATAGCTAATAAATATAAAATATTAAATTTACAACATCTAATAACGAAGGAAATTGCAGTAGCAAAAATTATGATTAATAATGAAGAACTGACATTAATTTCCATATATTTGTCACCACAACGGGAAATAAAATATATATTAAAACAATTGAATAATATAATAGTAGAAAATTGCAGGTGACTAACGCGAAATCTGTACTTTGGTATTCAAAAATATCAGACACAAGAGAAGAAGAGGTAATTTAAATAATAAACAAAAACAATTAAACAATTTGTAGCGAAGAAGGTAATTTATATACATTTAAAAGCATCAACAGACAAGAGAATATTGATTTAACTATAACTACAAAATATATGGAAGGAAAAATTATAAATTGGATAGTAATCTATAGTATAAGCGATCACAACAAAATAAATTTTGAGAAGTAAATTGGAACTCAACAGGAAATCAAGATAGAGAAAAGATTACATTTAAAAGTTATTAACTCGGAAAAGGTTAATGGCGAATTAAAAAAACGTTGTTCAGATGATAGATGATAGAATGGAAGATGATACAATTAAAGAAACAATAGATACAATCCAAGAAGCAATAGTTAACATATGTGATAAACAAGAAACCACAAATAAAACTACAAATAGAAACATAAATTGGTGGTGGAATGACGAACTAAAAATAATGAGAAATAATATAACTAATAAACACAGGAAATATAGGAGCTGTTGTGAATGTAATGCTAAATTTATTTTTAAGGAAGATTGCAAAACAATTAGACGGGAATATAAAAAGTTAATCAGGATAAACATTAATAATAAATGGATTGAATTTGTTAAAGAAGAAGCGAGAAAGGGACCATGGAATTCAGTAGATAAACTTACAAGGAAGAAGTTGGGGGGAAATAGAAACCATCAGTAGCATAAAAATTGGAGAAAAATACACAACAACAATTAAGGAAACATATAAAGTTATGATGGACAAACTACTACCTAATCTGGAAGGAACAGAAGAAGAAATAGAAATACATACTTTGGAAGAAGAAGAGAAAAAAAGAATCTGAAGAAATTAAAGAAGACGATATTGAAAATGCAGGAAAAAGATGCAGCGTTAAGAAAACACCGGGAATAGATCGGATAACAATCAAAGTAATAAATAAAAGCTGGGAAACAATTAAATCAATACTAACAAAAATTATAAATAAATGCTTTACATTAAGCACATACCAGGAAATATGGAAAACAGGAAATATAGTATTTTTATACAAAAGTAGGAATGAATTAAAAACAGAGGTTTAATCCTACAGACCAATATGTCTCTTATCAACATTCGTCAAAATATACGACAGGATAATATATAGTAAAATTAAATCAGATATAGAAAAAAAGCTTCACAATAACCAATATGAATTTAGAGACAAAAAAAATCAACCGAACAGACAATAAATAAGGTATGAACTTTAATAGAAATAAGTACAAAATATATTTGACTGGCATTTCAATAGACATACGCAACGCATTTTCAACAGTGCCATGGAAAGACATTAAAGAACAGATTAATAAAATACCAATAAGGAAAAATGGAAGGAAATTTAATGGGACTATTTGAACAACCGGAACATAATAGTACATGATAATCAGATAACGTTGAAAAGGGAAATAAATCGCGGCTGTCCGCGAGGATCAGTAATAGGGCCAAGTCTATGGAATTTAGTAATAAATGATTACACAGTACAAAACAATAACGAGGATTCAGAAGTTGTGGCATTCGTGGACGATTTTATACTTTTGATAGAAGGTAATACAAGAAAGGAAATAGAAAAACGGACACAAAAATAATGGATGAAAGAGAAATAATCTTAAATTATCAGTAGAGAAAACAGTTGCCATAATTTTAAAAGGAAAATTAGATAAAATACCGCCAGTGATAAAGTATGATAAACAAACAATAAAAGTTAAAAGGAAATAGTATACTTGGGCATTATTTTGGATAATAGATTAAGTTTTGTCCCACATGTTAAATATATAACCGAAAAATTTAAGAATATATTTAAAAAAAAATTAAAACAAACGGTATGGAATATAAAAAATTATAGAAAAAAAAAGAAAATAATATATCAGGCATTACACCGTAATTTTAAACAATATGTTAGCACCTGTTACAAAATAAAATAGAAAATACACACATTAAAGTAATACTAAGAGCATCACAAAGATATGTATTGATAAAGATAATGAATTTAACACTAACAACATCATATGTATCCGCAATAACTGCAAGTTAATACATCCTAATAGACTACAGTATAAGAGATAGAAATATGCTATATCAAATCAAATAGTAGAGGACATTAATATTTTGATTGAAAAAAATGAGATAATCAACCCATTAGTTTAAAAAAATTAAAGAAAGGAATCTATAAAC
Source organism: Dryococelus australis (assembly GCA_029891345.1). Classification (NCBI taxonomy): domain Eukaryota; kingdom Metazoa; phylum Arthropoda; class Insecta; order Phasmatodea; family Phasmatidae; genus Dryococelus; species Dryococelus australis. Next base: position 117,423,802 of record CM057000.1, on the reverse strand, counting down.
TAAGTGTTATAAATTGGCAAACAGAGTACTATGCAATAGAAACCGGCCTAAATACTAAAAATTATATTTAAAATATACAGCAATGGTACGAAAGTAAAAGCGATATTGATAATAGTGGGTTGAAAGTAATAACGGGACACTATCAGATTAAAGAATATTTAGCTAAAATAAGTAAAATAGAAGACGACAGTTGTCAATGTGAAACGCGAGCTCAGACGGTATACCATATTCTGTACTTGTGTGACATGTTTAAAGAAGAAAGGAAAGAATTAGAACGCAAATTAAAACATTTTAATGACAAATGGCCACTACAAAAACATAATATATAGGACTAGGAAATTGTAGAAATAATAAATGAAAGTACTAGTAGAATATATGATTTGTAAAAACTATGAATTATGATTTAACTGAGTAGTCTAGGGAGCGGATGAGAGTGTGCTGGAACTAAGAGAAATATTGAGTGAGTGTTTGTGTTTGTCAAGTGTTTTATCGTTTAAATCAAATAAATATTATAAATAACTCTCTCTTTTAGATAAGAAACAGAATTTTCAGTAAATATTGAAGTTTCGTAGAATAACAGTGGGGAAGAAAATTGAAAAGTTCCAAACACCAAACGTTATGAAGAAGAACACAAGATCTGAAATAATGCATGGAGAATTGAAGAAAATATGGAGAAAAATAGAAGAACAAGGAGTAGGAAGAGAAGAAAAAAAAGAGAAAGAAGAAGAGGAAAGAAAATGTGGAGGAAAACAGAGAAGGAAAGAAGAAGAACAACAGAAGAGGGAAAAAGAGGAGGAGAAGCAGCAAGAAGAAGAAAGAAAAGATCTGAAATGGATGAAAGAAGAAGGGAAGGAACTGCAGAGAAGAAAATCTAAATGAGGGAAAGATGTGATTTGTGATAATATGTTGGTTGATGTCTGTGTATGTGTCTGTGTAAAAAAAAGGGGGGGGGCCGTAGGAGCGGATCTCCATTCCCTCGTCCGCCGGGAAACGAAGACCTGGGTGTCCAGAAGGGGTACTTCGATGTCCTGGACGATGCTTAGGTTGGAGCAGAACGGTGGGCGAGGGAAAAAATAAAAATAACAAAATAGAATAGTACTGATAGGGAGGGGGTTGGGGGCCTTAGGGTTCATGGGCGGGGCCACTCGACCGTTGGGTGCCATGACGGACCGGCCGAAAGATTAGTTAGCTGTGTGCGGACCCGACGACGTCTGGTCGCGCGCACGGATTCGTGGTATTCCCGGTCCCTGGTCTGTTCCGGCGGGGCGCGGCGAAACGGGGGGCGGCTGAAAGGATACCCGTCGGTGAGCTTAAGAAAGGGAATGGAGACTTTTTTTTTTTTTTTTCGTGAATAAATATTTTTAATCAGACCGACGCAAAGAGTGCCAGGACGGAAAAGACTATGTAAGGTATGCAGGTTGATACATTCCGACACTATATATAACTTCGTGACTGATATCACGAGTGAAATAAAAGTGGTGCCGTTCGATCGGGTACACGAATACGATGCAAGCATGACCATGAGATAAGGCCATTTCATACGATCAAATATTCAATTTAATTCAATTTATTGAATACTGAAGGTGTTCGCACGTATTTCCCTGGATTTAAATCAATAGAAATTCCATAATTAATTAATAGGTTTGAAAGGCTTTTCAGACATTGTTACGATTGCAACACCAGCCCCGCAGTGCGCTCATGAAGAAGGCGGTCAGCGGTAGACTACTAAGGAGATTTGGTCAGCACGGCGAAAGCATAATCTATAGGTAAAAGAAAACTTGCAGATTGGGTTGTAGTAATTAGGTCTGGCAAACACAGAACGATGGCCATCGGCTGACAACCGAGACTCCACCCACGCCAAGCTATCGAGTTACAACATACTATAGGCTGTTCACGGTAAAATGAGCACATTTTAAAGTCCTGCTTAACTACTTGTACGCACGTTCTGTATTTTCCGCCTTATGCAAAATTATCTCTGGCATGGGCCTCATCACTTTATTCATGCGTCGGTCAAGCGAAGCTGTGGAATTATTATAAAAGTAAATATGTTGCAAATCTGATCATTATTGACCTACAGACGCAATATAAAAACAGAGAGGAAAATAAATCATTTCAGTTTGCACAAATGGTTACCTAACATGATCTATTTTACGTTAATATATGGAACTATTTCGCGTCCATCATTACCAGATTTTCTGGGCGCGTGTAGCTCAGTGCGCCCGTTAAAGTATGTGCAGGCAGGGACAGTGACATTTTGCTAAGGTTGATTTCAAAAGTGTTCACTTTATAGCGAACAGCCTTTTCCCGTTGGGAAAAATGGGGGGGGGGGGGGGGGATAGTGGTCTGGGGATCCGAGCCAGGAGAGAGGGTCTCCGCGGGTCGTTAGCGACACGTGGCGAACATAAGACGGCAGGGCTCCGATCTCCGGCTCTTCAGGTGTGAGTTGTTCAGGGAAACGTGAGAAATTCCCACCCAGTCCTCCCCTAACCTGTTGCCGACGACTTGTAATAGTTTTTCTTAGCTAGTAAGAAGTATTCGTAGCCATAATAATTATTTTAATCACCCTTTCCCTCTTGTCTTCCTTTAAGTTGGGGAGTCGCCTTAAAGTGGCATCCACAGCAACATGCAGCAGTATTCAATAGATATTAAAATGACAACTTGAACATTTTTTGCAAATATTTCTGTAAAAAAAATTATAATTAATATTTAAAGCCTTTACAAACCATGCAATAAGCGAAAATAATTTGTCTAAATCAAAACCCATTCTTTTTATAATATGATATATTTACTCTGCATAAGATAAATATATGCAGATATTTTTTTAGCTTAAATGCGCATAAATTACTGTATTACGATACTAAACTTTATATTAAGGTACACTTTTTCGAAAGTTCAGGGTACTAATTGAAAAAGTGCTCTGCAGGAAAATTTTTGAAGGAATTTAAGTCATTCAACAGCTTGAAAGACAAAACGACCGCGATGATGACGTCCAAATGACGTCACATACACTCTAAATCTGAATCAGTTATTTATTTACTGATTGCCAGTTGGAACTGCTCCACTCGGAACCAGTAGAAAAAGAAAACGACTAATCTCTTCGGTTAAATGAAACCCACTAATACAAACAGTATAAAATCAGTTATTTATAGTCGATTAATAAAAAGCACAAGGATTGAAAACCTTGCATTACGGTTTGAAATAAATTAAGTACAATTATTTTGTAGCAAAACAAAATTATTACATATGCAATGAAATTCTGGAAGTGGTTGGTATCGAACCGGTCCCCCAAAACGCAACACACTCTCTTGATTCTTCTGACTGACGTTCTACCAACTCCGCTACTTTGCCACTGACGTAATCACTCTCGCATTTGCGTAGTAACATAAACTTACAATGGCGAACGGCTGTATGTTTAGTAATGTCAAAGTAGGCCTACTTCGTGTTGTCGAAATATACACATGTTATGTGTACGTAGGTACCTACATGTCTTTGTAAGGCTCAAAGTCATTCGAAGTTAAGTTTAGTTCAGATTGTGTACTTTAAAAGGGAGATATAGTGATTTTAACGGTGTTGTCGGTGTTCTATATGAATCTGCCATTTTACAATGCAACGAAATTTTACAGAATGAAACTGAAGAGACAGATTGACTAGTAATAACTGTGCTAATTAGACATTGGTATGTTAGAAGCAATGCAATATTTTATAACATTTGTCGTTTCCTCATTATTTGATCAGTTAACTTGCAGAGCACAAAACTTTTGTTGGTGTAAATCCACCTTTCTTAATGAATCACCGCACTATCGAGTCAGTAAAATTATCACTGATCTGTCACTAAAAATAACAGTTTAAATCTGACGCCTAAAATGGCGGATACTAGTGGACATCGATATAATCGTATATTGAAACCACTATATTTATATTTTAAAGCACAGAATTTGAACTAAACTAAAGATAGATTGACTTTCGAACTTTGCAAAGACGTGTACTTGCGCAGAAAATGTATATATTTTGACAACAAGAAATACTTTCACATCACGAAACTTACAGCAATATTTGACATTACATTTTTTTGTGGTTCAATACCCATAATACGAGCACAGATTTGGCAGTGGTAAAATAGGTCAGTGGGTATGGCTTCTCATGAAAGCTTCAGCATGATTTGCTTTATGGGCGGAGGTTCGAGCCCAACCACGTCCAAAAACGTTTTTGTGTGTGTTCTACGACAAAATAAATCGTACCTAACTTACATCACATAAGAATGATCTGTGTTTATTTATTAAACAACTAAAAATAAGTAGTTTTCTACTGCTTGAATTAGTAAATTTCTTTTAACTGATGAATTAGTGATATTTTTTCTACAGATTCCGGATGGAGCAGTTTCAACTGGCAATCAGTAAAAAAAATAACTGATTCCGATTTAGAGTGTAGGATTCAAGGAATTCAATTCAATAAATGTGAAGTGAAATTTGATTGTGTGGAAAGGGCCTATTAGAGTTTTGCACGCGCAAGGCGTGGGTCGATGCCCGCGGCAAATGGCGTTATTTCTAGGCATGGCGGCATTCTGCGAGCAGTCGAACGAAAGGTCTCGTCTAGATCTGTCATTTCAATCCACAAACAACAAGTGAACATTTCTTTGCTTTCATTTTATTCCCATATCCCAAAGAAAATGTTACCGTTTATAGCAGAAGTATTCACGTAAAACTCACGATCGTTTCCCGACATAGCCACATTCAGATTTTTTGTGTCTAAACTTGCAAAACGTTCTAATTCTCAACGGAGCCAGAGCCGTGACAGATGCCATGTTGTTACGTCACCCGGCAGCCATTTTTTTCCCTTTTCTCTCTCAAAATCTTCCATTTCCCTCAAATCGACCAATATATCCTAAAATGCCTCTTTTCCCTAAAATTGGCCCTTTTCTCCCTCAAAATTTATCTTTTCTATTGTCTTAAAAAAAGAAGCCCCAAAAAATGGTAGAAGCCCCCATGTGCAGAAAGAAGCCCTTGAAATCCAATTTTCACCCAATTTGAGTTATTTGGGGGCTTCCTTAGAACCGACAGAACAGTGGCGCCCATATTGGTTTCATAGGCATAGAGTATGCGAAATCGATACAAGGGATCCAGGATCAGAGTCAGACCTAACCATCAGCTATCTTGGTTCCGTCAATCATCTTGACCAGCAGTTTGTGTTCAGGTGACCTTGAAAATCCGAAAAATTAAAAAAAAAAAAAAAAAAAAACCAAAAAAGAATTTATTATTCAAAAGTATTCAATAAAATTTATTTTAAAATGATTCTTTAAATTATTTATAACTTATACATTTCTTAAAACTTACATTTCCGAAGGGTCCCGTCCCCCTCCCTTCCCCCGCAACACGCCTAGCAGACGACTGACTCCCTCGTTCCCACTTCCCTCACCTATACTCATTCCGCCATCTTAATTTTTTCGTTCATTTGTTTATACATTACTAGAGGTCACCATGTTGGTAGACGGCCGCCATCTTCGTAGACGACCGCCATCTTGGTAGGTGACCACCATCTTGGTATACCTCACTTGTCTACTATCTCGGAAGCAAATGCCCATTAGCAATTGAACTTTGACCTGTGATCCATGACATCTCACCTTGACCCCATGACCTAAAATGTCCTTGAAAACAAAAACTTGAGAAAAATACACAAAAGTCAGCCAGCATAATACATTACAGACTACCATCGCCATATTAGATGCAGACTACCACGACCTTGACCCCGTGACCTTGAATGACCTTCGAAACAAAAAATCAATAAAAATACATAAAAGTCAGCAAGCATATGCATTACAGACTACCGCCGCCATTTTAGGTGCAGACTACCTCGAGCTTCACTCTGTGACCTTGAATGACCTTGAAAACAAAAACTCGGGAAAAATATTAAAAATAATATTGGAACATATAGCATTATACCCCCTTCCCTTGCTGGCTCCTCCGCCACTACCTCTGTCTTGACCGTCACAAAAAGCATCGATCCCCACCCCTCATCCTTCCCCCTGCCTGATGGCCAACACCTCTTTCCACACTCTCTTGCTCAACTGGCCTACCTCAAACTTTTCCCTCCTCGCTCCAAGTCTGTTGCATCCAAACTGCTTACAATGTATTACAATATTAACCTACTCTCATTTTTTGTACACTTCATTTCACCGTATACCTCTGTTACCATATCACTGATTATGCACATATAGTGATAGACCATTACAACAAATATTTAAGTAATAACATAATTTGACATATCATTTAATTTTTATTATTGTGCTCCCTTGCAGTATCGGCTTGTAGCGTCAGATCTGAAAACCAAGACCATCATATTACTGATTTCATGGAAAGTAGATATTTTAGGAGAAGGTACATCGACACTAGCGAGAAATAAAACACTTTCTTTTATTCATTGAAAACACACATATTTTTATGCGCATCAGACTACAGACATAATAACAGAATCTCAATAGTTTCCATATATTCATGAACGGTATTTCCAGCAATAAGCTCACTTTTCTTGTAGTGAATGTAATCTGCTTATACGCAGCTCAAGAAAGTCTACGTCACCAAGCATCCAACCAGAACCCTTTTCCATATGTACTTGTTTTTCTCGGCAAAGATTTCTTTCAAGGCTTCTACAGCCCCTGGAATGCTATCAAGTCTGTACAATGCTTGATTGGCAGTCTTGAATGCCCACCGGCTGATTCCTTCATCAAGAGGTTGAGGCTTTTCGTAGATACACTGCAGCCAAACATGATAATTTATGGGACCTTCTTCCACTTACTCAGTTAATTGATTGATTATCCTTTGCTTAACGTGGCCTAGGTATGTACATGTGTATTTCGTATCAGCAAAGTTATTTCCAATTACGTAATATTTTTAAATGCCCTTGAATGATACATTTTTCAGGTAGCATCCATTCGATGTGGTATTTCCAATAGCTAGTACATAACGTTTCTTAGCTGCAAGGACTCTACCTTTACAGTTGTTGATATGAGTCTCCAGCTTATCACCTCGTTTGAGCAGTCGTTTGCACATTGTTGCATAACACAGGAAGGACCCTTCATACAAGTAGTTCTTTCATGCTTCCTCGCACCATGGCTGTAGGCAAATGTCTTGTCACAATAGCAGCAACAAAGCCTTGACGAAGTCGTCGATGGCACTGCTATACGTGGCCCACCCGAAGGGGTCGGTGGCGCTTTCGACGCCATGTTTGATGTTGCCGATGGCTGCCATTCTGTAGGTGACCCACCGGAAGAAGTCGCTGGTGCTGTCGGCGTCATGCCTGAAGAAGTCGATGACACTGCTGTAGCTTCAAGCTCTGGGGTGCCTGAAGACGTTGCAGAAGTAGAATAAGACTTTGATGCGAAGAGGCACTAGCTAGCCAAGACGATCCACCTTTCACGGAAGCTGCTGTCAAACGAACTCTCTCAGCTGACCTCCCTACTGCTTATATAAAAGTAAGCAAGCTCTATGACGTCATATCGACTTTGAATCAATCGTATTGCGAGTACCAACCAGCCAATCACCGAGTTGTTACGTCAATCACGTGCAAGCATTAACACATCACGTGCATGAGTCAGTTCCTCACAAGACAGCCCCACACTCATACCTACACACATACAGCCAAACATACGCACACACACCCAAACACATCTACACACCCAAACACAACCTACAACCCAAGAACATATACGTGCACCCAAACACGTCTAGACACACCTAAACAAACCTAAAAAGTCAACAAGCATAATACATTACAGACTACCACCGCCGCATAATACATTGCAGACTACCATCGCAATATTAGATGCAAACCATCTCAGCCTTGAGCTCATGACCTTGAATGACCTTGAAAATAAAAACCTAGAGAAAAAATACATAAAATTCAGCAAGCACGATACTTACAGACTACCACCACCATATTATATGCAGACTGCCTTAATCTTGACCCCATGACCTAGAAAACGAAAACTCGAGAAAAAAATCTATGCAAAGATGCAGAAGCTAGTCGAGACGATGTAAATTTACAACAGCAATTGTCACACTAAGCCTCACAGCCTATCTCCCTACTGCTTATAATATACGCATATGCAAACCCTTTGATGTTACATTGACTTTGAACCAATCGTATTACACCATTAATATTTTGCGCAGACACCGACCTACCAATCACCTAGTTACCACACGATTGCAGCTGACCAATCACATGCAGACATTGAGACGTCATGCACACATATCTTCAACAGTTTCTTCCAGATAAGTTCTCCGCTCATGGTCACATTTAAAGTAGACAGCTGACTCCTGTTGTCGGACCGACCCCTCATAAGACTGACCGACTGACCCATTGGCCCATTAACCCATAATGACCCCTGATTTGCGGTGCTGACTCCTAATGGCCACAAAACGACCCCTAAATGACATAATTTAACCTGTGATGAAAGTTGAACAAATATTCTTGTTGTTAGCTTAAACAATACTCGTGCACATAGCTAGGGCTTATCGTCTCGTCGACAGCGAGGTCATTAGGGACGAAGTCAGTTGCTCAGAAAAGCACGAACAGGAAGGGAATCGACGATGGTCTGTTTTAAGGAACCATCCCAGCATTCTCATGGAGTGATTTCGGGAAGCCATGGAGAACAGTTATCAGAATGCCCGGACTGAGATTCGAGTCCAAATGTTTACCGCTGTGCACCACCTCGTTCGGTAATTCTAATATAGGCTGTTCACTGTAAAATGAGCACTTTTGAAAGCCCTGCTTAAGATCTGCATGTATGGACGTTGTGTGTTCTTCCACCTTATGTAAAATTAACATTGTCATTGACCTCATCACTTTATTCATACGTCGGTCAAGTACAACAGTGTAACTATTTTAAAAGTAAATATTTTGCAAACCTGCTCATTTTTACACTTTGACGCATTAAAAAAATACAGAACGAAAAAGAACTAATTTAAGTTACCACATGGATATTTTTTACTTTTTTTTTCGACGTTAAGATGTGGAACTACTTGAATGGGCGCATGCCACTCAGTGAGCCCGTTAAAATATACGCCACGCAGGAGCAGTGACATTTTTCTAAGGTTACTTTCCTACGCTGAACTAACGTAAACACTCCACATGTCCCAGTTGGTCTACGGTCGCTCGTACTCGCTCGCGCGTGCAAGCCAGTTTGTGTCCATAGCGATTTCCCTAGACACCTCTGCAGCCGTCGACTCTGAACGACGCGCTAAAAGAAAACATCGCCAGTTGTTTACCCGCTTTCTCAATTGGATGCGACTTCGACTCTAGTCAAAACACGTAGCAACAAGTGAACACTGCCCCTCGCTCGGGCTGAATCACGATTGCCGAGAAGAAACTGACGAGCGAAATGCTACCACCAGTAGCTCTATCAATTCCCCATGGAAGCGGGGCTCAATCAGCGGGAGAGCAACAAGAGTTCCGGGCGATACGCTGTTCGTGGTTTTATTTTCTCATTTTTGTATCCTTCCGTCGTGTGAAAAATGTTCATTGCCTTGTGGCTTATAACTTTATTCGTGCGACAGTCGAGTGGAAAAAGTAATTGTAAAAGGCGTGTTAACGTCCCCGGGTTTTACGCTTGAGGGCCTGGCAGGGGACAGCTTACAGACTAACTTTTAATCTAACTTAAATTATCGCCCATGCCTTGCCCGGGTTTGGAACGCAGAGCCTCCAGCACCGCAGATCGATGGCGCACCAACCGACTGCGCCACGGGAGGTCGGCACGTGGAGAAAGTGAAACTGTCTGCTACTTAAATGTGTCAAACGCTATTCACGGTAAAGTGAGCACTTTTGAAATCTACGTTTGAAGAAATCAGTGACCGCAACTACATATATGCTGCAGTAATCGTGGAGTTAAGAAGCCTGGGGGCGGCTCTTAGCATCGAGGTCTTGAAAGCCGATGAGGGTGAAGCAAGGTGAGTACGGAGCAGCTTCGGAATGAAAGGGCGGGGGGAAACGGGAGATCCCCGAGAAAACCTGCCGGACCAGCGACATCGTCCGACACGATACCCACGTGCGAAAATCCGGGGACTACCCCGCCGGGAATCGAACCCAGTTAGCCTTGGGTGGGAGGCGAGCAGTATGGCCGCCAAGCCACCGCCCCGCTACAGTAAGCGCCGGCACGCGGGTTGCGAGTTAGTTGGCAGCGAATGTAGAAAAATTGTTTCACAACTTGACGCAATGACGAACGTGGAGCAGAAAATATTTGTAAGAGAAAGGGAAAGCTATACTCAATAAAGTGGGAAATTGGAGAACTGTAGAGCTGGGTTGGATTGGAAGCGGCTTTTTAACTTCCCCTGGTGTTATGCCTGAAGGCAGGGGATGACTTATGAGCTAACGTATGATTTAACATAAACTAACACCAATGCTTTGCCTAGGACTCGAACCCAGAACCTCCCGCACCCCAGATGGACGGCGAACCAACCAACTGTTCCACGGGAGGTTGGCTTGTAGAGTTGAAGTTCTCTGTTGAGAAAACGAACCTGGCGCTATTAAAGGAAGACTTCAACGATAACTAGTGGTTCGCTTCAGGAGAAAAAAATGTGAAAATGAGAAACAAACTGTAAGTAACTTTATTGTAATCCTGGATAGCAATTTGCGCTTTCAGGATCATATCCGGTACCTGACACAGAAAGCATCAAACTTGTTATCCAAGATGTGCGCGCAATATCGACATCCTTATGGGGCCTTAGCTTAAAAGAACTTACTGCATATTAAAGTGTGTTCCATAAAATAGCACTATATGGAACAGCAGTATCTCATGACAGAGTACAGTTGGTGCATGCACAGCGATTGCTATTGAAAACTCAAAGAGCTGCCCTGCTAGCAATGACTAGAATCTTCAGAACTACATCCACTGAGACCCTCCAGATGATTGCTGGGGCAATCCCATACGATCTAATTCCCATGGAGCGAAGGAAATGTTTGCACGAAACTCAAGGAAGAAGAGCAACAAAGCAGATGAAGAATGAAGCAAGAGAGGGGCATTGGTAATAAAGATGGGACGGATCGGAGAAGGGCTGTGTCATGTACGATATATTTCTAGCGATCGTATCCAGGATGAGCCAATACTAGATCAAGATAGATTACTACCCGTCACAACTTCTGACAGGTCACGGGAATTATAAAACAAAGCTTTACAGCTTCAAGCTGGCAGACTCTCCCTTCTGCCATATCTGTCAAGTGGAGACAGTGTACAAAATGCATTGAAAGAATGCCCCAGAATGGAAGCTCTTAGAACAGAATTATGTAAAGTTGCAGAAATAGAAGTTGAAATTCATACGTGTGAAAGAATAAATTTACTTATCTTGTAAATGCAATGTAAATATTTTCAAAACTCAAATCTTGTTTACTATTTAAATTTTACGTTCACCCTAAAGTCTAGAATTAAAATAAATAAATAAGAGAATATATTTTGCAGGATTATTATTATTGTCAAGTTTAGTTAATTTTCGTGTAAAAAACGAACTGGACTGCTCATACATTGGACTCACTTTCAGACGAATAGTATATTGCTGACATTAAGGTCATTTTGTTATACAGTACTATTCTTTGACAGTGCAAAATTTTAATCATTTATTTATGTGAAAATGTTCGGCGTACGAAAAAAATAAATATTAGTTTATTATATTTACTTTGAAAAATAAGACATACAGTTGAGTCCTTTGTTCGCAGAATATATAAGATGATTTGATCGAAAACTGTTAACCCAAAATTTGTTTAACTTTTAGAAAGCCGCAGTTTTTATCTCGCCTGTAGTTTTTATTTTTTCGCTACTTTTTTAATGCACCGCATCAGTAACTACTATTCCAATAAACCGCACAGAAACAATGCATGATGCACTCTCGCAATAGCTAGGAAATTTAATCTGCATGCATTAACTTTAACCACGCCGCTGATTGAATACACTGCTAGAGTCCATGAAATACGCGCGCTCTGGCGTAGGTTGATTAGACTCACCAGAGGATAAAATGTAAACCAAGCAGAGGCCACCGATTTCAAAGCAACTTCATTTGTTTTATGAGCGACCGAACACTTTGTGCGGCCGTGGTGGCTGAGCGGTTGGCCTGCTCGCCTCCCACCATGGCGAACCAGGTTCAATACCCGGCCGGGTAAGCGGATTTTCGCATGTGGGAATCGTGCCGGACGATGCCACCGGTCGGCGGGTTTTCTCGGGGATCTCCCGTTTCCCCCACTCCTTCATTCCGGCGCTGCTCCATACTCACCTCACTTCGCCCTCATCGGTTTTCAAGACCTCGCTGTTAAGAGCCACCCAAATCTCTTCACTTACTTTATTTATATTACGAGTAAGTTAGCGTGCAACCTTGCCTTCATAGTAATATTAAGCTAAATCCACAGGCATCCAGCCGAGCGAGGTGGCGCAGTGGTTACTCACTGGACTCGCATTCGGGAGGACCCGGATTCAATCCCCGGTCCAGCCATCCTGATTTCGGTTTTCCATGGTTTCCCGAAATCACTGTAGGCGAATGCTGGGATGGGTCCGGGTCCTAACGAAGGCCATAGCCGCTTTCTTCCCAATCCTTCCCCAGTCCCTCTTCCCTGTGTACCTTGCACTGTCTCTAATGACCTCGCTGTCGACGAGACGTTAAGCCAAACTACCTGCCTACCTACCATAGACATCCAGAAACATCATCGAAATATCCTGATCAAATACATTGCAGGCGATTTCCGAATACAAATAAAAGGATTGTATTTACTCGAGTGGACTTTGCTAGCACGGAATACCGCAGACAAAGTGGATAATCCATTTATGTTGTTTACGTTGGATTCTGTGAATCACTAAAAATCCTACCTACCCTGATCTAGCCAAAATCCTAAAACAGTTTTAATATAGCCAGGGCCGGTTCAGGATGACCGAACATCCGGCATTCGGAGAATATGCATTCCTTTTTGTAGTGTCCTCCTGTTATCCCGGAATTTTGAAAATTCCGAAATGACCGGAAACTCTGTAGAAGCCCTCTTATTTCCTGTGTCATATTCATCAACGAATTCAAGAAGGAATTGTGTTTTTTTTTTCTTGCCTAGGTCTCTTCATTTACCTTTATTCAACTTCTATAGCCGACCAGCTTTCGGCATGGAAATTGAAAACATTCGTGTGTCCGCATTGTGTGCGCCGTACAGATTTTTGCTGAGTGTGAAAATATGTCGCAGTCAAAGAGAAAATGGAAACACAGTGAAAACTTTAAAACAGGAAACAAAAGACAGGGACACGAAATCACATGCGAAAATTCTCACAGTTTCATTTTCGCAGCAAACAATCGAAGTGTTGAATTATGGCATCATATCTGGAAGCGCGAAAAATATGCTGGTTCATCGTAAAAGATACTATAAGCTTACAGCAGAGCACACTTAAATAACGTGCCAGATTACAAGAAATGATTGTCGACAGTTTTCATGACATAATTTTTAGCCTTCTTTCTAAGGAAACACAGGCTTATGAGATCACTTACCTATATGTTTGTCTGTTTGTATATGTGTGAGTATGCCTAGGTGTGTGTGTGTGTGTGTTTGTAAGTGCACCTTCCCATCCTACCGTTCACGCCCTAAAAACCTTTTGAATTCCTGAACCAAATTTCCCCAAACTCGGTACACATATAAAGTTTGCATTTTTTAAGTGGGGTAGATACATATATTCGAAATGGCGGTCATAAAAACATGTTAGTTTAGTGTGCTATATCTAAGAAAACATATAACCAATTTTAACTTAAATTTTACCGGCAGTATCTATGCAAGCATCATTTATACATTAACTCTTTTCTCCGCCATTTTAAAAGATAGTACCAAATCCAAAAATAGGATTTTATATACAATTCGAGGAAACAATTATATAAGTCCCACCAGATTCATGCGTCAGATCCTCTTGTAGGCCTTTTTTGTAAGATATTGCCAAAATGAAAAACATTATAAACTTTTCATGCCATATTTCGGGAACCAATCATCTGATTTCCACCAAATCCTTCACACAAGTAGTTCTACGGTAGGACATATTTAACTGGCTGAGACAATTATTTTCAAAATGACGGCCCTGTAAATATTTAATGTTAATGAACCCTACCCACCAACACATTATACTGATTACATCCGAAGTTGATGCTCCGAATTTACCTCCAGAATGCAGTTAACACTGCTCTATAACTTATGGTATGAGGTTTTCTGGGTACGAGACCCGGTTAAGGGCACGTGTGTATTTATAATTGTTTCACTACTGTTGCATGTGTTTCTTGTTAAATCTCAAACTAAACTGCTTGTAATAAGACGCCAGGGCTTTCCTAACATCCCAGCATTTAAGAATTACATTCAAAATGATTTCCATCCATGTAGAGGAAATTAGGCTCACTAGTTATATCAGTAAATTCTTGTTAAAACTACTTTATTAAAATACTAGATATCAATAAATGAGTGCATGACTGAAGAGAATTGGGCGGCTCTTATCATCGAGGTCTTGAGAGCCGATGAGGGTGAAGTGAGGTTAGTGTGAAGCAGCGCCGGAATGAAAGGTCGGGGGAAACGAGAGATCGCCGAAGAAAACGGCCGACCAGCGGCATCGTCTGGCACGATTCCCACATGCGAAAATCCGGAGTGACCCGATCGGGGAGTGAACTCTTGGATCACCTTGGTGAGAGGCGAGCGGACTAACCGCTCAGCCACCGTCCCCCCCCCCTCCCCCAGCAGCACTTATTGCTCGCCAATGGCAGTAGTCGAATGAGGGGTCTAGCCTGGTGCAGGAAATGACATGTCCTTACCCATAATAAAGCACGTTTTATTCCTCAACATGAGTGAGTGGAATGAACCTTACCAGTGCGCATGCGTAATAAAGGGGAGTACGTAAGACATGACTGTACCTTAGAGCAGATAAGTACGCAAGGACAAGATGACGTGACGGTTTCTTGGATAAGGGCGTACCCACATTCTAATAAATTATTCGTAGAATTACCATATCAATGGATAAGAACAGTGGGAAAGTACGAATGGAAAACTTTTTTCCTATACATCTATGGCAGTGCTCCTACATTCGCTCACGAAACAGACAAATGCGTAGGCAAGTTTCCAACCTTGGGAAGTAACGAAGCTCAACATTCATATACATGCAGTCTGACATGTGGTATTGTATCCATGCAATGTGTAGGTTAAAACCTTCCATCACAGTTTAAGGAGTTTACCACACAATTTTTTTTTTTTACAATGCAAATCCTCTTATTGGCTTCGCAAGTAAACTACCAGGCTTTGATATGTTGCTGGCCAGTGACGCCATTTTGTTTTTTGGCGTGGGACGGCTGGAGGTCGCGGGACAAGCTGCTTTTCCACTTCTGTACTCTTTGGGAATACAGTGACGAGAAGCAAGTGCGGTCGCCTGCGAGGGAACGTCACTTAACTCTCGTCCGTTGTAGTCGTCAGCGAACACGTGTGGAGATGCAATTCCTTTCCCAAGGTCTTCCCGCGGCTTACCGCCCACGAGCCACGCGTCATCGTGTGCGACTTCAACAGCTCCAGGACACCTATCACCCCTTCTTTACGGAAGAAAGCAGCCACACACTTCAACTCATTTCACAAATATTACTTTCATTCCTTCCACAGCGTTACTTTTCTTATAATGCCCCGTCAAATAATTCACAAAGTTGTTCGGTTGAGAGGTTTCGGTCGATGAAGATTGGTCAGCAGTGGAACTCAAGGGGCGAGGGAATCAAGAGTGTCCCGCGGAAACCCGCCTACCAACGGAAACGTTCGCTAGGTCACCCATACGCGAGAATCAGGCTGATCAAGTCGGGAATCGAACCCGGTTCTCCTTGGCGGGAGGTGAGTAGTTTTTCCACTACACTACATACATATTTCAAATATAAGAAAAGTTTCTTTCTAATAACGCAGTAGGGATAGAAAAACATTATCTGATCTCATTCAGAATTGTAGATAAACATATTTTTCGAATATGTTCCACCGTTTTACAACGATTTCAATTATAAACGGAAGCGTTGATAACTGCTAAGATTTCTATATTTATAAAGTGGCCCTAGATTAGATCTTCGAAACAGGCGAGGTAAATAAGTTAAAAAAAAAAGAAAGGAGTTATACGTAGAGACCTGAAAAATTTGGCGAGTTCGATGACCTGCAGGATAAACTCTACAGTCTTATGTACAAATATGCCGATGTCAACTGTGCATTGATTGTCTGCTGTCACAGCGGAAGTCGACGATTGGGCCACCGTTCTCCAGGAGGTGTCAAACACCGTGTGGACCAATGGCTAAATTTATATAAGCACGCGTGTTTTGAATTCTAGCTTTTCCCAAAATGAATCCGCGAATTCTTCAGGTCTCTAGTTATACGTATTTCGTAAAGCTGCAAATAATTATGTAAATATTAAATGTAACTTTACTCAAAACGCAACGCTGATATCAAAAGTTTTAGAAAATAGAAACAAAAGCATTAACAACAATAATAATTTTATCAAATTTATTTTCTTTGTTTCGGATTTTTTTTTAAAATTATACAAAAACTAATTCTAGTATTGCCACAATGTTAATATTTTACAGGGCTTTACACATCAACTGTTTAAGATATTTTAGACAGCGACAATTGGGCCAGCTCTGTCACAGAGTACATAAGAGCACAGAGACGAAAGGGCGAAGCGGGCCTTGCGTCTGATTGGCTACTGCAAGCTGCTGAAGGTTCATTATTGGCTGGGTTGCTGGCTGGTGAGTAGGTTTCCAGGCACTGATTGGACGCCATTTTGCTGGCGCGTGTTGTTGGGGTTCACAGTATGAACGGCTGTTACGCTTCTGTATATGTAAATACTCTATATCTCTGGCATACCAACAGGCTGACAGGTGTTTGGGCTCCCGTAGTAATCGAACCCGTGACAACTGCTATAGGCTGTTCTCAGTAAAGTGAGCACTTTTGAACCCTAGTTACTTTTTTTCTTTTAACCAATTTATATCCTTCCATCGCTTATTAATGTAAACCCTTCCATGTGAGTAATTAGCACAGTGTATGCATTCACCACACCCAAAACCAAAAGTCTAAAGACACAATTCAATGTATTTATTGGTAATTCAAAAAGTGTTCACTTTACCGTGAACGGCCTATAGGCATTCTCGCTACGATGTGTTGTAAACTTTGTCTTCCCTTGCAGTTCCACCGAGCTGTGCAGTGGTGTAACTGATCTGCATTACGTTACAAAGCGTGGTTGGGATTGGCCGCAGCTGTGCTCACTCGTGCACGAATAGGATTTCCTTTGACTTCGCGCGTCACAGTGTGGGCTTTACAGCAGTTTGTGTCGCAAGTCCGTGTTCCAGCTGAGCCGGAAGAATGCTCTGTCGCCCACTCTAGAGTACACAAAGAGCACTCTTTGTACGCTTTTATAACATTGACAATTAAAATATGGGACAGTATCGCTTTTTTTATGTTAACATGATCCATTTATAGAGACCTGAAGAAATCGCGGATTCATTTTGGGACAAACTAGAATGCAAAACACGTGTGTTTGTATAAACTTTATTAATTGGTCCACTCGGTGTTTGACACCTCCTGGAGAGGGCTAGCCCAATCGTCGCCTTCCACTTAAGGTCTCTATCTATTTATTACGCACATTAATTTTAGTAGCGAGAAATACAAACACTTAATACATTTCCTACTACTTATCACGTCAACATGGCATCAACATGTGCATACACAACATGCCATTTGCAAATGCTTAGATTATTGTGGCAATAATAAGTTAATTTAATCGACTATGTTTAAGGCCATCTGTTTTTTGCAAAAAGATTCCAGGACCTGTTATACTCCAAAACACTAGAGCTCAGATCCACGTTTGAGTTTTACTAGTTTCCTGAATCCACTTTTTAAACACTGCTGTAAGATATATGATATATATATATAATGAAAATGGTTCCAAAAATTATCATTATTGTATATCCAATAATGAGTTAATGAGCATTTATATAGCTTGCTACTCAATTTCATTATTTTAAGGTTTTAGAACAATTCAGTGCCACATTTGCCCTTTTGAAACATAAATTGTCAATATGATAAAAGCGTACCATGCCCCGCTCCTTGACTGCCACAACTAGAGGCTGCGTAAAATAGTGTATGACATGTAAGCTATATTCAATACAACCGCTTTTCACTTTTACTCCCTCCGAAGCGTCTATTTTTATTCTAATTTCATTCACAATTCTCAAATATATATATATATATATATATATTTATTTATTTATATACACACATACACATATCCATACTTCGTTGTTATTTTTTAAACGCTGCTGTATTTATTTTATTCTTATGCTTAAAATACCATAAAATGTATAATTTGGGCACAGTCCTAAATACGATAATAAACTTGTAGTAATGATATTTATGATACAGTTAGCTTAATCAAGACGCCAAGTATTGAATTTTCTTCTGTGCATTTGAAGCCACTGTTTGACTAGGTGAAGGGGACGCAAAACTGCATTAAGTTTAATACGAAACATTATTGTTTAATTATATAAAACATTTCTTGTATAAAAATATTATGTAGCTCAAGTTCACAAAATATGTCTTCATTTACGTTTTTATTTGTGCATTTCACTGAAGCATATGGTTTTGTAAAGACTGTTATGTCCGAATGAAATTTGTAAGCTTTTCATTTTCACATACACATAGCATGAAATATGCATAGTTTGATAAATTTTGCAGTCGTGAAAAATCATCCAAATTGAAAAATGTTGTCACGTGTTTATTTCTAATTGATGTTGCAACCAACACACATTAGTTAGTTCCCGTATTTGTCGCCATAGCCGGAGTACAGTGCATCCCGACATTCCTGGAAACGTTGCAAGCTTTTTTTCAATGACTTGAGTCGTTACATTTCCTGCGAGGAGAACACAGTCTGGGACGCAAAGATAGGAAGCTAGTCTGCGCGAGAGGAAAGGGTTTTTTTTTTTTTATTTTATGAGTACACGTCCCTTCGACAAAGGGTTTTGCTCGAGACGGGGCCAGATGTTCGTACATGTGTGAGCGGAGAAAGATGCGGCGAGGACGTTGGCAAAAGGAACTGTACAGACATCCTCGTAGGGCGATTCCGGAAAACCAGGGGTAAACGAACTAAGGATTGGCGTATCGGAAACGGAACTCCAATCCTTCCTGGTGCGAGCCCAGCGCGTGTTACCAATATGCCGCATCGCTCGATTAAAATAACGGAGAATGAGAGGTTCTGTTTAGAAGCAAGAAAATCTCAATCGGCAATATGTCTCTTCCCGCGTCTTATTTAAAGGAAAAATAATAATTTTTGTTAATAGCAAATATTAATATTTGCCACTCTGCTTGGCAAGTAAAATAATAAAATAAAAGACCATGGACCGAGTTAAAAATGGATGTTGTTCCTTATACGTATTCTCATTCAATGAAGGAAAATGATAACGGAAAATTGGATCAAAATACGTTCGAGAATCTAAAAGAAACCAAGTTTCTTTCGGTGCATTTCAATAACTAAAATTTATGTATATTATAACCTGTGAACTGACAGCCGGAAACTCGAATAGAGAAATAGCGAAAAGTGGACTTTCATCAACAATCTTACGTTACATTTGCAAGAATGCGTACAAATTTCTCCGGATGGCCAAACTTATATACAGAAACACTGAAATGCTAACTTAAAAACTTATCAATTAAAATTTAAAAAATTTAATTAAATTAGTTAAATGCATTAAAGGAATATTTTTATTCATTATGTTATACACTGTTAGGAATATTTCTGACGTAATACGGACAAGTACGAGTTAAATAAATAAATAAATATATATATATATATATATATATATATATATATATATATATATATATATATATAAATCTTCGTAAATGTATGTACAAGCAGTTAGGTTATTTAAATAACGCACTTTCTGTAAATTTAACAACATTTTCCGTGAATTTACTGAACCCAACCACAAAATTAGACCTACTACTATGTTTTTGCGTATTCCTGTTTTATAGCAAACGAGTACGAAAAAAAAAAGTTCATTAAGTATTTTGCTTTCAAGCAGGATTTGAACGAGAGTAAAAAATATCACACTCCGCGACTTTTACCTCTCTTCTTTCGCGTACCTACCGAGTTCTGTATGCCAAAAAAAAAAAAAAAAAACTTTTTTTTTTGTTTACTGACACACAATATTGCTTTAATGCAAGGATAAGGTTACAGAAATATATATTTACTCTTAATAAAAGGTTTTCTTTATACGTTTTTGTTTTATGGCAATATTACTGTTTTAATTCTAAGGGATTTCGCCTGCTAACGAAGCTGATTGTTAGCATGGGTAACGTGGAGGTTGCCATGGATGCAAGTTCAGTCGCTGGATTTCTGTACGTGTTACTATTTGAATACGGTAAATGATACTGCATACATATAATCACAGTACACATTCTGAAACATGAGTCTGCTGCGTGCCCTACATAGTTTGCGCAGGAACTCCATCCCAGTACTCAACCAGTTCTTCCTCCCTCGCTCCACACATTGTGAAATCCTGCGCGGCATTGACTCAGGTATAGGCCGTTCACGGTAAAGTGAACACCTATAAGGCCCTTAGTTTTTTTTTTCTTTCATCAAATTTCCATCTTCCTGCTGCTATTTAATATAAACATTGCAATGTGGCGAATAAACACAGTCTATACATTTCACCATCATTAAAATTTGATGCCTGGGGCTGCAATAAGATATATTTATTAGCGGTTAATGCCTGTTGGAAGGGCCTTAAAAAGTACTCACTTTAACGCGAACAGCCTATAGCAGGGAATGCGGGCCGTCAAGGTTGTCTGATCCCTCCCTTTGTCGGCGTGCCCCAACAACCCTCCAATGACCACTACTAGATAAAGTTTTGAGCTCACAATACTCAGAGTTACACAACTCTGCAGAAAAGATTCCATTTTGAACATAATACCACCCTCCAAAAAAGGGCCAAACCCTTTTTTTTTTTTTTAACAAACAAAACTCTGTCACAAGAGATATTACAAGATATCCAGAAAATCAGCTAGTTTTAAGCCTGGTCACACAAATCATTCCCTGTTTGGAAGAGGACACAACTTGGTGATGGACCGCTTGACTGTGCCTTGTGTAGTACGGATTGTCACCACACGAGTCAACCCATCAGACCCAGGGCGGGCCTGCTCTATGATGCCAATCTTCCACATCAAAGGAGGTAAACCATCCTGTCGGAGAATGACTAGATTGCCAGGCTAAATGTTGCTGGTTTCTGTGTCCACTTGTTCCTTGGCTGTAGCTGCGATAAGTAGTCAGCTAACCACATCTTCCAAAATTGTTGCAACTGCTGCTGGATACGTTGCCAACTGGAAAAGCAAGCTAAGACTTCATGTGGTAAGGTCTGGTTCGGGGAGAGCAGTTATTGGTCGACCAATTAGGAAGTGACCAGGTGTTAGGGCGGAAGGATCATTGAGATCATTGCTCCATGGTGTCAGAGGTCTGGAATTAAGGCATGCTTCTATTTGTAAGGTTAATGTCAATAATTCTTCATAGGTTATAAATGCTGACGCCATTAGTGCTTCCCATAACCCACCGAAGTGAGGAGCTCTAGGAGGAATAAAATGCCACTGTATCCCTTCCTTTGAAGTAAATGCATTTTTTTGCAGCTTGATGATCTGTGGTTTCAAAGAGAAGTTTCAATTCATGCAGATCCTTGTTAGCTCTGGCGAAATTGCTGCCATTATCAGAATAGATTTGACTGACTCGTCCACATCGAGATACGAATCTCTTGAGTGGTAAGGTCATTCACTACTTCAAGATGTACAGCCTTCGTGGCTAGACAAATAAATATTGCAAAGTAGCATTTTATTATAATTTTATTTCGCCGAGAACCCGATTTGATGTACAATGGCCCAGCATAGTCAATTCCGACATTAATGAATGGGTTGGCAGGATTCACCCGGACATTTGGAAGCTGACCCATAAGTTGTTGTGCACTCATAGCCTTAAGTCTGAGACATACTATAGAGTTATGAATGGAGCGCCGAATAATGTCTTTGCCATTTACTATTCAGTAATGTTGGCGTAGGGAGGAAAGCAATAATTAACCTCCAGCATGGAGCAAACGCCGATGTTCTTCCTCGATGATAAGTATGGTTAACTGATGTTTAAATGGGAGTATAATTTGATGCTTCTGATCCAGATGTAGGACTGCATGTTGAAGGTGCCCATCCACACGAAGGATTTTGTCCTTGCATATAAAAGGATTTAATGACTTCAGTTTACTCTTGGAGTCACAACCATTTGTAGCTATCAAACTCTCCGCCTCTGCAGAGTAAAAGGACACTTGATCAATTGTGATGCATGTGATGAGAGCATCTTTGAGTTCCTGTGCAGACAACATCCCAGATTTCCATTCCTTTATGGGTTTCCTGGTATTCGAAATGAACGTATACAGTAGGCAACCACTCTTTTCAGCATGATTAGTTTTGAGAATCTCGAGATTATTTCGTCTTGCACAGAAGTAGTCATCACAACACATCTTGCCATTTTCCCTTCTCGTATGTTATCTTGGTCTATGCTCGCACTTGCTGCTGGCCATGTAGTTGAGTCTTCTTGCAACCAGGATGGTCCATTCCTCCAAAGAGAGCTTGTTAAGAGATCACATGGACTAATACATCTAGAAATCATATCAGCATGATTTTCGTTTGAAGGCACATGTCTCCAATCAGTAATTGATGAATTTTCCTGAATTTCGGCGACTCGATTGGCTACAAATATTTTCCATGAGTGTGCCAATCAGAAATTAATTTATCCGATACTGACCGTCCATGATTTGCGGGCAGATAAATAATACGCGTAACAATTCAAATGATCGAACCACCAAACTAGTTCTGAACTGAAGTATTTGGGAACTCAACTCATCCCGAAACCTTTTCGTGAAATACAGGTGCCCGTAATGATGGCTGAATTTCACTGATTGATTTGTGATTCCCATTAAATATCGGGAATTCCACTGTCCAAAGTAACTTGCACCGAGTTTCGGATACGTCCACAGGAACAGCCAAATGTATACACGGCCTTACCTACCTCGATCCTCCCCTCCCCCAGACAGACGCACTAGCTGTCTTGCCCCCTATGGGGAATCCGGACAATGATTGACAGAGGCGAGACCTCACTGGCATCACAGCGCCTCCCCCCCCCCCCTTTTGCTGAAGAAGCCGACAAGTGTAGAGGATGGACAAGAATATTCTGGGAATTAGGACCCTTGGCACAACACGGATTTAGAGAAATCTCTGGGTGATGCCCTACGGCCCTATAAATATTGCAGCAGTCCAACGGCCAGTAGTCTTCCGCGGAGGCCATCTGGGTGAGTGCGGAGTGCGAAGTCAAGTACAGACGACGACGGGAGAGGTGTTTGTGGTGTGAATGGACTAAAGGGTGTGAAACCCGACGAGTGAACCCTACGGTGCGTGAGGGCGCTCGGAGAACTCTAGAACATTGCGGACTGGTGGAATCTGGACTAAAATGATGTGGGACTGAATGAACATGTAATACGGATTTTATTGTAAATATTTGGATTGTTTCTTAATTATAAAATACATTTATTTCTTTGAGGTAACTGTTAATTTTATGGCTTGAAGTCATTAATTGTAAACAGCATGTGATATAAATTTATTGTGAGGATTATTGTATAGAGAATTTTGTTTGCATTTTGTAAATAAAATTAGGAAATTATAATTAACTCTTTTACTTAATTAAGATTTCCATCTCTTAAAGAACTTTGTTTAGCCCACTGACTTTTGAGAGAGAGAAATTGTAACAGTATGTACAGAGCTCAGCTGTGTTTTATGTTATTACAGAGCGCGTTTCCGTATATTCACTGTACATTTCCATAAGAATTTCCGTAAATAGACTGGCATTTTTAACAGAGTATTATAAACCGTACATAAGTTTTCTTATTTTAACGCTTCCATTGTGAAACAAGTACTCTGGTATTTCTGGTTAACAAAGTCATCTGTAATAGGCGTATGTTTAAGATATTGCACAATTTTGTTCATGGGAAGACACATGCAGGGCAAAAACGACACAAATATTCATTTTAATATTAAGGAAAAAGCACTTATTTCGTGACCTTCTGTATACGTACTACGGAAATTTACACGCTGTCCTGTAATTTACACGCTGTCCTGTAATTTACACGCACGACCTGCGAATAATGGATGAAAATAGTGATGAAATTATCAGTGACAAAATTCCTCTTCACGTAATATTACTTGCCTAACCTGGCAACTCTGCATTTACAGATGAGCGGAGCAGTCCGTTAAACATCTGTTACAGCACTTTTTGTCGTTCTGTTGCTGCTCTGTTTAAGAGGTAAGTCATTACGTAACAGTTCTAGGTTAAATCCTTCTTTAATTTTTGTTGTTACCATTTAATTATTTTCGACTTAAAATTCTAATATCTTGTGTTTTTTTTTTGTTTTTTTTTTTTTTCCCAGTATGTAATACCACGTGCAAGATGCGACGCAATCATGGGTAAAGGCTGTTCGCGATAAATTGAGCACTTTTAAAATAAACTCTGGAAAAAAATCACCGCTCCTGCCTGCATATATTTTAAAGGGCGCACCAAGTGACATACGCCCAGTACAGTTGGCAATGGTGGACGGAAAGTAGTTCCAATACTTAATGTCGAATAAATGGTGTTCGAGAACCATTTGTGATGACTTAAATTACTTATTTTGCTTTATGTTTATATATATATTTAAATGACCAGAATTGTAACATATTTACTTTTATAATAATTCAAGAGGTTCACCTGGCCGACGCTTGAATAAAGTGACGAGACCCATGGCAATGTTAATTTTATATAAGGCGGGAGAATACACAACGTGTATACAAGTAGATTTCAAGCAGGGCTTTTAAGAGTGCTCATTTTACCGTAAACGAAGAATATTCTGTCGTACAGTGTTACCAGGTTGTGTGAGTGAAATTTAATTTGACGGAATATTCTCAAGTCTGTTGTCAGTTATCTTTACACTTTTTTAATCAAACCTTTGAAAAATATCCCCATGCATGACGTATTTGTTTGTTTCCTACATATGTCATGTATCACAAGCGTTTTGTCTTGTACTTACATAAAAGTACTTAATTTTTTTGTTAATTTGAACTTTTACTTACAGTTTACTATGAATTATATTATTTCACTTGTAATAATAAATATTAATAAAATCAGAGAGAAATGAAGTGATTTGGCAATGACTTGCAAGAAATAGTTATTATGCAAAATATTGTTAAACTGAGTGCGTACGAATGCGGTGCGAGCAAGGCTTCAAAAAATTGGGAAGTCGCCATAAATGAACTATTTATCATCAGACTTTGTTCCGAAGACAGTAGACTTGTGAACCGAGCTCTTAAAAGTTCGCGAACTTCGTGACCTGTCGGCTAGACTTCGTAGTCTTAAGTACCGCCGACAGACATCGCCAGCTCAATATTAGCTTATTGTCTCAGTGGAAGACGATGATTGGGTCTACATTTTATTGCCTGTTTTTAATTGCTCCAGAATGTGCCGAGAGGTGTAAAATAACTCGTGGTCCAATTGCAGAAGTAAAACAATCCTACAACGTTTGAAATTCTAGCTTGTGCCGAAGTAAATCAGCAAATTTTTCAGTTCTCTGCTTATTACTACACTGTAAAAAAAATTCCTTCATTCTAAGGAAAAACACTGGTAAAAATTTATCCAGGTGTCCGTAAGATCTCCGTAAAATTACGGACATATTGATTTTCAGAAAAGGACTTCCCGTAAATTTCACGGAACCTCTCCGTAAATTTTCAAGTAAGTTTTCTGTACTTTCCGTTTAAAATAAAAAGAGATAATGAAAATGTCTTTAATTTTCGTTATGTGGGTGTTCTACAGTGTATAAAAATGATATTAAAAAGTTAAAATATTCAAAGGAAGTAATGGTTGTGGACAAAGGCTATTGAAGTCTAGCATGTTCATAAATATTTTCGCAAATAGCACCTGTCCCTACTTATTACTAGAGACCTGCAAAATTCATGTTATTATATGGCGGCATGTTAGGCTTCACTGTTTGATACCTGCTTGTGAACAATCCGTGAGTTCGTTGGCAGAGCGAAGTAATTTTATTGAGTGACCTCTTATAGGTGATTGGTCACTCCGATGTGGAATCTTTATTAGTGGTTCCAGACTCCGTCAGAGCGCGCAATACTTTTTGCTCGCCAATGGCAATAGTCGAATGAACACACAGAACGTTGGAGTCTAGCCTGGTGACGAGAAAATAACGCGAATTTCGTAGGTCTCTACTTATTACCCTTGTGTGGGGAGCCGCAGTGGTGTAGCGGCTAGGGCGCCCGCCTCCTGCCAAACGGTGTTCGATTCCCGGCAGGGTCATTCCCAGATTTTCAAACGTTGGAGTCGTGGCGGACGATGCCGCTGGTTGGCGTGTTTTCTCTAGGATCTCCCGATTCCTCCACCCTTGCATTCCCGCACTGCTCCATTTACACCTCGTTCCACCTCCATCGGCTCTCAAGTCCACGTTGTTAACACATTGAGGTCTGCACACATTTAATGGCACTTAAGACAAATTGGATGTGAGTCACCTGTATCCGCTACTGCAAGAACACCGGTTCTGTTGGTGTCTGTTAGAACTCACCATCGTCCTATTGGTCCATACCACACCGGCCACTACACTGTACTTTACAGCGCTCATTATTGGCCGGTCATCAACCAACGGAGGGCCGAGCTGATATTGATCCAATCAAATGCCCTTTATCGTAAAAAAGCATTTACAATCAATCTTGTCCCTTTGAGTGGCTATAAAAAAAAAAGAAATTCTGTCGTTAGCAATATTATTGTTACTGTGCTGTCGTGTTCTTGTGGCGTCATGTTAAACACTAGCCGAACAAATAATGCACACGCATGCGAGTTTTGTTCCGAACAACAAAGAAATATTCAAATTAGCATTGCTCGAGTTACACTCGAGCTTAGAGCCTCACGAATCTCTCTACTCCACTACTGCGCGAACAGTCGCCTGTTCTTCAGAACAAGCAGAACGACAGATCGCTTGCATGCGCTACGCTCGTGTGGCCCAGCAATTCGCACGTGTGTAGCCCATTCACAGCTACTTCCAACTTTTCTGATCCTCTGCTAAAGTTATACTCTCAGGATATTCCTCCACCGCATGCAAACAAAGCTTAACCGAGTCAATAAAATTACACCGAAGGGACAGCGCACCGCATTCGTGCTCATTCCTGTTAATAATATTTCACATAAGAACTATATCTTACTAGGCATTACAAACGCATCTATTTTGTCCCTGTTTTAATTCATATTAAATGTAAAATAAATATTATTATTATTAATAAATTTAATAAGTAAGTGATGAATTTAACCAAAAATAAGATAATTTTACGTTAGAAAAGAACGAAACACGTTATACGTGGGTGATTTTTCAAAGGCTTGATTTAAAAAGTGTTAAGACGCTGTGGATAGAATATACGAGATGAACAACGTATGTATAATTCTTTTCCTTCCATACAGACATAATCACTAGGTGTTGACAAATAAAATTCAATATCTGCAGATTATGGTGGGAAAAAAATTCACAATGGGGAGTTTTACTACATATTACAATTTTATGTGTGGTTATAAATCACGACGGAGAAGGGATGGAAGACGAGGAGGTAGGTTTCCTTCGCCTGCCAACATGTCAACTCACGGAAATAATTCCACTTTCCCGTAAGGATGCCGGGCGGGATAAGCAATATGAGATAATCTGACAGGAACAGCCGGCAGTGGAAGTTACAGAACTTTCCTATGGACGTCATCTAGCAGAAAACTTGTGTGTGAACAGGTCACGTCAATCTGTTTCATGTAGGCCTGAGCAGTTTTTAATGCGCATGTATCACAGAGTACAATAATTAAACATTTGAAATTATTTAAAGCTCCTTTCATTATGAAATACAGTATACCCCTGTTTAAGACATTTCCGAAGGAACTGAAAAAAATCATGCTTATTGACCATAAAAACTTATTAAAAGGGTTCTTATCATAAATATGTAGGCCTACATAGCCATCGTGTAAATTTAATGAACTCACTAAGCAGGTAATTCTTATGTGGGAAACTTCTTAAGTTAAACATGTTAATAGGGTTCCACTGTAATAAATTCATAATCGAGCACATGTTTGAAATATCGGAATATTTACGCTCACTAAAGAAAATACTATACGTGTTACAAAAATGAATTGCGTGCAAACATTTAGTACATGATTACATTCCTAGTTACACAGTAAAAGTTTTAAAATGTTCAAATATGAAGTCTACCTACAATCGTTTAATGAATGTAGCTGTGAATATCGTAATATACAAAATACAAGAATTGTGTGCGGAGATACGTGATCTATTAATTGACTTAGATAACTTCAATTAATAAAGAATTTTTTTCAGGCGCGCAGTCTGAATTTAAGACGTCACAACATAACATACAAAAATCTGTGGAAGAATTTTTAGACCTTGTGTATGCATTCTTTGTATAAACAAGTGTATACGTGAATGTGTAGTCGCACGCGTGAATTGGTTGATTCACAAGCCCTGATAGCACAACTGAGGCATGCATCTAAAAGTATAAATCATTACTAACAAGTGTTATTTAAGTGTGGGTAAGGTTAGTTCCACTCAGGTTAGGAACAAAACGAGTCTTCTTATGGAAGAGTTTGGCATAGAGAAAATTCCCGCCGCTAGGTGCCCAGTGTCCCAAAGAAGTCGCCTATAATGACAATTTAACCTACGTGAATAATAAATGAGAATGATTTTACTTAGTTACGTAGTAATTTTATATTTGACTAGCTGACCCGTGCGACCTCGTCCGCATGAAACCTAGGACGTTTTCTTATTTTTTAAATAGAAATCTGGCTTCGCTTAGGTTTTATGAAGTTATTGAAATAAAGCCCACCGTTGTTTCACTAAGGTTTTAATGTTTATAATAGTAATATTGCTTCTTTCAGGTTTAATGGAGATATTAAATTTCACCCTGACATTGATTCGCACATGATTTATGGTTTTAATGAAGTAGGTGCCTATATACCTAGCCACTGGGCCACTGAGGCCCCACTTGATATAGTTCTATCCACTAAGCCACTGCGGCCCCACTTGGAATAGCTCTAGCCACTAGGCCACTACGGCTCTTGGGAAGGAAAGGATGACAGCCCGTGGACACAAAAGAAAAGAAAAATGACGGAACTTTTTTTATAACAATGCTTTTTTTACGCAGTAATCCTAAGAAAACTTTAATTCAGTACGTATGTGCATCCCTGGTCTCCAACATATTTTCGGAACCGTGCGAGATATCTCGATGAAACAAAGACTAAGTTAGTCCGGGTGTTATTAGCTATAGACAATTTCACGTCAATACGTTCAGTGTTTTTTCAGTTAAATCCGGTCGGACAGACAGACATGAAAAAAATTAACATTAGATATGGCTTAGTAATCAATTATACTATATGAAAAATTAATTAAAAGTGGAAAATTCGAAAATCACAGACAGACACTTCTATTTTATTTATTTGTATACAGTTATGATTATTACAATTTTTTTGACGTAGAAATTAGAGAAAATCTGGTACACATGCGACACCAGAGCTTACCTAGTGGCGAAAAATTTTAGTTGCCAAACTAAAATCAGTGAGCTTCCCAACCTGAGTAGAATAAACCTTAAAGTGAGTTTCTTTGTAGCCTTTTACATTTTCAAGGAATGCTTGAAGTGAAGACTGCCAACTTTATTACAAATTATGCAACAATGAAGATTCCACGCGCAACATAATCGCAATCAAAACTTTAGAAGAAGCGCTCAGTAGGCTCTTCCAGTTTTGCAACTGGCGTTCTGTGCAAAATATTCCTCGCGTGACCTGTTAAAAAAGATATCGATATGCGTCGAATCAAGGAAGCTCAGGAGCAACGGATTTACTATCACACGTTGCACTCAGCCACGTGCAAGATACACAATTGCCTGAAGTTCCCATTATGTTAAAGCATCTTACAGGTATATATAGGCTATTCACGGTAGAGTGAACACTTTTGAAGGCCCTCTCACTTGGCATAATAGTCTATATATTGTAAGGAGTTCCCTTGCAGTTGGTTCTCACTTATCATTTCGCTTAGTATTCATTTGATCATAAAATGGTTCACATGTTAAACTATATCATCATTGAGCGTATTACTAAAATTTCCATTAAAGTATTTTGTTAAATTGTTATAAGATTACTGTTAATCTGTGCAATTTATATTACATGGAGAACAATGATTATTTTTGAAGAAGTGCAGATATCGCGAAGGTAACCAGGCAAAGGATTTCGTTTGCTTGGAATTTTTTGGGGAAAAATATAGTAAAGCCACGAAATGGAGACTGTTCTTCTGTAATAAGGCTTGATGAAGAAGTTATGCATTCTCTATTAATCCCATACCGAGCCAAATTATTTGAGGATGAAGAGGATGTCCTGGAGTCCTGGAGGATACTGTCCACTCCTGATGACGGCTACATATACGATGGCGACTAGGTGTACCGATGTTGCTGTCCATTTTTCATAAATTATGGTTTGGTGAACCGTTGACTTCGACGGCAGCCAGATATTCTTTACTTCGTGTCTACGTAACGTCAAGTAAAGCGTATACTACCATTAAAGTTAAACACAGACCGAATTTACGTAATGAAATTGTTTTTCAAACTTCTGCAGAAAGTGATTTGTCGAAGAGAGCTAATGCTCAGTAGTCCCGGTTGATTCAAAATCTCACGCTTGAAGAGTTTTCTTGCTCTACGAGACTGTTGTTAGCTGAAAGCAAATATTATATACATATTTACCTTCATGGATACTTTAATTGAGCTACATATTCATCTACGTGTTTCGTTGTTGTGATGACATATGTTATTTAGGGAACATACGTAATTCGTTTTCTAGACAGCCATCATATTTATATTATCATCTTTTCATATGTTGACAGCAGACAGTAATTTGTTCTTCTATTTATTATTAATTTTAAGATGGAATGGCAGTTGTAAACTGTTGTCACGTGTAGTGCTAGAATTGTCTATTTATTAAAGTTATAAACTTGATTTTTACATGTGCTTTCTGTAGGTAGAGCCTATCTTAAGGTTGCACTATTAAACAATTACTAGTACAAGTTTTTGCCGTTATGATCCTAGAAAGCATGGATAGTTCTGAAGATAAATCTGTTTTTCATACTTTTTCATGAATAGAACTACCAAGTAGATGTTCTCAAATATACATGTGAAAAGGCGCCCATATCTCTACATCCATGAATTATACTCTTATTAATAATTATGTACGAAACTCTACAATATATAATATATATATACCTACATACACACTAATATTATATATATATATATATATACATTCACACATATGTACATATAATTGTAGCCTTAGACGCGTTAACTTCCAAGTGCGGTAGAATATACACATTGCGTTTATTTCTTATATGGCAGTATCTATTTAAAAACGTGACTAAAGAATAAAAAAATGGATGAAAGGAAAAAACAACTAGGGCCTCAAAAGTGCACACTTGACCGTGAACAGCCTATACAATATTCTAGTGCTAACTGCAGAGGAACATCCTGCACAAATTTTGGAAAGGCGTTCGCCAGGAAGATCCCAACACAATACACTAGTCAACATGAGTGGAGCAATAACGTGAGGAGGCCGCGGTGGTGCAGTGGTCAGACTACTCGTTTTACACCTAATCGAACCTGGTTCTATCCTGGCGTGATCGCTTCCGGATTTTCGCACGTGGTAATCGAGCCGGACGATGCCACTGGTTGGCGGGTTTTCTCGAGGATCTCCCGTTTCCCCCCTGCCCTTTTGTTCAATCTCTGCTCCATACTCAACTCGATTCACTTCTCATCGGCTTTCAAAACCTCGACGTTAAGAGTTGCCCAAATCTGTCCACTTCGTCTCCACTCTCCCGCAATAACGTCCCCAACATTAACTGGTAGGTATATGAGAAGATAACACACATTAAAAATTACGGACAAAAATATTAAGCAACTCGCAAAATGTAAATTTTCTATAATCGTACATTGTTATAGGCTGTTCACGATAAAGTGAGCTCTTTTGAAAACAACCTTAAAAAAAAAAAGACACTGCTCCTATTTCAACAGGCGTAATGAGTGACATGCACCCAGTAAAGTTGGTAACGATGGGGGGAAAATAGTTCCATATTTTAACGTGAAATAAAAAGTGTTAGGGTAACCATTTCTGATAACTAAAATTTTTTCTTTCGCTTCATGTTTTTCAACAAATCAAAGTGTTAAAATTAACCGATTTGTAACACATTTACTTTTCTAATAATTCCACAGTTTCGCCTGACCGACGCTTGAATAAAGTGATGAGGTCCATTGCAGTGCTAATTTTACATAAGGCGGGGGAATACACAACGTGCGTACAAGTAGATCTTAAGCAGGGCTTTCAAAAGTGCTCATTTTACCGTGAACAGCTTATAGTAGATGCTATAAATCCGAAATTATGACGCGATGGTGAACTATTTCTGCAAACGTGGCGAAACTCATCTCTAGCCGCGTGGGTGGTTGATCCGAGATATTTCTGTTAAATTTCTTGTCTGGATGCTGATAAGAACGAATTATTAAATGGTTCATGCAAGCCTGGAGCTTCCTCCAGACTCTGTTACATGCTATCGGTGGTTGTGTTCGATACTGTACAGCGCTCATTTGGAACGGGAACCGGAATCTGTAACGACCCTAGATCTCCACACACAAGGTTCCGCTCACTACTCGAACACTGAGAGGGTTCGAGTGGTTTAGAACCCATGAAAGTCATAATATCTCGTCATATGTGCTCAACCGTGCGGAATAACGAGGAAACTTTATAAACGTCGAGTGGCTAGTGGATGAAAGGCCGTTTTCAAAAGATCACTCAGATATTTGGCGTACAGTACACCTGCATCGAGAGTAACGATTACTTCGGCAAAAAAAAAAAACACGTATTAATATACGGCCAAACATGTATGTGTAGTTGATTAAAGCGAGTATTTTGTTTCTAAATAGATTTTGTAGATCCAACAAAGGGTTTTCGTCAACTCAAAAGTATATATTCGGTTTGATTAGTAAATTCAATCATTTTACACTTCAAAATCAGCAACAGAATATTTTGTGAAAGAAACTTCATATTTGTTCGTATAGAAACAAGCATTCTGTTGGCTAAATTAAACTTTATAGTCTATTCGTGGTTTCGTCACCCTTCCTGAATCAAACCATTGAAAAATATCTCCCTGTATGACGTGTTTACTTATTCCCAACAAACGCCATATATCACAAACTTTTTATACTTGTGTTCATAAAAGTTACTTCTTTTTTTCTGTTAAATTTAAATGTTTTACATATTGTATGTATAAATTATAATGCTTCATTTATAAATAATTTCAATAAGAATCAGTGTGGAAACTGTGTGTTGGTAGCGCCTAGTGAGAAATAGTTATTATACAAAATACTGTTATAGTGAGTGCGCACGAATACGGTGCGTTGTCACTTTGGTGTAATTTTCTTTACATAGTTAAGCTTAGTTCGCACGAGGCGGAGGAATAACCTGGAAGTAGAACTTCAGTAGGGCTTCAGGAAAGTGTGAAGCAACCGTAAAATATACTACACAGTGTGATTCTGTAGGAATATACAGCGTGACATCTTTGCAAATAAGTTTCTTAGCGTGAGGCATGAGTGTTATCCTGGAAGTAGAACTTCAGTAGGGCTTCAGGAAAGTGTGAAGCAACCGTAAATACACTACACAGTGTGATTCTGTAGGAATATACAGCGTGACATCTTTGCAAATAAGTTTCTTAGCGTGAGGCATGAGAGTTATCCTGGAAGTAGAACTTCAGTAGGGCTTCAGGAAAGTGTGAAGCAACCGTAAAATATACTACACAGTGTGATTCTGTAGGAATATACAGCGTGACATCTTTGCAAATAAGTTTCTTAGCGTGAGGCATGAGTGTAAAATGTCACTGAATCAATAAGTGAAAGAAATGTGGCATTTTCCCACTGCTTAATTAGTTAAATTCACTTATGTCGCTGTTGAATCAGTCAGGTATAGTTGACTGATTGAAACATGAAATTCTCACTGATTCAGATTTAGAGTGTACGGCTTGTCTAATGGCGGCATACTGAAGAAGAAGATAAACTTTGGACTCGCATTCGGTAGAACGTGTGTTCGAATCCGGGTCCGGCCATCCTGGTTTCCCTTTTCCATGGTTTCCCGAAATCACTCCAGGCGAATGCTGGGATGGATCCTTACTACAATCCGTATCGATTCCTACCCGTCCCTTCATATCTGAGCAACTTTCATATTCTGTAATGACCTCGCTTTCAACGAGACGTTAAACCCTACCGACCTACCTAGATACCTACCTACCTGAGGAAGAAGAGGGTGAGAGTAAATAAATGGTCAGGTATCGATGTATTTCAGGGAACAGGGTAAAGCAAGGCATCGTTTTTTCTGAAAGTGATGAACCTGAGTGATGACTTTAGTCGAATATGCCTCCTCACTGGTCACAGCAGTACACTAGAAAATGAGAGAATTGTATTTATAGATAGATGTAAAGTCAGTATAGGCTTGTTACGTCCCTTCATGGCGTAGCAAGGCTAATGGAAGGCAAGGAGAAGGACGCACACAATTTAAAAAAAATCAAGAAAGCATGGACACAGAAATTCCATAATCAATACAAATATATTGAAGCCCATCTATACATATCATCAACAACAAATATTTTGCAACTTGATTTGAAACATATCAATTGCATTTGTAAATGTTTGTTGCTTGCTACCAATCGGTGAACTAGGGGAAGGAAAGAACACACATGCACTGGAACAAACAGAAAAAACAACAATATTAGCGTATCCTGAGAAATCTCCCAACCTGACAAACACTTGTGAAATCCCATTTAAAAAAGGTAAAATGACTCCCTTAGTAAAGCAATCATCATTACAACTTTAAAAATAAAAGTACGCCTGATGATTCACTAAAAAGTACAACATGGAATAATAATTTCAAGAATACCATCGGGAAGGAGCAAAGATCCTCATTACACTTAACCATTAGCATAAAGGCACCCCATAAAATATCCACTTAACTCCTTGACAGTAAAATTCTTTTGGCAAATCATAGTCCAAGAGACTATTCCTACAGCAAGCCAAAAAAAAGGAAGAATCCTCCTCTTACAAACGTTCCCAAAAAATACCATATTAAAAATTCACACAATCAAAACAGTGAAGAAACATTTCCCTACAAAAATCCATATACAAAAAAAAAGGGAACTCTATCCCCGGCATAACAACTACATTCATTGTAGTACTTAATTTGAGTAGTACTCATATTACGTGAAAACGCGTCTAGCATGCTGAAGCCCCTAAGTACGAAGTGATGTAGACATGAACTGTCGTCGGCCAGCCCGCGCAACTCGATGAGGAACACTGTCCACTTGCTCGGGCTGGGGAAGAACATTTATGCGCGAAAACGCGGCTCGGGAAGGTTAAGGAGGCGGCGGGAATAGTGGAGAGGTGTCTGGAAGGTGCCAGAGTGTACGAGGCTGAACTCGTTGCCAGTAGTAGCCACCAGACAGCGCTCGACCGCGCTAGGAGCGCCGTGCGCCTCTCTTCAGTATAGTTGAGGGCTTGGAAGCGTTCAGACGTGCGCCATCCCGAATAGAGGGGAGGGGGTGCAAAGAAAAACAAAGTACCTTTTTCTGCAGCGAAAATACTACCTCTTCAAATAGTAACCCCTCTTCAAACAAAATAACAGTTTATTGATCTGGGCTACCAAATACAGACGTGGCAAATATCCTAATTGACTTGCTAACAATAGTTCATTAACGTCAGGTAGTTCCGTAAACACACCGATCCTGTAATAGCAGCATTTAATCACACTCCAGGAAATTGTAAGCATCACACATTTCACCAGCTGGCGAGACGAAAAATAAATCGTTCAGGCAGGACAGTTATTTATTTTTTGGTAGGACAGGAGTACTCACATAAAATTGCTTGAGTTTGCTAATTGACACG
This sequence comes from Dryococelus australis, assembly GCA_029891345.1. Taxonomy (NCBI): domain Eukaryota; kingdom Metazoa; phylum Arthropoda; class Insecta; order Phasmatodea; family Phasmatidae; genus Dryococelus; species Dryococelus australis. Next base: position 117,387,712 of record CM057000.1, on the reverse strand, counting down.
CGTGTCAAACTTGAAGCAGGGCTTCAGGCTGTTCGCAGTAAAATGAGCACTTTTGAAAGCCCTGCTTAAAATCTACTTGCATGCACGTTGTGTATTCTTCCTCCTTACGTAAGATTAACATTTCCATGGGCCTTGCCTCTTTATTCATGCGTCGGTCAAGCGAAATTGTAAGATTATTATAAAAGTAAATATTTTAAAATCTGGTCAATGAAACAAAATAATTAAACTTATCAAAAATGTTTACCAGTACGTTTAATAGTCGACGTTAAGATATGGAACTACTTCCCCCCCCCCCCCCCCAAATCGTTACCAACTTTACTGGGCTCATGTCACTCAGGGCGCCCGTTTCAATATATGTAACAAGTTAAATCTTTACATGTGCAAAGAACCATCTTAAAACGATAGATTAAACTAATTTCCATTAATTTCTTGAATTGATACGATTCAGTCCCTTCAGTGATAAAACATACAAAGTTGTGAAACTTGGAAATAGGGTCCCCGTATTTCACAGTTTTTTTTTTTTTTTTAATCCAGCGTATGAGCTAAACTTGAAAAATCAACTATGAAGTTTATGCCAAACGCGCATCCTGTTTCCTTAAGAGCTTCGTAGCAGTGACGAGGAAAATTAAAAATATAAAATATGTTTGGAACGGTTCCAACCGTTTTGTTATATATATATATATGGGGGGGGGGGGGGGCAAGAACTTCAAAACCCTTTAAGACAGTAAATGACAATATATTGAGAACGTAGTCTTCTTTTCCTCGCGTTATTTTGTAGTTCTCGACACTGGAGGAGTAAAAGACAAGTTTTGTTGCCTCTCAAGGCAAGGTTTAGCGTGAAGTGGAGTGGAAAGGTTTGGGCAGCTGTTAAAACATGGCCGTTAGAGCCGGTAGGGGTAAAGCGAGGTTTCCTAACTTCACAAAACATTAGTCATTCAAAACGCGCAATTTACATCCGGGACAAAATGTGCGTCGTGCCTTTTACAATTAAGGCAAATGTATATAACGAGATGAGAATGTTCTCTACACTGGCACAATGACACTCTCAGACGATCGTTTCTTGTAATAACAGGGATATATGCATTTGACTCCAACAAATAACACAACGGCGAGTTTGTCAAAGAAAACATTGCAGAGAACGGCTTGTTATTCGGCTTGTTCCCCCTTGTTAGCGCCGTAATCCAGCTCAAAGCACCAATTCCTATGCAAAATTGCAATCACCATTAAAATGAAACCAGTTTAATGTTAGAAGGAAAATGTATATAAGCTCTTTCTAAGTTATCGGGTCTTATTACATTTGAATTTAAAGACCAATTTTCTCCTGTTAACAACTGAAAATGCTTTAACTTTTTTTTTAGTGATTATTTTATAGATTTTATTACAAAACATCAGTATAGCATATAGTGCAACCAGTGTAAACCAAACTCATTACACATAAACAACGTTACTAAAACTAATCTCTCAGAATAATTCATTTTTCCCACAAAATATTATCTGGCTAATATTGTACGGTATTTTTTTAGAGCCTTCGACATCGTCTACAAACTGGGTTCGTGAGTTAGATTTATTCCTGAAACAGATTAATGTGAAATTTTATCATAACTACTTTTTTTAGTTATGAAACAATTGTCAATGAACATACAGCTTTCGTTGTAAATGGTTTCAGGTTAGTAAGCCTGGCAATCAAATACATTTTGTCTCCTTCCTCCATACGAACTCCCTTATTAGCAAACAACACTGCACGGATTTACATTAGTAATTCCTTGTTTATCATCAGCAATTGCCCGAACATTAAAGCCCTTGTGAGCAAGTATATGGGCCGGTTCAACATTTATAGTTGTTTTTACTTCAGAATAATCAACAGATCTAGTTTGCCAAACTAGAAGTTCTTCAGTTAGGGTTGATCCTTCAAGAACAGCCCTTTGTTCAAGATCAAAACTACATTTAAATTGACTAGCATCAAACACTTATCAACTTCGAATACTTTAATGCTGTAATAGTCGTATTTATCCATAGCCAAAACGGCACAAACAATTTTCATAAATGTTGTCTCCCAGAGTGTTCGTAGATGAGGCTGGGCTTTCTGGGTTGCCTTTCCCTTTGACTTCTCATATTGCTGCCGCCAGCCGAATTGATCTTGAATTGGAAATAAACTTACAGTGGAGTAGCGATTCGGACTTTGAAGACTGGCCATTCAGAAGACTGTCTGTTTTCAGTAACAATAAGTAGCAGAATTGTGTTCTGTGGAGTTGGCTGAATGTCAATATAATATTATGTGAATATGGTTAGGGTAATAATGTTGTATAAATCGTATTGTAAAGGAATTTTTAACGTCCCCCGGTTTTACGCTTGAAATCTTAGCAGGGGACGGCTTACAGACTAACTTATTACCTAACTTAAATTAACACCCATGACTTACCCGGGATTCGAACCCAGAGCCTCCCGCACCCCAGAGCGGTGGCGCACCAACCAACTGCGCCACGAGAGGTCGGAAATGTTGTATAAAGAGAGTTCATTTGTTTTGCTATTGTAATGTGTTAGTGTTATATGAAAAAAAAATAGGGGCAGCGGTGGCGCAGTGGCTAGGGCTCTCGCCTCCCACCACGGCGATCCGGATTCAATACCCGGCGGGTTCGCTCCCGGATTTTCGCATGTGGGAATCGTGCTGGACGATACCGCTTGCCGGTGGATTTTCTCGGGGTACTCCTGTTTCCCCCGCCCTTGCATTCCAGCGCCGCTCCATCCTAGGGTCTCATTTCATGTCATGTCCGGTGATGACCGACACCTACGGGTCCCGCCTGGAAAGCCCTCACTCGGTGAGTGTTGCCTCGCCCTGGGTTCACTCCCCATTCGAAATTTTTATCTGAAAAAATAATCATTGCATACTGAAGGTTTTTGTGTTTAAAATTTATTTGTGTTTTCGGTAATTGTTTTTTCTTTATAAATGAAGGCCAAATGTGCAAAGCCCACATCCACTGTTTATGGTTGTCAAACCAAAGTGACCTAACCTTATTCAAATTAACATAATCTACTGTAACCTAACCTAATCTAAACACCGAAATGCAAGAGTGGGGGAAAACGGGAGATCCCAGAGAAGACCAGCCGACCAGCGGTATTGTCCGGCACGATTCCTACATGCGGAAGTTATTTAGAAACTGCGACGAAACATTGTACTTGGTACGCGTGTTCTGTACGGAGTGAAGTAGGAACACATCACAGCTGTCATGACAGTTCTCGGTCACTTTATACTCGTGCCCCTGTTCAAAACACTAAAGGCTGTTCACTATAAGGTGAGCACTTTTGAAATCAACCTTAGAAAAAAGTCACTGCCCCTGCCTGTATATATTTTAACAGGCGCCCTGAGTGACATGCGCCCAGTAAAGTTGGTAACGATCGATGGGAAGTAGTTCCGTATCTTAACGTCGTATTAAAAATGTTAGGTAACCATTTCTGAATACTTAAAGCATTTCTTACGCTTTCTGTTTATTTTTAATGCATCGAATTGTAAAAATTAACAGATTTGTTTGATATTTATTTTTCAAATAATTTCACAGTTGCACTTGACCGACGCATGAATAAAGCGAAGAGGTCCACGACAATGTTAATCTTACATAAGGCGGAAGAATACACAACGTGTATGCAAGAAGATATTAAGCAGGGCTTTCAAAAGTACTCTTTTTACCGTGAACAGCCTATACAGGTGTGAACATAGAATTATGAAGTCTAGACTCCACGTAAATATATTCGCCAAAAACAGGTGGCCGTAGTCATACAGCATTTATTCTGAAATAATTACGACGATATATTTGTATTTGTTACGGTTGCCTTGAAAAGGGTTCAACAATGAACCAATTATAAAAAAAAACGCTAACAAAATTATTTAATAAACTTAAGGGGCCCGCCTAGTCGACGTTTGAACTGTGTGCGGGGTGTTTGAAATACACGTTTTCCCACGAGACTGTTACGAGTGCGTCCAGTGTGCTGATTCACGAAAAGAACACACACTTCACACGAGACGTGTTGTGTGCTTTCAAGAAGTTGCGCACATTAGTAAAATCATTTCAGCGCACTCCAAAGTATTTCAAAACTGTTTATATATATTCAATGCATTGTATCTCACAATATACTCATTAGTAGAGACCTGCAAAATTCGCGAAATTATTTGGTGACGTGTTCTATACCAACTTGTGAACAATCCGTGAATTCACTGGCAGAGCGAAGTCATTTTCTTGAGTGAACACTTACAGGCGATTGGTCACTCCAATGTGGAACCTTTATTATTGGTTCCAGAGAGCGCAACATTCATTGTTCGCCAATGCCAGTAGTTGAATTAACACATAGAATGTTGGCGTTCAGCCTGGTGCCAGGAAATAACGCGAATTCTGGCATGTCCCTGCTCATTAGATACAAACAAAACCACTCAAGGGTCCTGTATAGAACCTTACCATAGACTTTCCACCAGTAAAATGACAGGGTCACCGCTGAAAGTCCCATAGGTCCTCGCGGCACAAAAAAAGACTACACGTCAGTTCAGAGCCCTGCGCATAGTGGAGACGGCGCACTTGATGCCTGCGGCAGCACTGCCCTTATTGCTCCCGAGCTCCTCGGCCCTTAGACGAGCGAAATAGAACAGGATAGGCCGGCCCCTTAACGGAGTTATAGAAGTTTACAGCCCCTCCCCGTTTCGACGCGATGGTGGTGGCGGTGTAGTCGTGGACTCACAAACTTAAGATGAGGTAGACTATTTTCCATCTCCTGCTAATGCCCCCATCATATACGCACATTTTGCCAATCTGGCTATAATATCACATGGTGAAGCAGTGATGAAAATTTGTTTCCTTTCGTCAACATATTCTCTGCTTTGCACTAATAAGATCATTTGAACAACTTTAATGTATTCTACATAAAATAATACTAGACTAGCGGAAGTTTATAAATGGTCGAAAGCTCATATTTCGATTAATAATATTATAAAATCATATCAGGTTCGAGTTGTTCTGAACGTGCTATTGGTAAAAACAGTTGACAAGTGTCATAACACAGAATACTTAAGACTACAGAAGTTAAACAGTCACTTAAACCACGAACTCTAACAACGCGCTAGCCAAATGACGTCACCAGCCAACAAAATGTAGGGAATAACGTTTATAATCTATTCAGGGTTATTTCACACTTTTCTGAAGCCCTGCTAACCCTTGCAGACCTACTTTAATTTACCTAAACAAAAAATTATATGAAACGTACTGTACTTAAGTCGACATAACACTTGTCTCGTGGTCACGATCAATGAGCTGTAGACTTTTTCGGCTACAATAATATGAACCAATTATGACCAAGATCAGTAAGACGGTTTCCGAATTATTTGACCACAGATACGATTAATGGCCATTGAGCTTCGCAGTGTGCAGTACAGACCAAAAATTGCATACACGTAGGTAATGTATAGTCTGTTCACGGTACAGTGAACACTTTTAAGGCTCTAGTTACTTTTTTCTTTCAGACATTTTTTATCCTTCAACCACATTTTAAAAGAAATGTTGCCTTGAAAGTAATAAACCCAGTGTGTGTATTCCACTGCACTCGGAAGTTAACGTCTAAGGCTAAAGTGAAATATATTTATTGACTATTATTCAAAATGAGAGGGCTTTCAAAAGTGCTCACTTTACCGTCAATAACCTATACACAATTGTATACTCTGGGTCTGAATGAGACAATTCTACTTCCATGATATTCCTCAGCCTCGTGCAAACTAAACTTAGCTAAGTCTATAAGATTGCACCAGAGGACATCGCACCGAATTCGTACGCACTCAGTTGTAATAACATTTTGCATAAGAACTATTTATTACTAGGCGCTACCAACACGTTTCCTCGTTGTTTTTATTCATATTTATTATAAATTATGTATTATAATTTATAAACAAAGTATAGGTAAAAATTGAAATTATCGAAAAATAAGAAGTTCCATGTTAACAGAGGTATAAAACGACTGTGATAAATGCCGTATTTAAGAAATAACTATACACGTCACACATGGGGTGATGTTTCAAAGATTTTATTCAAAAAGTGTGAAGAAACTGTGAATCAGAAAGGACAGTTACAGAGCCCTGCGCAGATCGGTAAATGGGCACGCCATTCCGCTTCTGCACACTAGTCTATTCTGCTATCCAGACACGGTGATTGGTGACCGAGCTGTCGGCATGCGCACTGTAGAAGCAAGATTGTGTAGAGTGCGCTTGCGAGCTGCGGATCAGCTGCTCTCCGTGATTCGACGCTCAAATGCGTTTTTGCCGGTAGCACTATAAAAAATACATCGCTAGGATTGATGTCGTAACAGTGTTTATGAAAACAAGTAGCCTACTTCTGAGATGTTTGTACATTTCCTCCGACCTAGTTTCAACGCTCCTGTATCATATTCAAGTTTGTCAAAGTAATTTTGGTCGGGTAAAAGGGCGCGTATGTTGAAAATTCAAACGTAAACAAACACGTTCATCATCATCGACCACGTGACTTTGACGTATTACAGCTAGTGGGTTTTCGCAAAAAAATGCTTGAGAAGGCGTTTTCGTATTTGACCGAGTCACTCAAAGAGTTCGGCAACAACGGCACGGCTCCTACGTGATTCGTGTGCAGGCAGTTAATACGAGTAAAAAAGTAATTTAGCCAATAAAGATACGTAAAGGACCCTACAGCGTTTTGGATTATAACGTGTCTTTAAATATTTCCCGCGAAATTTCACTACCCCTATTGATAGTTGTACTGATCACGGGCCAGTCAATGCAGGGTATGCCTCATCTTTAGCCTAGTTCAAGATGAATAATAAAATATTTCCCGCGAAATTTCACTACCCCTATTGATAGTTGTACTGGTCACGGGCGAGTCAATGCAGGGTATGCCTCATCTTCAACCTAGTTCAAGATGAAAAATAAAATTTTCTGCTGATTTGGGGGTGGCTGGCGTTGGGGGGGGGGAGGACGTTTTTTATTGAACTCGATACTTTAGGAAATTTGTGTTGGCTGATATCTGGTGGCGGAAACGTGTACTAGCTTGCAGGTTATAAACAAACAGCATGTTATGTGTCCCAATATGTGCCGGGTGTGAAATAACGTATAGGCTGTTAAAAGTAAAGAAAGCACTTTTTGAAGCAGTTTTCATCAATCATAATAACCAATAAATACATTTCATTGTGGCCTTGGACTTTTGGTTTTGGGTGTGGTGAAAGTGCACACAGTGTTTATTACTCACACGGCAGGGTTTGCATTAACTGGTTGAAAAAAAAAAAACCCAACTATGGCTTCAAAAGTGCTCACTTTACCGTGAGCACCCTATACACCAAGGGCGACAGTACATCGCAGTACATCATAGTCGTCTACGTCCTTGCGTGTTTTCCACAGCCGGTGTGAAGTAGGCATCAAGCTTCGCTGTTATAGTACGTCGGGGGGGAAATGATTTGTAACTTATGTTCAGTCGTCATGCATTATTACTAGTGGCAACTGTTTATGGAGAAAATATTTCAGGACAAGTTGCGTTCCAAAGCACTTTGGCTCGGAATCTCGTTCGTGATTGGATCATTTGAATAGTTACGCGTCTTACCTGTCTGACCCCGCGAATCACGGAGGTCAGTATCGCAGAAACTTACGCAACAGACTGCCTTCACAGAAAGACAAACGGCCAATAGCCGAATGAAGACCACACGTGTGTACATAGGGTGTTGCAGTCCAACCTCCGCGTAAATATTTTTGCGAAAAACAGGTGACCCATATTACCCTAGCAGGGAAATAATATTTCAACATGAGTCAAAGAATAAATTTTATGAGAACGGGAGATCACTGTAACCGACCCCCCCCCCCCCCGCCAACAAAAAATTATTCTCCCCAGTGGCGTGTGGTAAAGTGTTGCAAGGTAAGCAGGTGCTTTCTCAGTGCTGTATACACTCGGCGCACGCATCGGGAACCAGTAATCAGAGTGGAGCCAGGATAAACTGAATGTATTGCGGCCACTCACGAGAGAACGGCGAGGCACCCATTACACACGTGCTGTGACGCCAGTTACACCGTTACCTTTACATTGCCGATGTGTAAACTAGCAAACGAATTGGCACAGCGCAGCTTACCTTGCAACAGTTCACCACACGCCGCTGGTTATTCGCACCGGATGTCCCCTGTACAAGGGTAGAGCTGTGATGGCGGCGTGTCACTCACCTGGGGCCGTGAATACGTCAGCGATAAGGCTCAGTCCTAGGCGGGCCATACCATCTCCGCGCGCGCGTGCTGTCACTGACTGATTCTGACTGCCTCCCGGACCTGTCCGACGCCTGCAGGGGACCGGAAGTTGTGGTGCTGCCGGCTGTAGCTCTGCCAGCCGCTGACGGTACTGTTAGAACCGCGCCGTACACTGCCCGCAACAAGTTTGTATCGGCGCCGCCCTATCCCAAGCGCCCGCCCGCCTTTACTGAATTCAATTTCGGCTGATTCTTTGCACTTCATATAAGGAAACATTTTTTTGAAAGGAGGGTGAAATAAAGTGGTTTATTTAACATCTCTACATGGTATACGAAAAGTAAACATAAGTGTACAATTATAATTAGGGACACCTGAATTACGCGAAAAGATTTACGAACATTCTAGTTTTCAATGCCCCATGGGTAGGGGTAGTGAAATTTCTCGAAAAGGTTTCAACACAAGTTATATTTCAAAACACTGTAGGGACGGTTACCTGTCTTGATTGGCTGAATTACTTTTTGACACGTGCTAACTGCCTGCTCACGAATCACGCAGGAGCCGTGCCGATGTTGCCGAATTCTGGGTGGCCCGGTCAAATATGAAGACGCCTTCTCAAGCGGACAGCAACCAATGGCAATGGACAAACTGCTGCTGGGTACTTATAGTATTGAAGTCTACACTGTACTCATATTTTTCCCGCGAAAAATCACTTGCTCTACCTATGGGCATACCGGCAGATTCCTTTTGCTTATTGGCGGCGTGTCTTGCTTGCTACTCAGTAGAGCCTCCAGTATTTCGCAGAGTGAGTTGGCAGCAAGCTAGGCTGGACAGTCCTCTATACACTCGAGACATTATAGTTGGCATATTGGTTGCTATGATGAACTGAGGTCTCTGTACAGGACTGTTAAACACTCACTCACACTACTGCCCAGAGCTTATTACTGGCTTACAGTTAAACGGGGCGTGTCTAAAGAACTGTTGTCCAATCAGAACAGTAGGAGAAAAAAAAAAACAAGTGTTTGGAGTCTATCTTGCCTGCGAATGAATTCGCGAAATAATCGTGGCTCTAGTGAGAAGACATTTCCTGAGTAGACTGGCCAATGAGAATTTGGCAGTGGTGCGTTTATTCCATAGACGCAAAGTAAGCAATGCTCACGCTATATATGTTGGAATTATTTGACACTTTATAGTTTTCGCCTTAACTTTAAACACATTTAGTTCTAAGTTTCCTGTTTTCGTTTCGAGAAACAGAGTTTTCGTGTAAACGCACAGTGCTGCTATCTAGTATTTATTTCCACACACGGGATCGACTAGCGATGAATCGAACTCTCAAGCAACATCACGGGCAGCGTACGCAGGCGTTCTGTTTGCGTCCTCCAGTCCTACATTCTCCCTTGGAAAGTGGATGACAGTGTACGGGAAAACGGGAGCTTTCTTATAATTTGTAATATGCTCTCTAAATAATATTCAGTTTTATGTTTATTAAATTCATTTCTTTTCCGTTTTTATAACTAATGCTAGGTATCATAAAAAGGTAAATACATGTGGAGGGTAAGCAAAGTTGTAAGTTGCGTTTGGTAATAGAAATTTAAAATGCAACCACCCCCCCCCCCCCCGGGGTTTATATCAACCATTTATTGTATTGTAAAGTGTGTAATGTACCGCATTTTAATGGCATTTTACTAAATGTTATCTAAAACACTCAAATATGTGGGGCTATTATATTTCTTACCGTGTAAAAAAAACTCACTGCACGCCACTTGTTAGATGACGCCGAGGCTGTACGTCTGTTTTTCGCGGGCAGGCAGCTAAAGTCACACTAAACGGAAATCATTGAATCACGAAAGTCGATCTGAGCTAAAGTGCTTTGAAATACAGCTGGCGACTAAAGTTTTTCGCGAAAGTATGGTGTCCGTGATTATAATGTATTTGACTGACAGTTAGCGTATACTCACATTTACTAACGTTGAAGACGAGCTCTTCTGGAGTATCCTACGTCCGCCACTGCAGGAACAGCGCCACGCCAGTCTGTCATTATTGGCCGGCTGTTAGCCACTGGAATGTGGAGTTAACGTGGTCGTGTTCAATCGGAATTTTCTTTGCGTATGTAACAAGATGTACGTACAGTTCATCAACCAAGTTTTTATTTTAGAAATTTTTTCGTTAATATGATATTATTTCGTAAAGAAATCCCAATGAAAATTGAGAAAAAGCCTAACTATATCCGGACAATTTTTTTTTGTTTTTATGGGCGGAGAAATATTCACACAAGTGTCAACCGAGATACAGTAAGGCACAATCCGCAAAATGTCAGTAATTTATTTTCTTGAATAGCACATTACAATTTTTTTTAAATCAATGAGGATGTCGTAATAATGAATATGAAAAAAAAAAAAATCTCTACAAGATTGTGATGGATAGTGTTAACATTGGCATTTTTTCCTCTTAAATTTGTACATCTACATATTACCTGAGCTGTGTTACAACACCAGTGACCATATGTGTTTGTCAAGTTTTCGAAGAAAAGCGCTAACACGAAAGTATACAACTATTAATTCAAAATTATTATAAAGAAAAATTTTTGAAGTGCTTTTCACCGAACATTATTTTTCTCTCCTTAATTAATTAGATATAGATTTGAACCCTTATCAAGAATCCTTCAGAACTTGGTACATTTATAACGTTAAGTATATACTCACGACTTTTATTCTCATCAGGCACTACTACTAGGCGTAATTGCAATTTTTTTTAAAACAAGTGTCTTATATGACCCTAGGTTTCTTTATCGCATCTCTGTAACCGTAAACCTAATTAAAGCCAAATTGTCTCTTCTAGTATTACGTGATGAGAGTATTTATCTAATTAATTAATGTGCTTTTCTGTTCAGCAATTAGGGTGAAAATTTCGCCGTTAAAATTAAAGCTTGCATGTCATATTTTAGTGACTATAGTATAGAGTGTAATCGCATATGGTGTACATGCAAAAGTGTGGATGGCACCAAAATTTATATTATTTAAATTGATGTAAATTTTTTTTTACAAATTGGAGAGCTCTAAGATGTATCAATTCGATGCGCTCACTGGTGGCATAGCGTGGAACTACTAACAAAAATTTGGTGCCTTTTTTGACAAAATGGTTAGCCATATGTAAACAAGTTTATACATATTTTTAATGTCCTTATGAGATAGATAAACGCCATTAATAAAAATAAACTAAGTTTAAGGTGTTTGAAAAATTACAAAATTCACCTATTTTCAATAATTTCTTTACAAGCCCTAATACGGAAATTCGCTTATAGCGTGAATTTCAATACATCTGTCTACAGTGTGTAAAACGTCTGCATTGTTCTGATGCTCCAACATCGATATACAGTAAGTTTAAATAATATGATTTTCCCATACAAAGCTGCGCTATGAAACCCTACCTTCAGTCGAGTGTAAAGGAACGTGATTTGCAAGACATCTAGTGAAAGTAAAGTACTTTTGAACTTGCAGGTTTCTTGTTCCTCTTACTTCCCTACACAGACGGAGAGTATGCCCGGAAAAAAGTATTCGCTAGGCGCATTATTTACTGTAAAAATACTTCAAGACAATACTTTTTTTAAAAAAAGCTCAGCAGCTTTGTTTTTCCATGAGGATTAATTTATTTGTAAGAAGAAAGGTTTTTCGCATGCGAAACACAGACGAGCAGAAAGATACGAACCGTGAGTAGCCTAGTTCAGAATGTGTTCTTACGAAGACAGATCCCTGCGAAAAAAAAAAAAAAAAACTAAAAATGCTTGAGTGCGCATTCCAATTTGAAACAAACCGCACACTCGTGACGTTTCTCGATTAATTACTAGCGTATGCTATTCCGGCGTCTCAGACAAATTTTAGTGAGGTTCTGTTGGATTGCACATATCATTAATAAGGTCACCTGTTTTTCGCGAAAAAGATTCATGTACAGACTAGATTTAAACTTCCTAAGTGCACGTTAGCAAATTTTCTTTTGAAATTTATTGACTGCGGGTCTGTGCAAGAAGACATGTTATACTCGACTGGGCCAATCAGAGAAAAAGTTGCCCTGACACTGAACGTCAGTGATTGGCTGACAGACTTCTAAGACGCGTGAGAGTCAAAATCGTCCAACCGCGATATTGGTTCTGAACTTGACGGTTTTTTTTTTTTTTTTTTTTATACAACTGGTACCAGAATCTTTTCGCGAAAAAACATCTGGCCCTAATCATTAATACTTCAGTAAACCTTCAATTATTTCTAAAACGGTAGCCTTCAAAAATTTTATTGCAGTGTCGTATACCCGGCCATGAGTTAACCTACGTAAGACACGTCTGTTATTCAAATCGTTTCTACATAGAGCCTAATGATATTTTTATATAGCGTTTTGGTACCACCGGGCCATGTTGAAGATAGTACGGCGCTATAAAATTAATCAGGCATATATTGGGTGTAAATGGCAACCACCGCCTATTCTACAGACGTACACTCAAAACCTGAATCAGTGATTTCATTCAGCAGAATTATTTGGTTTTACCTTCATTTATTCGGCTATCTATCGGCGAATCGGGGAATGCAGTGATTTTCTAAAGCCAGTGCAGTGCAATTCACTAGGAATCAGTACAAATTACAGTTTTATCTGAAGTGATCAGAACTCTATTTTGCTATTCAACTAGAGCAGTTTCAACAGATCTGTAGTCGAATTCACTGGTTTTGAAAACTTTAAAACATTTTGGACCATGCATCACATCTCAGGAACTACTCAAATTCAGTTTGAACTAAACGAAATTCGTTAACAGTAATCATTTTCGACATTGAGTTACAAATGGAAACATTCATTAGGTTGGTTTTTTTAATGTAGTACTATATATATAACATTATGTCTAAAAAAACATCTAAACATATTTCCGTCAATTCGGCATACAAGTATAGTACTAGGGGAAACCTATATCACCAACTCGTTTGAAAAATTATGGCTTTACAGATATTTTACGTTCGTGCGCCATTATATGCACTTTAATCTTTATAAATGATCATTTCCCTTTGCGATCATTGACTAGGTTAATCCACAGCTTTTTCTGGCCGCCAATTTTCAATGTAGCGCATTCGCCAGGTGAAGTGAAGTGATTTTGGCGGCTCTCAACAGCTAGGTCTTGAGAGCCGATGAGGGTGATTGAAGTGAATATGTAGCGACGCCGGAATGAAGAGGCTGGGGAAACGGGAGATCCCCGACAAAACCCGTCGACCAACGATTGTCTGGCACGATTCCCACTTGCAAAAATCCAGTGACCCGGCCGGGTATTGAACCCGATTCGCCTTGGTGGAGGGCGAGCGTGCTAATCGCTCAGCCGCCGTGGCTCCATCATTCGCCAGGTGAACCTAAACAATAGTATATAAACAATAAATTCTAATTTGGCATATTTTCATAACCTACAAAAGGTAACGTAAAACAAACAATCAAAACTGCAAGCTCACGTGCAATCAGCAAGAAAATAAATGTTACATAAATAAAATTGAAATATTATTTAATCCTTTATTTAACCCTGTCATTTCCGGTAATTTATTATAAAGTTCTTCGTAGGAATACACGTTCATTAGAAGTGATTAACTGGCTAACTGATGTTGCCGAAGCCAACAAAACTGCCTGTCCGAATTCATCAAGTTTTGTGCCAAGGGCAAGTAAAGTATGCAAGAATGCAAGTACACCAATCTATACCTGAATTCGGACACGGCCTAAGAACGGGCTTGGCGCCACCTACCCGAGTGGAAGAGAGAGGCATAACGACTTGCAAAGCACCAACCAAAGGTAGCTGGCAGCCGAACAGGCGAATGAATCTGCAGGCACTCCCTCCCACCCGCCGTACCACCGTAGTCTAATTGTTTCCTTTCCCGGGGAGAAGTGGCCCGACATTGGCAGAGCTCCCAAGTCCTAACGGCGCTACTATAGTATTGCAGATAAGTATAGGCTGTTCACGGTAAAATGGGCACTTGTAAAAACTATCTCATTTGGAATAATAGTCCATACATATATTTTATTTTAGCCTTAGACGTTAACTTCCGAGTTCCATGGAATGTACACACTGTGTTTATTATTATCATGGCAATATTTATTCAAAAAGGATGGTTAAAGGATACAAAATTACTGAAAGGAAAAAATAACTAGGACTTCAAATGCGATCACTTTACCGCTTAACGTCTCTTCGCAAACGGAAGAGGAGTTTGGGGAAAGAATAAAGGCCACGGCCTTTGTTAAGTACCCATCCCATCATTCCACTGGAGTAATTTCGGAAAAAACTATGGAAAGCCGAAATCAAGATGGCCAGACTGGGAATCGAACCCGCGTCCTCCAGAATGCGAGTCCAGTGAGTTACCACTGCTCCGCCTCGCTCGGTTAGTTTTCGCCTGGTCCTGTCAGGTTGGGGTGACGTATTGAAAAAAACAGGTTCAAAACACACATGCTGTTCACGATAAAGTGAGTACTTTTGAACTGAACCTTCGAAAATAAAGGCACTTCCCCTGCATGCATTTATTTTAATGGGTGCACTGAGTGACATTTGCCCAGTAAGGTTGGTAACGATGGATGGAAGATATTGCCGTATAAAAAAAAGTGCTAGGTAACCATTTGTGATAACGAAATTTTTTTCTTTCGCTTTCTGTTTTTTTAATGCATCGAAATGTGAAAATGAGCCGATTTGTATAATATTTACTTTCCTAGAAATTTCGCAGATTTACTTGATCGACGCATGGATAGTGATGAGGACCATGGCAATGTTAATTTTACATTAAATAGGAAGAATACATAACGTGCATACAAGTAGATCTTAAGCAGGGCTTTCAAAAGTGCTCATTTTACCGTGAACAGCTTATAGTAATGATGGCCACTCATGGCCTTGGCGGTGTACAGTTGCTCTTTTGTTTCGCGGTTTCTTCACACTTTATGCATCTAATCTTTGAAAAATCACCTCATGCGGGACGTATTTAATTCTCAAATGAAAATGTTTATAAGTTCTTAACATAATTTTGCACTGCACCATACCATTACTTCATTACCCCACCAACGAAAAATTTAACAAATCTATAGTAACTAATTTCTGTAAAAACTGTTGTATATGTGTATAGTACGTTGACACTCAGAAGTAACTTTCCCCCCCCCCCCCCCCGATAAACCATTGTCTCTAACTATAAGTTACAAAACTATAGGTAAGCTTACTTCACTCTAAACATGAAATAGTGAACAGGAAGCCACGTTAATGAACACCAATGAAAAACAGATAACTGATTAATACGATGGCTAATTTAACTTATTTATATTTGATTCCTACTGAATGTCGAGAATGTCTTGTTTATTTGCTCGGTTTGCCAGTCGCTAGTAGCTTATCAACAGACTTCTAAGTAAATGCCATTTCAATTAATGACATCACTGATTAGGACTTAGAAAGTACCTCTGATGTTTTAAAAGAAAATTACAGCATTCTGACAAAATCACCCACAAACATGGATTGTTTGTGTTTTCTGGACGTGGCACGATAGTTGTTGAGGATGGAAAAGTTTATTATCCGAGCAGCCCGTAGCTATCTGCTGTGACGTGACCTGAAGTGACAACAGAAAACTCACAGGACCTTAACATGCCTTGGTTTAAAAACTGTCGTGACCAAATGATCGATACTGATCGATAGTAACGACACGTGTTCTGCAAGCTGAAAGCTTGAGTAATATACTGCTAACCTTCCGTGTTTTTTTTTTCTTCTCACACAAAGCATACATGATGTGATGCTTCCATGCGCAACTAATACTGAGTAGTCACTAGAACGAAACTTCGAACATCCCTTTCTACACCTTTGTGAAAAACTGTATACTTAGTAAACAAATGTTGCCGATGACACAGCAATTAACTACGCGTTCTCTCTTTTTCTTTTGGTAGAAAAATAAAACATGCCTCTAGTTTCAGAAATGTATAAAGCAGCTGGTATATGAGAGAGAATTACTCGTATCCCCTGAATTTATCAGGAACAGTGAAGAATTCAAACACACCTGAATCACGACGAATTAATAGAAGAAAAAGATAGCATTTGCAGGTTTTTGCAGCCAAAGTCAGCGGAATAAACTGAAAAGTCTTGTACAGTGATTCTCACACAGACTTACGATAAATAGGGACTTTCATAACTCATACGACTTAAATATGTCAGTAAAACAAAATACAACAAAGCACTTGACAGCATAATATTTGGTAACTTTTGCTGAATGGTGTTCTACATTTCATAGCTTTATTACAGTAGACAATGACTAGAGTTTTGATGCGGTTAGTGTGTTCGTGTTGTTTTCAAGTTGGAAGTTTGGAAGATTTTAGCAAAGCATAGCACATAAAAAAAATATTAAATTTATTTGTTTAGAAGAAATTCTTAGCTTAAAATCACACACGCACACACACACACCACTGCATCGCCACAAAAACAATCTTTTATTAGAATATTCAGTATGAAGATGATACAATTTTTTTTATCTTTTATGTTTTTTTTCGAGTTAAAATTCACGTGGAACAAAACAAACGCGTTTATCTTGCAGAGACGTACTATAAAAATGCCAATCATCACAAGCATGTTATACTTCTGTTAACATAAAAGTACCCTATTGTTTGTTAAATTGCTTACACTATCATTTTTCAGTTGCAGTGCTAGCTCCGCTGACCTAAAACATATAAACCTTTATAAATCGCCTAACTGAGAATGTTGTGAAGACCAAGGTATTTGTATATCTACTTGCAGAGTGGATATGGACAGGATGGGGGCGAAGCCGCCCCGAGACAGAAGCTTTACTGCCATTTTGGTATAGGAGTGTAAATTTTTCGTGATACTGCTATAATCCAAGCAGAGTTAAGACGGATTTTTCCATATATTTTTTTTTTCATAAACCAAACTAGAATCTACATATAGGCCCTACAAACAAATAATTGAGTGTGCCAACTATGTGTCACACGTTTACCAAGCCCACAGTCAAATAAAGTCCATAGAATTATCTGGCTCCAGCTCCCAGATATTTAATAGCCTCCATACAAAAAAAATAAATCAGTTACGCTTACACATTTTGTTTGATTCAACAGAACTTATTTCTGAGTTCCGACATATGTTAAAGATAAAGAAATCTGTAAATAAATTATTGTGCATTCTTTATAGCAAAATATTCTGTACGATATTATGTAAAATGCATGTAGGCTACTCGCTTATTCGTAAAACGCCGGAGTAAAAGTATTGTTCTGGTTTAAAATGTTTTTTAATACGAACAGCTACTTTGACGAATATTCAGAGTAAACTGTGGAAATACGTCTTTGACACTGAACTGAAGCAAATTTTAACACCATTTATATTGTATAGCATATTTATTCTAAGTATTCTTTTCTTGTAGAACTCATTTTCAATCCGTTATGGTGTTTATGTATGTGCTGTACATAGGAAATCGGATGTTTATGCAAGCTGATAACATTCAAAAGTTTGAATTTTAAATCGAATGGAAATAATGAGTTCTGAATCAACCAAACAGCGTACAAGGACAGGCTATAGTGTTCCAGACAGTACATGCAACGAAGATGCGAACATTTGGATGACATCACTTGTCTAAACCGTCACCAAAATTACAGTTGGCTTGATTTTTTAAATATTAACAAATAATTAATATTATTCGCTCTAAATTACTCATTTTATAGCAGTTGCGGCAATAGCTAGTAATAAAATTATCACTGACGACTGTGTACAATAAAGAACAGATGAATTTATAATTATGAAAACTCACTTTTAGCATTTCCAGGAACTATTTTTTAAGTGAGGAATCCATTGGCATCTTTCACTTCGACAGCTAAAAGTATACTCATTATTGGTCTCGAATATACGGAATCGTATTCACAGTCACCAATAATCAATACCTAACTTCATTATGCATTCATAAAATGGTTAACGTATTATATGGTATTAGTCTGGTATTTACTATAAAATTATTTTTAAAAATTATTTTCAACGGTTCTTTAACTTATTGTAATGTAATATAACACATTTGGTGTTATATGAAATATTTACATTAAATTCATGTTAAAAATTTTTGTTATGAAATTTAGTATATAAATAAAGATACAAAATGGAATCCTTACTAAATAAGATGAATAATCCATGTGAATTTACCAAACTTATAGAAATAGAAAATGATAAAAATAGATATTGCTTCCAACTTTAAAAGTCTTGATACTAAGTATGATAAAAAGTTAATTGTATTTTAGATAATAGGTATAAAATTGTATTACCAGAAATACATGAAAAGTTAATTACTAAGTGTGATATATAATTAAGTAATGATAAATCTATTTATTTAAAGTGTAAAGTTTTAAAATATATGAAAAATGGACAATTAATGTATCAAACTGAATTTACTTATATACTTATCTACTATACAAAATAATATAATTTTTTTTTATTCTCTCTTTGAATCGATTGATAAAACGATAATTTTTTGTTTTTGATATTTTAGATATTTTTTATATTTTTAACTGCGTTTAAATCCTTAAAAAGTATGTTAGATATGAGGTTTGAAAATTAGAGTGTGTGTGTGTGTGCCAGCGATATCAAATATTTTCTACTAATAATCGTAGGCACATGCAAATGTCCAAGAAGAGTGAAGATAACCATTGATGAAGTTGGTGTACGTAGTTGGCCATCACCGCTTGCCGCATCAGCAATGGAACAGTTAACCTTCAGGTGACTCCATTCACAAGGCTCGCCCGTCTCGATGATCCAGGGGAGGTTGCACGGTCGCCGCTTCAGTTGAAGGTTTCCTCTTACCTTCTGCTGCCTCTTATCCATACCCAGGTTCATTCGACCCAGGTTGCCAAGCTTAATGCTAATAGTTCAGAGAATACAAATGTTCGCCGACAGGTAGCACTAGGGATGCATGGAGGGGTGCTAACCAAAGATGCCGGCGGAAGAACTCAGTTCAACCGGGTCCAAATTATGTATTCAGCTAAGTTCTAGAAAATGCTCAGTTCACAGCCAAATGTTTATATTACATGTTATATTTAAGATAGGAATATATTAAATTAATTAAAATTTATATATAGGTATGTACATACATATAAATATGGGAATATAAAATTATTTTCAATTTACTTTACACATATTTATGTACATATAAATATGTGAATATAAAATTAATTTAAATTTATATTTTTATACATGCATATACATGCATATTTAAGTAACATATTGTATTGTTATGTAAGTAGCTGCCTTTTGGCCTCGGAGATCATAGAGCCGTGACCTGCATCATCGCTGACTGGCTGACGTCATTGTCGATTCTGCGATCGAGTTTTCACCTATGTTCAAAATGCTCGTCGGCTTGAGAGGGCAGTCTGTATGAAAGGTCCTTTTTTCTTGCGACGATCGATTGGCAAGCATGGTGGTGGCCTGCCGTGGTGCTGCATTGTTCAGTACAAAGTTCAAGTTTTACTGTGGGCCAATGGGTCATGGGTCAATAAGCCATGTGTCAATGGGTAATGGGTCAATTGGTCTGGGTCAATGTGTCATGGGTCAATGGGTCACTGAGTTACTATGGGCCATGTAGATGTTACGGTGGTAGTGGTGGTGGTGGGGACATTTATGGGTCGTGTAGAAGTCATTTAGGGGTCGTTTTGGGGTCATTATGGGTCAATGGGTCGTGGGTCATTATGGGTCAATGGGTTAATGGGTCAGTCTTGTGAGGGGTGGGTCTGACACCAGGAGTCAGTTGTCTACTTTAAGTGTGACCATAATTTATAGGTGAGCTAAGAACTTGTCTGGAAAAAATGTTGTAGATATGACTCCGTAGTAATGTAATCAAGGAACTAGATAAAATTTATGTTTGAATGGAGGCGCAAAAGGAAAAATAAATGCTTAAATCTCACTGATGATGATTCCCTCGACGGACCCACACATTTCCCCAAAGAGTTTCCTTCGACAAGTGATGCGAAGAAGGCAGAAGACATCGAGTATACTAACTATATGTTTCACGAAGACTCGAATAAACTTGTAGAAAGACTTAGATATTTGTTTGAGCTTCAAAAATGTGGGAACTACTCGAACATGAAAGAGATGGTTTCGGTCATTAGAGAACTTAAGGAAGAGATGGTTTCGGTCATTAGAGAACTTAAGGAAGAGATGGTTTCGATCATTAGAGAACTTAAGGAACGGGGTTATAGGCCCTATAAGATAAGGGCAGGGAGGGGAGTTGTTATGATACTCATTTTACCAGATTGGGCAAAGTCGAGCGCCATTTTCCCGGCCGGGTCACCGGATTTTCGCAAGTGGGAATCTTGCCGGAGGGTGCCGTTGGTCGGCGGGTTTTCTCGGGGGTCTCCCGTTTCCCCGCCCCTTCATTCCGGCGCTGCTCCATACTCACTTCAATCACCCTCATCGGCTCTCAAGACCTCACTTCAAGAGCGCCATTCTGCGTTCCGAGACAAAATAACACGTAACCGCTCTTTGCACTTCTGCACTTTTTGTCAGGTCTGATAATGTTCTCTGGGTTACTGATGTGTCGCTCTAATTGCGTCAAGGATGTCGTACATCGTCTTGGAAGGCCAAAGTCCGGTGAGAAGTACAACTTCCAAGATCGACAACAAAACAACTCTGTCTGAGCTCCGATACAATTACAGCCGTCCTATCAGCGATGATATAAGTTGTGGTTTTCGCTGACTGCTGTGAAACTCCCGTTACAAAATCAATATTGCACTTTAGTTCCCCGTCCGCCCGATGTTGATTGGTTCAGAGTGGTTGTCTGTCATTTGCTAGGGGGCTTGGGTTCTAAGCTTGTGCTGAAGTTACGAATTGTACATTACGCCAGATTGTCAGCAAGCCATAGAGGTATTGCATTTTTTCGTCAGTCAGAATTATGTAAGTCAAATACATTATACAGATCTGTTGTCTGCAGTTTACTTAATTCTTTTGTATCTTTAATTTGCCTTTATAAATAAATAATTTTAAACACAGCCCTGTAGGAAAAAAAAAACAGCAAACTTAATTCACGAGTAGTCTAAAAATAACACAGAAACCTGAAATTAATTTTAATTTGTGAATCTGCATAAGTTCGCCACACGACAGTTTATTGGGACAAGGGGTTATGGGTTCGGATCCCGAGTATTTTATGAGTGTATGAGCGTTTATAGTAGCCTATGCGTTGTTGTGTATGCAATTCACGCCCCTGATCCGCTAAAAGAGAATACGTTAACATGCATTAGATTTATTATACGTGTTTGCAATTTTATCATTTTTTTTTCAAATCAGATGACATAATCAGTAATAACGTGTTAAAATAATAATATTTTGTGTTTGGAATACTGGAGTTTTACTTAGAAACTCGCCTTAACTTTACCAAGCAGACAAAAGGTATTGTTTTAGACAGAGGTGAATTTTCAGAAGACGTGATTCACAATCATACAGCATTACGTTTACGACTGTATTGAGTCGCGTGGTTAAAGGTACAGATTTTTGCTTTATAATTCTGTGTAAGGCTAGACTTCAAGCCGCGTGCTCGTGTTTTGCTTATACGATTGGACCGCGTGGTTTTGACACGACCTGTTCAACGTTGTAAATAAAATACGTTCAAAGTTTTCTTTAGCTATATCCAAAAGTAGCATTTCTTTTACGCTGTTTCGTTTACACAAATAAAATGTTGATTTAAATGAAAGGAAATGTTGAAGAAACTTAGGTTTGTTGTTATTGAATTTTTTTCTTTGTACGTTTCTGAATCACCTGCACGGCTTCATCTCTCGTCGACGGATTAAGGAATAAATACTTTCGGCGAGATTTATAATGTCCTCCTGACGCTGAATATTTGTACGTACTTTGCTGCAATTCACGACTTTACACAAAATCACTACAACACAATTAAACACTATACGACCTATAATAAAACAGTGCTGATTGCAGATAAGCTGAAAAATAAACGAGAAATATTAATACACAACAACTTTCAGCTTCCAAATTTGTAGTTTGCCTCGCAACCACTCCACACAAGCAAAGCCAAGCAAGAAGCATGAAGGAACCACAACAACGGACCGCTGGTTTTGACTGTTGCGCCGATCACGTGACACAATATAATTATGAGTTATAGTAAATACATTATATTTACGCCGATAATTACTTTAAACTGTACAGAATAAACTTCAAGCAGCTTAATTAGCCATAAATTTAAACATTACACTTGCAATACCGCGTTATTTCGTAGAACTACTTTTCACATTCCATTGCCAACATAACTGGGTGTGTTCATCCCCAGCCTGTGAGGTGACACACATGGTTATTCATACGCAGTTGCGGGCGGTGGTTTTTTTTTCTAGGGTTGATTTCTAGAGTGCTCACTTTAACGTGAACGACCTTTACACATGTAAGCTATGTAAACTATGCAATATTTCATTCAAATGGATAACGGGATGTGGTTTAACATACATACACGCGAAGTTACATAAAAGCTTGTAACTTCCGGCTCCATTATCAGGTCAACTCAGCTCAGTGATACCTTCACATTGTGTTGACATCGGAACTACTCATGTATGCGAAATTTCAGCTCAACTGGATAACGGGAAGTGGTTTAAAATCAACTTGCAATATTTCACCCGAACGTACAAACTAACTAACAAGGCAAGTTAAATAAAAGATTGTAATAATGAAGTACTTTAATGTCAATGTTAATAACATTATAAATGCGAAAGTTTGTATTTTTTTTTTTTTTTTTTTTTGGTTACTCGATCACGTCATGGCGCCTCAACGGATCTGGATGGAATTTTGTACAGGGGTAGATTATATTCTGGATTAGCATACCGGGTACTTTTCATCGCGGAAAAACTAACAGTCTCTTAGGGAAATATATAAAATTTGGCATCAGTGGGAGGATCCGTGGGTAACAGCTAGTGGGATTATAAAACGCTTGTGTAATGCTTAGTTTAAGAAATAGCCAAACATGTACATAGAACGATTATTCAAACGTTGGTTTCAAATGTGTGAAAGTATCTCCCAATAGTTCACATGTGATGAAGAGGAAACGTGGAAGACGTCATTGGTCGGTATTTTTTTCGCGTGTTTATTCCTTTCCCACTAATTGTATTCCGTCGCTTGTCTATTCTGCTCTCGCTTCATTCTCATCTATGCCGAAGGCGTCAGCTGTGAAGCTCCGCCCGGTTCTCTCTCTCTCTCTCTCTCTCTCTCTCTCTCTCTCTCTCTCTCTCTCTCTCTCTCTCTCTCTCTCTCTCTCTCCTGTCATTTTTTCACCTTCCCTCTCTTTAACTTACCTGCTACGTTACGTTATGGGAGTCACAGTAGAGAGAAATTTGCATAACCACGCGTTCAAAATTACGAAAATTCATCAACTGGCTATTGCCGGTTGGGCTGCCAACACGCGTGTTTCGTGTCACATGTTAAACAGTTATGAACATGTTTGTCTATATCTGAATTTTTCTACAGATAATCCCTTATATATATATATATATATATATATATATATATATATATAAAGTTCTTTTGCTAAATTTAATTTTATCTAATTGCATTTCAAATTGGTAAGAGGAAGTATTCAAACATTTGAAAACAGGGTTCAACCTCAAATCCTATCCACGTAGTTTTTGATATTCGTGGAGAGTGGATACCATTGCACCTCGGGCGAGCACTGTACTCTATTTTCTCTCAATGATATAAGCCATCAACCGAAAATGAATTAGGCAGACTTCCGTTTTCTGCACATGTCTCCAACTACCAATACAACTGCAAAACTAATGTGTTTGAGCAGTCACGTAATGTTTGTTGACATTTGGTTTTAACCTCATATCCACGCTTTTACGAAAATAAATTATTTTTTAATAATGGCACTTTGCGTATCTCGGTCGTGTAGTGTTTGAGTACAACTATTTGAAAGGCTAGGAAAAGGACTCGCTGTAGGTGAGTCAAGAACTGCATTAGGGCTACTTAATAATATATATTAATAGGATGGAGTTTGTTTCATTGACTAAAGCCATCATTTACAATAATAGTTGTTACAATGTTAATAATTCGTATAGAAATTGTTTACTGCTTTCCTAATAATAACTTATATGAACCGCGTAATCAGTATATAAGCGAAAAAATTGTTTTCATATATATATATATATATATATATATATATATATAATGTATATGTATGTGTGTGTGTACTATTATTATGTAAATCTCTTAGATAATAAATTTTTTTTAAATCCTGATTTTAACCGAATTTAATTTTAGTTAAAGTTCTTGTTATAAAAATTTGTTTAAAATTATTTTCTCTTCGCGATATATAAATGCCAATATTATAGAGTTGTACTGTACGTAATATTATTTTCTATAGTTTTAAAGCAATTATTGGCATATTTACGGATTTTGTGGTTTGTAACCCTAACTTTTCGCAAAAATATTTGCGATTTTTAAATACTAAACTATGGACTGTATCAACTATTTCTGTATATGATAGTTTCCAGCATTAAAACATCTTATCAATAAATATAACTTCATCAAAAAATATTAACTAGTTCAAACACTGTTCCTGATTTTCTGTTTCGGGTACTCGCACACTCGTAGTATACAGAATGTCAAAGAACTTATTTAATGTTGAGGTAACCTTGCCAACTTTTATTTATTTGCATATCTTTATAAGTTACTATTGGTGAGATTCAATATTGAGATTCAAACATGATTATTACATATGGCCTATACAACTACTTCACAGAATTCCTGAAAACATTAAGGACTGTTTAAAACCTGCATTTTATAATACGAGACTGAAAGAGAATAAATATTGAGTAAGTATTTATTACGGTTACACATGCAACAAATGAACATGGGAAAAATATCGTGTACTAAAAAAAAAAAAAAAAAACTGCTAACTTATGTGCTATGCCCTGACAGCCCTCGTTTTCAAAATTTTGGATTGGGAAGTAGGCTACGGTGAAACAAAAGTTAATCCAAGGGGGAAGGGATAATATAGTCCATTCACGGCCACTTTCAACATTTCTGAAGCCCTGCTAGGATTCCGCTTCCAGGATATTCCTCCGCCTCATGCAAAGAAAGCTTAACTAAGTCTAGGAAATTACAGCAGAGGGACCACGCAACTCATTCGTACTCGCTCACTGTAATAATACTTTGCATAAGAACTATTCCTTACTAAGCGTTAAGAACACCCATATTTCATCTCTGGTTATATTCATAATAATTACAAATGAAATATTATAATCTATAGATTGACTACTATCAACAGTTTAATTCAAGCAAAAATAAGATACCTTTATATTAACAGAAGTATAATATGTTTGTGATAAATGGCAAAAAATCACGGCTTACATTGGTGGGATTTCTCAAAGACCGCGAATAGACATTAGCTACACCCCTTAAGTAAACAGCGTGCTAACATAGGCCGTGTCTCAATTTAAAGAAGGCTCTTCGAGAGAGCACTCTTTCGCACAACCTGACGAGAGCACTGCTTCGCGCTCTCTCACGTTCTCGCTCTGTCGAATTGAGACAATCACTCTCTCGTTTCTCTCCGACGTCAGTGCAGACAGCTGATGCCGAAAGGCAGGAAATCATCTTAAGCTAAGAACGTAATCATAGCTATTGTAAATAACATATACTTACATGTTCAAAATAATTCATAAATAACTATAACACTACCAGAATAATTAGCGCGTAAAATACTATTATTTTGGTTTTTACTTATTACCGTCATGTTGAAACAAAGTGACAAACAAAAAGCGGGAGTTTGTCAAATAACCGTATATATATATATATGTTTTATAAATATGTGTAACGTAAGTTATTTCATTGCTTAAAACAGTTGACATTATTCACTTACATATAAAATGCGACGACGGCTCGGCTCAGAGAGCTTCTATAATCTTATTTAAACACGGGAATAATGTAAACAAGTATGGCGCGTGGCCAGAGAGTGCGAGAGAGCGCCAGTGAGTACACAACTTCGTACCTCTCTCTCTCTCTCTCTCTCTCTGTGCTCTCCCTCTTTCGCACTCTCTGCGACGAAATTGAGACGACCAGAGAGCGTTCTCTCTGACGTCATAATGACGTGGCCGCGAGGACGAGAGCATGAGAGGGCGCTCCCTGGACCAACTGAGACACGGCCGTAGTCGAAGTTACGTGGATTTGACAGTTGCGTGAAAAAAAGAGCGCAGTTAGAGTGTTGTGCTTCTATGATGTAAACATTTGGGACTCGCCGCTATTCTAGAACCTCTCAAGTATAATGCAAGCTGTAAATATACTGTAAATACTACCCGGCAATAGCCTTAACAAAAAAAAACTTTTTTTTTGCAAATAAACTATTTTATTAACCAAGCAGTGCAAAAAACGGATTATATATATATATATAATCGTTTTAGTAAGTTACTAAATCAGCACCTAAAATATATGTAGGTTAAATCAGTATGTTTGAGATACAAAACACTCATGGTTTTTTAATCAAAACCGATCTGTTCTATAAAATCGTTAATTATAGTGGTAAAATGTCTATGTTGGTATTCCCACAGGCACTAACTTCAAATAACGCGATTGTAAGCCCTATCTGCTGTCACCCCCCTGGTGTAAACAACTCACCGGTCCTGGAGTCGCCCAGTGGGCAAGCGAAACTTTTCCTTCCTCACCTACACGACGCACGAACCGCGACGACGATCGCCGAAACACTGACAAGTCGAACTGGTCCTCCGCCGAACCCGGCGTCCGTCCTTGGCGCGCGAGCTAGTTCCCCACGCCTTACCCGGGACCCCGCCCCATGCGGGGCTTTACGACACAGCTCCGCCCGTCGCCCTGCCCCTCCATCCCCCACCCCCATTCCGCCAAACTCAAAGAGTTACGTGCTGTTCGCGGTAAACTGAGCACTTCTGCAAGCCCTGCTCAAGATCTACTAGCATGCACGCTGTGCAGCCTTAAACCAAAGAGACCTGCAAAATTCGCGTTGTTATTTGGTGACATGTTAGGCTTCACTGTTCTATACCTACTTGTGAACAATACGTGAGTTCATTGGCGGAGCGATGTTATTTTCTTGAGTGACCTCTTACAGGCGATTGGTCACTCCGATGTGGAACCTTTATGACTCTGTCGAAGCGTGCAACATTTATTGCTCGGCAATGACAGCAGTCGAATGAACACATAGCATGCTGGCGTCCAGCCTGGTGCCAGGAAGTAACGCGAATTTTACATGTACCTAGTGATGCTGTATTCCGCTGCCTGAACTAATGCAGCAGTTATACGTTGGTCACGGCTAATTGAGGATTTTTTGAAAGCCCTGCTTACGATCCTCGTTACCCATTTTTTAATCCTTCCGCCATATGAAATGTTTACATTACCACGGGCCTAGTGTCTTTATTCCTGCGCCGGTCAAGTTAAAAGAAAAAGCGGGGGGGGGGGGGGGAATTTATTTGCCATAAATTTCACCTTTACACCGGGAATACAACGTTAAGAGATAGAACAATTATTTTTTTAATTTGTTGCTAACTTAATTATGACCCTGCGTGTAAGTAACTTTTTTTCGAATGTGGATTTCAAAAGTGCTCATTTTACCGCGAGAAGCCTTTATAAAACTCGCGCGATGTCATTGTGTTATTAAATACATTCTTGAGTGCACAGGGCGATGGGACCATCACAGTGCGTGTATTTCGCCGGTGGTTGGAAATAAGTATGGAGACTGCACTGCATGTGAGCAAACTTCGCACAACTTAACCTTACTTTCTGAACTTAAATATTCTAATGTACGTCATGTACGTAGCGAAGCTCAGCCCTACTGAGAACCACACAAATAAACCTTCTTGACACACGCCTACTCTAATTAATGGAACCGTCCAAGATGATGTAGCTTTGTAACCTTAAGCCCATGTCACACTGTCAATTTTTTTCCCCGTTCACCTGCTTTCAATAAGTTTGATCAAATAAAGCTGTGTGGTTGTTACGTCACCGAAGCGTCATTATATCCGCCATGTTAGTTTGGAAAAAACTGGATGGCTCTAGTTTCCATCGAACATTTTGAAAATTGGACAGGTTCTAAAAAAATGTTTATGTTTGATGTGCTCAACCTATCAGAATAATGCATGACAAAAACGGCTGTGTCCAATATCACGAAACTTTAAAATGGAAAACAATTGTTGGAAACTAAATAAAGTTATGGAGATAATAAATTATATAGCATCTCTTAGATTATGAATACTATTTCAGGTGATTAATTTACAATAATATCAAGAACTCAAGAGGCATTAAATTTAGTTGTGCAAAATTATATTTCTGAAGATGAAATAATTTTTAGTTTAGTAAAGAAGTGAAATAAAACCAAACGTTTTTTATATTTTTTCCTATAGTGGAATGCACGGAAACACAAAAGAACTATCTCACTTTGAAAATAAATAGTAAACGAAAATTCAGACTAGATCCTCATAGTAAAAAAAATTTGACAGTGTGACACATTTTCAAATACACTGAAGATCGTCTGATTAAGTATGTTGAATGGGAAAATTTGATGGTCGCATTTCGTCTTCAAAGTCTACATATTTCCAAATATATTTGATTGTGCCGGACGATGCCGCTGGTAGGTGGGTTTTCTCGGGGATCTCCCATTTCGGTGCTGCAACATACCTCAATCACCCTCATCAGCTCTCAAGACCTCGCTGTTATGGTTGTGGCCTGGTTTGAAACCAGTGAGAATTTTATATAAGGAAATACATGTTAATGAAATTAGGTTTTTTTTTTTTCTTTTTTCCTGTTAACGGTAGATATATACCACCATACACTTTTTTGAGCAGAGAAATATGTGCTTCTTGTCTATTGAAGTCTTTTGTACCATTTATATATCTATATACTGAAAAATATTGTTTTATTTTCCTTGAAACAGAGCTTGAGAGTATAATTTCTTCCAATTAGGTCTGCATTCTGCACATTGAAGAGGTAATGGAGACGAACCTGAAATCAACATGCGTCCGGTTGAGTGGAAATGTAGAATTATTAGGAAACTAAATGTTTTACAAAGTTCCTTACCCGTATAATTATATGCGTTAAAAAAAATAAATAAAACGAATGAAATAATTTCAGTTTTCACAGATGTTTCCCCAAAAAGTTAAATTCTACTTAATGACACGAAACTACTTCCACTCCGACGTTATCAGCCTTACTGGACGTATGCGCGTCAGTGTACCTGTTATCAGCCTTACTGGACGCATGCGCGTCAGTATACCTGTTATCAGCCTTACTGGACGCATGCGCGTCAGTATACCTGTTATCAGCCTTACTGGACGCATGCGTGTCAGTATACCTGTTATCAGCCTTACTGGACGCATGCGCGTCAGTGTACCTGTTATCAGCCTTACTGGACGCATGCGCGTCAGTATACCTGTTTGAATATATGCAGGTATAGCTATTCACGGTGAAGTGAGCACTTTTGAAAACCATCTCATTTCGAATAATATTCAATAAATATTTTTTATTTTAGCCTTAGACGTTAACTTCCGCGTGCAGTTGAATGTGTGTGTGTGTGTGTGTGTGTGTATATATATATATATATATATATATATATATATATATATATATACTGTGTTTATTACTTAAATGGCAATATTTAAAAAAAAACCTGTTAACGGATAATAAATAACAGAAAGTAAAAAGTAACTAGGGCTTCAAAAATACTCACTTTACCGTGAACAGCCTATATGGGCAGAAACAGTTTTCTAACGTTGATTTCGAGAGTTTTTTTTAATAATCATGAAGAGCCTATATTAACTTTTTTCAGATTTTACACGATGCATACTTGTAATAACGCGACACAAGACATCTGGACCGGAAGAAATTATAAGTATAAATTGTTATTAAAAGAACCAATTTCTAATATCTGTAATATGCAAAATCAGTATTAAACATGAATTATTATTTTCTCTGATCCTACATTACACAAAATAATAGTTGCAGCTATTGTCATAATGCAGTGTGATTTCAATTTCTGATATAATCTTCTTTAAAACAAACGACCCCAACATACATAAGAAAAGAAGAGATGAAGAGAGAAGGAAAGAGAAAGAGAGAGAGAGGAGAGAGAACGGGAGGGATACATTGTTCTAAAGGTTGCACAAAAGTCGATGCTTATACGAATTTAAAAAATCGCATAGTTTTTAAACTTTTTCGCTTGTTAAAAAAATTCACCTCGTAGTTTTATTATTATTCTTTAATAATGATTTAATAAATCCGATAGTTTTTGCTATAGGTTGTTCACAGTAAAGTGAGTACTTTTGAGGCACTTGTTACTTTTTTCTTTCAGCCATTTCTTAATCTTTAACCATCTTTTTAAATAAATATTGCCTTGTAAG
This sequence comes from Dryococelus australis, assembly GCA_029891345.1. Taxonomy (NCBI): domain Eukaryota; kingdom Metazoa; phylum Arthropoda; class Insecta; order Phasmatodea; family Phasmatidae; genus Dryococelus; species Dryococelus australis. Next base: position 117,357,141 of record CM057000.1, on the reverse strand, counting down.
TAATAAAAAGAGTGCATATATTCCACCGCACTCGGAAGTTAACGTCCAAGGCTAAAATAAAATATATTTACCGACTAGTATTCCTAGTGAGAAGGCTATCAAAAGTGCTCACTTTACCGTGAACGGCCTATAGCAAAAATTTACACCGTATACATTTTGTGTAGCCGCTCTACCAGATGTAAAAAAAAAATGAATAGAATAATAAATACAGATTTTTCGATGTTACATACACTATGCATATAAGAGTAATATGGCTACCAGAAACATACATATGCACATCTCGGCTACTTAAACAACCGCACTTATTGACGAAATCAACCTGCGGGCGACAGTTGTATAGGCTGTTCACGGTAAAATGAGCACTTTTGAAAGCCCTACACATTGAGTGTTCTTCCACCTTATGTAAAATTAACATTTCCATGGGCTTCACCGCCTTAATCATGCGTCGGTCAAGTGAAACTGTGAAATTATTATAAAAATAATTATTGAAAAAATCTGCTCATTTTTACACTTCGATGCATTAAGAAATACAGAAAGCGAGAGAAATAATTTCAGTTACCACAAATGTTTACCTAATGCTTTTTGTTCGAAGTTAATATATGGAACTACTTTCACCTCCACTATTACCAACTTTAATGGACACGTGTCACTCATTGCGCCCGTTAAAATACATTCAGGAAGGGGCAGTGACCTTTTTTCTAAGCTTGATTTCAAAAGTGCTCACTTTATCGTGAACAGACTTTAACTCTCTGTGGTCGTCGGGTTAAAACTACAGAGCAAACGTACCTATGATCGCGGAACTAAGTTCTTGGAGTAGTGTTTTCTTAATATTCAATTTATTTTTGAAAAGAGTCTTGAGATACGGGTGAAATAACGTTTCGTCCCATATCCATGCACAGTAAAATGTCTAATGCGGTTGAAAAAAAAAATTACTATTGAGGTGTTTCCTTAAACGTTTATATTTTCAAAATTAATGACGTTGTGACAAAGTTAATAATGTTAACCATTTGCAAAGTCTTATATTTTCTTAATGCAAATATACTGTTGACGTGTTAATGTTAATGAAGCCTCTAAGTTATGTTGCCAAACCCAAACCACGTATTGCGCTAGAAGTAACAAGAAGAACAAAATATTTTGTGTTACTGCGACATTAAAGAAATGTCCAACAACACAAGGTTACACTGACTAGGCGTTTTGTAAAATGGCGGATAGAAGTCAAAAGCGAAAACTTCGTAAAATTAAACCACTGTATTTAATATTTAATGCATAGTATGAGAACTAAATGTAGCTTAGACCAGCTCACAAACTTTGCAAAGCAGTATACATGTTGTCAAAATACGCATATATATATTTTAGAGCGTTAAGTATTTCCACATAACGAAAGAGAACTGCAGTTTGTTGATATAAAGTATCGAATACCCACAATATGAAACACGTTCAGCTGTATTACGATAGAACAGTTAGCAGGACGCCAGGTTCCGTAAAATGCAGAATGTTGACACTCAACGTTTGGGTTCGATTCACCTCCCGACGTTCTTCCCCCCCCCCCCCCCGTTGGTAGTATTAGTTTATTTTTCTATTTATTTCACACAGGATTTTTTTTAAAGCAATGAAAATTCAAATAAATAAATTTTTAACACAAATGTTAACATCGATTCAACACGAAATTTGTTTTGGCGCAACATAAAACACTACCTTAATGTTGGCAGCGCAGTAATGACGTAATGTTGGTACAAAAGAACATTAATAGCCCAGAAGTATAATACATTAACAGCGATATTAGTTACTGACGGTTCACAGATATGGTAAAGTGATTACTTTTAAAAGCCCTCTCATTTGGAATCATTGTCAATAAATGTAGCTTACTTTATTTTAGCCTAAGACGTTAACTATCGAATGCGGTGGAATATACACACTGTGTTTATTACTTACATGACAATATTTATTTAAAAAAAGGTTTTTAAAGGATAAAAAAAAATGCCTGAAAGTAAAAAGTAACTAGGGCCTCAAAAGTGTTCACTTTACAGTGAACAGCCTATAACAAAAAAAAAATACTGTTGTAGTAACATTAATACTGTTGGCACAACACAGGACCTTTTCTGTGTGCGGGATACTTCTGCGTCAGCCCCAGGACACGGGAAATCCCGTACAGTGCAAGACAGTTGGCAGCCCTGCCCCCCCCCCCCCACCACCACCCGCCCACGCCGGGGCCAACGTGCACCAGCTGCCAATCTGCGCAGAATTTCACACCCACGTCGCCGACAGCGAGAGATGAAAGGTCAGCCTCCAGGAACGACGGCCCGCCTCTTGGACCGGACTATCTTATCTCGCCGACGAAGATATCTTCTATCGTCGAGGCTGCACTACGTAATTGTTTGGCGTATATCCTGGGTTCGCTGGAAGTCATTGACGTACAACAGAGGTGCTGAAACTGAGCTTCAACTATTGAAACATTTCAGCTGAAAACTTAGTAACTTGGTGCTTTAGTGAAACGTTTGGACTGGCGTACAGGAGGACACAGATTCGATTCCCGTACAGGCCATCCTGATTTAAGTTTTCCATGGTATCCCGAAATCTTTCCAAGCGACTGCTAGGTTGGGCCCTTAATACAGGCCCGTCCCTGTTTCTCTGAGGAAATTGCCACGTATATAATGACCTCGCAGTCAAGGAGACGTTAAGGCCATGATCCTTCATTTCTACAGTTTTTGAATGAATTTTTTGTACCCAAACGGGAGCCGACGTTATAAAATCCTCTTTCAGTTTTGTTACAAGCTGTTTTTTATTATGTAGTCTAATTTTTTCAAAATAAAAACCGCCTAATTTTAATTACTTATTAAATAAACAAAATTTTCGTTAATTAATTAGTTTGACAAAAGTACACACTTTGTAACAAAATTGTAAGAGGATTTTAAGTCTCGGCTCCCGTTTGGGTATAAAAAATTAATTCTCCCAAAAGCTGTAGAAATGAAGGCTCGTGGCCTTAAGGGAAATCTCTAGCAAACAATATTTAACACCTGAAGGCCACGTCCATCTATAGCCTGTTACGGTAAAGTGAGCACTTTCAAGGCCCTAGTTACTCTTTTTTCCTATTAGTCATTTTTTACCCTTCCACCACTTTGTAAAACAAATATTGCCCCGTTAGTAATAAACACAATGCATATATTTCACCAGACTGTAAATTTTACGTCTACGGCTACAATAAATTATATTTGTTGACTATTATTAGGAATGAGAGGGCTTCAGAAAGTGCTCACTTTACATTGAATAGCCTATGTAAGGATGCACTGCGACGACCGTGACATACATCCACGGGAATCGTGGTGGAACAATTAATGCACGCTGGTAGCCGTTTGAGATGTTGCTAATCATTTCAAGTTACGTCATTTACACGCCGGGTAATGGTATGGACGCATACGAAATTTTACTACGTCCAATTTGGACCATTTCTTCTGTGTGCTTCTCGATGAAAGTGGTCATGGACAAGCCCCAGCTTCCACCATGCTCTTCCCCCAATGTCCAGCCTCTTCTTTTCTCTGAATTCTCCAACAGGATAAAATTAAATATTTTTCACAGAGTTTTCTGTAGGTGTGTGGAGACCCATTACAAACCTCGTGAAATTAAATGGGACCATAAGAAATGTTCACTCAATTTCATGGGCAACCATGCCATGACAGGACTAAATGTAACATCTACTATCTTGTGTGCAATTTCATGGGCAACCATGCCATGACAGGACTAAATGTAACATCTAATATCTTGTGTGCAATTTCATGGGCAACCATGCCATGACAGGACTAAATGTAACATCTACTATCTTGTGTGCAATTTCATGGGCAACCATGCCATGACAGGACTAAATGTAACATCTACTATCTTGTGTGCAATTTTCGTGTGTCGAATTATAGTTGATGAGAGAATCAATGAGAATTATTTTGTGCTTAAACGAAATATTTGAAATGAATTTTTACTTTCATATTTTATTTAATTCTCACAGTTCAAGTTTAATTCCCCCCCCCCCCCAAATGCACGTTGTGCCGAGTTTCTCTTTTCTCACACAAAAATTGCTGTTATTGAATTCCGTTTACACTTGAAACCTCGCAATGTAAAAACGCTTTCTTTAAGCCAAGAAAAATATTTCCATGAGGCTGTTTTGTTTACAGTAACCAAATATCGCCTAAATGCAAAGGAGACATTAAAGAAAATCAGGTTTGTTGTTATTAAATTTTTCCTTTATACATTTTGGTTTCACGGCAACATTGCCATTCTTTGTAGCAAAAATAAAAACATTATTTAAGCACTTTTTACTTCACAGTAAAGATATATTGCTTCATACCATAGTGATATTAAAACTTTTCATCTGTACGTCGTAGCTTTTAGTTTGTACTTCGTAGCTTTTAGTTGGCTACGTAACGAAACTTACTACCAAGTATCGAATTCCTCAGACTGTCGACATTATGGATTAAGCTTCAAAATACAATACGTAACTTACTTAATCACAAATAATATTACGCACCTATTGAAACGACAGCACATGGTTCCCATTGCCATTGATACGTAGAAAAAAAAATTTTCTTTGCGTGCAAAACTACTCTGCAGTGGTTCATACATAATCAAAATTTTCCCTGCAGCAACAAATTTATGGCTGCACCAAAGAAAATGTCTTTAGAGTGCAGGTTCTAACTGCAAAAACATATGGTTTTAGTGGCCACACTCCTTTGCCCATATAAGAATATGTATTTAAAACTAAAACACATTGCCTTACTTAGTTTCCTCTTACTAGAACATAGTCTGGATTTAAATATTATATATTAGAACAGGAAGATTAGAAAGGTGCAAACACGAGTTCTTCCACTGCGAGTGAATGTTACATGATCAAAACTGCATTCCTCCCTCGATATTGCAGAATTAACAACTACAACTTAGAAACAAAGCATGTAACGCATTAATGACATTAGGCAATTGAAGTGTTAAGTATGCTTGTGTAACTCATAGTACGTATTTGGAAGTCACATTCTAAATTCGCTGTTGCTTAAAATATTGTGGCATGAATATTTGTCCCTGTTAAGGCAGAAGAAATGTAGAATATGTAATATTCAATTTATATAATACATAATTACTAATGAAGCTATTTTCAATTATAAAGTAATGAGACTTCTTGGACACCCTAAAACCAAATAAAATTGCCAAATAAAGATATTATTTGTTCAAAGCAAAGATATATTTGTATATAAAATTAAGTTTTCCTGAGAAAAAAAATTGCAACATTCTTTAATTGAGGCTAAAAATTTAGGAAATACAAATTCATAATAAAGCTCAGAACAAACAAAATATTCTTAAGTTCCTGTAATAAATATTTTTAAATAAAATTTCCGATTATCTTGTAGGTTTTCGGGAATGAATGGATAGATAAGATTTGGTTTATGATCCTACATTATTTAAATTCGAAGATGCATACACATAAATGTTCGAAAGAAGAGTCTTCGTCAATTCAGTTCAAATATTCTTGACAGTTCTCGAGTCTCGTAACTAGTTTTCTAACGCACAACTTCAGGTTACGCTGAATTTCGTTCGCTTAACATCAAACTGGAAATTCTGTCTGACGTAACATTTTCTGATATTAAAAGTACCATATCTGTGAAAACAAGTTTTTTTTTTTTTTTTTCTCTCGATGTCGTATGGAAAGTTGGAAAGATTGTGTGCACGAGCTGCCAGATTATCCATTGGCCTACTTAGTCCACCGGTGAGAGAGCGAGAGAGAGTTTTGTTTGGTCGCACCATCTCGCGTTCGGGCATCTGCTGTGTTCTGTAACGGCCGACTGGACATCAGCCATTTTCCACCCGGTGGTTTTTCCTTCATCAAGCCACGCGAATGTCAGTGGGAGCATTCTGCGTGCATAATTTGCTGCTGCAGTGCTTTCCGCTTAATTCGATCAGCTGCACTCCACTGCGAGGTGGCGCTCGTGTGGCGGGAAAAATACTTGCTGCATCTTCGCTGCAAGCAGATGACAGACTGTAGATGAATTTGCAATGGCGGTTTCAGATCTAAATCAATATTATTATTGTCCGCTCGCTTTCGAAATCGAACTTTGAAAAAGGTTACTGCCCCCTACCAGCATATATTTTAAGAGTGGGATGGATCCCCACATTTTTTTGTGAAATAGTTGTATGCGCGAATACGCGTACCTAGGTAAATAAATGTTCTGCAATTACGAGGTTTTGTCAGAAAAGACAAAAACCCATTATCTATGACATTATTTTTATTTTTGTGATATTAAGTGTATTCTTGGAGAAAAAAATTCGTGAAAATGGTGAAGTGACGAATTTTTAAATTCTGCCTATGCAGTTTCCTTAAGCGGCAAAAGAAAAATACGAATATACGGGCGTAGTTTAATCTGTGGTCTTTCACCGCGTGTAATAAAACCCCATTGTTACAGATCTAATTTGTACAGTACAGCGTCACGCCGGAAACACTGCACGCCTTGCGCGTAGGAGCGATGAGGCACTGGGAGTGCATGTTAGTGTCGCCCGTATCGCTCCCTCGCTTCTTGGCCTTGAATGCGCTGATGCACACTCCTGTCTATCCGGCACCTGAACTGTGTTACAGGATGTTAGAAATTCCAAGTTTTTCTGCGAAACTATTAGACGTGCGTCCAATGTGCTGATCCACAATACGAACTCACACATTTTAGACGAGAGCTGTTGAGTGCTTTCAAGACGTCATGTACATAAGAAACACCGTTTTCGAGTACTACAGAAAGGCTAAGAACGACTTTTTCAGAACGCTGTATATGAAAACATACACGCCATATACATACAAAACTACTCCAGGCCCATGTATTGAACGTTCCTACAAACTTTCTACCAATAAAATAATAGGGTCACCGCTGAAAGTGCCATAGGTATAGGCCGTCCACGGTAAAATGAGCACTTTTGAAAGCTTTGCTTAGGATCTACCTGTATGCACGTTGTGTATTCTTCCGCCTTATGTAAAATTAACATTGCCATGGGCATCGTCGCTTTATTCATGCGCCAGATAAGTGAAACTGTGAAATTATTACACACGTAAAAATTTTACACATCTACTCATTTTTACACTTAGACATATTAAAAAAACAGAGTGTGAAAATAAAAATTTAAGTTATTACAGATGGTTACCTAACATATTTTATTCGACGTTAATATATTAAACTACTCTCCATTCATCGTTACCAACTTTACTGGGTGTATGTCACTCAATGCGCCCGCTAAAATATATGCAAAGCAGGTGCAGTAACATTTTTCAAAGGTTGAGTTCCAAAGTGCTCACTTTATCGTGAACAGCCTTTACACGCAGTGTAACGAGAACACTGCACGTCAGTTCAGAGCCTTGCGCTTAGTGGCGATGGCGTACTTGAAACGCGAGGCAGTGTCGCCCTTATCGCTCCTGCACCTCTCGGCCCCATACACGTAAAACATCTCCAGGTAGGCGAGAGCCTTAAGAAGGTCTTCCAAAAATGATCATATTACAGTGCACGGACTTTATATTGATGGAAACATGTACAGTACTACTGGAATCGAGATATTCGCACATTAGAATTAAAAATGCACAGGAAATGCGGCAAAAATGTCTGTGTTGCTGGCAAATCCATCGGTTAATATTTTTGTTATTTTGTTGGGTATGAAGTTCACTTCTGGGCACGTAAAAAAAAAAACATGTGCCTACTTCAAATTTCAGAAAACCCCTCAACAGAAAGTAAACAAACGCCCCTCTTAGAAGCTGGTGTTTTTGCTATAGGCTAGTCACGGTAAAGTGAAAACTTTTGAAAGCCATCTCATTTTGAATAATAGTCAATAAATATATTCTATATTAGCTTTAGACCTTAACTTCCGAGTGCAGTGGAACATACCACGCATGTGTTAATTACTTAATTGGCAATACTCTTTTAAAAGCTGGTTAAAGGATAAGAAATGTCTGAAAGCGAAAATTAACTAGGGCCTCAAACGTGCTCACTTTTCTGTGGTCAGCCTATAGCAACAGCTTATTCAGCAGAATATGCAGCTCCATTGGCAGTGCTGCAGCAGCTCTTTGTCCGCTGGATGCACCCGCTAACGTTCCTAAATTTGCATCATTCCAATATCTCACTCCTTGGATCAACATGCTGATCGGCTTCTGTGCATATATCATTGCATAGGCTATCTGCACTCTTAATTTTAATCGGTGAGTATTTCACTGATTAAATTATTTAACAGCACCTGACTTATTATATGCATTAGTGAAAAACGTCTCTTTAATGTTTATGCATTGCACTCGTGTGTAAAGTCATTTCACTGTTGAACATGTTTTCCACACTTGTCACATATTTTATTTCAATGTAATCTGCATTTCTAAGTGATTTAATGTTTTATCTAAGAAATTATAATTTTTCTGATTAGCTTCTTTGCATTACTGGAATGGAGTACCTCATCAAATGTTTGTGTTAAAAACTGAAAGCTGCCATGTACAACTCAAGAGTTTGATCTAAGAAACATATATAATTAGAGTCAGATTTTTGGTTTTTGTCCAAGGTTACCCCAAAATATCAATGGCCAAATTAAATAAGCTAACCTAACAATAACTGTTGTAAAATGTTTTTAACGTCATGAAGTGTTGCATACCTTTATTTTATTGTGCTTCGTTTTGTAATGAGATGGTTCCTGTAATACTCAACTGACACTGATATTACCTGTCACAGAGAGTCTTTAATATATGAAAGTAATCCCTCCAGTTTTGGAAAGTAGTGAGACGAGTAAATATTTTTTTTTGTTAATATTCCTCACTTATAAAGTTTAATTTGTAAAAACTAAATGCCATGAAAACTATGTTTATCCATACATTTTGCTACAGCGGAGTAACCTTTTAAATTTATCTAAGTAGTAAATTTGTAAAGGGATTGGGAAAGAGACGTTTCAGATCGGCCTCGTATTGCTAATCTTGTCTTTTGTTGCTAACCTCTTTACGCCTAAACTTTTCGATTCACGTGCACCCTGTTTCCTATGTGACCAATTGCAGCCAAACACGAAGGTTATCCTAGTGTGTAGCTAGTTTCTGTGCTGTTGAATGGACACAGTTTCAGTGCACATTTTATGAATGCTGCATAACGCGTGGATCATTGCGTGTTTTGTACAACTCTCATAAAGTAGTGTAACTCTGGTAACTTAAAAAAGAAACTTAGGAGATTAGTTTAACAATAAATTTTATTGTGAATGAAAGTACATTCCTTGTAGGTATCATTATCCTACATATTCATGTTAAATCACATTTATATTTATAACAGTGGACATCATAAAACATATTGTACCCATGGCCCTCCCATTTTCCCTATCTTGGCATTCCGTCGCTTATCCATACTTGCTTCACTTCACTCCCCCAAACCTCCCTGCTCCACTTCTAACCTGAATACACATTTCGTACACCCTCGTCATATACTTCCGTCGCTAGCCCAACCAGAGATTCAGTTGTCTGTTGCTGAAGCTATTCGTAGTCAGCCATGGGCTTTCCTTCCAAAAAACCTTTTTAATTTTGTGAAAAGGTGGGCTGCGAGGATGACTGTAAGCTGGGTGCTGCCTAACCTCCCACTGAAACTTCTGGAGTAGCTATTGTGAGTGTGCGGCAACATGAGGCCAGGCCATGTTGTAAATGGTCCTCACAACGTCAGACAAAGAGGCCTCTCTGAGAATGTGAATGAATCTCCATATTCCTTTCAGTGTATACGTACAGTGATAAAGCGCGAATGGTAAAATAATTTCCCATGCATTATTGGTAACGTTCTTACAGTTGCTCGGGAAAGAGTCAAATGAGTAGGTAAGTTCCCAACTTTATATAGTAGCGATGCTAAACCCCCATATTTTAAGCCGGATACGTAGTGCTATTGCCATACTCTGTATAGGTTAGAAACTTTCATTACAGTTTAGGAAGTTTGCCAGGATTTTTTTACAGTGTAGGTTTCATCAATTGTCACAATGCAGGGCAGGAAGTTATCACCTTCGTTTGCAAATCATGTGTAAACTATCAGTGCATCTCCCATGCAGGCTTTGTCTACCCTTGGAAAGTATGCGTAGCGCCCAGCTGGCACGAATCTTTTGATAGTTGAGTTGAATGGTAAAGACTCCATGCATTACAGATCGCAGAACATGTCAAAACTATGGCTGAATTCACAAGTGGTTAAAAGCTGATTGTGTTGCTTGATCTCGTTTCCATTGTGCTGTAATTCATCCGTAAGTATAAAATGCCGACTAGGACGTTCCTCATAGTGTATGATGGCTCTTCTGCCTTTTAAATACAAACTGCATAATCTCACTGTCAAGCGTTCATTGCATCATCACTATACATTTCCATGATTCGACAATGGTCAGATTTGTCTAGCGTTAGCGCTCTCGCTTCACACTTGGTAAAATTATCGATTTCGTTATTCATAATGTCTGCCTACAAAAAATGTACGCGGGTGTAAACAACCACTACCAACATGCTAATTGTACAAACGTTAGTACACAACTAACTCTAACCAGGTGACATTGGAAGCCGTTGGGCGAAGTTGAATTCCACCTGCTTATCCTTCCATGGACGCAGTATCGTTATGTCAATAAAGTGGCTTCGCATGTGTATGACGAGGGTAAACAAAAATTCTCTCCCGGTATAAGCGCCTCAGTGCCAAAGCTGTCTACGTTACTGAATCCTATAGCATACTATGTGGACATAATTGGTTGTTTGTATCCAAAGCTCGCACATACGGTAATGTGTGAACAACAAAATATACACCAGTTATCTTGACTTAACAGTAAGTACATTTACAGAGGTGTCTACGAAGCTGAGATAAACGTGCCGCTGTGTGTCGAGATTGCTATCTGCACATTTATCAACTACTCGCCTCCCACCAAGGCGAACCTGGTTCGACTCCCGGCGGGGTCGCCCCCGGATTCTCGCACATGGGAGCCGTGCCGGTCGATGCCGCTGGTCGGCAGGTTTTTCTGGGGAATCTCCCGTTTTTCCCACCCTTTCGTTCCGGCGCTGCTCCATACTCATCTCGCTTCACCCTCATCGATTCTAAAGACCTCGATGTCAAGAGCCGCCAAAAATCTCTTCATTCACTCACTCAAAAGTAAACCAGAAATGCACACTGCAATCTATGTTCAATCTTCGAGCAGTTTACCCAAATATGCATTATGTTAATTGTGTTGTAACCCTATGTTATGTGATATTGACGTAGCCTTGGAAACCTAACACTAATAAATTGGACGCGATGTATCACATAATATAGTTACAAGTTGCCTGGGGTGAAACCAAACTCGGTATGGATGGAGGTAATAATAAAATTAAAATCACTAAATAAAATTTCTTGATGTATTAAAAATGTTATACAAGTACACACATCTATTATTCACAACATTAAACTGCCTATATATATATATATATATATATATATATATATATATATCATCATTATATTAGTGAGCATAATATTAAATGTATTACTTTGTAAAATTGTAAGTCATCACTGACTTAAAACTTGCTAAGTTCCTTAAGCCTCGCATATTAGGTACACATCCGATCAAAATGCCAATTTGCATACATTAAACTCATTCCAAAAGTCTGCCACTCATGCGTGAAGTCCTATTTTTCCACGGTCCAGTCGACCAGTCTCACTCTCTACTCTCCCGATACCCGCAGACTACACTCTCTCTGGTCACCGTCGTTCCAATAGCTGCACCAAACCGTATTACTAGTGGCCGTACAAGACTCCAGACTATCAGCACATACACACTGTAACCCTCGTAAAATGAATATTATACACACTATCTTTTTTGAATATTTTATACTAATTCTCTGTATTTACATACTGCGATATTATGTCACTTCACTATTGAACATGTTTTCCACACTTGCCTCACATATTATTTCAATGTAATCCGCATTCCTACGTGATTTTATGTTTTATTAATGTTCATTATTTTACTCTGCTAGGATATTTTTCTTAGATGAAACGTGGCAATTTATTCTTGTTTAAGGATACGTATTTAGCCAATTCTCGTATTTTATTGTTATTTTTAATTAATAATATCCTTTTAATTTCCACGTCTCGTTTTTTTGTAAAATATTGGTGTTTTATTTATTTTATTTCATTGTTGTATACATTGCTGAGATAACCTTATTCTATGCTATTTTCTTAATGTAAAATAGGGACATGTAATTTGGTACGTACATGGGGGGGGGGGGTGTAAGGTATTTACTTAATCCCTATTGGACCCCAGGTTCAAGTCCTGGCCTACTATTGACTGAAACGCTTCGGCTTTTTTTAAATGTCAAATCCAGTCATAAAAGAGACGCGCGCGCTCTCTCTCTCTCTCTCTCTCTCTCTCTCTCTCTCTCTCTCTCTCCCCCTCTCTCTCTCTCAAACTGACCTTCATAACTACCGGACGTCTAACATAGGTCTCGCACCCGGAGGTGGGTGACGAGTAGGGCTTTAATTAATTTTGTTAAGGTGTTCTAGCTTTTCTCAAATATTTCTAAATATAATTAGTGGCCAGCAATCAGCGAGTGCCGTGTGTGTCATATTGCTAGGGTAGATTGATAGGAGATAGCTAGATTCGTACGTGTAAGAGAGATGGCATTCCTCCACGTAAACTTGCCCAGGTTTGGATTTGAAAGCCCTACAGTTACGAGATCATTCTGCCCAATTTAACTCTGCAATACGCCTGAGAGCTGGTGAACATCGAGAGCACTATTTCATGCTGAGATAAGTGTAGTAGATAATACTGAGGTACCTTTTCATTGGCGACACCATCTTAAATTTTCTACGTAATTTGAACCAGCTGTGTAAGACTTTGCCCGCAGCAAACCTGAGTGTAATATCTCAATCACCGCGAGATAGGCACACTGAAGATAAATTTTGCAGCGAACAAAATTTATTTTAATTTTTTTAAAATTTAAACAATATTTCAAGTTTTAAAACTTCAGTGTCTCAACGTAATTTTACGTGGCCCGGGACTTAAGGCTGGGTACAGCCAGTTACATGGTAATTAGAGGTGTGTTGTTTTCTTTTTAGCTTTGCAAATTGCCACGAGGATATTTGTCAAGAGATAGTCCAATAATAAAAAACTTTAATCTGAAAATAATAAGCACCTCAATAAAGTAACTGGACTAAAAGATACATCCCGTGGTGTCGTCTACATTATTTGTATGGCTGGTTCCTGTGTTGTTATATAGTCTTCTACTTATTCCTGACTTACTATTTTTCGTAGCTTAAGTGTTTTCTCTTGAAGTGTTGGAGTTCGCAAATAGTGTATTATTTTGTGTTCCTGCCCGACATGAACGTCCTGGTGGTAAGTCCTACCAAGTCAAGGCCTCTCAGACCGGGCACTGCGTTCCTGAGAGGTGGTTAGCACACCTGGTAGGTTATAACTTTAAATTTAAGACTTCATGCCGGTACGTTGTACCCATATTGAGATTAGAAAACTAAGTAACGAAGGTCGATGTTATTGGAATTTTTGAATGAAGCCCTACTAAAGGACGTCGCCTTTTCTCTGTAATCCACACCACATGCACATATGGCAACTTATACACGAGAGTTATATCATTTTATTTCAGACTGGCAATTACAACCTAAGGGCCCTGGCAACACACGACACTCGGTGTTTTTCCGGGCTGACCTCATACTGCCTAGCTCAATGTGGCAGCCTAAGTACAACGAATCAACGAAAGGCAAATTCTACTGAATATGGAAATAGACGCAATATTTTCATATTGGCGCACGAACGAGGAAGCCCGACACACTCAGCTGGAAGCCAAGTGTGTTCGTCGATGAGTAGGCGAACTAGTAGGACACCGTACTAGTTGAGTAAACTTACGCCAATAAACTACCGAAGTCTTGAATACGCGGTATAAGTGGAAGAAATAGTAGAAATGACGTCGGAAGTCACAGAACTCACGCAAGCGTCACCTAACACCTAGACACCATACCGGTATAGTCCATTTACGGTTTCTTCGGCCTTTTTGAATCAAACCTTTGAGAAATCTCCCTTGGTTATTTACTAAATACGCCCTGTATCAAAAGCGTTATATTCATTAAAGTTACTTTTTTTTCTGTTTAGTTGAAATGTTATTAATATTGTATCTATAAACTACAATTCTTCATTTATAAATAATCTGAATAAAAGCCAGGGAGAAAATAGGTATGTTGGTAACGCCTAGTGAGAAATAGTCCTTATACAAGATACTGTTACACTTTGTGGTGCGTTGTCCCTCTGGTGTAATTCTCCAGGCTTAAATAAGCTTAGTTTGCACGAGGCGTAGGAATATCATGGAAGGAGAACTTTAGTTAGGCTTCAGAAAATGCCGAAGTAACCGTGAATAGAATATAGCCAGAGTACCGCCAGACTGGGTACAACAGGTGATGGCTATGATGCAGCGTATGGAAGCGAACATGAGGGCAATTATCAAAACTAGTTTTGAAGAAATCCGGAACCGGATTAAAAGTGTGCGAGAGGGCAATGGTTCATTTGTGTTAGAAGCGCAGATAACTGCAAACACAGAAGTGCTTAGCGATGTGATGCAATCGCCCGCACGGCAAGTGACGACGCAGAATAAAATAAAAAAGAAAAAAAAAAAAAAAGAAAGAAATCCCTAAAATTGAATGCGCAGTTGGTTGGCCGAAAAAACAACAACCTTGCCGTCTCCAAGGGAAAGAGGCTGCTTATACTCGTGCAGCCATCAGAAAACATGGATGTTACGGTGAGCACAGAACAGGAAAACTTCGTGTTAGAAATCGCTACGGTTCAGAAGCCAAGCGAAATAATTGAACACGTCAAGGAGGAAAGCTACTGCACTGCATGTGGCGTGAAAGAAATAAGCGAGGCACTGGCACAGCGGAATGGTTCGCCTACGGAGTCGATGAGGGCGTAGCAAGGGACGGAAAAGGTACGGCACAAGTCGCGAATGCAAAAACAGAATAAAATAAAAAGAAAGCAACGAGTAGAGATAGTTTTGCGTGGCAAATAAAACACCTGGCTCGCAAAAGTCGCTGCTTGAAACGGAAAAAGAAAAGCAAACCGTGTTTCTGTCATCCCTCAGCCGTTTGGAGATCGCGAGCCACACGACACTGCCCTCCAGGGGGTACGAGAAGGTGGAAATCTTATCAGAGCTTCCGCAAAGCAAAGAAGAGGTATGGCCAGCCTCTTAAAGAGCAACACGTCGGCCTGGACTACGAAGAACCTTACAGCAGAGAACAGCGAGGCCCTCAAGGATCGTTCCGGGGTAGTAAATATTACACTGGACTTTGGGCTAGACGAGGTCGATGGTATCGCGGAAGGCGAGGCGATCGGAACAGCTCAGATGGAGAGAACTCTCACTCAGATAGAAGCATTGAGGCGCCTCCGTCACCTGAACAGCAGCCGCCTACGAGGGAAAATAATTCGCAACGAAAAAATTTCCAGTAATAATTATAGCCCAGGTGATCGGACACAACATGAGCAAGGGGGCGTGTTCCAGCCCGCGAAAATAAATTCTATTCAGTTTTCGTGTCCGCCAGCGAGCTCATTACACGTGTTTAACACAGGTTTGCAGGGGCATTCCAATCAGAAAAAAAAAAAACCTGGATACTTTGAGAATCAACAGCCTTTGGGTCCACGTGTGCCGAGTTTCATGCCTGCACAACAGAGTACAAACTGGAGGCAAGGAAACCCTGCGGACCAAGGACTGGCTGCTTATAGCCAGTTAAACTAGAACGAGCCGGGGATGACAGACCTCGATCGCTGGCTCTAGCTGCGACTTAGCTATAATAATCAGCATAGAAAGGGCTAGATCGACAGTATTTGAACCAGCCGTTCTGCCTAGGTGGCCAAGAATTTGGCAGACACTCAAGAAAATTTAGATAATCTGAGGGAAGAACTGATTAAGCTGGCAACACGAAGACTGCGCATGTCGGCGGATCGCCGCATTAAACGCTCCAAGAAATCAAAAGTTAGTAAATTGGAGCCCGGACAACTGGTATTAGTAAAAGCCAGTCGTGCCCGGTACCGATGACGTCACAGGCAGATTTAATTTGACAGCGCTACGTGTATATTACCAATGTGAATCGTACACTACCGCCTAGAAGAAGAGCGAAGTATTGAAATGAACGGGTAGAAAAATGCTAGCATATTGAATAATGATGTGGCCTATTTTCAGTATTTATAGGGGTAGAGTAATATTTATATTTTCCGTGAAGCCCCTGGAAGACTGCTGCCGAGTGCATAGACACCCCTGGATTGAGCCGCGAAGTTAAAATTAATTGAGTAAGAGCCTCCCCTCTAAGTTACGCCGTGCATTATTCAATAAAGATGCGATTCCCCGCCTATGCTAACCAGGGTAGGGTGCTGTACACAAAGTAACCAAGAAGTGATTATAGGTAAAGCGTAAGTCGTAAGCGCAGAAGTCAGCGGGGAACCTGTCAGCCTACAAGGGAGGAACGAGTTAATTCTACCTGATGCACCCCGTAACAGCTACCAGTCGCGCACTTCAAAGTAGTCTCACTCACCAGTGTCCTACTATCAACCAGATCTGTGGATTCTGAAACAAGAGCAAAGAGGGGCGGGCCCAATTTTACACAAAGAAAGCGCTATTTTCCTTAACTCAGAAACACACAGTTGTGGAAAGAATAACTTACCGTCGTCCACTCAATGTTGGTAAACTTTTTGCAGCTGTCGTCTAAATGTCTTCCTAGTGAATTCCTCTTTAGAACATCGTCGAGTTCATGTAGGGTAACATGAAACGTTGTTTGTCTATACTGTTGATGCCAGTCTTCCTGCCGTGCTTTTGCGTATAGCATTTAAGATGTTTATTTACCTTCTTTCTTCATGTGTCGCAATGAATGTTCATGTGTCTACTTATTGTTTATCGCGTGTGGTTGCGGCGATACTTGCTACGTTTACATTTTTCTAGCGCCGCAAATCTTCAGGTAACTTCAGAGTTTTTTTTTTAATATTGAAAGTGTTTGTAAATATTTATGTGCGTGTTGTTGGTATGTCTTCTCTGATTGTTGTCCTCTATTTGTTATTTACGCTGGCTAGATTTGATGGCATAATCGTACCTAACCAATAGCCAATGTATGCCGCAGAGACGGTAACTGAGCATGCCACGAAGTGCTTGTGCAACGGGCGTATTAAGTGTGTGCCTAGCCAAGGCCGACGTCCCAGCGGAGCCCTCGCAGTGGTTTGGAGCGAGCGGCGACACTCCACTGTAAACACTGCACTGTAAACACTTTCCTTGCACTTCACAATGATGCACATCCCAACTGGAGGCTAGCATACCTCTACAGACTGCAGTTGTACGAGGTAGCTATGCTGTGGAGACTTCTGTGACAGTATGCCAGCTTCTCAATGCGGACGCCGCCCGACGAGAAACTACAGCTGTGCTACGACTCAACGCGGATGTGGCCTGGTTCAATTCGACTAGTACAATTCTATGTATTTACATACTGCGATATTATGTCACTTCACTATTGAACATGTTTTCCACACTTGTCTCACATATTATTTCAATGCAATCCGCATTCCTATGTGATTTAATGTTTTATTAATTCTTATTATTTTACTCTGCTAGGATATTTTATTAGATTAAACGTGGCAATTTATTCTTGTTTAAGGATAGGTATTTAGCCATTTCTCATATTTTATTGTTATTTTTAATTAATAATATCCTTTTAATTTCCAGGTCCCGTTTTTTGTAAAAATATTGGTGTTTTATTTATTTTATTTCATTTTTGTATACAATGCTCAGACAACCTTATTCTATGCTATGTTCTTAACGTAAAGTAGGGACATGTAACTTGGTACGAACATGGGGGGTGTAAGGTATTTACTTAATCCCTATTGGACCCCAGGTTCGAGTCCTGGCCAACTATTGACTGAAACGCTTCGGCTTTTTTTTAAATATGTCAAATCCAGTCATAAGAGACGCGCTCTCTATCTATCTCTCTCTCTCTCTCTCTCTCTCTCTCAAACTGACCTTCATAACTACCGGACGTCTAACACAGGTCTCGCACCCGGAGGTGGGTGACGAGTAGGGCTTTAATTAATTTTGTTAGGGTGTTCTAGCTTTTCTCAAATATTTTTAAATATAATTTGTGGCCAGCAATCAGCGAGTGCCGTGTGTGTCATATCGCTAGGGTAGATTGATATGAGATAGCTAGATTCGTACGTGTAAGAGATGCGGCATTCCTCCACGTAAACTTGCCCAGGTTTGGATTTGAAAGCCCTACAGTTACGAGATCATTCTGCCCAATTTAACTCTGCAATACTTCTGAGAGCTGGTGAACATCGAGAGCACTATTTCATGCTGAGATAAGTGTAGTAAATAATACTGAGGTACCTTTTCATTGGCGACACCATCTTAAATTTTCTACGTAATTTGAACCAGCTGTGTAAGACTTTGCCCACAGCAAACCTGAGTGTAATATCTCAATCACCGCGTGTGAGGCACACTGAAGATATATTTTGCACCGAACAAAATTTATTTTAAGTTTTTTAAATTTAAACAATATTTCAAGTTTTAAAACTTCAGTGTCTCAACTTAATTTTACGTGGCCCGGGACTTAAGGCTGGGTACAGCCAGTTACATGGTAATTAGAGGTGTGTTGTTTTCTTTTTAGCTTTGCAAATTGCCACGAGGATATTTGTCTAGAGATAGTCTAATAATAAAAAACTTTAATCTGAAAATAATAAGCACCTCAATAAAGTAACTGGACTAAAAGATACATCCCGTGGTGTCGTCTACATTATTTGTATGGCTGGTTCCTGTGTTGTTATATAGTCTTCTACTTATTCCTGACTTACTATTTTTCGTAGCTTAAGTGTTTTCTCTTGAAGTGTTGGAGTTCGCAAATAGTGTATTATTTTGTGTTCCTGCCCGACATGAACGTCCTGGTGGTAAGTCCTACCAAGTGAAGGCCTCTCAGACCGGGTACTGTGTTTCTGAGAGGTGGTTAACACACCTGGTAGGTTATAACTTTACATTTAAGACTTCATGCCGGTACGTTGTACCCATATTGAGATTAGAAAACTAAGTAACGAAGGTTGATGTTATTGGAATTTTTTAATGAAGCCCTACTAAAGGACATCACCTTTTCTCTGCAATCCACACCACATGCACACATGGTAACTTTTACACGAGAGTTATATCATTTTATTTCAGACTGGCAATTACAACCTAATGGCCCTGCCAACACACGACACTCGGTGTTTTTCCGGGCTGACCTCATACTGCCTAGCTCAATGTGGCAGCCTAAGTACAACGAATCAACGAAAGGCAAATGCTACTGAATACGACAATATACACAATATTTTTAAAGGCCACGTTTTATATATAGCTCAACTGACCTGGCCCAGAAGGTTCTTCCAATCTCGAGTCGCCGAAGGGGTGGGGACGGCAAGAACATTCGTGCAACTACTACACAACTCATTCAATCTTACAAGGGCTGTAGTGGCGTCAGTCTCCATAGCCTTATCACGGCACATGTTCGTGTCATCGCGGTCTGTTCGTAACTTTGTTTGCCCTTCTTCGGTTACCGGCGATGGGTTCGAAAACCGTACTGGTCACTAAAGGGGAGGGAAGAGGAAGGCCATGCAGACAAAGGCACCGTTTGTAATAATATTTATTTCACTGCTTAATCTTTTAAGACCCGGTTTAATTTACGGATTCAGGTGCTGCAAACAAAAGATCGTATAATGCGAGCTATACTTACTTCGACACAATACTTGTTTCGTTGTCACAGACAATGAGCTGTAGGCTATATGTCTGGTTACGGTTGTATGAATCAACTAAGACCCATACCAGTAAGATGGTTTGCGAATCATTTACCCAAAAGGTAAGATCATTGGTCATTGAACTTCGCAGTGTGTAGCACAGACACAAAAAATTACCTACACGTGCATAATGTACGCAATTGTGTACACTGGGCTTGGATGGGTTAACCTACACGTGGAACAGTATGTTGTTTGGGCACATCAAACTAATCGTCTTGAGTCCTGGGAGGTAGATCTTTGGTGGCCGTTTCATGCTGTATTTTAATGACATCTGGCATGTGATACCTTTGTTGTAATATATTCTAAATATTCTGCAGATATTTGAAATACAGTCAACATCGATGGGAGTTAGTGTCTGTGCAAAGATGCTGGCGAATCAGTAGCATTTGAAGATAAGTACATTGGATGGTTTAGCGAATAGCACCAGTGGACTTGTAGAATCCTTTGTTGATGCTCTATGTGCTACACTGGAAGATAGAGGTGTACCGCATTGTCAAGAACAATGGCGTGTTATCAGTCGAGGATATGCGCTCAAACGAGTGCTTCATATTGATGTCTGGAAAATATACGGAATTAACCTTTAACAATATCGTATTCAGTAATTTCACAATAAATTAACTGATCGACCTCGTGTCTTAGGGAAGCGAGAACTCGCGTGGAAATTATACGACCTCTCTCTCTTGCTTGCTCATTTTGAATTCTCTGCCACTAGAAATGTCTATCAATATGCAGATCATCGCCCTCGTCACTTCAAATTGAATCATACGCCAGTCAAAGTGAACTGAAGCTCTGTACTTGTTCTCGCTTGTTAATATACTTTCCCAGCAAGCCATTATTAATTGTTACCACATGATTGGATAACTCTTATATAGTAACCATAAAAGATCGTTTGTGTTGCGAGAATTAACTATGCACACAAAATACTCTTTATTTAATGTTAATTTAATGCAACAGTGATCCTGTATTGTATTTTATGAGATACACATTCAATATTGGATCGCTTGCCTGAACTGTTACGTGAAACTGAAAGAGATAGTGTCATTTCGGTGAGAAAAAATATTTGCCACCATGCCTACAATTAACCTACGAACTTTGGTGGAAAAACCGATCTCCACACTACACTATGACAGAACATTGCTTATAGGCTGTTCACAGTAAAGTGAGCACTTTTTAAGGCCTTTCCAACAGGCATTAACCACACTAACCAATATGTCTTATTTCAGCCTCAGGAATTGAACTTTGAGGGTAGTGAAATGTACACAGTGTGTTTATTGGTCACATTGCAATGTTTATATTAAAAAGTACCAGGAAGATTGAAATTGGATGAAAATAGAAATTTAGAAGTGCCTTAAAAAGTGCTCACTTTTCCGTGAACAGCATGTACCAGGGTGAAAGCTAAGAAGTCCAGGAAAGAGAAGAAGGTCTATAACATGCCGTGTTATACGAAGGAGTGATATGTCTCGCGACTTTCGTCGACTTGTGTACCCATCGGGCACGAGATGTGGTTAACGGCCATTCACGAGTAAGCAATGCCGCATCACTCGAAACTACACAGACATCTTTCATTTACAAAGTTTTTGAAAAAAAAATATTTATTGCGTCTCTAAACGCCTAGTGCTGGAAACAAAGTTGGTGATCGAGATGTAAGAAAGGAGATGGGACGAGTCTAGCAGCTGGATATTTGTGTGTCAGTTACCTGCCCCCTGTGTTACCGTCGAATCTCTCATAAGTGGAGAAAAAAACGGCAAACGTCGAATCCAGAACTTCCTTTATATATGTTATTTTTTTTTAAATCTTCTATTTGTTTTTTCGCGAGTTTTGCACATGTTTGGAGTTATATTGAAAAGTTTTATTTAATTATTTATTTGGAAGTTCTTGGGTTCCTCTGATTATCTCGATCGACGTCATTATAAGACTAGCACTTGGTTAAGTCTAGCGATCCAAAACAGTTGTAGATGAAGGTCAGGATGTCAAGGCCACGTGGGGTTTTCGAGATTAGGAAAGTGCGAAAAGAAGTGCATGGAACTAGAATACTGAAAAACATGGTGCCATTTGTTTAAAGCCACGACAAGTAATCATGGTGAAGTAAGATAAAAACAACCTGAGTCCCAAACTCCCAAGCAATTCAAATAATGAAAAAAAAAAAAAAAGTTTACCTCGCAGAATGAGTAGGACTTTAGACGTATAGGCTGTTCACGGTAAAGTGAGCACTTTTGAGGTCCTAGTTACTGTTTCTTCTCAACCACGTTTTATCCTGTAACCACCTTTTAAAATCAATATTGCCATGTAAGTAATAGACACAGTGTGTATATTCCACCGCACTCGGAATGTAACGTCTAAGTCTAATATATATATATATATATTTATTTATTGACTACTATTCGAAATCCGAGGGCTTTCAAAAGTGCTCGCTTTACCGAGAATAGCCTATAATTACCTGACAGCTCCACCTGGTCGGTAAGAGACTACCGAGGTGAAGTTAAGACTGCCGCTGTTGAAAACACTTGGACGCTTTGCTCCGAAGCTATACGGCCAACGTCCAGTCGAAATTCCGAGGAAAGCCGAACTATCCCGATCTGACCCGAAGAAGACAAGTCTCGCACAAACTGCATTGCCCCGCTTAAAATACATGGCTCCATATCGAAGAAATGTAAGCTACTGGAGTCTGACAGTAAAATTATGAGGCACGGCCTGGTTCTTTAAGAACAACATTAACTAACTCCTTAGATAAGTAGACAATTTTTATGAAAATGTTTAATCACCGAACACTGGTGTGTCATATTCTTTTTAAAAATATATTTTACAATTTGTTATTTTATACTGCAGCATGCCTGACATAGTGCGAACTGGCGCTGAAACCCGCTAGTAATTTAGCTACAGTCCGCCAGGTGAGGAAATTCAACCGGCACGAAGGGAGAGTAAACATTACTTCTCTTTTCCTGCAGTTCACGTCGCACGTATCTTAACTCCGTATTTAACGCCAGTATGAGCATCACTTATTCGAGTAAAAAATGTAAGTCCGTTGAAAGCCGCAATTGAAAATAACGCCTTTTTCATGCGTAATATTTTCTGGACTGTAATAAAATAGACTTTAAAGCTCCATTAAATTTAACGGTTTTTTTTTCTTTATGTCCTTCCACATCAAATAAAAAGCGAGCGGAAATAATTAAATCGTGTTCTAATGAAAATTAAATTAAAAGCCTTACGTGCATTTCTAATACTCCCACCCCCCCCCCCCCCCCACACACACACACACATCACACACATATTTATTAAGGTTTGCCTCTTGACTTCTAATGAAAATTAAATTAAAAGCCTTACGTACATTTCCAATACCCCCCCCCCCTCACACACACACACACATCACACACACATATTTATTAAGGTTTGCCTCTTGACTTCTTTGACTCCAAGAGTACTGCCAGAAATGTCGCCCCATAGATGAAAATATTGACACACTCGGCTGTAACAGTTAAGCTTGGTTCACAAATGAAAGCATAACAGTAACCACGGAACGTAGGTCGTGTGCACAGGAAGCAACCGCTGTGTTTTCGAACCAACTGATTCACAATTGCTAACAGGTCGTACGTATGAGAGTTCCTGACACAGTGCACAAATAAAATTGTTGTACATCATTTCTCATGCCGGTGAATGGGGCAACAGCCAATCTCAGCAAAGTATAACATTTTCAGCATAGTTGTTTATTTAAAAAGGAGGAATAGCTATGCTGCAGAAAAGGAAGTAATGTCGCAAGATATGCGTTTAGAGGAAAGAACAGGTGACAGTTTTCTAACAGAAAATTTTTACGATTGCAAGAGAATGGTTTATAAAAAGAAATAAAAATGCTATGTATTTTTTAACACTATCCAATTCCATTACAGTATCACGATCTGTTACGAAAATCCATTATTTACCAACACTAACAACTGACGTCAGTCTCGTCGCGAAATTCCATTGACTAAAAATAACTCATAAGTATTCAATTGTGAATCAATTTCGCACAAGAATTCTGATTATGTAGATGTTCTACGTTTATGTCGTATGCTCTGTGTCTATGTTTTCTTTTTGTAAATCGACCTGTATTCCCCGTGTTTTATTCTGATACACGCCCTCTTACAGTGCGAAAGGTCCTAGGTTCGAATCCGGGGTGTGTGTTTTTTTTTTATAGCATTAAGCTGAATGTAGTTTAATTGGTACGTTTCCCTTCGTATATCCAAAAGACGTAACAACAGTTATATTAATAATCAAAAATTAAATTAAAACATAAAAACATATTATCTCGAAACAAATGATTGCTTCGCTTGTTAGCGTACGGCCAGAATCACGGTAATCAATTATCTTTCTTACAGTACACCATGTCAAAAGTGGAACGAGGTAAAATTTGTTTAGCAGAATGCCAAACGTCTGTGTGGCTAAGTTCCAGATTGGCCAAATGCATGCTGTGCCAAACACCTTTCATTCCAAACAAGCGACTGTTCTTCCAACCACCTATTCGGCCAAACCCCTGTACTGCCAAATGCCTTTCCTGCCAAATAAACAACTGTTACTCCAAGCGCATTCTCGGTCAAATACCTGTACTGCCGAACCCGTGTTCTGTCAATGATTGCTCGGCCAAACGTCGGAGGGTCGGGCTGAGGTTACTCCAAGCGCATTCTCGGTCAAATGCCTGTACTGCCGAACCCGTGTTCTGTCAATGACTGCTCGGCCAAACGTCGGAGGGTCGGGCTGAGGTTACTCCAAGCGCATTCTCGGTCAAATGCCTGTACTGCCGAACCCGTGTTCTGTCAATGACTGCTCGGCCAAACGTCGGAGGGTCGGGCTGAGACTGTTTTAGAGAGACAAAGGAAATATATGACTAACGCCTGTTCGGGCTTATGACTGTTCGGCCAATCACGTGTCCTGCCAAACGCTTTTTTGGCCGAACGACTGTTCTGCTAAACGCCTACTCCGCCGAACGTCTACCTCGGGGAGAGAAATTTTCGACCAAACGCTTGTTCAGTCAAACGAATTTTCAATCGAATATTGCACCATCAGTGGGACCCTTTTCACCAAATAGGTGGTTCACCAAAATTAACGACAGCGATATTGTTTAATTAAAACTGCCCCGACAATAATGTCTTATTCTGTGTATTAACCAGTGAACTCTCGTTGTGAAGGGTGCTATATCTGCTGACATCGTCCGTTTTTTCTTTTAATTAAAATGCTGATACATGAGAAAAAATAGCAGATTCGGTCACATATTTCTTTCTTTAAGCTTTATAACAAAACAGCAGCAGCCTTATCAAATCTTGCGATAAGACTAAAAATCAATAGCTACTCGGAAGCGCCTATTCTGGTAAAAACGGTTTGCAGGTTTGCATTACTATAGGCCATTCCCGGTAAAGTGAGCACTTTTTAAGGCCCTTCCAAGTTTTTCTTTTAGGCTAGTTTTTATGTTTAAGCCACTTTTTAATATAATTATTGTTACGTGGCTAGTAAATACTGTGTATACTTTCACCACTCTCAAAAGATAATGTCTGAAGCTGCAATAACATATATTTATTAGTGGTTAATGCCTTTTGGGAGGGCCTTAAAAAGTGCTCACTTTATAGTGGAACAGCCTATAGCAAACCTTTATTTGTATAATGGATTAAAGTGCGTATGCGTGACGTACTTGCCAACAATACTGCAGAATGATACCCCGACTACAGCTAATTCGAGTCTGAAATATAGTCGAGGTTTATAAAATGGTTGTCCGGCATTAATTATGCTATAATAAACAGAACTTACTCTCCAAGTGACCTTAGGGCCACCTTGGTATAGATTATTCACGGTAAAGTGAGCAATTCTGAAAGCCCTCTCATTTGGAATAACAGCCAGTATTTAATTTTGGTCCTAGACGTTAACTTCCGAGTACGCTGGAAAATGTACACTTTGTTTTTTACTTGCATGGCGATATTTATTTCCAAAGGTGGTGAAAAGGATAAAAAGTGGCCTGAAGTGCTCATTTTTCCGTGAACAGCCGTTACTACCTCACAAATAATAACGCTTCGTATTGTGATGTAACAACGTGTTTAGTATAAAGTGTAGATAATGTTTTAACTGAATAAGAGAAGTTGTAAGGCGTAGAGGCAGAATACTATGTAAAGACTCATGAACAGTCACATAGAACACTACAAAAACATTATTATTAAAGATAGGAATATCACTAGGAAAATATACAATTTCTACTGGAAATAATAACTCAGCAGAGACGTTTCAAGTGAAGTGTAGAATTTAATTAATATTCTTGTTACCAAATTATCTCAGACAAGATTGTTTAATCAGCTGTTAAAATGAAATCTCATTAGTGGCCCCGGTAATAGTAGCTGCTCTCGTGACTGACAACTTTATGCCTGGCAATTAAAATTTAAACTTTCAAAAGAAAAACCAATTAAATTGTTTTCTTCTCCAAACTAGCTCAGGGGACAGCGAGATAAAGTCAGGGTGTCCGTGGCTACAATTAGCAAAGGGCTCAGTTCAAGTTGAAAAATTCGTCTCTGCTCCTTAAAAAAAAAATAATAATTCGACGACTTATACGAAGAAATCTGGACGTTCTCGAAGTTCTGGCCCATCTGGTCGCCGGCAGTAGCATCCCTCTGGATGCAGCACGACATCTTCTACTTAATGCCGAGTACTATTTGTTCTTCATAATCAACACAAACTTGCCAACATAACAACACACATCCCGCACAAAATCATCAGCTGACACAAAACTTTGCAAACGAGGGAGTTTAAGGAGAAGGTGGTAATGTGGAACCCTGCTGATAATATGGAACCCCGTGATATCTGGACATGGAGTTAGGAGTATACAGGAGATGAAAGATTACATTCGAAGCATTCCGTGTTGAACAAAGAAGATGCTCAATAAATAAATATATATTACAATTCAA
Source organism: Dryococelus australis (assembly GCA_029891345.1). Taxonomy (NCBI): domain Eukaryota; kingdom Metazoa; phylum Arthropoda; class Insecta; order Phasmatodea; family Phasmatidae; genus Dryococelus; species Dryococelus australis. The sequence goes on along the minus strand of CM057000.1, from coordinate 117,330,439 downwards.
GTGTGAAGTTTTACTGGTTTATTATTGGCTTATGTTAGTTATGCAATCAAATAATTTCCTCATAAAACTTACGATCGCGTGCGTGTGTACTGCGGACCAGTATTGGGTTATGTGCGACAATAAACACGTGTTTTAGATACAGTGCTCATATATCAGGATTTGTGGAAAACCATTTTCTGAATAAATGATTAAATAAAGTATAACACGCGTGCTACCGTTGTCGTGTAATGTGTTGCAGGTTGCGTATCAGTAATGAGTGCAAACAAAACGGCGACCAGCATCCGAGCTGAATCTCTGGAAGGCAAAGTTCACATGTTCCTGAGTCAATAAATAAATAATTAATTATTTGCTGGCATTTATATTTAAATTCCTAACACTGACAATGGCTCGAGAGGTTTGTTTCCAATATGACTTCATCTCCTTTATACATATATAATGTCAACATAGTAAATGGTTTCTGGTAAATATGTTCAAATCCCATTTTAGTTATTCCCTCTCTTTACATTACATTAGTTCTCTGTTGTGAAACAGTTTTATACTTATCTATCCCTTACTGTAGGGTACAATTTTGTTTCTTGCATCTACAATGTTGGACAGAGTTAAGTTACCCTTGGTACATAATTTAAACCCAGAAATTAAAATTTTTAATGAATTGTCTGCACTGGACAATCAATTTTAGAAATATTTCAGAAGAAAAAAAAAGGGGGGAGGTACAGGAGACATTTATGGATAATTCTATTCCCAAATATTGTGTTACTTTCTCCAAAAGTGCATTTTAGTACCAAGGGCTTAAGCCCCGGCTACAATCACCGCAAGAATTAACAATAAAAAATTGAATCCACACATGTATATGGCACCAGCTACAACACAACATAATGGCATAAGATGGCGGCCTGCTCGCGGTAGCGTCGTTAAGGGGATTGAATATTTTCAATTATTTTACGCCAAGTTCTACGCCGGCCAATCACGAGACAACATTTCCAACCATGAGTGTCAGTGCAATGCAAGCTGATAACAAAAACATAGTTATTAAATGAATTTTGTGGTACAGTTCATATTTCCGTTTATTTAAATTGTCAATGCAATTATTAACATGTATACCACACTTTAAATATCCCGAAACACGATTCCCGCGAAACTTTTTTTATCACAAGTATATTAATAATAAATAAATATCAGGTTAGCCAACACACTGTTTGAAAATATCCGCGATACATGTATTTTTGTTGTGCTCGTTTCTCATTAGTCGCGTAACAGTTTTCTTACAGCGATTGTAGCCAGTTCATTTTCATACTTCTATGGTAACGCCACTGTTATTTTGTTACGGGAACGCTACTGTGATTGTAACGTAAGCTTTAGTCGGTCAGTAGCCACAATTTTAATTCAGCCCAACATGTTAAAAAATTTCACATTGGGAGAGAAAACTACAATGGGATACTATTTCTATAAATATCCTTTTAGGGATAATAAAGGAACTACCATGTGGTTAGGTTTAAAATGTATGAAAACTTATTCGCCAGCATTTTAGGTTACTTTGGGTAGTTTAATTAGATTAGGATACGTTGTTGAACTACAGTGGGTGAAAGACGCATGCACAGCAATGATATCGATAACAAGCGCACGTGTACTAACCACTGCCAAAGTGGTCCGCAGACACACACACTTGTGGCAAAATTTCTTTGTTGTTACCTACCAACTTATTATTTTTAGTAGGAAATTCTCCTCTTCTGAATACATTAAAAATTATTCAGTTTCAATATCTCGGAACCACACAGCAGACACTTGACAAACAAACACTCCTCTAAGAAAAAGCATTATTGCTGAAGAAATGAGATTCCTCTCCTCCCTTCCCAAGAGGAGGGGGAGGGGGGGACTGCGGTGGGCATAGTGGTAGGACGCTTGCCTTCCACCAGTGTGATACATGTTGGTTTCCCTGTGAGGTTGCTCACAGATTTTCATATATAGTATTTGTGGTGATTGATGCTGCTGGTTGGCACGTTTTCACCCTCATTGGCTCTCAATACCTTGGTTGTTACAAACGACCAAACCTCTCTCAACTCCTCTCATCTTATGATGATGGAGGCCATGGTGGTGTAGTGGCTAGAGTATTTGCTGTTTCACGAAGCACACTTTTTTTTTTCATCCCATAAACATCCAATACACTTCGGAAAGGACTTGTCAATTATTTTTTTTATTTTTTTATTTTTTTTATGCAATATGGATATTTGCACACAATTACATTAACATAAAATATATATAACAGATAAATAATATAATTTACATACTTATTAATTCTAGCAGCTGTACAAACATGTTAAGACTACATTTGGTTGCTGTACAAGTTGTTACAATTCATGTACAGATAGATATTAAAGTATAAATATGTAAAGTGTACAATAGATTGAAACACAAGGTATTACATGAAGTCTCCTTATACCAGTCTTGTTCTGCGTTATAGAAATTTATCGTTATGTAAGTATTCTTCTACGAAATAGAAGAACTTATTTAAAAAGTATAATTTAACAGTTCTTTTTAATTTCTGTAAACTATTAATTTACTTAAAATGACTGGAAGGTTATTTATTAGTCTTGCCCCAGCATAGTATGGATTTGATGTAAATTTTGAGGTTCTGTAGGAGAATACGTGAAGATGATTAGCTTGTCTGGAGTAGTAATGGTGTATATCACTATTTTAATGCTTTCCATGTAAAAAAAAGAGTACTACGGTCCATATACATGCATGGATGAGTGAGAATTTTGTAATTTATAAATTGCGGCCTACGGTGACTTCTTTTCCTTATTACTTATCAATCTCACTATTTTATTCTGTAATCTAAAAGTCTTTATCCATTTTGTCAATTTACCCCCAAATTTGATTCCATAATTGATTATGGACTGAATATTTGAGAAATAGTATGCAAGTATTGTATTATTATTACAAATCTTTTTTAAGGTATGTACCGCAAAACACATTGAAATCAATTTTTTACAGACACTATCAACATGCTCATTCCATGTTAAATTACTTTCTACAGTAACTCCTAGAAATTTAGTACTATTTACTGTATGTAACCTATCTCCTTCTATTATTGTGCATCTTTCATCCTGCATTGTATGTTTATTTCTCTGCATGAAATTGATAAACACATATTTCTTTACATTTCATAGGTATTAATTTATTATACTGAACCAACTGGACATCTCAGTCACTGTATGTTTTGTATTTTCTTCAAGAACAGCGTTCTTTGAACTAGTTACCAAAATGTTTGTGTCATCCGCAAACATTATAGCTGAGCCGTTGGTTATTTGTTCTGTAAAATCATTAATAAATATTAAGAATAAAATAGCTCCAGTATTGATTTCTGTGGCACTTCTACTCGAGTAGTTCTGGTATTGGACATAACATCTGTGATGTGATTTTTATCATAATATCTTATGGAGGTGATTTGTTTTCTGTCTTCGAGATATGATTTCAACATATTATTGATTACTTCTCTTACGCCACACTGTTAAAGTTTTTGCAATAAAATATTGTGGTCGACATAATCAAAAGCTCTTGAAAGATCTGTGAATATACCTGTTGAGAATTGTCTTTTAAAAAGAAGTTAATATTTTTTTCCGTTAAACTGTAAATACCTTGCTCTGTAGATCTGCCCTCTACAAAGCTATACTGAAGCAATGGAATAACCGTGTTTGTTATTAAGAATTGTATCAGTTTATTTGCTATCAATTTCTCTAAAATTTTTGAAAAGTACGTAAGAAGTTATCAATCAATGCCTTATCACTTTTTATGTATTGGTACTACTTTTGCATATTTGAGTCTATCGGGAAAAATTCCCTACGCAAGACATAATTGAAAATGTAAGTCAAAGGCAGTTTTATTAAATAACAACACTATTTTTTAGCAGTGATAGGTACCTCATCTATTCCACAGGAACTTTTACTTTTGAAATTTTTAATTACATTTATGTATTCTTCAGATATAGCTATGAAAAACAGCGTTAGCATTCCGAGTGTTAGGTATTTGGGGTATGTGTGCAGGACTAATATTTGTAGCTCTGTGTTGATTTTGCAATTTTTGTGGGATTTTTGTGAAATAGTCATTAAAACTATTAGACACTTCCTTACTATTTTCGATTTAGATGCCACCAACTTACAAGGAAAGGTTAACATGTCCTTTCCTAGGTTTCAATTCATTATTAATAATGTTCTACGTTGTTTTTGTTTTATTTGAGGAGGAGGCTATTTTTCCCCCATTCTATTTCCCAATCAACTTGTTATATAATTTTTCCTATTGCTGATAGTATAATTTTTGTTTATCCCCTGGGTTCTTAGAATTTGACGCATTATTTTTAATCTCTGTCCTGAAACCGTCAGACCTTTACTAATCCATTTTATTTTGAGCTACTGCTACATTTTACAGACTTGAGTGGAAAGGCATGATTAAAATGACAAAGAAATGTATTAATAAAACTGTTCCAGGCAATGTTTGGTCCAGTTAATGTATAAATTATGTTTGTTCTGGAGAGGTTGTTCGTGGTTGTTTCGGAAATATTGTTCGTGGTGGTTGTAGAAAATTTTGTTTGTGGTTGTTTTGCAGTGTCCGTGGTTGTTCTGTAAGCATAATCCCATTTTTCATTTACAATTAGGCTTTTAAAAAATTTAACATTTTCATATAAATATCCATGATTCATCGTCAATATTGGAATAAACTTATGTCCAATCAGTTGCCCTCAAAATTAGAATTTGAAAAATCATTAAGAAGGGCGAAATAGAGTTTAAAGAAAATCACGCTATGTTTTTCTATTTTGCAGAAGGTGTAGTTATAGGAATAGATTGGCTTTATCTAAGTTTTCTTTATTTTGACTACCTTTGGAAAACGATAAAATGTATAAACATGTCATTTACTGTAATTATTACAGCCTACCGTTAAATACATAACCATCTAAAGACAAAAGTAAACTTTATTCATGTAACTTAATAGAGAATGGTAAACCAAGAACACAATGAAGGGAATACAAGGAAGGAATTGGTCAAATTGCCTTTATTTAGTCACACCAGAAATTGCATGGAGTGATTTCGAGAAACCATAGAAATTGCAAATCATAAAGGCTACATTCAGTAGCTATTCAAAACATGAGAACTGATTTTGTTGTAGGCCTATACCTTGTATTGATAAACAGCTGATTTCTTGTTTGTCACTGCAACTCTGCTGACTTGGGGAGAAAAAACTTGTAAGAGTGAAGGTTTTATAAGGTGTAGCTTTGTATTGGTTTACGAGATGATTTGCCATTACTAACAAATTAATTCCATAAACTCCTACACTGAAATACCAAATCGGCATTTAGAAAAATACGCACCTGCAGTTTTATAAAAGTGCCTGTACCTCTAACGAGTCCGCAACTTACAGGTTAGACCTTAAATTCACGGCACGTTAGTAATCGCAACCGGACTGGCGAAAATTAAACACACTGCAATTGTTAATTTACGCAGAAAAAAATATCTCTATACACACAATAATCGTGCGATATCTCTCACGAATGTACCCACGGTACATACGAATTCACCAAATATTGCAATCGCATGGCCCGGCTCGTACGTATTTTTATACATTAATATTACTTTTCGTTGGTCGCCGAATAAATTTAAAAACAGATTATAGTTTTAAGGCGTGTTTACAAGCCAAATTTACATTTCACAAACGCAAGAATAACACAAATTTAGAGGATATTCAGAACAACTAGTGAGTTCATATAGCACTCGCAAGGCTGTTCTATTTCAAAGTATACAGAAGTTGTCTCTCTCCCGCATGGCTGCTTCACTTGTAACGCACTCACAGACGACTTCAGTACCGTATTATATTCGATTTTAGTACGGTTAGAATTTTATCATAACTTTGAAAAGCTCCTATAGTCGTCAGAAAATTATTTCCTGGGATATTTTCAAGGCAAAAACACCGTATACAACACCCCCATTTAAATGTAAATAATCGATAACTTTACATATTTAATGGCGAAATTTATATCTAGTTATCTAATACAAACACACTCACACTTTATGTATATTATCGTTTAGGTCAAAACCGGTTGTAAGTAAATTTATGTCGATTTTAAAACTCATAAAATTACACGTGAAAGATAGGCCGATACAATGTTTTTGTCTACTGTTGGTCACGTGACTGTTTTTACCGGAAAACAACCGCCTAACTCCACGCTATAAACTGGCTTCACTTGTTGACATTACACGGTATAGGACATAGCCACCCCCTGTATCTGGAGACCATTTAGCTGCACTCCAGTGTTTCCGACTAGAACTAGTGAATTAGGTTGTCGTTAGCTCCGCATAAGCGCCAGTGTCGCCAGTTTTGTCATGGTGGTAGAGTTCTGAAGACGTTTTTGAATTTTATAAAGGTATGTAATCCTTGGCTTATTAGAAATATTTACATTTATATCAGGTATTAATTATAGATAGCAGCTGGTCATATAAAGTGTAGGCTACAATATACACCATGTGAAATATTTTTACAATGTGATTGTTTTGGAGTAGCCATGGTTTATTTTTAAGACGGCGATGTAATGCAGCTATGTAGCTAGGACGAATGACAGGCATAAAAGCAGTTTGTCTTACGTCACCACGTCAGAAAGCCATATATGAAGCGGCAGAAAAACACTAGTTTAAGTTGATCTTGTGTGCAAATGACAAGACTGATTATAAATGCACAGAGGTAGTGTATGTAGCCTAGCGGGAAACTCTCTCTATAGCACTGAACATGTACGTGCTCGGGACCGCAATACCATGTGTAATAAATGTGGCGATTAAGGGCGAAAACACCCCACCAACATAAATCAATCTGCATATATATATATATATATATATATATATATATATATATATATATATATATATATATATTGTAATAAAAACGTAATCATTATAATCATACGTAATCATATAAAATAATAATAATAACGTAATCAATATATATATATATATATATATATATATATATATATATATATATATATATATATATATATAGTCAAACTTGGATTCGTGGATAACTGCGAGCATTACAGAGGATCTGGGACGTTTTACTTTTGCACGGATTCACCAACACTACCCCGATCCGAGATCGAATGATCCTAATTCCTAATCAGGATTCAGTTTTATCTCGGTCCCGTTGTAAAAGTGTTGCATCAACAAAATTGCTCGATTCCAGAACTCCGATTCGCCGATCTTGGTTCCGAAGTGAAAGATCGAGATTTGAGTGTAAGCGTAGTATGCTCATACTCTTTTCGTTGTTTTTAATACCAATGTTATTGAAGAAGGTAGCTTATACATAACTAGCTGTTTTAAGTGAATTATTGTTGTACGAATTTTTCGTAATAATATTCAAAGTGCATATAATGTTGCTTTAATTTACCAAGAAAATAATTGTAGTTAGTCCTATCTGTTGGCGGGTTTTCAAACTACATTTCTCGATGTTATTTCGTGATAAAAAAAAATTCCATGATATAGGCCGTGTTCCAAATAGCAAGAAATGCGCACTCTCATGCACTCGCACTTGGCAATGACGTCAGAGAGTGCTGTTCCAAATGTCCATCGAGAGCAAGTGCGAGTGTTTGTTTACGAGTGTGTACAAATGCATGCTCGATATCCGTGCTCGCTACAGCCGCCATTCTTTTGTTTGTTTTCTAAAGTGCTGCCAACAGTGTAATGCCACAGGCACAAGTATTTTTCCATTGTAAAGTATTTTCAGTAAATATTTAATATATGTATGTATTCGGAAATTATTAATTCATAATTTTGAATAAACGGTGCTAAAATTGCAAGTTAAAACTCTTTGATTTCAGATCACATTTATACCTGACTCTTTTCATATATTACTATCATTCCCATCATCATCCCTACTAATCGAGCCATTGTTAATCGAAATGTAAATATTAGTGAATGTATTGTTTTTTTTTTAAAGTAAGTATTTTTTTGTTTATACGGAAAACAATCGATCACAGGCAGTATCGATACATTTGAAATGCGTGAGTGACGATATTTCCACATGGAGGGAGTGCGAGTGTGAGTGCTGGCTATTTGGAACTCGTCCTTAGTTAGATTGTACGGAAAATTAGTAAACTTTATGATATTCTGTATTGCTTTTCCAATTTTATGTTGTGTATGTTCGGAGGGATAAGCATGAATTTCGTTCCCTCTTTACAAAACATTAATACATCCTCAATTAAATAAATGCATTTGAACTTAAGCCTTTGTAAAATGTATCAATTTGCATTTTACGACAGTAAAGAACAACCGAATCCATTTTTAAACGATTAAAATATTACGAAGTTTATTTCTAATATATTAATACATTTAACAGTGCTTTTAAATTCATATAACCTATATTCAACAGACGTGTATTATTCTCGGATCGAAATGAAGTCCATCTTGATGTTCAGTCATGCTCTGAACTCAAATGGTGCAACAGTTTTCCCTGTCAATTTTAGATCCGATCTCGGATCGAGTTTCGAACCACGATGGTGCAACTGGCCATTTGTCATTCAGTAGAGTGTATATGATTGCTGCGCAGTATTCATACCATATATGACTGCCACTCTATATTTATTACATTTATTAGGTCATTTTGAGAGGTGTTTTGAAACGTGTAGGAAATACTGGTAATTATAACCATACCAACAATATGTAACGATCTTTGAGCAGCATGTACGGTAACAATAGCCCGGTTCTCCACAGGCTGTAGAGCAGCAAGCATTATGATGATTTACAAACCTTGCAGAAGCTGGATCGTTACACACGCCATTTGTATGCGTGCTAAAAGCAACTTAAATCCAGTCACTTCAAAAGCTGAATAATCGCTATAGTAAATGGGTGATAGGGTGTACAAACTCTACCAAAAATGTAACACATTACGTATAATTTCCTACTTTGGAATTTGAATGGTTATATATATATAAGGATACTTAAAATTTTATTTTCTCTTGGAAATATCGATGTGCGAACTCTCTCTCTCTCTCTCTCTCTCTCTCTCTATATATATATATATATATATATATATATATATATATATATATATATATATATATATAGTTCACACATCGATATTTCCAAGAGAAAATAACATTTTAAGAATCCTTAATTCCAATATCAACTGAGATTCAAGCAAGAAATTACTCTACTACCGCTGGATAGTGGTCGTTCTAACGCGCTAAGTGCCCATTAACTAAGTGCGTGAAAACTTTGGAAAAGTCTGTAACTCCTGGTTCAGAGAAAAATTAAAGAATTCCAAAATTATGCTATTTCTGCAAAGTTAATTTTAAATTTTGTAAGAAGTTCCTTTGCTAAGCTCGGGGAAAACACGGAATTCTGTCTTAGGGTCTTCGCAGTTGATAAAAGCTGGGATTCGTGATTACGATGAATTTCAAGATGGCGTCGTTGCGGACTTCCCAGAATAAATGGAAACTATAGGTCTCGTCAAACGTAGTGTAGAAAACATAAATACGTCTTATCTGGTGTAAGTAGCTGCTCTCGCAGGAATCTGCTTTAATTAGCGGGAACAGGTAGATCTGCAGGTTTCTCCCGCCGCAGGAACAAATCAGAGTAGGGTTTTCTTTATTATTCACGAGCCAACCGTTGTACCGATACGACTCTACTTCCTGACATCTATCGTGTGAAAAGGGCTAGAAAGGCGACACATATTCATCGCAGGCTTTACAAATATCAATCAGGGGAGTAATCGGTCACCCTATCAACTAATTAAACTCCTAAGCTATATCCACTTCCTGCTGAACGTCCTACTGCAGTTACTTCCTACTCGGATGGTGATGACGGAGAGAGCGAACTAACTCAACTGACTGGCACTTACTTTACCTACCCTACAGTACCAGCCAATCCTAACGCAGGGTTTAAACCTGCCAGACAACCGGAAGGCTTCCAACTTAAAAAAAAAAAAAAAAACAGCGAATCACTCAAACGGCCTAACGTATTAAATAAAATTCATAGAATCAGTGCTCTCAAAACGGAGATACAAATGATAAAAATCCTTGAAACACATACAAAGTAGAGACCGTAAATAATAAACTTAAATACACACATATTTAAATACAAAATAAAAATCTAGCGAAACTATCCCATTAAACATCTCTTATTGCCATCGGTACATCTAAAGTTAAAAATCCTACATGTGAAATAATAAATAAAAAATTTTTAAAAATGAAAATTTAAAAAAATTTAAAAATTGTACGGACATAAAATATTACGTGAGTAAACAGTGTGAAAATGCATACATTAATTTAATATTCACAATGATGTGTTATTTGCGGGTGCTACAGCGGCGTTTGGAATATATAACCGTCTTGCTGCTGGTAACATGGAACCGGGGTACATAATGCAGACATGAGATGCAAATATCAGCATGTGTTCGAATTGGAAACATTTTGTTGGCGAAATAGTAATGATTGTGTATACAAAAATGTTGACGTATTTTGTAATTTGGTATTTGGTTTTTCGTATATAAGAGAACAACATCAAATCACAAAATCCCCAAATCGCCACCATGTTTGAAGTGGCAGTTCTTAAAAAAAATTGTTATTCCACCGGTTTACAGATGTCACGGCCAATGCTTGGGATAAAACGAGCAAATAAACGACAGTCGTGGGATAAGACTAAGATGACACAGGCTGTCAGAGTAGTCAGGGAGAAGAAAATGGGGCTGAAGAAAGCGGCTTAACATTTTGCATTCCCAAAGACAACTTTGAGACTGTTTGCACGTAAGGTTCTTTTGTCTCCAGAGTATGTTGTCATGAAGAAGATAGGAAGAAAACCTACACTCCCAGAGAAGATAGAAAATAAACTTGTTGACTATTTACTTGTTATGGAAGCTAAGTTTTACGGATTCACTCGCATGGATGTTCGTAAAATGGCATATAAATTAACCGCCAGGAACGGAACTGGAAAATTGGGTTAGAGATGAATATGCAGGTAGAGCTTGGTTCGACCATTTCGTCACCATCGCGATAGGCTTGCAATCTGGAAACCAACTGGGACTTCGTATGCACGAGCCGCAAGCTTCAACCGTGAGGAGGTAGGCAAGTTTTGTGATATGATAAAGGGACCTAAACACATCACAACTATCACCCGACAAATAGTTGAACGTTGACGAAACAGGCTCGAGCATAGTTCACATTGAAATCCCTCAGGTTGTTGGAGTGAAGGGAAAACATCAATTAGGTGTTCTAACTGCTGCAGAGAGCGGATCTCTGGTCACTGTTATCTGCTCGATGAGGGTAGATTGTTCGTATGTTCCGCCAACGCTGATATTTCCAAGGACCGACGCGACAGAAACACTGATGAGAGGGTCTCCCCCTGGCTCCATCGGGAGGGCTCATCCTTCAAGATGGATACAGACCCAACTTTTGACTGAATGGTTGGAGAATTTCATCGCAAAGAATGAAGCAACAGAGAGATCACTAGTTCTACTAACCCTCAATGGACACTACTCCCATACTCGTAATGTCGAATTCATCGATTTGGCAAAAAAAAGGATCATGTTTGCAATATTTCACAACTGTCTTACACGACACACAAACTCTAGCTGTTATACCGCACTTTTATGGGCTCTCCCAAAACCCACTACATCGAGCACATTCAGCAGCGGATTCTTCACCAAGAAAGGAGTCTCGGACTCTACGACATTGCAGAGATTTTCGGAAAGTCGTAACTCGAATACACAACTGGCTCTACTGCTGTGAATGGGTTCAGGGTTACTGGAATCTGGCCTTTATATCGCAATGTTTTTAATGATGCAGACTTTCTCGCTGCCGAGCATAAAACTGAAAAGGAGCTTACTCCATTAGTGCCGGGTTCTATAACTGATGCTCAACATGCATGAACACCAACACCCGAGCATCCAACTCCTGCTATCCCTGGCAGTTCTTTCGCCTCCCACAAAGCCTAGTGCATACCCTGCTTATTCATTTGTGAAATCCCACTCAGTTGCCCCCCACATATACCCACCTTGTTCCTGCGCCAAAGAAGAAAACGTCCACACGAGGAAGGAAAGCATTTGCCGCAATCATTGTGATTGGATCTCCATGCAAAGCAGAGTTGTTAAAATCAATTCAAAGAAACAAGGAAAAGAAGACTCGATCATCTAGAGGCAGTGGAGGTCATCCATCCAACACCACTGCAAGAAACTAGTCTGAAGAACAACTTCCTTCAACCTCTCAGCTTGGTCGTGGTCATGGGCGGTGTAATAGGCGTGAGTTTAGCCGTGGAACCGTAATTTCAAAGTACTCTGAAAGTAGCTATTCAGAAAGTGATTCATCTGTAGACCTACCATCAGACCACTCTTCTGCAATTGAAATTCCCATTGGTGAGCCAGAGTCTATCTAACAAGTTCTGTCAGGGGAAGTTTTCGGATGACAAAGAGGGGGAATTGGGGGTCCAATGTCTAATGTGTAGTATGTGGCCTTACAATTATTGTTCCGCAGCAAAAAATAACGAGTTTGTGTGTGATTATTTGCCGTTAGATGAATTCATCATAATTAAAATATAGTGAACATTCTTTCTGACTCTTTTATAGGTGAATCTAGGGTTTACATTTTCTCTTAGAATGTTGAGAAGGATATAAATTTATTTTTTATTTAAAGTCCTGTTATAACATTTTTAAAGAGAGTGGGGGAGAGAGTATAGAGAGATGAAGAAAGTGGGGGAGAGAGTATAGAGAGATAAAGAGAGTGAGAGAGTAATCACATTAAAATGAACGTAAGTAAACTGATAAAAAAAGGTTTATTCCTGCCAGTAAAATATTTGTTTGTATAGGTCCAAAGATATATTTAGTTGCCCGGAAAAAAATATTTTCTGGAGTAAACAAAACTTGAAAAGCAACAAAGTTAGTTTTGTTGATCTAACAAAATACGCGCTTGAATTAACTAACAAAAATAATTACGTTGTTTTCCCCGACATTTTGGTAGACATTGCAGTCTGCACCTTCAGGGGTATAGGAGATCAACGGTAAAGTGAGCAGTTTAGAAAGCGCTCTCATTTGGAATAAAATTCAGTGAATATATTTTATTTCAGTCTTATAAGTTAACTTCCTAGTGCGGTGTAATATACAGAGTGTGTTTATTACTTATATTTCCATATTTATTTTAAAAAGTAGTTAAATGATAAAAAAATGGCTAAAATAAAAAAGCAATTAGGGTCTCGAAAGTGCTCACTTTACCGTGAACAGCCTATAAGCAGCAGCAGTAACTTATTACCTACGACTTCCACATGGCTGTAGCCCGGAAGCCAAGAATGTACAGACTATGGCAGCGAAAAATATAATGATAGACCAAGCATGTATGGTAATTGCCATATGAGTTATTCATACTTCAATGATTGGATGACTGCATGTGAACTACTTCAATTGTGTAACTTCACTGTAATGATACAAAACACTCGAGTATGGCACTCGGATCAAAACATGCAAATTTTGATAGGCCTATATTGGATCTCCAAATATACAGGTGGCAGGTTTTAATTTCGGCAGTCGTGTCAAAATATACTAAATGATGTTCACGGTAAAGTGAGCACTTTTGAAACCAACCTTCGAAAAATGTCACTGCCCTATCTGCATATATTTTAACGGGCACGCTGAGTACCCGGCACGCCCAGAAAGTTGGTAACGATGGAGGGAAAGTAGTACGTGCTTTAACGTTGAATTAAATGAGTTAAGTAAACATTTGCGAATATTGAAATTTGTAAAATATTTATTTTCCCGATAATTGCATAGCTTCACTTGACCGACGCATGCATAAAGTAATCAGACCCACGGCAATATTAATAATCTTATTAAACTTGCAGCTACTAACATAGAAACCCATTACGAAGGGTATTTTAAACTATGATATGCAAGCACTGCTATGTATGTTGAAACATTTACGTGTTATTTATGCATAATAAGTTTGGCGTTATTGTTTAAGAAGATAGTAATTATTATTAAATTCAAGACATTAATTTTTCTATTGATAAATTTGTTTTTATGAGTGGAATAATAAACTAATCTCGGTCCTTCCTGAATGAGTGGCTGCATTTTAATTCTACAGATTACTGGAACTAAATTAAAGTGGTACACTTGCAAAGATATTTATTTGGTAAAAAGTTACCTTTGTCTAAGAATATAAATATACTGTCAGTATACTGTAGTGCACTCGTAACTCATACACTACTACATGTATAATTAGGTCCCGCGTTAGGCGCCAGACGTAACAAGACAAGGGGTAGTGGAAATTAGTACACCAGATGTAGGAACTGTAGTGTATGTGACAGAATAACACTCACAAATAACTTGACGAAAGTTTAACTGCAAAACAACCAAAAATAATTGCCAGGGAAATATCTACTGCTACTTGAAATGACTGCTCAGCAAGGGCGTGGCCGGAAAAAATGTGTAAATTAATTAGCTTTCTTTTAATCAGATCAATTGAGACAGGAATAATGCAATCAATTTGGAAAAGGAAATTTGGTGTGTGGCCTTAAGAACACTAGTCTCTCTCGTAATTGACGTGCTCTATTTTACTTTAGACCATGGTGCAATTATTTCAATCATGATTTTAATAAAGATTTGAACCAAAAGATTTTATTTAAAAAATCTTTAATTCAAATCCATTATAGATAATTCAAGATTTTTAGCAAACATCATTGGTGAAATTGATGTTTATAAAAGTTTTCAATTTCAACCATTTTAAATTCTGACTTATTAATGTTTTATTTATATTCATATTTTATTTTTAAATTACGATCATTTTTAAAGTTTTAAAATAATGTAATTCAAAATATAGCTTCTTTGCAATTTTTTAAACACTGTTTTATGTCAATGAAATGTATATTCACGTATCTTTTTCATAATGATCATATGTGCATGGCGATCACATTAGACTTGGTCAAGGTTGAAAACTATTTTTAGAACTGTAGGCCCTCTGTCAGTTGGGATGACTGGAAGAAGGATCCTATATGGATTAATTTTGTATTAGAGCCAACAATATCAGGAAAGGTGTGAAAGCTACTCACAAATCATTTGGTAAAAAGTTAATTAGTAGTGATATTTTGGACATTGTTTACACATATGAAAAAAAAAAAAAATAGTTTGCTTCAAGTTTAGAAGGAAAAATTGTGTGTTCAAGTTAAGATACATAGTTAAATGTTCGTAACTGTCCTATCGTATGTGTTGCTGTGACTGAAGATTTGGGAGAAGTATTTCTAGTTGATACTTGAGGTAATTCACACACTATTGATTATTTGGTCCAGATAGTAAAGGCTGCTGTGCCAGTGTGAGTATGAATTCAAAGTTTGGCCAGGAGCACTGTGACTGATAAATAACACTGGGAATGTGAAGAAAAAAATGTGATCAGACTTAGAGAAGGTGATCTGGATCTTATAAAGAATGATTACTCGGCTCACTTACTAAACCTAATTGCTAATGACTTGCAGGTACCAGATGTTAAGGAACGCATCGTAGAAGTAGTCAAGTAATTTCGTAATAATTATTTTGCTCATTCCAAGTACAAACAAGGGGAATTACTGCTCGTTCTACTTCCGATATGTTCGCTGAAACACGATGGATGAATGTCTTTTGGCATAAATAAAAAATTGGACAACCCTCATGTAAATCTGTGGAGAAAACCGCAGTGCAGTTAATGACAACATTTACAGCAAAGTGATGAACATGGGTTTGAAGAGAAATGCTGGTGGTCTACTGAGATGAGATGTCTAAAACCAGTGGCAAGTGCTCTTGATACGCTGCAAAAAGGTAGCTGTACTATTACAACACAGGCTCATTTGTGGAAAACACTTGAGGAAAGCTTGGAAAATAAAAATTGTGACACAACTATCATGAAGCAGTCCCATAGTGATTTTGGACAAGCACATGGTGGTGTCAATTTCTTGGCTTAACATTATAGACCCCTCTACTGCAACAAACATTTGGCAGCTGAAGAGAAATCTGAGGCGCTTCTACTTGCAAACAATATGTACAATAAGAAGTTACTACTGCCTATGATATTCAATTCTAAAGAAAAATCAAACCATTTCTAAGGATTTCTGTTTGACTGCAATATGATCGCCAAAGTATCGCCACTAGATTGGTGGAAAATGCACACCACTTCAGGTTCGGAATGTGTACTGTGATGATACTGAAGATGCAATATAACAACTGTTCACTGCAGCTCTATCTTCTGCTGCCTTGAAAAGAATTTCTCGTACATTTTATTTGGCCCATTCTATATTAGGGATTATCTTATACACAGAAAATTCAGTAAGTATTGTATTTGGTTTTAAGTGTTAAATAAGGAAAATTTTGCTACAAAGATGTGTTACAAATTCTTTTTATTTATTTGCAGGGTAAAAAAAAACACTTCATTGTCAATTTCAAAGGGATAGCTAGAAATATTTTTTATGAAAAATGTTTTTCGTTAATGTGTGGTACTAACATTATTATTATTATGCTTATATTTGTTTTTTTTTTTTTAATCTGCCGTACTAACATTGTAACCTACTTCAAATGAAAATGTTGACACAGCTTAAGTATAATGTCAGAAAATCAGCTAATAACATACTTGCACATTGCAAACTACTTACAAATACAAAAAAAAAAAGTTAGCAAAACAAAGAACATGAGCGTAGTTGGCACTGTGGGGAAGAATGTTACAGAATATATTTAGTTATTTATGATAAACATTTTAAAAATTAATGCTAAATTCATGAAAAAAAATCCTATTTTAATTTTAAAAATTGGTTTAAATCGAATAAATAATATTTTTTTGTTTTAAAAAAATATGAATTTTATACACCCAGCTTTAGACTTGGAATTGAAAATTTCTAACTTCCAGGAGAATAAATAAATTGGTTTGTTTCTTTGCTCCAGACTAGCGTAGTGTTTTAAGAGTGATATTCTAGATTACAAGGTGTCTGTGTTTAAATCAATATGCAGTCAGTTCAACTTGATTAAAAAAATCCGTTTCTGCTTCTTAATAAAAATAATTATCGATTTTAGCTGAATATAATTTAAAAAACGAAGAATTCTCGAAGTTCTAGGCGTTCCTGGCGATCTCGTTCTCGGCAGGTGGACCCTCCTGGATGCGGCAGGACCTCTCATCGCGGGCTTCCTTATTCAGGCTCTCGGGCCTGTAGTCATTGCTGTACCAGCACATATAAGCACACGCGGTAGTTCGGACTAATTACCCTGGAAATATACGGGGGTTGCGACCGATAAAGGCCTGTTTCTTTCTAAAACTTGCCTCGCGTCTTCGTCTCGTTCGAGGCGGCCAGTTTACAGGTTCGAACTCGGGTCATGGCAATATAATCTAAAAAAAAAAAAAACCTGCGTGCCAAACCCACGCGGGCTAGCGCCCTGCCTTCGAACACCAAGATAACTAAAAATTCCTCTCAAACACTTAATTAAATAATGCCGTCTACAACTTACCAATCACGAGAGAGCTAGAGGCATTATTACTCAACACGTCCTTTAGTTACTATGGCAACGGATCAATAACTTCTCATATACTAGGACCTTCTAAGCACATTAAAAAATAACAGATTGGAAAGACATTTTATGTGTTTACGATCAAATAAAAATAAAATTAAAACAAGCAGTGAATTAACATACCAATCAACGTAATTTATGTACCAATGAAAAAAAAAAACCTTTGAAATCATATTCCATGTTACAAATATATAAATAAGTGAATAATTAAAATCTGTGTATGGCCTAATTTTACGGCGTTACATTGCCTATACAATGAGCCGTACTCCGCTAAAGCATTTATCATCTAGCAATTTGTAATTCATTGAAAACAAAATCCTAATATGGACACAAAAATACCTGCCATTTAAGACTTTCTGCACCTGCGAATATTCTACATGAACCTGAGCCATTACAATTACAAAATGGCAAGAAGAAATAGTATAACAATGAGCAGCTCTTCAATATTTTAAGATATATTCGTAAGGTACACTCTGGTAAACCAGTTAATATGCATTGGCAAACAAACAAAATACACTTCTCAGGAACCTTTTAAAACACTTATTTGTGTTTTAAACTAGTATTCTGTGACGCGTCCTTCGATTACTTATTTATGTTTGTACCATGTGATTAACCCAGCTTAAGTGAGGGCTGAAAGTGAGGGCTGAACACCTATGATTCAACCTGATTC
Organism: Dryococelus australis; assembly: GCA_029891345.1. Classification (NCBI taxonomy): domain Eukaryota; kingdom Metazoa; phylum Arthropoda; class Insecta; order Phasmatodea; family Phasmatidae; genus Dryococelus; species Dryococelus australis. The sequence continues at coordinate 117,312,237 of CM057000.1, read as the reverse complement.
CTAGGTGTATTTAAGATTAGTTGTGAAGTATGCTACACTTTACATACAAATGCTGAATGGCTAATATTTTTAATAATTTCGCCAACTGACATCCAAGCATTTTCTTCGAACGTTGCGTTTTTAAACGTTACATCCTTCATATTAAATAGTTCAGACGGAACGAAGACAGCACTAATTATCATTTCATCACGTTTATCTTGAGACAGCCAACCTTGCACGTCCATCGTTTACATTTGCAACCTAAACATTCTACGAATACGCGCGAGATTAATGGAAGTCTTCTTCTTTATAGGAATACAACTTGGAACAGAAGTTCAGTTTTCAGAATGCTTTAACATGGGACACAGGTTGACTTAGGACACGGCAGGCTGGGACAGCGCCGTGACGTCAGAAGGTCGCGTGAACCAATCAGCGTATACTTTCCGTAAGACCCAGGTTGGGATAGCGCAGTTGTAAACAGGCCTTACCATGTTACCAGAAGCGGTAAAGAAGTGTGGAACACTATCATGATTTTCTTCAAAGGTTAAATATGACTAAAAGAAGAGATGAGGAATAAATATAAATTACTGTAAAATATATTGTCAAATGGTATGTTGATTTGTGCTTATTTGGACTTTTTTTTGTTATATGTAATAGCGTTTAAAACTGTTTATTTATCAGTTCAAAGTATCTGAAACATAATTAAAAGAAAAAAAAAGATTGGCAACGATACAGTATCAGAGTGCCTTTTAATTGCACATATGTCTTGCTTAGCACGGCAGTACTTATAGATGATACAAAAAAACAATTAAAATAGAGAGTATTTGATACACAGCCTATGTCGGCAAAATGCAACAGAAATTTTAAATTTTCATTTAAAAATTTTGCAGATCGTTACTTCTCCGTATATTAACATTTATCGCGATTTAACGCATTAACTCATTCCATTCATATGTGCGGTACGCAAAGCAGCCATAGCCGGGCTATGAAATTTACAAAAAGTGCTGCCAGGTCTTTTACGACAAATTATCACATTCGGGGCAAGGTTTTTTTTTTTTTTAAAAGAAAATTATGGTACATTGTTTACTATCATAATACCAATTCGTTTTAAAAACACTCAAATGTTAATATACCGCATATAATGTTACAATTTTGAAATTAAATATAACACGTATAACTCCAAGTCACCAAAACCTCCACCTTCTTTTAAATAAAAACCGTAGCAAATAGAGAGGGAAACTATAGTTTGTATTCCTGTACATAATTATAGGCACTATTCACTCGGGTGAGGCTTCCTAAGCTAAAAAACGAAGGGTATGAAACTGAGCACCAAAATGAAATAAATAATTCCCGTTCCTTTTTTTCCTTTAAATATCAGGGGAAACAGATAGCCTGTTGGGAAAGCACATAGTTTTTGTCTTGAAAGGATCTTTGTAATACAATTATAGTACATTGGGCTATTATTTACAAGTGAATATAATTTACGGTACGATGTCTGAAAAATGGTACAAAACGATAGTTATAGGACGCGTTGGCAACACTGTTTAAAAGCAGCTCAAATAGTTTTCATTATTCCGGTAGGTTGCAGCAACAGCGCTGCTGCGGCCCAAGAATCGATAGGCGCCATTAGCGCTGTTGGAGCGATACTTCCATGCGACCCGAAAGAGTGCAGCACCACCATTCATGCCGCACAGTTTAGCCGGAAAGCCTGTGCTCCCTTGTTGTTACCGACAAGATTTAAAAAACAGAACCAGTGGAATGAGTTGTGCTTGTGATGCTGTGGCGTGGTGTACTTGAAGGGTGAGTACTTTACTTTTGACGTTTCAGAACGAGATACCTGCATGGCATCGGACTGGGCTGTTAGTTCTGCGTTACAAAATTTTGTATTATTGAAGCCTCGCATTCCCACCGCGCAGTACTTTTTGTGAATTCGTAAATTTATTCTTTCATATTTCTTCACTCAAACAGTTTTGTGTTCGCGGTAGTTGTGGAACTCAAATTCGCATTAACGTTAACGTTACGATGATCAATGACTGTACCTCGTAATGTGCCTCTCACAGCATCCTTGGTACAGTGTGTAGGCATTTCCGTTCTAAGTAAATGTGATATTTCTTTAGTAAAATTCAAGTAGAATGGTTCTGCGTATACGTAATTAACTTATAAGTGGCTACGCTTATAACAATTTGTCAAAGTAGATAGTGAAAAATTCATACAATATAAAACGTAATTGATAAAAAAAATTGACTGTTGATATACGGCACTTGTTAACCTCGTAATCGTATCCTCTGGTAGCTCAGTTGGTAGAGCGGTGGACTGTAGATGGTGCGAATAGGAATCCATAGGTCGCTGGTTCAAATCCGGCCCGGAGGATGAAATCTTTTTTTTTATTGAACCTTCCATGTAAGTATGTAGGTTTTAACAGTTATAATTACTCACGGTCATATACTTTATTTCTTACTAACTTAGACGGTTGTTATTAATAAATTAAAGTTCACACCAGATTCATAAAGCCCTAGTTATTAAAGGAAAGAAAAAAAAAGTTTGGTGGCACTATTGTTTTTTTTTTTTAAAGTTGATTAAAGCAAACTTGCAATTGCACTTCCTTTGTAATATTTATTGTATGTGAAAATGTAACAGTGCGGAAATATCAAAAGTCCAAGAAAGTACATAAAAAAACATTTAAAAAATAATTTGATTATTAATGTATTCTTGAAACATAGGCGCTGGATGATGGGCCTTTGATTATAGAATTGCGACGTCAGCATTGTATAGTATTTATAGCATTGTGAATGCTATAATGTATGTTCAGACCTTGTCCGAATTAGCAGATTTTGTAGACAAAATGACCAATTGACCCGATTTTGTATACAAAAATGGTGACGTATTTGCTAATTTGGTAATTCGTAATTTGTATCTAGTGGATGGTAGCAAAAAATACCAAATGACAAAATCAGCGCCATGTTCGTTTTTACATATGCGCGAAATTCCTAAATATAATCACTTTTTAAACAAATAACTGCTCATAAAATACACTTTATATATATCGCAAAAAAAAAAAAAATTAAAGTTGTTGTTGTTGCAGTATAGTTAATCATTTTCTTATTTATTAACGCATTCGTAGTATTCCAGAGATGATTTCAGAAATATTTCGTATGTTTTAAGCGTTAAATTTAGATTAAAAAATTTCGCACTGTTAATGTAATGTGTTGCAGCGAGTGCTAAACATGTGACTATCGACAACGTCCGAATTAATACCTACCAAATCACAAATTTACAAAATAACGAATTTGGTCAATTCAACCAAGGGCTGAGAGTTAGGTCGCAACTTTGTCGTTCGTAATTTCGGTTGCACCCCCCCCCCCCCCCCCCCTACTACAAAAAAAGGCAATTATAAATATGAAGCGATCCCACCAAAATTACTGTTTCGGCTTGTAAACATTTTGCTATCTGTAAATATTCGTAATATTAGGGGTGATAAAAATAAGTACATATGTCCATTAAAATTAAAAACACAAAAGTTCGCTGTCAGAAGTGGGATTCGAACCCACGCCCACAGAAGTGGACTGCGACCTGAACGCAGCGCCTTAGACCACTCGGCCATCCTGACATTCCAAATAGTTTGTAATGGGTAGTAAAATATATTGTTAATTGTGTGAGTATATGGGTGTGTGTGTGGTTGTTCGTGTGTACGCGCGTGCGTGTGTGTACGGATCGTTTATTGAATAGGTTTACTCTAGGGTTTTGTCGAACGATTGTACATTCATTGGAGTTGTAAGTACGACAGGACGTGTGTAATAAATCTAATTATACTCATTTGACTTTACTCAATTGTCAGCTAGTAAAAAGCTACATTTGTCAACTTATGGTACTTTATTTGTAAGGTTTAGATTATCCCCCCCCCTCCCCGCCCTTTACATCGTAAATGGAGAAACATTACACTTACATACTTCAAATTAAAAAATATTATTCTTTTATTGCATTTAGTTACATTCTCGGCAAAATGGCAGCTTGACTTTGACTTTAAATTTCAAATTTTCGAAATCGTAAAGTCAAGAGTGCTTGACTTTGCCTTCGTCAGTTCCATTGTGTCAAGCTCCATAAGAAACAAGTCGGAAAGGAAACGTAAAGTCAAATGTTAAAGTATTCAATTGTGTAAAGGCCTTAAAGGAACTCACTGACATGTAGTTCACACTCGACCAGAATTATCAGAAAATTCACATGAAAGAAGAATGCATGCATTTAGTAAAACTAAGATATTTTGCAAAAAAAAAAAAAAAAAAAAAATCACTTATTTAAGTGTTTAAAAATACAACTAATAAAAGTTAATTTTAACCCAAATGTAAGCGTATTTTCATTGTGGTTGATTTGAAAAAAATATTCTCCAAAAAAAATTCATTAAGCACGACCATCATCATAATTACTTTAATTTTGTGTAATAAAGTATTGGTACTACTATTTAATAATTTATTTTGTGTAGATTATTTTTAGTTATAAAATTATGACTTTTGTAGCTGAAATGGATATGCATGAAATTAAAAATAAATAATAAGCATTATTACGTATATTTTAATACATACAACCAGAGAAAATAGTATGATAGTTTATTTATTTTTTTTTTATTTTTTTTTTTGCAGAATTTACTTTTTAAAACATCCAAAATAGAAATACTTTTTTATTTTATTTATAATTACGCATTTTAAATTGATTTTTAAAAACATTTAATAAAGTATATTCCAGCGAAAAAAAAATGGACAGTGTTGCAAAATACGTATATGCATTCTTCTTTCATATGCAACATATTTTTTTCCCTTTCTTTCTTTCTTTCCAATTTCTGTATTGTGTGCACTAACTACTTCTTAATAAGTTATGTTTGTTATGCAGTAGGGTTCAGTTTACTGTTGGAAATCTCTCAACTTCCACCTTAATGTGACAATAAAAATCAGGTTAATTAATAATTGTTTTAATGAATTCTTGTTCAAATACGTTTTACGTTAGCTTCGCTGGGGCGCTGTGAATATTTTTACTGTGCCTTGATGTTCAAGATAACGAAATATTTCTACTAATCGAGAAAAAACTACGAAGCTTTCCTGGTTAACAACACGCGCGATTGCGGTTTATATCAGCTGCAAGCCAGCACAAGACCGGACCACACGAAAAATGTATCCGGAAGATCTTTTGTGTGAATATTGTATTGTATTGTATTGTTATGTATTGGTACGGGCTTATTAACCCCGGTGTTATGCCTGAAGGCTTATCTGGGGACGGCTTACAAACTAACTTATGACCTAACTTAAACTAACGCCCACGCCTTACCTGGGATTCGAACCCAGAACCTTCCGCACCCCAGACCTGCGGTGCACCGACCGAATACCTATTATATAGAGAATTATTTTGTAACTGCTAACATTCAGTTTCATGGGCTCTACAAAATATTGTTTTATTTCGCTGATAAAAAGTTTTCATAATGTTTCTCTCTCCCCCCCCCCCCCTTTTTTTTTCGTTCTTCTTATTCTTATTCTGTATTGCCGCATCAGGCACAGAAAGTTAGCCAGGAATGTGTGATTGTAGTATTTATACTCACAGTTGGTTTTCTGCGGATATGTACATTCAGGCCTTGTTCCAAAAAACTAGTCGGAATATATACACTCGCGCACTCTCACTCGGAAGTGACGCCAGACAGTGCTGTTCCATATGACAGAGTGCGAGTGCACGAGTGCGTTTTGCGAGTGTGTTGATGCGTGCTCTCAGGATATTGTTTGTTTATTTACGTTTGAACACTGTCGTCATCCACACGATGCCGACCGAACTAACCATTTTCCACTGTAAGTAAATGTTTGCGATAGTGAAAAAATATTTCTTTATAGTAGGTATATAATGAGTTTGCTATTGTGTATCATGTTAAATATGCATCGCAATAGAAGTTTTATTTAAATTGTACGAAAAGTAATAGCAGCCTCAATTACAAGGATTAAGATGATTTGTTTACTTCAAGTGAAGGAAAAAAATAAACGTCATACAGTAATAATACTCGCAAATAGCGAGTGCGAGTATGGATGTGTTGCAAATGAAGAGTATGCAGGGAATAGTGGGAGGGAGTGCGATCGGAAGCGCTGGTTATTAGGAACACGGCCTCAGTTTGGATTGCCACATTCCGTGAGCAAATTAGTGCGAAGTAGGGTGTTGCAGGATTGATCCAGTCGTTTGTCTGGCGGCGGAGCACGCCGTCCTTGTTTGCTGTTGCGGTGGCGACCAGTATCGAGACAGCGTCGGAAAACTAGAAGTGGTACTCCTCCAGTAGCCGGCCTTTGGGGGCGGGGAAGGGGTGAGCTAGTCAAAAGTTCCGAGCGACTCTTAAGGGGGCCGCCTACCTGACGCGACACGGCACAGGAGCGAGCGAACGCTAAGGGCGCCGCTGGCACGAACATCAAGTGCCGCATGGTCACTATTGCGCGAAGCACTAAGCTAGCAGGCAAACTTTTCGTCCAACCGTTCTTTTTCCGTGGGACTTTAAAGCGGTGGCCGTATTATTTTACTGCTTGAAAGTCTGATTCAGAGTTCAATTCAGAGTTCATTGATTCTGAGTTTCACGTAGATCCAGTCAGCACATTTTGACATACGGCAGTTTGAAAATGCTGTTATTAGCTATGTTGGAGGACTTGGAAATAGTAGTTCTAACGTGCGTAATGTCTTGTAAACGACATTCCGTCATCGCCTGATTTTTTTTTTTCCGTAAATTAGCACATTGGGCGCACGTGGAATAATTTCGCCAAAAAAAAAAAAAAAAAAAGGATCTCCCAACACACTGCAGCATATTTCAAGCGCCCAGTAGGCGGCCCCCTTAAGACCCTTGCACAATAGAAAACTTTATCATTTAACTTTACATTTCCTTTCATTTGACGAAACCACCAATACACAAAACAATTATTGTAAAGTCAGAGTTGAGACAATTAAACATCGGTTCTGCGTGTTTCGTAAAATTGTGTAACTTGTTATGTAAATCTTTATAGTATTATACAGGAATGCATGTTACGAAAAAAAAATGGGATTAAAATTGATATTAAAACTTAAATTCAAAGCAAAAAACTCACTTGTGTACTTTATTTAAAAATATCAATTCATATTATTTCCTCTTCACATAATATTCGTTTGCCATTTATTTATTTTAAGAGGAGTGTTGTTTAATATACCGAGATGTAAATCACACTACAATAAAATAACATATATTTCACGTAACCTCTGTTAGGTTCTCTGCAAAATGGCTGATTAACTTTGACTTTAAATTATTATTATTTTTTTTAATCGTAAAGTCAAGACTACTTGACTTTACCTTTGACAGTTCCAGTGTGTATCAAGCTACATAAGAAACAACACGTCGGAAAGCAATCGTAAAGTCAGATGTTTAAGTTTTCAATTGTGTAAGTGCCTTTAAGCTGCTTGCCCGACTGCTTGGAGCTATTTTTCCACGTTTGAGAGTGAGAATCGCTAGAGCTGTAAGGGCTACACTGGCCCGCGCTACAAGTGTGCCGTCGCCTCTACGTGCAGGATTCTCAACTGACGTGCAGTGTTCTTGTCGTGCTGCGTGTAGCTATGGGACTTTCAGCGGTGACCCTATAATTTTACTGGCGGAATGTCTGAAGGAAGGTTCAGTACATATTCCTAGAATACGTGTGTGTGTATATACGGGGTGTTGCAATATTGCATGTCGATACTTCGGGGAAACATTCCTCACATCTGGAGGATGACAAAATGTTATATGAACATAGGTCCGCAAACGCTTCGTTTCATTACTACAGCCCATAATACATAACGTACAGTGTATGGCCCGCGGGCTGGATCATGGTACTGTGTAATACCATCGCAGCGTTTTTTTTTTTGTACGATACACGGCACCTCACACTACGACACTACGCCTAGAACAGTAGGAACTACGCTGGCAGTAATTACACATACGTGAAAGCTTATCGTCGGCCCTAAAGTAAATGTTCAAAATGCCCTCCATCAGCACGAACACATTCATCAAACCGTCGTCGTATGGACTCCCAGATGCGTTGATGAATCCCGGAAAATGCCTAATTGTTACACAACCCGCCAGAATGCGGTTACGGAGGGTGCCCAATTCGTCCACTGGGGTCTAGTGGATTCAAATCAGGGCTCCTCGGGGGCTGAAATGGGGCTGCCAATTACAGCTGCGATGACATTCCACAGTAACATGATCCAGCCCGCGGGCCATACACTGTACGTTAGGTATTATGGGCTGTAGCGAAGAAACAAAGCGTATGTTCATATGACATTTTTTCGTCCTCCAGATATGAGGAATATCACCCCGAAGTATTGTCATGCAATATTGCAACCTCCTGAATAACGCGTATGAGGTACAGCGCATTGAAAAAGGCGGTTTAAACCAGTTTGGAGTTTTCTGAAATGGCGTTTGAAGTAATCTACAGGCGTAGTCTGAAGTGTGCGTTCTTTTCGTAGACCAGCACATCGGACTCACGTTTAATAGTTTCGCAGAAAAACGTGTATTTCAAACCCTCTGTTCGCGTCCGAGGCAGAGCGATACGGGCGACAATAAAACGCGTGACCAGCGCCCCGTCGCCCTTACGCGCAAGGCTGTGAACCTGCGTGCCGTGCTTTCGCTGTTGCGCTCGCCTGTGCAAATGAGATCTGTAACTGTGGGGTTTTATTACACACGATGACAGCCCATAGATTAAACTGCGACTGTACCGTTTAGTTTTTTGCATTTTTCCAGAAGTACCTTACACGGCAGTTACAATATCAAAACACATTTCGGCGCAGAAAGCATTAAAGATGGAGCAAATAGTAGCTAAATACTATTTTGCTCCTAATTTAAGTTACACATTGCCCAGTTCATTTGTGGTCGTGATTTTCTTTTATCAAAATTCTAGCTTTTAATAAAACCTCACTTCGAATTATACTTACGTTTTGCACAATTTTCGAAAAAAAAAAAAAAAAAAAAAAAAAAAACTTTAATTTGATAACGCGTTTCAGGCGGTGACGTATATAGTTTTGTCAAAAAAAAACTCAAAAAAAGATTAACATTAGAGTAGCCTATATGGGGTTAATGTGTGTTGCATACTGCCGGAGGCAGGTTCTAAATATGCGATTTTTCCCTCAGATAAAGGGTATTTTTCTTTTCTGATAAAAGGCGTATATCCTGGGTACATATTCGCCGAGATAAGCGTCAACGCCCAAACAACAAATGTACAGAAAATATACCCGGACTACTGAGTCTTAACATCGTTGTCTTGAGAGCCAATGAGGGCGAAGCGAGATCGAGTATGGAGCACCGCCGGAATGATGGGTGGGAAAAACCCGCCGAAGAGCGACATCGTCCGCCACGATTCCCACATGCGAAAATCCGGGTGACGTACATTCGTCATTTCGAGCCAAACCCTATCGGTACGTGAGATGTGTTCATGAACTTGTGGTATGAAGGGTCGGATGGCATCACAAGGCCTTGCGGAAATAACTTGGAGATAGCAGTGGGAGGAAAGATGGCAGAGGAGATATTACAACTGGATGAAAGCGCTTTCGACCAATCATGAGTGTGTGGATGCATCGACGGAACTACTGCATGTTTTAAAACAGCCGACGTTATTTATCTTTGAAGCTCGCACCTGTTACCGCAAAGGTTAATTAATATTTTAATTACATTACGTCGAAGGTTTAAACGGTGAAATTAAGGCTTATGCCGTCCCTTACCGTAACAATACAAATTGCATACTTATTTCGAGATAGGCCTGTACAAATATTTTATTAGAAATCAAAAATACTTTTACACACTCAAAAGTAATCTGCTATTGCCAAAAAAATTCAAACAAAATATGCAATTAACAATAAAGACTTTAACATTTACAGATATTATGATTAAGAACAATAATTTTCTAATTAAGATGTGTGGTTCATGTTGGCTTAGCCGTAGTTTTTCACCTATTTCCTGATAAGGTAGCGATTGTTTTGATTTTATAGTACTGTTACAATTTATCTCTCTAGAAATTAAGTGGGCTTTACCAAGTTCGTTAAAGGATGGAGGTCTTAATCAAATAAAAGTATTAATTATAATTTCCTTATTTTATTTACAATAACTACAGCAAAATCCTCTGAACTCAAATTCTCACAATTAATTGAAATCACTTACTATTCACAACTGACACCAATTAATAAAATTTATATTTACGACAAAGATATCAATGAAATTAAATAATTTAAAGAACAGTCCCAATAGACAGTGTATCAACCTATTCAATTATTTTAGAATTTATGCAGTCATATTTGACAGTTTGAATATTTACAATAAAATCAGTATTGCACTTCCATTCAGTCCCACCTCAGTTCAGTCCATGTCCCGCCTGTCGCAATGTTCTAGAGTCCTCCAAGCGCCCTCACGCTTCACACGTCGGTTTCACACCCTCTCGTCCATTCAAGCCACGGAACACCTCACTCGCCGTCGTCCACGCTTCTTTTCGCTCGCGCACACATCGGCCAGGCGGCCTCCGTCAAAGGGACTGCCGTTCCGCTGGGTAGCGGGCAGTATATATATAGTGTCTTAGGCCGCCACCTAGAATCTTCCCCAACTTGCGTGATGCGTCGCGGAGGGCTGAGGCGCCAGCCAGCCTCGCCAGAACATTCTTGCGTTGTCGCTAAACGTATTGGAAACTCTAGCAGGCGAGAGGAGGTCTGTGACGCCAGCAAGTCTCGCCCCTGTCGGCATTTACGGGATTCCCAGAAGGGAGCGGCCAGCCACGAGCGCATCGTTCCAGGAATAATGGAGGGCGAAGTGAGTTTCCGATTACGGCGCGAGGCAGCTGAGTCGGCACCAGCTGCAGCACGTAACAATATGTTTCTATGCCCTAAGAAAATCACATTATTTAAAAATTATTCTCAAACATAAGTAATGGCGAAAATATACAAATCCAAGATGGTGTCCAACTCTTCCGCTTAATTCGCTTTGAAATGGTATACATCCGTGCCTCGCCCAGCATCCCTCGTGCTGTGATCCGGAGCCCAAGCGACGGAAGTACCTACTATGGGGGTGGCGGTCAGATGAAAGGCTCATATCAGTGAGATGGGTTCAGCTGGCTGGCGAATACTGGCGCCAGGGCAGAGTGGAGGGGCCTTCCGGCACGGTTACTTCATATTTTTTTGAATCCCTGCTAAAGTTCTTCTGCCTGGATATTCCTCCGCCTCGTGCAGACAAAGCTTAACTGAGTCTAGATAATTACACCAGAGGCTCAACGCACCGTATTGATGCTCATTCAACGTAATAATATTTTGCATGTGAACAATTTCTTACTAGGCATTACCCAGACACCTATTTTCTCACCGTTTTTTGTCCATACCATTTACAAAGAACACGTTATCATTTATAGATAATATAGAATACAGGGCTACATATGTAGCCCTGTATATATCTTGAAATCGAATATATTTTGACTTCTTCTATGAGTATACATTTTGTAATCATTCTCAAAAGGTAGCCAATAATTAACTTTAATTTATTCCACATGGTAAGGAAGTAAAGGTGCTCCATTGATATTGAAGTTATAAAATGATGTGTGATTACTATGTCTTGTCGAAGAAATCATTTCAGTAACGAATGCTGAACACATTTTATGGCTTTAAAAAAATGGTAATACCTCGGTGATTCATATATCTCCACCTTAAGCCTCTCACCTACCTGCATCGTTTCATCGCGTTTGGAGCCGGGAAACCTGGGAGCAATAAGGGCGACACTGCTTCGCGCATCAAGTGCCTTATCGCCACTAAGCGGAAGGCTGTGAATTGGCGTGCAGTGTTCTCGTAGTGCTACCTATGGGACTTTCAGCGGTGACCCTATTATTTTATGTGGAATGTCTGTTCAGTGCGGGGCTATTGAGTAGTTTTGTATATATCTGACTCGTATATTCTGAGATACAGGCCTTTTATAGTCATGATGTAGTACTCTTAAATGGTGTTTCTAATGTGCGTGACGTCTTAAAAACACTCAACAGCCCTCGTATGAAGCGTGTTTTTTTTTTTTAATGTGAATACGTCTTTAAATTTGCAACCATAGTGGGAGGCAATCTAGAAAATCCGATGATATCAAAATCGGGTGATACAGTTTGGCATTGCAGCTCCGAATCTATCGTCTACATTCAAAATTCAATTACACCACTCGATTGCCAACGGATCAAAGAAGGTTACGTTGAGTGAGGACTGCAAAGCATAGCGCGCGGAAGTTAGTGGGGGGGGGGGGGGGGGCAATTTTGAGTTCGTTTCGCCGCGTCTCATAACTTCCGCGTAGTGTATGACTTTTGACTAGGAGAAATTATGGCGCTCGTTTAAGTTTCAATCGTCAGCTGTCGTCAAGATCAATCGATTTTGTGTATAAAAATATTTGTGTGGCGTGGTTAAGGTGATATTGTATGCGTTCAATGTAAAAAAAAAAGAAAACTTAACACAATTTCGGCCTATACTCGTCAAAAAGACAAGTCGAAATACTGATATCGTATACGATTGGAAAGAGCATCTCAAAAGCAATCCAATGAAACCCATAAAACCCTATATGATCGAGTGAAGCGGTGCCGGGAATGTAAAATAAGCATCAAGTCTTCAGAGCGCGTCATTGTAAACGTATTCACGCAAAACAAACGGCCGTGTCCACAACACAGCGAAAGCCAATTTTTTTTTCGTAGGTTAGCACATTATACGTGCGTTTAATAGGTTCGTATAAAAAAAAGTATTTCAAACACAGAGAAACGCATTTACAGCGCCAGGTATGCGGAGCTAAACAGTGGGATTGGCCCCTGCATTTCCTGTGAAATAATTGTTTGTGCGAACACGCGTATCTGTGTAAATAAATGTTCTGCAAATACGACTTTTTGTCAGAAAAGACAAAGAACTATTATCTATGCCCCTATTTTTTTTTTTTTTTAATTTTGTCATATTAAGTGTATTCTCGGAGAAAAAAAACTCGTGAAAATAGTCAAATATCGCATTTTTTAGGCTTGCCTGTGCAGTTCTCTTAAGCGGCAAGAGGAAAGTACAAAGTTACGGGCGTAGTTTAATCTGCGGGCTTTCATGGCGTGTAATAAAACCCAATGTTACAGCTCTTATTTGCACAGTACAGCGTCACGACGGAAACACTGCACGCCTTGCGCGTAGGAGCGATGAGGCGCTAGGCGTGCGTGTTAGTGTCGCCCGTATCACTCCTTCGCTTCTTGACCTTGGACGCGGAGTTCCCACGGGGGTCCATCCCATTCAGTGTAAGCAACCACTCTGCCACCGGTAAAGCACGTGAGCTGGTGGGTTTGGAAAGGTGTAATTAATGAACTATCCGTATTGAGATGTGTTGATTGCAGCTGCGCGGTGCAGCTCTTTCGTCTCTGGTCTCCGAGCTAAGAGTCTATTTATAGTCGGCACGTCACACTGGGTAATTTGCTTCCACGAATCGTCG